>CM057347.1:485304339-485904339 GCA_030015575.1 Agapanthus africanus | reverse complement strand
CTCAGATCATAGATCTTAAAATATTTTTAGGGTTTTACCCATTAACAGAGCTTTGCTCTACTTAGATCATAGATCTAAAGAAAACCTTTTTAGAGTTTCTCAACAGAGCTTTGCTCTTGTTAGATCTTAGATCTTAAGGAATCCTTTTCAGGGTTTCTTAACCCATTAACAGAGCTTTGCTCTTTCAAATCATGTAGATTTGTTGATCTGTCATGAAGGATTCTTAAGAGTTTGTTCATGGATCATTAAAGATCATGGAATTTCAAATTCATTAAAAGCTTTGCCTTTAGGGTTTCTGATGGGTTACTCCATCTTCCTCGCAGAGTATGGCTCTTAGAATTCTCGGGGAATTTTTTAATTCCACTCATAATTGACTTTGACAGGTGTCACTCCTGTCTGCAGAGCATTGCTCTCGAGGAGTTTAACTCCTTGGCCCGAGGAGTCTTTCCATTAAATGCGAAATCCTTTTTAGGATTCCTTTCTTAATTGCACAGAATTAAATTCGTTGGGTGTTTTAATCAGTACTTGTTTAAATCTTCGTGCTTGTCTCGATAAGCTTTTTCTTAATCAGTCTGTCTACTAACTCTCACTGATTTTCTTTTTCAGACGTTATGGCTGCTCATTTATATGATCTCGATGAGATTATCTCTTATGGAGACATCCGCTCACTCGGCCGTTCCCAAAACCAAGAATTCACAAACGCCCAGTGCGCTGAAATTATGGGTCGCTTCGGTGCGTATAATGGTCGACTACTTCCTCGTCGTTCCTCTCTTTTGAAGCTCATCGTGAGAGCGATTTGGGAAGCACTTCCTTTATTCTATCAAGGCATGCCGCTCAAGGCATCGGATGATACCGAAGATAAGGTGCACTCGGTATATCTGATGGGCCTAATCTCAAAGAAAAGGCGGGACAACCTTGTTGATATCCTGCATCAAGCTTTTCAACAGGCGGCGATACTCGCTGCTTATCGGAGGGAGGAGGACATCAGTGGGGATCCTGATGCTTGTGATCGTGAAAGGATGCACACGAAGATGGTCAGAGAGGCCCGAAATTTTTTGGATGGCCTCACTTATGAATTTCTCAATCCATGTCCTGGATATGATATCTTGCTTTTGTAAACATTTTAATGGCGTTTTTGTTTACTGTTTTCATCAATGTAGGAATTTTCTGAAGTATGAATAACAAGCTTTTCCATTTCCATGTGTTTATTTTATGCATTAAACCTTTTCGCACATGCATGAATGGGTACGCTTAACTGAATGCGAATCAAATGTTCTCCTTATTGTCGCTTTCTTCTCTTTTCTTTGTTGCCGGCATGTTACTTTAGCAAGCGTAGCCTGTATATGATAGAGAACATTTCATCTTGAACTCTTTGCAAGGTAGCGATGGCTTAGGAAGCGGGTTCAGATCTGCTGCCTAAGGATTTTCAACTTTATGAGCCGTGAGGGTCTCATAAAGACTTTTCTCCCTACGAGTCGAGAGGATCTTGCAGGTGTATTTTCTCCTTAAGAATTGTGAGGATTCCTAAGTGTGTTTTCTTTTGAGAGTTGTAAGGATCTCACAAAAGAGTTTTCTCCCTTACGAGTTGAAAGGACCCGTAAGTGATGGATGATGTTGACATTATCCGCATTTCACGGGGTCAGGGGTTGACTTTATCCACATTTCACGGAGTCAAGGGTTGCTCTGGACGCTTCCCACGGGGTCAGGATTGACATTAGCCGTGTTCTACAGGACCAGAATCCGCTCTGGACGCTTCCCACGGGGTCAGGATTGACATTAGCCGTGTTCCACTAGACCAGGATTTGCTCTGGACGCTTCCCACGGGGTCAGGATTGACATTAGCCGTGTTCCACAGGACCAGGATCCGCTCTGGACGCTTCCCATGGGGTCAGGATTGACATTATCCGTGTTCCACTAGACCAGGATTTGCTCTGGATGCTTTCCACGGGGTTAGGATTGACATTAGCCGTTTCCACAGGACCAGGATCCGCTTTGGACGCTTCCCACAGGGTCAGGATTGACATTAGCCGTGTTCCACTAGACCAGAATTTTCTCTGGATGCTTCCCACGGGGTCAGGATTGACATTAGTCGTGTTCCACAGGACCAGGATCCGCTCTGGACGCTTCCCACGGGGTCAAGATTGACATTAGCTGTGTTCCACTAGACCAGGATTTGCTCTGGATGCTTCCTACGGGGTCAGGATTGACATTAGCCGTGTTCCATAGGACCAGGATCCGCTCTGGACGCTTCCCACGGGGTCAGGATTGACATTAGCCGTGTTCCACTAGACCAGGATTTGTTCTGGACGCTTCCTACGGGGTCAGGATTGACATTAACCATGTTCCACAGGACCAGGATCCGCTCTGGACGCTTCCCACGGGGTCAGGATTGACATTAGCCGTGTTCCACTAGACCAGGATTTACTCTGGATACTTCCCACGGGGTCAGGATTAACATTAGCCGTGTTCCACAAGACCAGGAGGGGTTGACTTTATCCGCATTTCACGGAGTCAGGAGTTGACTTTATCCGCATTTCACAGAGTCGGGGGTTGACTCTCGGTTGTCCGTACACCGCCGAGTCATGGAACTGGGAATTGCCGTAGTTCCGCTTTGCTGATGTTGCGTTTGTTGTAATGAGACGAATATCGAGGTGATTTCTAGGTTGTCTGTGAACCGTCGAGATTCGAAGTAGGGACTTTGCCATGGCTCCAAGGTTGATTGTCGCGTCTGAATCCTGCTGGAATGAGGAGGAACGCTGTTGGTGATCTCTAGGCTGTCTGTGAACCGTCGAGGTTTGGCCCTCTTTCGGATGGAGCCTGGTGGGAATGTATGGTTCCCTCTTTGTTTGTGCCCCTGGATTGTATACAGGGATCGATGTGATCTCACCTGTAGGGCAAAAAGTTTCATTTTATATATTTTTCTTTCCGCGATGCTCTACCATTTCAGCTTTTATATCGCGAAAGTCGCGATTGCCCAATCATTTCGACTATTTTTCGCGGTGCCCAATCATTTCGGCTATTTGTTTTATTTACTCGCTGCTTTTTATTGCGAGTTGCCCAACCATTTCGGCTATTTTGTATGCATATATTTTTACTTGCTGATTTTGTTGCAAGCTGCCCTATCATTTCAGCTATTTCATATGCATTTGTGGCTCGCTGACTTTTCGCTGTGAGTTTGGGATTTGATACTGATTTAGGCATCGGCATCGCTACAACTGGGATATTTCCAGGAGCGAATCATCATTTGCCTCTGTCGATGTCGAACAAAGGTGGCTTAGCGAACATGGTTAACATCCTGTCGACTAAGGTTTTTGACTTTATGAGCCGTAAGGGTTTCATAAAGGTATTTCTCCCTACGAGTCGTGAGGATCTCGTAGGTGCATTTTCTCCTTAAAAATCGTGAGGATCCTTAAGTGTATGTTCTCTTATAAATCGTAAGGATCTTACAAGAGTGTTTTCTCTTTATAAGTCGAGAGGACTTACATGTGTCGTCCGCCATATGAAGATATCTCTCGTCAGTGGTGGGACTCCATTGGGGAAATGTTTATTCGTTCCCGTGGATTGTATACAAGGGCCAACATTGAACCGCTTGTAGGGCATAATCGGAGATTGTGATGGCTTAAGAACAGATTTAGATCCCTGTAGCTTAAGGCTTTTGAACCCTGTGAGCCGTGAGGGTCTCAAAGGGGAATTCTCCTTACGAGTCGTGAGGATCCCGTAAGTGTAATTTCTCCTTAGGGATCGTGGGGATCCCTAAGTGTGTTGCTCCCTTGTGAGTCATAAGGATCTCACGCAGGTATTTTCTCCTCACAAGATCGAGAGGACTTTGCAAGTGTCTTTTAATGAGATTGCGCCCTTTCGGGTTTTCACAAAACTCACCGGTAACCCTGCTGTTTTTACTCACGGAGCCCTTTCGGGTTTTCATCCGTGCCCATCTTGCTTATGGACATACCGTTTTCTCTTTTTTTTTGTCATCCTTGAGATGCTGCGGTCTGTAGACGTCTCGGTCAATGGCCAGTTTTAGGACATAGTGGTCCTTTGTTAGTTTAAAGACGTTTCGGTCCGCAGCCAGTTTTAGGACATAGCGGTCCATCGTTATTTTAAGGACGTTTCGGTCCGTAGCCGGCTACTACTTATAGAGTTTGGGCTTAGGAAGATAGCGAGCGGACATAGGCGTCGTCATTTATCGTTGACCTAGGCTGTGACTCGTTAGGTGTAGTATTTTCTTAGGAAGCGACCGTTTATTGGCCTGAAAGGTCTTTCACCATGCATGTCCATGAGTAGATATGCTGTAACACCCTAGTTCATTTATACCAATTCCAGTATTCCTTTATTTATGGGATTTTCCTGATTTACTGTGTTTTGGGTGCGAATGGTATATTGGACATCTGTATTTGCATTCGACCCGACCCGCATGCTTGAAACCTGTCTTGATTCATGTTTGTGATTTTTCCTGACCTGTTACATGGACTCGTGCACTTTCATTTATTTGTATATGGCATACTCGCATTTTATCTAGCAGTTGCATTTTACAATATAACATTTAAAGTCACATAAAATATTTTAAAAATACATTACATGGCCTGCATGATACCCCTGACCCTGTGGTAGCATCCGCGCATCTTGTTCTCGTCCCGTTCAGTGAAACGGACTTGTTTGGATGGCTACGCGCACGTTCGTGCATCCGTTCTTGGGGGTATGCATTTTCTTTATTCGGATATCCAATTTTAGTTTTGGTCGACACATATATTTCGTATTTTAAAACTGAATTTTTAGACCCAACCCGGGCGTGTTTTGGACTAGTTTTGTATTAGCCAAAATCTTAAATTTTACCAATATTATATTCTAATATATCTATACGTTTATAAAATTTTCCTAACTAAAAATATATTTTTTAAATTTTTTAACTGACAAACTCTCTCTCTCTCCCCTCTCGATCTCTCTCCTCTCTCTCTCTCCCTGCCTATCTCTCTCCTCTCTCTCCCCCTGCCTATTTCTCTCTTTCTCTATACTATAATAATTCCTTACCCTATTTTACCACGTCTCTCTCTCTCCCCCCTCACATTTTTCTTCCATCTTCTTTTTCCTTTTACGCGAGCTCGAACCCATACCTCCGACCCCAGCCCTCTGCCCTCGTCGCCGTCTCCACTACTGCCTCCACCGTCGCCGCTCCACCTCGACCATCTCTCCTCGCCTTTCCCTTACTGCTCTCATCTCCCCGTTCTCGTTTCCCGCCTTCATCGCGAGAACCCACTTTCCCTGCCCTCGTGCCGTGCTCGCCATCGCCGACCTCACCTCGTCGGCCTCCACTCATCTTCGCCACCTCGTTTACATCCCTCATCCCTCTCCTCTCTTCTCCTCCACCTCCACCTTCGCTTGCGTTCCCTGCACCCATCCTCGCTTCTTCCCTCGCCAGTACCGTCTCAACCCTCGTCGCTGACCATCACCATCGACCTCGTCGACCTCACCTCCACCTCTTCACCACCTCTATTCTCTTCCCCTCCTCGTCCTCAACTCTCCATTCCTTCCCGGTACACCCCTGCACCCCCCAAGAATCCGAAACCCTCACTGCTTTTCGCCGGCAATCCCATCGCCGGAAAACCCTCGACTCGTTGTCACCTCCCATCGCCTCCTCTGACCCCAGATCATCAAAACCACATCCATATTCTTCTTCTCTTTTCTTCTTCTTCCTTTCTTTTCTTCTCTTCACTTCTTGGATTCTTGTTTTCCGATTACCTCGCCGGAGCTCCATCGATCTCGTCGCCACCATCTCGTTTCCCTGACCACAGTGCACAAACCCCAGTAAGCCTCTTCCGTCCCCTTCTTCTTTTCTTTTCTTTTTCTTTATCTTTCTTGAAATCTTGATTTCAGCGATCGCCGGAGCCTTGACCGTCGCTGCCGTTCCAGACGACCCAGAGGACGTACCTTACCTGCGTGATCACCCTCTTGCGTTGCTTAGACCCATCCCGTGTGCCGTGCGTGCGTTGCGACGTTTTACTGACGTCGGACGTGCCGTGCATATCCGTTTCGTGATCCGTTGAGGCAAGTTAATCTTGCTACATGCTATAATACTATAATCTATATCTATTTGAATTATAATACTTCAAAATGATTAATTTTGCTATCTACATTATTGTTTTAAGTTTTATTGATTTATTCGACCTCCGTATGCATCCATATCAATATTTACATATCTAGTCGCATGCTAAATTATCTTGCTACATGCTAGGTATAGTATCATGCATCCATACTAATAAAATGTTAACCGTTTATCCCATTACACATCCTTATGAAAGTTTTACAGTTTTCGGATACCGGTTTGCAACTATAACACTTAATATACATGTAGCTGCATCTACCTATCATATTAGTCCATGTTATTATTGTTAGAACACCCCATGTTTAATAAAGTACATCCTAATTAGTATTGGAACTGTAATTGTAACCCTAATCGATAATTGTGCATCCATACCATTGATCTCATATCTATTCGCATACCATGTTGCATTATATCATTTTATTGTTATATTAGTACTCCATACTTGATATTGTGTACCCTACATAGTAATATAGTAACCCCTAATAAATATTTGTGCATCCATGCTTTTGTTGTGCATCCGTACCTGTTACAGTTTTATTATGAGATTCCGCTTGATACCTGTGCATTACTTGACATGACTTGATACTTGTACACTACCTGACATGACCTGATACACTACTACTTAACATGACTTGATACCTGTGCACCACTTGACATGACTTGATACATGTTACCTGATCCTGTTTCTAATACCGACAATCCTGACATGTTGTCCCGATGGACATATCCTGTTTTCTGTATAGACAAACCTGTTCCTGCTTGATCCTGTGTTGGCATTAGCTTCAGACTTATCAATACCTGACTTGAACACATAACTTGGGAGTATGGGGAAATCAAGAATGTAACCGAGCGTAACTCAAAGGGCTGTCATATTGTTTGCCGTTTTTTCCGGGCGTTACGGAATACCTATTGTTTGCCGTTTTTCCGGGTGTTACGGAATAATCACCGATGGCTTACGACGAGGATTACATTAATTGGTTTCGAAGACTTTAGAATAGATAACCCCGTAGCACAGTTTAGATATCACTGCACGTCACTTGTACTTACATACTCACTGTTATATATTCTTGTTATACTCTTGTTACTGTTTATATTCATGCCTGCATATCCTGTTACCTCCTGACTATATTATCGTTGATATTATGACGCACTGACGTCTGGGTTTTGCATGGCCCAGATCCTCTTTCTCTGTCACAAGCTATTCAGGAGTATCTCAGTCAACAGGCCGAGCATTGAAGACTTGTTAGTATTCTAGTTTAGTTTCCTTTCAGCATTATTTTATTTCCTGGTGTGAGCCCGTATTTTGGGACGTACATTCCAGATTATTATTGTTTATTGGATCTATTGCTTCCGCATTTATTTCATGACTCGTTTATTCTGGCTTATGGACATGTACTAGATAGTTTATTTTATTTTCTACTGTTCTTGATATCTCTAAACAGCCGTAATGTGACTGTGGAGGGATGTTTCCTATCCACAGGTAGCATGGTTGGCTCTGTCACGTGCCTATTTTAGCGCGCTTTGGGAAGCGGGGCGTGACATAGGCTCCACCCTGGTAAACTTTGTCTATGATGTACGGGCCTTCATAATTCGGCTCGAATTTCCCCCGCTTGGCACGATTGGGGATCATAGGTCTTTTGACCACTAGCACGAGTTCGCCTTGGCGGAATGTTCTCGGCCTATTCAATCTTTCATATGAGGGCGTCATCTTTGCTTTATAAGCCTCCAGATTTTGTTGCGCCATGAGACGGGTTTCATCAAGGGCGTCGAGCTCCTCAAGCCGAAGGTGAGCATTTTCTTCGTCTGTTAGCTCGTAGTGAACGGCCACTCGTAGAGAGGGTAACTCTATCTCGAGGGGAGTACCGCTTCTGTGCCGAATACCAATGCATACGGCGTTGTGTTCGTGGCTGTTTTGAACGTAGTTCGATACGCCCAGAGAGCTTCATGCAGTCTCTCGTGCCATTCTCTCTTATTTCGAGACACCGTCTTTTTCACGATCTTCGTCAAGGTCTTGTTAAAAGCCTCAGCTAGACCGTTAGCTCGGGGATTATAGACCGATGAATATCTCCAGTCTATGTTATGCTGTTGTGCGAAACGGTTGATCTTGTGGCTTCTGTAGGCTGACCCGTTATCGGAGATAATCCATCGCGGAATGTCGAACCGATAAATGACACGTGTCTTGAAGAAATGGAGGATTCCCCGCCTTCACTTCTCTTAGCGTTATTTCTTCCGCCCACTTAGAGAAATAATCAGTTGTCGCCAATATGAACCGGTGTCCTGTAGACGATACTGGCTCAATGGGTCCGATTATGTCAATTCCCCACATTTCGAATGTCCAGCTAGCCACCGTTGGATGTAGCAGATTTGGATGTTGGTGGATAAAGTCCCCGTGAATCTAGCACGAGTGGCACTGCTTCGCGTATTCGAGACAGTCTTGGATCATCGTGGGCCAATAGTAGCCCATCCTTTTGATCTTCAGTTTCATCTTCGGCCCGGCTTGGTGAGAACCGCAGAGTCCGTCGTGAGTTTCTTGGACGACTCTTTTTGCTTCTTCCGGTCCCAGGCATCTTAGCCATAAAGAGTCAAACGATCTCTTATACAGAGTATCATTGACGAATGCAAAAGATAGAGCTCGTTTCATGAACTGATGTCTTGAGAACGCATCTTCAGGCGTTCGACGGGATTTGAAATAGTCTATAAAGACTTCTCGCCATTCCTTAGCCTTTTCCTGGTCTTTTATTTGTAGGGCTGTTCATATCATAATTTTGCATTATTATATTCCCCATTCTTATTCATTTTACAAATAAATAGGTGCTTTTGATCCATGTCTGCTACATAGTTGCAGGTTACAGGTTCTCGGAACAAAACAGTGAAAATGATGAAAAGACGATACAAAAGTGAGACTACGACCAACAAATAGAGAATCTTTATCATGCCTACAGTTTGAAGAACAAACGAAGATCAATGAACAATTTCACAAAGTACAAAGGCAGCGCAAGATTCAAGACTTCAACACGAAGCGAACGGTAAAAGTCCACCACATTCTACACTGTGGAAATCTAGAAGAAACTAGAAGACATTCTGAAGAACCAAGTGAAGAAAAGTCAAGTGTAAAGTAACTTGAAGCATCAGAAGAAAACAGAGCCCAAGACCTCTCTATATGGCCGCGGATTCGCGGCCAAACATGACTCTTGGCCGCGGTTCCGCGGCCATGATAAACACGTGTCGATGCAATCTTGTCAGTGATGGCGGTGCGTTGACCAGGCTTCTCATGGTAGTTTTGTAAATGTAGATAGGGATCAGATGTAAACCCTAGGGTTTCTATAATCTATAAATAGGAACCCTACAGCTCTTTTCGGAGCATGCCTCTTTTTATTCATCTATTTTAGAATTTCAATTCCTGTAATGTTTGAAGAGTGCATCAAATAAAAAGTAAGTCTTTTTCTTTACCTTGCCTTAGTTAATTTTATTTTCTGCCCTAGTTAATTTTATTTATCTGCCCTAGTTATAACTTTTATTTTCCGTAGTTTAGATAATTAGGTTATATATTAAAAAAAAACATAAAAATGTCTCTTTTTATCAATTCCCTAATGAGTGAGCAGTTCCTCACTTGTTAGGGTTAGGAATAGGAAATGTTTGAGAGATGAAAATCTATCACCCCTTTCTTGCCCGTCATACATTTTAATAGAACTCTATGCATACATACACACACCGCTCACTATGGCACCCTATCCCATGAGGTAGCGGTGATACCATAGTTAAAGACCGGTTGTGTATGTTTTCCATGGAGGTTAGGGTAAGAGTTAAGAAAGGACGGACAAGGACCTAGAGGAAGAAACCTGGTTTCTTCCCGATCGTGCTAATCCCCTTTGTTAATTATTACCTTAACACCTAAAAAGATCTTAGTTAGGGCATAGAAAGCGGTGAGAAATATTGAATTTCCAAACTTAACCTAAACCTAACCCTAGCAAGGTTTTAATTCTAATCTAAATCAACCTTAGTTTTTATTGATAATCCAATCCACCACAATTGGAATTAACTCGTTAGAACAATTAGAAAATACACAAAATCCCTGTGGACCGACCCGTACTCAACCGGCTAGCTACCAAGCGACGCCGTTCTTGATTGCGGTTAAATATTCTTTGATTTATCTTTTAAGAGACACATAAGCGCACTAAATCTCCAACAATCAAATGGCGTCGTTGCCGGGGATGGCGTAGTTATTTTCTTTTTGCAATTTCGTCTTAATATAAAAATCATAAAATTCATAAAAACTATAAAATAAAAAATATATATAATTTTTTTTTCATCTTGTTATTTTTTGAAGGGTTTTCGTTTGAATTGTGCAGGATCGACGAACAAATTCAGATCTGGAAAAATCCAGTGAGCCAAACAGCAAACAGCAGATCTGAACAAACAGAGGAGTACCACAAAAGACAACAGAAGATTTTTAGAGGCTTGAACCGACTAGAAGACTGTGTTTCCGCCACAGAATTCCACTTTTTGCCGCGGATCCGCCGCGGTCTGCTGACGTCAGCAGACCAAAACTCCTCTGTAAGCTTTCTTTTCTTCTTCTGAACACCCTGATCTCCTCTAAAAAATTTTCCCGCAGGGTTCTTTGTGCAAAAACTTCTCTCCCTTCTCTAATAACTTGATCTTGTGCAGGATTCTTTGCGCCGCAATAAATTTTTTTTTTTGCAAGTGGCTTGATTGTGTTTTACTGCTTTGCATTCTTTAAACTAATTTTAAGGGGCTTTAACACCAATCTAGATTGGGTGGAGATTTCATTACCCTTCCTAGGACCCCAAAAATCACAAAAAAGCATTTTGCATTGACAATCGAGTTAATTAAAAAAATATTAGACTCAGCCTATAAGGACTGTCGTGTTCGATAGGACAAAAGAATAGTTGTAGGCATCGATCGTTTATCTAAACCAGATTTTGTGGTGCCTAAGCTAGATAAGTGGGGAAAGGTAATTTTAAAAGGCCCATCTCACGGTGATTCGTGAGCGGATCCCTCCTTTCTTTACTTGTGCTTACCTGGCCACAATTGGGGGTGAAGAGGCAATTTGAGGACCTCACAATTTGCCCTTTGAAACAGTTAGGAGCAATCTAGTTGACCTAGGAGACCCTAAATCTAGGCTTGATTGTGCATATTGTGATTGCTTGAACGTGTGTTTAATCTTCTTATTAAAAATCTTTTTGCAAAAAGCTCCTTTTATAAAAAAAACACAAAACAGAAAATTTTTACAAAAAACTTGCCACTTGTCGCTAAGAAATCCATTGCACCCACTTCTTCCATTGACGTTTTCTTACCCCCACCTTCTGTTTTCACCTTTTGACTACACTACACCTCTTTAGTATATGTCCAGTTGGACTAGGGACACTAGCGCCCGTTCAGTCCGTGTCTCGTTAGTGCCGACTGACGACGTTTTCGACTCCGAAGTCGAAATTCCATCCACTTCTTTACCTTCACCTTCATATTCATCGTCTTTTAAGGAGATGTCGGGATTCAATCCTAACAACCCCTTACCCGCGGGACTGATTCCACCTCCACTAGGTGCGAATAACCCACAACACCCTCCTGTTGAAGCGCCCCAACGAATCGCGCTCCAGGATCTTTTCTACCCTATGCGCACTGCCTTACCTACTTGTCTTTCACTTCCACCGGTCAATGGGGATAACTTTGAGATTAAACCCCACTTCATCAATATGTTGCCCAAATTTCACGGGATGGAATCCTAAGATGCCTATATCTTCATAAACAAATTCCAGAATGTTTACGCAATGATGAAGACCACACAACTTTCGAATGATGCTATAAGGCTACGTGTCATTCCATTCACTCTATGTGACCTAGCCGAAAAATGGTTATATAGCACAGCATCACACTCGATAAAAAATTGGGAAGAGTTTGTTAAAGCTTTTCTAAAAAAGTTTTACCCACACCACAAGACCGCGAGAATTCGCAACGAAATTATTCAATTTTCCCAGCTTCCTTTCGAACCTTTTTGGAAGTGTTTTGAAAGATTTAAAGACCTACTTGATCAATGCCCTCACCACGGTATCGAGAATTGGCAACTTTGCCAAACTTTATATGAAGGAGTGAACCCAGCAACTAAGCAGTTGTTGGAAACCATTTGTCAAGGTCACTTTCTTACAAAATCTAGCGAGGAAGCTTGGCAGTTTCTCGACGATCTTGCTGAAAAAACACTTCAGTGGGAAAGCACTAAAACCACTTCATCTACGTCATCAGGTCAGTCTAGGGCAGGCATACATCAACTAGACATATCGATTGCAATGAAGGCCGAAATGGCCGCACTTACGAAAAAGCTAGAAGCAATTGAGAGCAAATTCTCATCGCCTTCTCCTGCCCCTGCTTTACCCCCACGCACAGTGTTTCCCCCAATCAGAGCAAAGCTCTGTTTTAAAATTCAAAATTTAAAAATTGAAGCAACGTTTCAGATTCAGCGCTACACGCGCTGTGCGCCACGTATCAAACACAGATGGGCTAGCGCCAGGTATGCTGCGCCCTAGGCAGTGCACCCCAATCAGACCAAACCTCTGTTTCAAAAGTCAAAATTCAAAAAAATTTGAAGCAACGCTTCAGATCCAGCGCTCTGCACTGCACGCCACGTGTCAAACACAGGTGCGCTAATGCAGGCTGCGCTGCGCTCAGGGCTGCGCGCCACGTGTCAAACATAGGTGCGCTAATGCAGGCTGCGCTGCGCTCTGCGCTGCGCGCCACGTGTCAAACGTAGGTGCGCTAGCGCAAGAATTAAAAATTCCCCACCGTTAGATCAAAAGATCTAATAATGATAAATCATTGATCAGAATTAAAATTTTGTTTTGGAAAGATTTTTCCAATCTTGTTAAAAACAAGATGATTGTCTTCTGTTAAACAGAAGCCCTAGGATCAAAGATCCAACGGTGGGGAAACATCCCCAAATCAATCAGAGAAAGATCTCTTTAACTGATTTAACAAATCAATTTGCCTTATATAGAGGCCCCAAGACTTCAAGTCTGAGAGGGAGAGACCCCCTATAAACTTTGGGAAATTCAAAGAAAGAAGAGCAAGCTCTCAGCAAAAAGAAGATAATTTCTTCAAGGTAAAGATCATGAACGATGAACACGGAGATGAAATCATCTCATAAACAGAAGAATTATCTTCTTAAAAGATCATAGATCCATAAAGACCGAGGTCTTTTATAAAGAGATCAAAAGATCTCATCATAAAAACAAAGAAGTATTTACTTCATTCACAGATCATTGATCTACAAAGGCAAAGCCCTTTCAAAAAAAAAAAAATAATAATAAGAACCGTTGTTCTTGAATGTTGAGACAAAACCTCTTTTAAAAGAACATAAATTTGTTCACAGATCATAAATTTGATCAAATGCGCTTTGCGCTATTGAAAAGTGCCTTTCACTCTTGAACTGCACTTCTGCGCTCCTTGGACCGGCGCTCAGCGCCAAAACGTGCCACGTGTCAACCACGTATGCAACTTGCGCTTTGCGCTTCTGAAACAGCGCACTGCGTTCATGGGCTGGCACAAAGCGCCAAGTGCACCACGTGTCATTCATGTGTGCACCATTGAATTAATAGCGCAATGCGCTCATAAATTGGCGCAACATGCTCATCATCTGGCGCTCAGCGCCAAGCGCGCCACGTGTCATTCACGTGTGCGCTACTCAACAGAAGCGCACCGCGCTCTTTAATTGGCGCAAAGCGCCTGACGCGCCACGTGGCACGCTGTCAGAACATAAATTGTTCTGATGAATACTGTGCATTCAATACAAGACAAAAAAATGTCAAGATCAAAATGCCCAGCATTATTAAGAGGGGCCAAGCCCAAATAAAGGCTCAACAGCCCAGAACAAAAATGTTAAACATTTATTGGACTTAGCCCAATACTGGCCATAAGTCCTCAACTTATATTTAATTGAGCCCATCTGCTTATGAATATTTAACGGATCTTAGTCCCAAAGTGGACTACAGATCTTTCGATCAACTCACACTGGTTTGAGGGTACATCTCTTTACTCCTCTGATATCTGTCGTTGTAATCTTTCAACGTCTTCAGAGAGGTGACGGGTCCCGACAACCACACATTTCACGGACTGTCGGGTCCTTTTAAACCCACGGATTACGATGTCCTTAATCTCAGACTGTGGGGTCCTTTTAAACCCACGGACTACGATGTCCTTAACCTTGGACCACCATGTCCTTAAACTGGCACTAGACCACCATGTCCTTAAACTGGTAATCGACCGCAATGTCCCTAAACTAAACAATTGAGACCAAATGCTCTCTTGTTGGATCTAAACGATCCCGTTAAGTTGATCTTAGTCTGAAATTAGACTAACGTATCCTTAACTAACGTTTAAGTTGATCTTAGTCTCAAATGAGACTAACGTATCCTTAAACCAAACTCCCAAACCCAAATCTAAGAAAATACGGATTTGGACTAATCCACGTCCTACGGGCGACAGCACAAATTAGTCTCCGTATACAATCCACAGGCAACCAAAAAACAAAACAAACACCCACGACACGAAGTGACCATCTGGAGAGGGAGAAAGTGGTTACCGCGACGCGGTAGTGTAATTAACTGCAGGGGCTTGCGCCTGCAGGGAAGAGCGTCCTCACAATCAAAAACCCCTCAAATGAGGGGGAATCTGACGAAGTTTGCTACATCGGCCGCATCCGTCTAAACCTTCGATACACAGTGCCATAAATCAACTTGGCATCTTCGGAGAGGTGGACGGATAGCACTTAATAGCATCTGCCCTCGGAATTCAGACCTGACGTCCCAACGTCCCGGTCGCGTCTTTCGGCGGGGAACAGATTCTGGCACGCACGGTGGGACCTTTTCCTCTTTCCACTCCACACTTCGCGTGTCGTGTTCGCGAATGAATCGCGGTTTGCTAATGGTTGCCCTTGGGTTCGAGATACTAAGATTTAGCGTCTTGCTTGGTGCAGAAAGCGAAGGATCAATGGCGTCTACTTGTATGAAGTGTTTCAGCTGCAACTGCAACGCACGTTCCGCCTCATCTGGAAGTATAGCTTACGGTCCCCAAGCGGCCTCCCTATTCACAATGCCGGTGGACCAGGTGACTCAGGCTACTACTGGATTGTTTTTCGGGACCATGCTCCCACCGATGAGCTTCAGTGCCCCTGTGCCATCACAAGAAGCTCCCAAGAAGTCGGTCTTTGATCGTCTTGCCACGACTGCGGCCCCTCTTAACGGGTCGCCCAACCCCACTGCATCAGTTTTTAACAGACTGAGCCAAAGCTCCAACGGGCCCATCAAGAAGCCCAAGATACCTGAAGCGGCCATCCCAAAGCGGATAACCATTCCTGCTCTTGAGGTCACTAAAGAAGCTTCTCCCATCAAGGGATCGGTCTTTACGAGGCTGGCCACCCCGGCTCCCGTTCCTGCTCAAAGGTCTGTCTTTGACAGATTGGATACCGCTACTCAACGGACGTCGATCTTCAAGAGGCTGACACCAGCAACGCCTTACCAGAACAGGAGGCATGACAAAGCCATCCCCATAACTGAACCAACACCATCCGCGCGACATGCCCGCCGTCGTCACTGGCGTCGAGTAAGGAAGGCCGGGGGCAGCTCTCCGTCTGGGTTAACCCCGCCAGCCCCAACGGTGGAAGTCAATGCTGCTGTTCCAACCGGGAACAGCTTTGAACTGCTTAACAAGGTGCGCCGGAAACTCTCCCACTGCCGTACTGAAAAGATCTCCTCCACCCGTGGAGATTACTACAGAAAAGAAACTGGAGCAGCCCCCTCAGCGGCTTTCTTCCAAAATTTACAAAGTCTGGCGACAGGTTCATGACTCAGTAATTGATCAAGATTACTCTTGCCGACAGAAAAAGATAAAACTTCGACAAGAAAAGAACCGTCCTGTCAAACCACAAAGTACGACAACTACCTGGGTGCCCGCTGCAACGGCTCCCTCAACATCAACTGCTCAGAAGAGAAGGAGGCCAGAGAAAGCCTCTATGACTACAGCAGACCACAAAGACGCTGAGCCCAAACGCCCTAAGTCTGGAGGCATAATGGTGTATACTGCTTATATGGCTTCTGGAAAAAAGGAAAGCCGTGCTTCGACGGGTCACCGACCGCTCACCGATCCGTGACAAAAGCCCAGGGGCAGCAACAGAAGCTTCAAGAAATGCTAACGCAAATGGCCGCACTCACTGGGCCAAAAGAAAACCCGGAGGCGTCATCAGAGCAGCGTCACGAACAAGAAACCGATGTTGACTTCCTCCGCAGGGTCCTCGAAAAGAAGGACAGAGAAGCAGCAGAACAAGCGGCTAATATAAAATGAATGGCGCTTCTTTTCCAAGAAATGGTCGGGATGATATTATAGCCGGAACCTCCAGCTGAAGACCCCCCGATCATCATTGAAGACGACAGAGGGGAGACATCGAACCCTCCTCCGGCCCTTTCAGCCGCCAAAGAGGAAACTATTTACAAAGCCGCTCTGGATGACTATATTGCTCAGCAAATACGAGCTCACCAGGCGAATGAAGCGGCCGGCCAAGTCGTTAAAACTGGGCGACCGTATCCAGGCTGGTATGACCAAATAAAATACCCACCGGGATACACAATCCCCAAATTCCATGTGTACAAGGGGACATCAATCCCCATCAACATGTCGTTCAGTCAGGGCTCTTGGCGACAACACCGGGGGTAAAGATAAGCTTTTGCTCCGCCAATTCGTCGGCAGCTTGTCGGAGACGGCATTTGAGTGGTACTCCAAACTTCCAAACGACTCCGTCAAGACTTTCGCGGAAATGGAGTTGTTATTCACCCAGCAATTCGCAAGTGCTAGTGAACGCACCCCAATAACGGCATTGATCAATGCCAGGGTGAAGCCAGGCTAGACGTGGGTTCAATACGCAATCCGATGGCGGAATCTGTGGTCGAAATGCGAACAGCGCATCGAAGAAGCACCAGCGGTGGGCATGTTCGTGGGCACCCTAGACCCTCATGCAACTATTTCATAATTCATGATGTTCTTTAAGCCGACCACATTCCAAGCCTTGATCGACAAACTGGCCCAAATGGACCAGATGGGTCATAAACCGTCTCCTTCAAAGCCGGACTCTCGAAATGAGAAGGGAAAGGGGAAAGCGATCGTCGTCGCCAATGCTCAACAGCAGCCTGGTGGCCCGAGACCAGTTGATCGCCAAAATAACAAAACTCGATCTTTGGAAGATAAAATGAGACGCCCTTACTCGTTCCCTCGAGACAAGACGAAGAGGTTGTTCGAACTTGCACTGCGCAACAGGCTCATTACTCTGCCAGAGCCAAGACGCCCAGCGCAACCAGGCGACACTAGCAATCCTAACTATTGCCCTTACCACCGAATGTTGGGCCATCCGATCGAGAATTGTTACATCTTCAAAAGCTGGATAGAAAATCAATACCAGCAGGGCAAATTCGTATTATCTAAGAATTGGAAGGTGAACCCGTCTCGGCCGCACGCTCTCAAAAAAGCGGACACACCGGGGGCATCATGCTCTTTTGTAGAGGAAGCTCTATGGGAGATCGTTCTTTCAGCCAAGACAAAAAGAATGCTGAAGGATCTTCAAACATGCCCGGCGATCAGGTGGAAAAATCCACTGGAACCCGAGATCATTGAGGGAATGCTGAAACCATGCCCAACTCCAAAGATTAGCGGTGATAATCAAAGCGCTTGCACCCAGCCGTCAAAGTCTTCGAAGACGACGAAGAAGAAATCCGAGAAGCCCGTGAAACCTGATGATAAACGCACGGACCTGCAAAAGCAGATTGACGCGCTGGAACAATATAATCAAAAGGCGCGGACCCCAGTCACACTCCAAGAATTTCTCAGCCACGTTCTTAAGGACGGAGATGATGACAATGGAGAAGACTCGTCGGATGCGCCTGAAGATTATGTGGCAAGCTGCCATGTGATCTCGCACTCGTTAATAGATGATGAAGAAGCTCCTTACACAAAAAAACTGGGGGCATATCCTGAGCCGGAACTTCTAGGACCATCAGACAAAATGATTGATGCGTTCCTGAATGAAGCCCGTCTTAAAAGCAAAGCTGATCGAGAGCGTGAGATGGTCATATTTAAAAAGGCCAAACATCGGCGACTGGATAAAGAGGTTGAAACACTCCTACCAGATCAAAGTACATCCGCCGCAAATAAAAGCAGGATCAAGACAAGGAAACGATTCGCTAGAGCCCTATCAAAGGGAATGAAGTTGCCCTCTTTTAGAGGAAATTCTCCCGGAGATATTCATCTTGATGAAGCGGACACACATCCTAACTTCTGCTTATACCATCAGAGGATTACACATCCTACCGAAGAGTGCATGACCTTTAAAAACTGGTGGCAGGGGCATGTTGCCCACCGACAACACGTTCAACGAGTAAAGCGCAAGGTTCGTCAGGAATAGAAAAATGCGACCGAGGAGCATATGAAAACTACCGGCAACTGTCACACGGTCGACGCCAGCGGATCACAAGTTCTCACCTTTGGGAGCGATTCTGATGAAGAAATAGCCCTTGGCCCTCTCTTCAAAGAACCCACCTCCGAGGCGAAAGAAATGAAGACCTGTGAGAACATTCAGCTGCGTAATCGCACGCTGGCCGAAAATAATCTTGGGCCCTCGAACATTGGGTCGAATAGAAAAGATAAGGGAAAAGAAAAAGTCCCTGAGGATATCGCCTTAGATGATCAAGTCGTCAAGGAGCTGACAGCCAAGGACCCGCCTAAGAAAAGTAAGGTGGATTACAACGTTCTGGCACACCTGAGGAAAATACCCTCACAACTCAGCATTCTCGACGCCCTCTTACTATCAAAAGAAGCGAGAGATTCTCTGATCAGGGCGTTATAAGAGCCCGAACAGTTCTAAGCTTTCCTCGCCGAAGAAAAGATGAAAGACGAACTGGAAGAAGTGCGCACTGCCTACATCACTTTCGGCGAGGAAGATCTCCTCCTCGGGACATGTGAGCACAACCGTCCTCTTTACGTCTCCGGATACTGTCATGATATCAAGATAGGCAAAATCCTGGTCGACAATGGGTCCTCCGTCAACCTCCTTAACGTAAGGGTGCTAAAGGAGATATGCATGAGCGTTCAGCACCTCGCTCGTGATAAAATCACCATCTCCGGGTTTGACTCCTAGTCATCACGGACGCTCGGGTCTGTGATACTGACGCTGCGCTTCGGGATACTAGTCATGGACATCAAGTTTCACGTCATTGACGCTAAGACGTGCTATAACGCTTTGCTCGTCCGGCCTTGGTTACACGAGTACAACATCATCCCTTCTACACAACATCAGTGTATGAAGTATTTCAAGGATGGTCTCGAGTATACCGTAACAGGAGAGCTAAACCCATTCTCCGTGAACGAAGTCCGCAAGTACGAAGATGCAAAATACTTCTTACCGGATTTCGAAGACACAGAAAGAAGTCACAAACCGGAGGACAAGCAAAAAGCTATCACCACCATTCCGATCTTCGGGAGTGATACCGAGGAGGAAGAAGAGATAGTTTATTCAGGACCGCCCCAATACAACAGGCCGGGACTGTCCACCCCTATTCCGGTCTTCGGCAGTGACTCGGAAGATGAGGTCAATGCCGTATTATCTGCTCGGCCATCAATACAAGCCTTTGCTGATGATGATCGGAGTTTGCAAATCACCACGGTTCCGCGGGAGCATTATAAAGAGCTCGATGCACTTAACGCCTATAGTGTGCAGGAACTGCAGACATTCTACGTCCCTCCCAGGCGAAAGGGTGAAAAAGCGATCTTATTCTACCGATCCGGGGAAACCAAAATGCAGAAAGAAATCTGGCATGGCGCGGATTCTACACTTGACAGGCTCCAGCCCATCCATTTTCCCAGATATTACACAGACGGACTAAAGAGACTCTTGAGACGCCAAGATGTACCCATTAAGCAAACTGCGCGAAGAGCACGGTTCTATAACAGGATCTGGAATGTTCCCGGAACTCAACAAAAGTTGCCCAACGGGAGAATGGAAACGATCGGTCTTGGATATGTTCGATCCAAGAAACGGGAACTATTCCGCGACTGCTACGTCATACATGACTTTGATGAAGAAGGAGATGCTCTGTGGGAAGATGCTAACCCTGAACCAGAACGAGCTCCCACCGTGAAAATGCTAAGTCCGTCATTTGAAGAACAGATGGACAAGCTTATAAGGGAAGCGGGTCAAAAGGTTTGAGACGATCATAATCGCGAAACGGCCATCTATGAGAAAGCCAGAACGCAGCGCCTCCTTCAGCAGGTCGCAAAAAATGAAAATGCTCTTCCTTGTCAACCCGTCATACAAAAGGCCCGACGCAGAGGCAAAAATAAATCAAAGAGCGGGAAAGACGTTCGACAGCGACAAAGCGGGACCAAGAAGCCACGCGATCGGGAATCAAGCAATCCGGATTCATCTTTTATAAAGAAGATGGGGCGAGCATACTCTTTTCCGCAGGATAAAACACAGAAGATACTTGATCTTGCCATAAAACATCTGATGATGACGCTCCCGGAGTCCAAGCACCCCGAGCAATCAGGAGAAATCTCTTACCCGGACTATTGCTCCTATCACAGGGCAATAGGACATCCTCTCGAAAACTGATTCACATTCAAAGATTGGGTAGAAGACCAGTATCAGCTCGGCAGGTTTGCTCTATCCAGCAGTTGGAGGGTAACCCCGCCGCAGAAGCATGAACCAAAAGCCGTGCATACAGCGAGAGCAGAACCAGATCAACATCGGTCTTGGAAGCGATCTCATACCTGCCACGTGATAACGCTGTCAAAAGAAGAACCCGAGAATATGGATGACCTCCCTCGGTGCTTCGAAAACGATGATAACGAGTTAATCTCAGAATTTCCTCCGGCGCCAAAAGATCTAGAAGATGGGATACATACTACTGCAGATAACCTCAAGAAAGTCGACTTGGGAACGACAAACGACCCACGGCCGACATTCTTCAGTGAGCTGTTGTCTGAGGAAAAAGTGGCTACACTCAAAGACGTGCTCATGCAGTACAAATATTTCTTCGCATGGAACTATTCCGAAATGCCGGGACTAGATCCAGAGATTGCTGTGCACAAATTGGCGATATCTCCGGACATTAAGCCAATCAAACAAGCGCCGAGACGAATGCGGCTCGAGCTTGAGATGAGTATCAACGCTGAGGTCAAGAAGCTAATCGACTCCGGCTTCATCCAAGAGGTTCACTATCCTGATTGGATTGCCAACATTGTCCCGGTGATGAAGAAAAATGGGACGGTGCTCATATGTGTGGAATTTCGGGATCTCAACAAAGCTTGCCCAAAGAACGACTTCCAGTACCGGTCACCGAGCTGATGATAGATAATACGTCCACTCACGAAGTTTTCTCCTTCATGGACGGCTCATCAGGATACAATCAAATAAAGATGCATCCCGAGGACCAGAAACATACTACTTTCCGGACCCCTTTGGGCATATTCTGCTACAAGGTGATGCCTTTCGGTCTGAAGAACGCCGGTGCCACCTATCAGAGGGCCATGACGAAGATCTTCGATGACCTCATACATGAAATCGTCGAGTGTTATATCGACGACCTCATGGTTAAAAGCAAATCATACGAGGAACATCTAGAGCATCTGAAGATCGTGTTTCAGCGCCTTCGGAAATACAACTTGAAGATGAACCCTCTCAAGTGCGCGTTCGGAGTTTTCTCGGGCAAGTTCTTAGGATTCGTCGTCCAACACCGAGGCATCGAGATAGACCTGTCGAAGATCAAGGCGATCATGGAAATGCCTCCGCCAAGGACTCTCAAGCAACTGCGGTATCTCCAAGGAAAGCTCGCGTATATCTGGCGATTCATAGCTAACCTCTCTGGCAAATGGCACCCCTACAGTCACTTGATGAAGAAGAGAACTCCGTCGTCTGGGATCGCAAATGCCAAAGCGCACTGGACGAAATTAAGCAATACCTACAGAATCCTCCAGTGCTAACCGCTCCAGTCAAGGTAAAGCCTCTCATTCTGTATACAACCGCCCTCGAAGGTTCTTTAGGCGTGCTGTGGGCATAAGAGAACGACCAGGGGAAAGAGAGAGCCTTCTACTACTTGAGTCGAGTTCTACTGGGGGCAAAAAGCAATTACTCCCCCATAGAAAAACACTGTCTAGTGTTGATCTTCGCAATAACGAAGCTCAGACACTACGCGTTAGCACATGAGATCCATCTCATATCAAAGGTGGATCCTCTCAAATACTTGATGTCGAAGGCCATATTAACAAGGTGGCTCACTAAATGGGCCCTGCTCTTGATAGAGTTCTCGATAACTTATCGGTCTCTTAAGGCAGTGAAAGGCCAGGCCATAGCCGACTTCCTCGCTGAGCATCCGATACCTGCCGATTCTCCTTTGAATTGCGAACTGCCAGACGAGCACACGTTTGACACGATCGACGGTGAGAAAGGAGAAAGTGACACCCGATGGGAACTTTACTTCGATGGGGCATCTTCCATGAAGAAGCGCAAACAGAGCACCCCCATAATCAAATCAGGGGTAGGCCTCATCTTCGTGACTCCCCAAGGAGGGATAATGCGCTTTGCCTTCTCCTTAACAGAGCCGAGGACAAACAATGAAGCTGAATATGAAGCTCTGATAGCATGTCTCGAGATCGCTATCGACATGGGAATTGAAAACCTTCTCATATACGGAGACTCTCAACTGGTCGTTAGTCAAGTAAACGGTGACTATCAAACGTGCAAACCAGAGTTGGTGAAGTACGGAGAGAGAGTGCAGCAGCTGCTGACTCAAATTCCTTCCTACACCCTGGAAAGCATACCGCGTACGGAAAATAGCAAAGCGGATGCGTTAGCCAAGCTCGCTAAAGAACTGGCCGACGAGAACCTCGATGACGTGAGGATCGTTGTGCAAAGCCGTCGAGTTCTTGCACCGGCAGAAATATCTCCGGAGTCTTCCAAAAAAAAGGGAGCGACCGAGCAAACGGCCCTACAAACAAAGGACCAGGACAAGGCTAGGGATTAGAGAGAAGTCTTTATAGACTACTTCAAATCCCGTCGAACACCTGAAGATGCGTCCTCAAGACATCAGCTTATGAAACGAGCTCTGTCTTTCGCCTTCGTCAATGATACCCTGTATAAGAGATTATTTGACTCTTTATGGCTAAGATGCCTGGGACCTGAAGAGGCAAAGAGAGTTGTCCAAGAAACTCATGACGGACTTTGCGGATCTCATCAAGCCGGACCAAAGATGAAGCTGAAGATCAAACGGATGGGCTACTATTGGCCCACGATGATTCAAGACTGCCTCGAATACGCAAAGCAGTGCCACTCCTGCCAAATTCACGGGGACTTTATCCATCATCATCCAAATCCGCTACATCCAACGGTGGCTAGCTGGCCGTTCAAAATGTGGGGAACTGACATAATCGGTCCCATCGAACCAGTATCATCCAGAGAACATCGATTCATCTTGGCGACAACTGATTACTTCTCCAAATGGGCAGAAGCAGTACCGTTGAGGGAAGTGAAAACGGAGAATATCCTCCATTTCTTCAAGACACGCGTCATTTATCGGTTTGGAACTCCGAGACGGATCATCTCCGATAACGGGCTAGCCTACAGAAGCCACAAAATCAGCCGCTTCGCACAACAGCATAACATAGACTGGAGATACTCTTCAGTCTATAATCCTCGAGCTAATGGTCTAGCTGAGGCTTTCAACAAGACCTTGACGAAGATTGTGAAAAAGACAGTGTCACGAAATAAGAAGGACTGGCATGAGAGACTGCAGGAAGCTCTCTGGGCGTATCGAACTACGTTCAAAACAGCTACTAACGCAATGCCGTATGCATTGATATTTGGTACGAAGGCGGTACCCCCTCGAGATAGAGCTACCCTCTTTACGAGTGGCAGTTCACTATGAGCTAACAGACGAAGAGAATGCTCACCTTCGGTTTGAAGAGCTCGATGCCCTTGATGAAACCCGGCTTATAGCGCAACAAAATCTGGAGGCTTATAAAGCAAAGATGACGCACTCATATGAGAGATTGACTAGGCCGAGAGCATTCCGCCAAGGCGAACTTGTGCTAGTGGTCAAAAGACCCATGATCCCCAATCGTGCTAAACATGGGAAATTCGAGCCAAACTATGAAGGCCCGTATATCATAGACAAAGTCTACCAGGGTGGAGCCTATCTACTCATGGACATGCATGGCGAAAGGCCCTTCAGGCCGATAAATGGTCGCTTCCTGAAAAAGTACTACGCCTGAAGAGTCACGGCCTACGTCAACGATAGATGACGACACCTATGTCCGCTCGCTATCTTCCTAAGCCCAAACTCTGTAAGTAGTAGCCGGCTTCCTCTAGCGCCAGACCGAAACGTCGTTAAACTAACGATGGACTACTATGTCCTAAAACTAGCTGTTGACCGAGACGTCGATAAACTACTATAGACTGCAGCATCCCAAGGTTGACATAAAAAAAAAGAAGAAGATCAAAGAAAAATAAAAAAAAGAAAAAAAGAAAAAAAAACGGTATGTCCATAGCAAAATGGGCACGGATGAAAACCCGAAAGGGCTCCGTGAGTAAAAACAGCAGGGCTACAGGCGAGTTTTGTGAAAACCTGAAAGGGCGCAATCTCGTTAAAAGACACTTGCAAGGTTCTCTCGACCTTGTGAGGAGAAACCACCCGTGAGATCCTTATGACTCACAAGGGAGCGACACGCTTAGGGGTCCCCATGACTCCTAAGGAGAAATTACACTTACGAGATCCTCACGACTCGTAAGGAGAACCCTCCTATGAGACCTTCACGGCTCATAGGATTCAAAATCCTTAAGCTACAGGGATCTGAACGTATTCTTAAGCCATCACAACCTCCAATGTTGCCCTGCAAGCGGTTCAATGCTGACCCTTGTACACAATCCACGGGCGCGAATAAACATTTCCCCGATAAAGTCCTACCCGCGACTAGGGATATGTCTACATGGTGAACAACCTTTTTAAGTCCTCTCGACTTATAAGGAGAAAACACTCTTGTAAGATCCTTATGACTTATAAGAGACCATGCCCTTAGGAATCCCCACGATTCCTAAGAATAAAATGCACCTACGAGATCCTCACGATTCGTAGGGAGAAATACCTTCATGAGACCCTTACGGCTCATGAAGTCAAAAGCCTTAGTCGGCAGGATCTTAACCATGTTCGCTAAGCCACCTTTGTTCGACATCGACAGAGGCAAATGATGATTCGCTCCTGACAATATCCTAGTTGTAGCGATGCTGATGCCTAAATGGATGTCAAATCCCAAACTTGCAGCGAAAAGTCATCGAGCCACAAATGCATATGAAATAGCCAAAATGATAGGGCAACTTGCAACAAAATCAGCAAGTAAAAACGTATGCATACAAAATAGCCGAAATGGTTGGGCAACTCGCAATAAAAAGCAGCGAGTAAATAAAACAAATAGCCGAAATGATTGGGCACCGCGAAAAATAGCCGAAATGATTGGGCAATCGCGACCTCCGCGATATAAAAAAAGCTGAAATGATAGAGCATCGCGGAAAGAAAAATATATATAATAAAATTTTTTGCCCTACAGGTGAGATCACATCGATCCCTGTATACAATCCAAGGGTGCAAACAAAGAGGGAACCATACTTTCCCACCAGGCTTCATCAAAACGAAGCCAAATCTCGACGGTCCGCAGACAGCCTAGAGATCATCAACATCGTTCTTCCTCATTCCAGTAGGATTCAGACACTGCAATCAACCTTGGAGTCATGGCAAAATCCCT
Source organism: Agapanthus africanus (assembly GCA_030015575.1). Classification (NCBI taxonomy): domain Eukaryota; kingdom Viridiplantae; phylum Streptophyta; class Magnoliopsida; order Asparagales; family Amaryllidaceae; genus Agapanthus; species Agapanthus africanus. Next base: position 485,878,403 of record CM057347.1, on the reverse strand, counting down.
ACTCCAAGTCTTGACGGTTCACAGACAACCTAGAGATCACTTCGATATTCGTCTTATTACAACAGACGCTACGTCATCCACATGACCCCGTCGCGGAAATACGTCATCCACATGACCCCGTCGCGGAAATACGTCATCCACATGACCCCGTCTCGGAAATACATCATCCACATGACCCCGTTTCGGAAATACGTCATCCAAATGACCCCGTCGCGGAAATACATCATCCAAATGACCCCGTCGCGGAAATACGTCATCCACATGACCCCGTCTCGGAAATATGTCATCCACATGACCCCGTCTCGGAAATACGTCATCCATATGACCCCGTTGCGGAAATACGTCATCCACATGACCCCGTTGCGGAAATACGTCATCCACATGACCCCGTCTCGGAAATACGTCATCCACATGACCCCGTCACGGAAATACGTCATCCACATGACCCCGTCGCGGAAATACGTCATCCATATGACCCCGTCGCGGAAATACGTCATCCACATGACCCCGTCTCGGAAATACGTCATCCACATGACCCCGTGTCGGAAATACGTCATCCACATGACCCCGTCGTGGAAATACGTCATCCACATGACCCCGTCGCGGAAATACGTCATCCACATGACCCCGTCTCGGAAATACGTCATCTACATGACCCCGTCTCGGAAATATGTCATCCACATGACCCCGTCTCGGAAATACGCCTTCCACATGACCCTGTCTTGGAAAGACGTCATCTACATGACCCCGTCTCGGAAAGACGTCATCTACATGTGTCATGCCCCGCTTCCCGGTGTACGGCGAAGGGGACGCGACGAGGTCCGCTACGTATATACTTAGAAGTACATACGCTAAGCGTATCTAAGCAATATAAAGTAAATCACAAGAGACAAGAGATAAAGAAATAACAGCAACTTTATTAATAACATTCTTTTGTACAATGCATGAAAAGTAAATACAACTGAAATGAAAAGCGATGCCTAAATAATGGCATAACAGGAAATGAAAATACTGAATAGAACAAGGTACAATGTCTAGAGCTCAGGGTCTTCGTGAAACTGCTCCAAGTCTTCACCGGTGGGCTCGATCTCTGCTGGGTCCAAAGCACCTGACGATATTCAAAGAAGAAGAAATAGAATGTCGTCAGCGAACAAGTCGCTCGGTAAGTCCCAAAGATAAAGAAGAATTGGAAAAGACAGAATAAGAGATATTTTCTAAAGAGATGGTAAAATATTGTAGAATATTGTGTTAACGCTGTTGTTTGTAGCTTGGTACAGAAGGATGTCAGTGTGTACGAGAGGGGTCTCTATATGCTAGAGACCAGGGAAAACGGAATGTACAAGGAACCGTTAAGCCACGGTACAACAGCAACGGAATATAGATTAGGTGACTTAATCTGACCACCTCATGCCACCTTTAACACCTTCCGTACCAATCTACCTCTTAAACCCCATAGTGTTTTGATTGTATTGTTGTATTGTATTGTGTAAGTTGGGTGACTGACCAAAACCATGATATCAGTAAACAGATTGTAACTGCATAATCAGGTAAATGGTATAACGGGATAATGGATGTATATCCATGGTTTGATTCAGTCAAGTTGCATAGATTGTTAACTGGATTCTGGGATTCATGTATTCATATTGAGTTGGAATATTAAAAAATATATATTGACTTGAATCATATTCAAATCAGAAATAATCAGACTCAAACCCGAGTCAGACTAAAAGAAATGTAAGTTGAAGTTCTATATTTGTTAGGGTCCTTATTGTAATTTATAAAACTTGAGGGGGTTTTATGTAAAAATACTTTTGTATAGTTTTCAAGATACACCCCAAGTATTTATTATTCGTCTTTATGGTTATAATGAGTGTGATTTTATTTTGTCTTATTTCTAGTGAAAATATCCTAATTACATAAATAAAGGTATTAATTTGTAATATTGATTTAATTGAAATTCATGGTATTTTAATGTAACTTTTAATCTTGTAATTTTTTTTTAGAAAAAGGTGGAAATTTTATCTTATAATAAAATAGGTGTTTAAATGATAAATATACATATGTTTATACAAGGATAATTTTTAATAAATATTTTATTTTCCAAAAATCTTATTTTTCTTAAATGTCGTATTTTAAACCTTTCGAGACCGAATGCTCCTTGCGGATGTCTGAATCTCGCACTACTAAGTCCGAGGGTGCACGATAAACCGTACTATCACTAACGGGTTCCCCAAAGATGGGTTGTAGTGGCGCTTTGCAAAGATTTAATAAATACTAGTCATTTAGAAAACGGTTTTATAAAGATATGGTATTTATTTGTAAAAGGTGTAAATTTCCGTATTTTAGATTCTAGGGTTTCCTAAGCCAACTAGCCTATTTCTAAATGGTCTAAACGACAAGTCATAAGAAGCCTCAAATCGCCTCTTCACCGCCAATTGTGGCCAGGTAAGTGCCAGGTAAGTGGGAGGCTCTCCACTACAAGTAGTGACCCTAATTAAGTAACCATTTGCCTTAGACACACTTGCCTAGACACCATAAAATCAGATTTAGATAAACGATCGATATCCATAACTTATCGTATTTCCTATTAAAAGATATTGCATTAAAATTCTATACAACTTAGAACTTTTAGAAAAGGCTTATAAAGAAAATGGTATTTTAATGTAAAATCTTGTTTTATCGTATTCTAAGTTTTCAAGGTAGCGTGTTATGATTACATATGAGTGTGTGTGGAGGTAGGTCATTACCTCGTGATCTACTTTAAGGTATAGCAATGTTAAAGGGTTAAATGTGATAAACCAAACATGGTGGTATTTAAGTGAAAGAATACGATATATTGCAAAAGCTATCATTTCATGTGTGAAAACTTGTTCAAATTGATTTTTAAGTGATTAGTAGTCAACATGAATATGTTTAAGTATTATAGAATTAGTGATAAGTGAGTTTTGATAGAAAACCGAATCGAAAATCGGTTTGTTCCGATTTCCATCGGGTTTATAAATTCGTATTTTAATGAAAGAAAAGAAGGATAGAAAAGGGGGACTTACGGGCTTGGACAACGTTAGAGAGTAAGAGAGAGGTAGAGGGTTTGCCGGTGCGTCGAATCGTCGTTGAGAGGTCCTAGCACGATCGTTGGAATTTCGCCGTCGGTTTCGTCAGCGCTTCGCCTTTCGCTCGTTTTCTAACTTACCAAGTTCTCTTGAAATTTTTAGAGAGTGGACTTAGGAATGTAGGGTGAGAGGGTAGAGGGTATGGGGGTTTATATAGGGTTAGGCTAGGGTTAGGGTTTTAATTAAAAAAAATATAAAAATATATAAAAATTCATTAAAACTCATTAAACCTAGGATTAAAAGGGATTTATTGGCCAAATGATAACCGATCCAAGCATTTAGAGTATGCAGGAGGGTGGACCAGGTCAAGACCCAACTTTTCTCTGTTGGTGACTCGGCCGTCCGGCCAAGTCCGGCCGGCGGCGCCGGACCGAGTCGCCGGCCGGTGGCGCCGAGTCGGGCCGAGTCAAGGGTCCAATGGCCGGGGATTCTTCGGGGGTACAATGTGGTATATTTACTTTTTGTTGTCCAGTACATATTTTGGGAGTTATGGCCTTTTTACTGTTGACTTCCAAAAGAAATTAAAATAAAATAAATACAAAAATAATGTGGGGCATGGGATTTGAACTCCGGTGGCTTGGTTCAGCAGTGCAAGGTATTACCAATGAGCTACAAGCTCCTTCTTGTAATTATGGAGTGAAATAAATACTTAAAGAGATATCAGCTGCAATATGTCACGCCCCGCTTCCCAAAATACGGAAAACGAGGTACGACTAGGCCAGCCATGCTCCTACGGTCAAGGAATCATCCTGCCGTAGTCACACTTCGGCTTCTAGCACTACATGGTAATCAGTAATTAAAGCACAGTATTAAAGGAATCACATCACTATTTTATTACATTAAAATCCCATTGTTCACAATTTTACAGATAACAAGAACAATAACTAACCAAGTTCGATCTCACAATCTCTTTTATGGAAAGCAGTAAATGAAGAAGGAACACCAACTATATCTCCGTGAACTCGAAGGATAGATCCGTCTCCGGTGCCGGTCCTCGTGCGGAATCTGAGCATGCATACTCAGGTCGTCAGAGCGACACAAATAATAATATTATTATAAGCAGATGAAACAGGTAAATAAGGTATTACTGGTATAAGAATAATGCAAGTAAACACTATATCACAGTATGATGCAGAATATGTTAAGTGTCCCTATCGGTCTCTACGTCATGTTTGAAATCACATAGTGGAAGGAGGATCATGTTTAACAGGAGTCTCGTACATACCCGAGACCACGGCCCACACGCCCGGGACATAACCCTGTCAGCCGGATCGCCAGATCCTGTCCTACACGAATAAGTATCACAGTTCGAATGATCATCCTCTAAACACGGTCCCGCTAAATAAGATACTCTTTCCACTTTGATTTCCCCTTTTTCCCCAGGTTACGCTATTTAAGATATTGATCTATTTGTGTACGAGTATACCAATGTCACGGTTTCATCACTGTCCACTATATCAATCACTGTCCACTGTACCAATCACTATCACGTTTATTCACTTTCCATTGGTGTACTCGTCACTCCTAAATCAACACCTATCACGCACGATAATGCAATGTCCACACGCACTAACACTGTGTAAATGACAAGGGTATGATATATGTATTGTATGCTACCAATAAACACGGTATGTTATGAATTAGCATGCACGTCATGAATTTAAGTAAATTGCACAAATTAATATATTACAAATTCAGCAGAAATGATGTAGGTAAGATATATAGAACAATCAGTCAGTAATTCATCAAAATTTGTTTCAGTCCAATCGGGGTTTCGGTTTTCAAGATATAACTGTTTCAGTTTAAGTGTTCACGGCTGGAATTTCAATTTCAGAGCTGAACTTCTGTTTCGCAACACGAATTGCACCCAGTTGGGCTCAAAATTTAGCGATGACACAGTTAGATGAAATCTAGGGTTTTCGATAAAGTATTCAACGCAACAGACGGATCCTCAATCGCATCTGTACGCTGAAAGTTATATACAGTTTAATCTCAAATGTCATTCCAGAAAGTGTTCTGGACAGCTTTATGTTCTGCTCTTTTAAAATAAGTTTAAAATAACAAACTGCGATGAATCGGAATGAAACCACTCGTTTTCTTTCACTAACAGGTATATCTTATAACTACTGAAAGTTCCGTATCATGCGATTTCAGGAAACACGGGGACGCAGGACTTTAGACAGAACGCACGAATCAGAAACGCTCTGGACTGCAGTCCAGAGTCGTGTTCCAATCCACTTATCTTCATGGTTTCAGAACAGAAAACATTAAAATTCTACATAGGGTTAAAGTTCATCGAGTTGGCTTCGATTTAAGCCCTCGAACGCATCTTTCCAATATGTGTATGATTTATAGTGATTTTATGCATTTTCAGTTACGAGAGAATTCCAGTTTTAAACAACATGTTTGGGGGTATCGATTTTTGTTACAAACGATCGTGTTTTCCAGCGAATTTCTCACACATCATACATCATTAAAAGGGCCAACAGAAGGTATAGGTTGCCGTCAATTTAGACAAATATTTCTATTAGTAACTAACATCGAGCACTTAGGTTTTAACATGTATAGGAAATCGGTAAGTTGTAAACTACATTATCTAGGTGGGTAACCCTATTATTATAGCATGAAGCAAGTAAATACTTGCCTGGAGAATGCCTCGGGGTCGTACGGCAACAGCGTCGTCGCGAACGCGCGGTACGCGCCACGTATCGAATTCCCGCGAGCCTCGATCTTGATGTGGATCTCGCGTCGGGTTGTCCGGAGTCCTTTGCGCAGCCACTAGACGTTGATGGATGTTTGACGATCCACTGCGAGTGTATTGGGGTTGCCGACGGTAGACGGCGTCGCTCCGGCAGCGAGTACGGAGCAGCTCACAGTGAGGGAAAAGTTAGAAATTTGGGTTTTTGGAGTTTTTGGAATTGTGGAGAGGGGGATTAGTTTGAGCAGTGGCTAGGGATTATTGTGATGACGATGAGGTTGAGGAGGTTTCAGGGAGATCGGCGACGTGATGGGGGTTCATCGGCGTCGAGGGTGTCGAGTTTGGTTGCAGTGGGTCGGGTCTCGAGTTGGTGGGTGTTCGGGTGATGAAGGGAGGAGTCGTGGAAGGAGAAGGAGGGGGATTTGAGTGGCTGTCGTCGACGTGGGTCGAGCGACGAGGTGGTACGATCGCCGGCGTGGAGGTGGCAATGGGTTCGAGAGAAAATTTTTGGGTGCTCGGTGGATTTTTGAGCTCGGTGAAAACAAAGGAGAGAGGTGAGGAGTTTGTGAGTACGAGAGAGTTGAGGGCGACGAGATTGACCACGTGGGGGCAACGGTCGGGCGAAGGCGTGGGCGACGGCGAGGGAGGCGTGTCTCGCGCGCGCGTTAATGGAGTAGCCGTTGGGATTTTATTTTTGAAAGGAAGAAGAACAGTGGAGGGTTGGGGGAGTGGGCTTGGTTAATGGGAATGGGCCGGCATAAAAATTTTCCTTTTAAAAAAATCCTCGTGGGCTGCAAAAAGAAACGGGCCGGTAAAATAAAAACTATTAGTTCTAAAGAAGTGGGCTGGTGACAAAATAAAAAAGAAATGGGCTGAGGGTAATTTTTAACAGGAAATTTTATTAATTTAGGATGTGTGGGCTGAAAGAATTTTAAGGGGATGGGCCAGGGCTTTAAAACTTGGTTTAAGGAATTGTTTAGGAAAATAAGATTGGGCTGAGGGATTAGGGAAAATAATGGTTAAATTAAATTGGTTTTATTAGTGTTGGTTTTTGATTTTAAATTCCGGGTTTTGACTTTTAGAGTTAAGGAAAAATATAAACTTTGGGATTCAAGCAACCACCTTCAACAGAATATCTACAAGGCAAGGTTAATCTCAAGAATTTGGAAAATACAGGGAAAATTCTTGTAGATGGAGAACGGGGATTTACATCATACCCCCCTTAACAAAAATTTCGTCCTCGAAATTTAACAAAGATACAAGAGTACAATGTACTAAACAAAAAGATGTGGATAACGATCACGGATGTCTTCCTCCCGCTCCCAGGTGGATTCTCCTGGGGAACGACCGCCCCAAGACACTCGGACTAACGAAATGACTTTATTCTTCAGCACTTTCTCTCTGCGGTCGAGGATGGTAGTAGGCTGCTCCTCGTATGACAGATCGGTCCCCAAAACTAACTCTGAATGGTCCAGAACATGGTTCTCATCTCGAACGTAACGCCGCAACTGTGACACGTGAAAGGTATTGTGCACACCAGCTAGCGATGGAGGCAAGGCCAATCGATAGGCCACCTCTCCTACTCGCTCTAGCACCTCAAAAGGTCCGATAAAACGGGGACTAAGCTTTCCCCGACTCCCGAATCTGATAACTCCACGAGTAGGTGAAATCTTCAAGAACACATGATCTCCGACTTCAAAATCAAGTGCCCTTCTGCTGGTATCTGCCCAACTCTTCTGTCGATCCTGAGCCGTCTTAATACGTTGTCTGATCATTTGGACCTTGTCAACTGTCTGAACGATGAGTTCGGGGCCCAGTAATCTTCGTTCTCCCACATCATCCCAACATACTGGGGATCGACACTTCCGCCCATATAGCGCTTCAAAAGGAGCCATCTTAATACTAGCCTGATAACTATTGTTGTAAGAAAACTCGACTAGGTGCAGATGGTCCTCCCAGGAACCCTGAAAGTCCAACATACAGGCTCTCAACATATCCTCGAGGGTCTGAATTGTACGCTCGGATTGTCCATCCGTCTGTGGGTGATAAGCTGTGCTGAATTTAAGGCGGGTTCCCAAACTCTCCTGTAAGCTCTTCCAAAAGTGTGACAAGAATCTCGTATCCCGGTCTGACACAATGCTGACTGGAACACCGTGAAGTCGCACAATCTCCTGCATATATCTTTCTGCCAGTGATTCTGTCGACTGTCCCACTCGGAAAGGTAGAAAGTGTGCAGCTTTTGTGAGGCGATCGACGATAACCCAAATAGCGTTATTGCCTCTAGGGCTCCGTGGTAAGGCCGTCACAAAATCCATAGTAATGTGCTCCCACTTCCATTCAGGTACCGGCAATGGTTGTAACAATCCTGCTGTCCTCTGATGTTCCGCCTTCACCTGTTGACATACCAAGCATCTGGATACGAACCTCGCAATCTCCCGCTTCATTCCGTTCCACCAAAAGTGCTGCTTTAGGTCTTGATACATTTTTGTACCTCCTGGATGCACAGAATAAGCTGAACTGTGTGCTTCAGTCAAAACTTCTTCTCGTACATCACCTTTAGGTACGCAGAGTCTGCTACCGAATCTCAGAGAGCCATCTTCATGTATAATCAAATCCGTTCTCAATCCAGTTTCCACTTGCTCTCTGAACTTTTGTAATCGAGGATCATCCGCTTGTGCAATCTTGATGCGATCCACCAAGGAAGATTGCACCTGTAGTTGCCAAAATTGACTGAGTGCGTTCGGAGTAACGACCTCAAGTTCAAGTCTCTGGAAATCCTCAATAATACTCCTCTGATCGGTCAACATCATGACCGCTGGTTTGCGACTGAGTGCGTCTGGTACAACATTGACCTTCCCCGGGTGATACTGAAGGTCCAAGTCATAGTCTGCCATTAGCTCTAGCCATCGGCGCTGCCTCATGTTCAGTTCCTTCTGAGTGAAAACATACTTCAAACTTTTGTGATCGGTGTATACCTCCACTTTTTCTCCTAATAGATAGTGCCTCCAAATCTTCAACGCAAAGACTACCGCAGCTAACTCCAAGTCATGTGTAGGGTAGTTCTTCTCGTGGTTTCTCAATTGTCGAGAGGCGTAAGCAACCACTCGGCCGTGCTGCATCAAAACACAGCCTAAACCCTTCCCTGAGGCATCACTGTGTATCACCAAACCACCGGAATTATCTGGTACTGTAAGTATAGGTGCTGTGGTTAACTTCTGCTTCAGAGTGTCGAATGCCTGAGTGCACTCTTCTGTCCATGTAAACGGCACGTCCTTCCGTGTCAGCCGTGTCAATGGTTCCGCGATCCTTGAGAAATCTTGAACGAATCTCCGATAATAACCTGCCAATCCCAGAAAGCTCCTGATCTCTGCTACTGATTTCGGCGTCGGCCAATCTCTGACAGATTCTATCTTTGCCGGGTCCACTGAGATGCCTTCGCCTGAAACAATATGTCCCAAAAACTGTACCTTGTCGAGCCAGAACTCACACTTGCTTAGCTTCGCATACAGCTTCTCTTCCCGAAGAATTTGTAGAACTGTGCGCAAGTGTTCAGCGTGCTCTTCCCGGGTCTTCGAGTAGACAAGTATGTCGTCAATAAACACAACGACAAACGTGTCCAAGTACTTTGCGAACACCCTGTTCATCAAGTCCATGAATATAGCTGGGGCGTTGGTAACGCCGAACGGCATCACAAGAAACTCGTAATGTCCGTATCGGGTCCTGAAAGCCGTCTTGCATACATCCTCGGCTGCTACTCTGATTTGATGATATCCAGAACGGAGATCCAACTTCGAGAAAACCTTGGCTCCACTTAGCTGATCGAATAGGTCATCGATACGCGGGATTGGGTACTTGTTCTTTATTGTGACCTTGTTCAGCTCCCGGTAATCTATGCACATTCGCAACGATCCATCCTTTTTCTTCACCAATAGAACTGGTGCACCCCACGGTGAAGCGCTTGGCCGAATAAATCCCTTCTCCAATAATTCTTCAACCTGTTTCTTCAATTCCGCCAACTCCACTGGTGCCATTCTGTATGGGGCCCTGGATACTGGGGCTGTACCTGGGATCAAATCGATCGAGAACTCCAAGATTCGAGGGGGTGGTAGACCTGGTAGATCTTCAGGAAATACGTCTAGAAAGTCCCGAACAATTTCTGGGGCTGGGCTCTTATCAATCTCCATAGCTGTCAGTTCCTTAGGCTTTGCTCTGTATTTAGCTGGTTCCAAAGATTCGCTTCCGCCCTCAAAAATAAACTCCGGGTGATTGGGAATGCGGAAGATCACCTTCCTTGCATGACAGTCGATAACTGCATGGAAAGTGCTCATCCAATCCATCCCGAGAATTGCGTCGTAACTGCCTGTCCCAATTAGGAGGAAATTCGCATAGAATTCCCTGCCACACACTACAATCGGGCATAATCTACATTCCCGACTAGATATAATAATGCCATTACCCGTATGAATTTCCCATCCCTTGGTTAGTGGTTCATATGGTATTGAGTGTGTATTGGTGAAATGCTCAGACAAGAAACAATGCGATGCTCCCGAATCAAATAGTACTCTAGCTGGCAATGAATGTACAAGTAGAGTACCTGTGACTACGTCTCCTGATGCCTCTGCCTGCTCGGCGGTCAAGGTGAAAGCCCGTCCCTGACCGCGACCTGTAAATGGCTGTCTCTGTTCCTGCGGCCTCTGCTGTGACGGTCCAGAACCTCTCTGTATTTCTGCTCGCTCAGGACAACTGTCAATCCTGTGCTGACTGGAACCGCAAATCAAACACTGTCCCTTAGCACGGCGACAGTCCTTCTGGGTATGCCCTCCTCTACCGCAATAGCCGCAAGTTACGCCCTTTCTCTGGGGGCGATGCTGTGGTACAAACGGGCGCTTCATCTGAGTTGTCCCTGCTCTGTGAACCGGTATGGCTCCTCGAGAAGGCACGTGGGTACGTGCTGGAACGACTGGGGGTCTCCTGAACTTGTTAATCAATTGCTCCTGAACTCTCGCTGCGTTGAGTACCTGTGCGAAAGTCTGTAGATCTAACGATGCGATCAGCTGCTGCAACTCAAAATCTAAACCCTGAAGGAAACGCCTAGCCCTGGTGACTTCTGATTTGACCATGTATGGAGCAAAGCGGCTCAGACGGTTGAACTCTGCCGCATAAACGTCCACTGGGCGTCCATTCTGCTTCAGAAGAATAAACTTTTCCTCCATTTCTGCCTTGGCTGTGGGAGGAAAATAGTGATCTAAGAAGCACTCCTTAAACTTGTCCCATTCAATCGGCTCTTCAAGTCTGCTTTCTTCTACCGACCACCATGTACGAGCCTCGTCTTCTAATTGTATCTTTATCACATTCACTCTGTCTTCCTCTGGAACCCTGGCGGCTGCCAATAAATTCTCCATGTTTACCAGCCATTGCTCAGCTTCAAGTGGTTCAGCTAGCCCTGTAAACGCAGCTGGGTGTAACCGTCGGAAGTCTGACACAGTACCAGCCCTAGCCTGATAAGCTGGTGGAGTAGCGCCCTCGGGGGCGGTAATAAGTGCGGAGGGTCCTCCTGCAGCGGTAATCGCTCTGAGTCCCTCAGTAAGCAAATCTGTCTTCCTCTCCTGAGCTTCCGCGAGAGTGGTCAGTGCACTGAGTATTCTTTCCGTGCGGTCCTGAGAGCTGGAGTCCGAGGAGGGGTCGTTCGGGGACGTCATATCACTGGAAGATTCAAAAGAATAGGTTCAGATTCAAGGATAGAAATCAAGAATAGTGAAACAAGAATAACGTAATACAGTTTAGTTAATGTCATCCCTTGATACTAAACACAGGCTCTGATACCAACTAAACCATGTCACGCCCCGCTTCCCAAAATACGGAAAACGAGGTACGACTAGGCCAGCCATGCTCCTACGGTCAAGGAATCATCCTGCCGTAGTCACACTTCGGCTTCTAGCACTACATGGTAATCAGTAATTAAAGCACAGTATTAAAGGAATCACATCACTATTTTATTACATTAAAATCCCATTGTTCACAATTTTACAGATAACAAGAACAATAACTAACCAAGTTCGATCTCACAATCTCTTTTATGGAAAGCAGTAAATGAAGAAGGAACACCAACTATATCTCCGTGAACTCGAAGGATAGATCCGTCTCCGGTGCCGGTCCTCGCGCGGAATCTGAGCATGCATACTCAGGTCGTCAGAGCGACACAAATAATAATATTATTATAAGCAGATGAAACAGGTAAATAAGGTATTACTGGTATAAGAATAATGCAAGTAAACACTATATCACAGTATGATGCAGAATATGTTAAGTGTCCCTATCGGTCTCTACGTCATGTTTGAAATCACATAGTGGAAGGAGGATCATGTTTAACAGGAGTCTCGTACATACCCGAGACCACGGCCCACACGCCCGGGACATAACCCTGTCAGCCGGATCGCCAGATCCTGTCCTACACGAATAAGTATCACAGTTCGAATGATCATCCTCTAAACACGGTCCCGCTAAATAAGATACTCTTTCCACTTTGATTTCCCCTTTTTCCCCAGGTTACGCTATTTAAGATATTGATCTATTTGTGTACGAGTATACCAATGTCACGGTTTCATCACTGTCCACTATATCAATCACTGTCCACTGTACCAATCACTATCACGTTTATTCACTTTCCATTGGTGTACTCGTCACTCCTAAATCAACACCTATCACGCACGATAATGCAATGTCCACACGCACTAACACTGTGTAAATGACAAGGGTATGATATATGTATTGTATGCTACCAATAAACACGGTATGTTATGAATTAGCATGCACGTCATGAATTTAAGTAAATTGCACAAATTAATATATTACAAATTCAGCAGAAATGATGTAGGTAAGATATATAGAACAATCAGTCAGTAATTCATCAAAATTTGTTTCAGTCCAATCGGGGTTTCGGTTTTCAAGATATAACTGTTTCAGTTTAAGTGTTCACGGCTGGAATTTCAATTTCAGAGCTGAACTTCTGTTTCGCAACACGAATTGCACCCAGTTGGGCTCAAAATTTAGCGATGACACAGTTAGATGAAATCTAGGGTTTTCGATAAAGTATTCAACGCAACAGACGGATCCTCAATCGCATCTGTACGCTGAAAGTTATATACAGTTTAATCTCAAATGTCATTCCAGAAAGTGTTCTGGACAGCTTTATGTTCTGCTCTTTTAAAATAAGTTTAAAATAACAAACTGCGATGAATCGGAATGAAACCACTCGTTTTCTTTCACTAACAGGTATATCTTATAACTACTGAAAGTTCCGTATCATGCGATTTCAGGAAACACGGGGACGCAGGACTTTAGACAGAACGCACGAATCAGAAACGCTCTGGACTGCAGTCCAGAGTCGTGTTCCAATCCACTTATCTTCATGGTTTCAGAACAGAAAACATTAAAATTCTACATAGGGTTAAAGTTCATCGAGTTGGCTTCGATTTAAGCCCTCGAACTCATCTTTCCAATATGTGTATGATTTATAGTGATTTTATGCATTTTCAGTTACGAGAGAATTCCAGTTTTAAACAACATGTTTGGGGGTATCGATTTTTGTTACAAACGATCGTGTTTTCCAGCGAATTTCTCACACATCATACATCATTAAAAGGGCCAACAGAAGGTATAGGTTGCCGTCAATTTAGACAAATATTTCTATTAGTAACTAACATCGAGCACTTAGGTTTTAACATGTATAGGAAATCGGTAAGTTGTAAACTACATTATCTAGGTGGGTAACCCTATTATTATAGCATGAAGCAAGTAAATACTTGCCTGGAGAATGCCTCGGGGTCGTACGGCAACAGCGTCGTCGCGAACGCGCGGTACGCGCCACGTATCGAATTCCCGCGAGCCTCGATCTTGATGTGGATCTCGCGTCGGGTTGTCCGGAGTCCTTTGCGCAGCCACTAGACGTTGATGGATGTTTGACGATCCACTGCGAGTGTATTGGGGTTGCCGACGGTAGACGGCGTCGCTCCGGCAGCGAGTACGGAGCAGCTCACAGTGAGGGAAAAGTTAGAAATTTGGGTTTTTGGAGTTTTTGGAATTGTGGAGAGGGGGATTAGTTTGAGCAGTGGCTAGGGATTATTGTGATGACGATGAGGTTGAGGAGGTTTCAGGGAGATCGGCGACGTGATGGGGGTTCATCGGCGTCGAGGGTGTCGAGTTTGGTTGCAGTGGGTCGGGTCTCGAGTTGGTGGGTGTTCGGGTGATGAAGGGAGGAGTCGTGGAAGGAGAAGGAGGGGGATTTGAGTGGCTGTCGTCGACGTGGGTCGAGCGACGAGGTGGTACGATCGCCGGCGTGGAGGTGGCAATGGGTTCGAGAGAAAATTTTTGGGTGCTCGGTGGATTTTTGAGCTCGGTGAAAACAAAGGAGAGAGGTGAGGAGTTTGTGAGTACGAGAGAGTTGAGGGCGACGAGATTGACCACGTGGGGGCAACGGTCGGGCGAAGGCGTGGGCGACGGCGAGGGAGGCGTGTCTCGCGCGCGCGTTAATGGAGTAGCCGTTGGGATTTTATTTTTGAAAGGAAGAAGAACAGTGGAGGGTTGGGGGAGTGGGCTTGGTTAATGGGAATGGGCCGGCATAAAAATTTTCCTTTTAAAAAAATCCTCGTGGGCTGCAAAAAGAAACGGGCCGGTAAAATAAAAACTATTAGTTCTAAAGAAGTGGGCTGGTGACAAAATAAAAAAGAAATGGGCTGAGGGTAATTTTTAACAGGAAATTTTATTAATTTAGGATGTGTGGGCTGAAAGAATTTTAAGGGGATGGGCCAGGGCTTTAAAACTTGGTTTAAGGAATTGTTTAGGAAAATAAGATTGGGCTGAGGGATTAGGGAAAATAATGGTTAAATTAAATTGGTTTTATTAGTGTTGGTTTTTGATTTTAAATTCCGGGTTTTGACTTTTAGAGTTAAGGAAAAATATAAACTTTGGGATTCAAGCAACCACCTTCAACAGAATATCTACAAGGCAAGGTTAATCTCAAGAATTTGGAAAATACAGGGAAAATTCTTGTAGATGGAGAACGGGGATTTACACAATAAGTACTCCAAGTATACATTGAATTTAAATCAATTCTTTGTACATTAAAAATGGAGTTGTTACAACATGACCCCGTCTCGGAAATACGTCATCCATATGACCCCGTCGCGGAAATACGTCATCCACATGACCCCGTCGCGGAAATACGTCATCTACATGACCCCGTCTCTGAAATACGTCATCCATATGACCCTGTCACGGAAGTACGTCATCTACATGTCAATCTCATTAAACACTTACGGGTCCTCTCGATTCATAAGAAAGAAAACACTCTTATAAGATCCTTACGACTTATAAGGGAAAACACACTTAGGAATCCTCACGACTCCTAAGGAGAAAAGACACTTACGAGATCCTCACGACTCATAGGGAGAAAAGTCTTTATGAGACCCTCACGGCTCATGAAATTGAAAAGTCTTAGGCAGCAGATCTGAACCTGCTTTCTAAGCCATCACTACCCCTCGAAGAAGCCAAAACAAGAGGCTCATCCTATCATCTGCCGGCTATGTTTGCTAAGGTGATATGCTGGTAACCAAAGAAAGAAGAAAGCAGAAAGATGACACAAGACATTGCGAAAGAAATGTATCTTTTATTCATGAATTCAGTTGGGTACAAAATACATCATATGAAAAAATAAAAGAATGAATACATTTTATTCAAAATTACAAATGGTACAAAAAAGATTATTATTGAGAGGGAAGCGCTTTCAATAATTCGATCAGCCGCTCGCGCACTTCCCTCAGCCCCTCTTCTTGATCAGCTCCCGCGGCCAACTCCGCTTCGACCTGGGCTCGCTGCTGCAAGTAAGACGAACGTTGTTCCTCGACGGCCCGCCGAACTGCTTCACGATTTTTTGCATCCCACTCGACAACGTCGAGCTTCCGTCTCAGTGTTAACCCGTCAGAAATGCATCGCAGAAGGCCTTCGAAGATAACTTTCAACTGCGCAGCATTCGCATCAACCTGAGCATGCAGTCGAGCAGATTCGCTTGAAGTTTCTTTACATTCCTTCTGCTTTAAAGCCACTTCTTGTTCAAGATGGCGGAAGTAAGAAGTACTCTGCTCGACCCACGTAGCCCGTTGAGTGCTCACAGCCAGAATCTCAGGAGCAGGACGCCTAAGCTCAAGCTCGTGCAGGCAAGCCTCAATTTCCCTGCAGCGATTAACCCAAGACTCAACGACACCCTCACCATGAAAGTTCACGAGCGTCGCCAGCATAGGGTTAACCTCCGCGGCAAAATCCGCAGCAGATGTAGGAATCTCCACGTCGAGCTCCTCAATATAGTCGCTTAGCATGCGCAGACTATTCGCGGCGCCTTTCGAGAATGGACGTCTGGAAAAGGGCCCTGCCGGTATCATAATGCGAGACTCGAGCGGGACTGGAATCGATGTGATTGCTGCAAAATAAATCATAGTCAGAAGTCGGCTCAGGAAATAAAGAAAATACACAAAAAATAGGGTCTACTATACCGGCTGCAACAGGGGGCAGAGCTGGGAGTACTGGTGGCGCAACGATAGCCTCGTCCCCGCCTTCGATTTGTAAGGCTACAAGCAATACAAAAAGGGATTAGCAATAATGAGACTGCCCGTTAAAGAAAGGACGTCGTTTAGAAAAGATACTCACCGACACCAGCAAGCGGACTAATCTCTGACAGGAAGGAAAAGTGTGGGTGCAGCACCTGATACAGGTGGTCAAAAAGGACTCCTGCAAGGATGCAGAAATGCAACGTCAGTACATAAGTTATACAACTTACAAATAAGACTGATGGGTTACGAATCCACACCTTCCAACATCTGAGATGGTATGAGAGAGGATAGAGGAGTGGTCACCGTCAAAGCGGTAACTGATGGCGTTGCCTCGGGTAGCGCGACCTCAGCGCTCACCACACCTGCATTAGGAACGAGATAAATATGGCCAGGAAAGATTGAAAAGGATTGCAGAATAAAAAAGAAAAGCAATGACCCAAGATCTACCTGGTGAGTCGCCGGTCGGAACTGCGACGAGGGCGTCACTTGATATAGCGACTGTTTCATCCTCCTCCATTGGGATGGTCTCACCTCGCGTCGCCTCATCCCCTGACTCTACGAGAGCCGTCGTAACGCTTGCGACGCCAGGAGATGGCAAAGAGCCGCAGGCGGAAAGAGCGACGACCGGAGCAGTACCCGACTCTTGCGAAAGAGTGACTACCTCGGGCTCGGCGGCTGTAGCCATTTTACCCATGACCACCTCGGGCTCGGCAATGGTGACCATCTCGCCTACAGTTGCCTCGGGTTCAGCAATCATGACTACCTCCTCTACCGCTAACTCAGGCTCAGCGGTCGCCGCCACTTCTTCGGTAAAACTCGGCCCTGCAGGATAGGATATATGAGAACCTGAAAGTTAAAACTTTGACAAAAGAACCCAATGTCACGATACCTTGAGTTGGTCTTCCGACTGCTTCCCAAGCCGCACGTGATGCCTGTCTGTGGGCGGTGGACAAGGCAGCCGGGGCATCCTCTGAAGGGGTAGGAGCAGGGGTAACAGCGTTTGAACCTGCACCCGCATCTAAGGCGGCGGTACGCTCCCTTGCCGCGCGCATCCTACGCTTTCTCTCCGCCCGGGCCGTGAGGGCAGATCTCCTCAAGACCTCCATCAACGGGACGTCATCATCCGCACCAAGGGTTACCTTTGGAGCCGTTATGGCATCCGTCATCGGTTGCTTAAGTGAAGCTTCTTTCAGCAACGCCGGCGGAATTGAAACTTCGACAGCCGACCTTAGGGGCATCTCCGCACCGTCCTGCGAAGTCGGTGCCACGCCTGGAATAACCTGAATAGAGGTAGTGCCTGTAATAAGATGAAAAGGAGAGGTTAGATTACCCATAAGAAACGGGAACGGAGATGCGGTAAACCGAAATGTACCGATGCCTAAGAAAGCGCGAAGCCTTTCTTCCTCCTCAAAAGTCTTGAGAGAAGCTGCGAGAGCTTCTTCAATGGAAATGCCTGTTAAAAAGGGAAAAGTGTCAGTCGAAACATGATAACAAAATATAATGCAATGGCGAAAAATACAGCTAATGGTTACCTGATTTCGCAAGGATGGTTAGTCCCTTTTCGTGGCTTGCCAATTGCTCAGAAGCTGCAATGGCAGCCGCCAGATCAGTATCATCTGGCGGCATGAATAAACCCTCATTTGTCCCATACTCGCTCAGGCCCTCTCCATAAGGAGCGTGAGGTTCCTGGCCGAGTACAACGTCTGCAGAAAGGATCGACTTCTTCTTCCTCTTCTGCCAGCGAGCTCCGGTCGCAGCTAACACCAGCTTGCGCTTGGTAGGCACCTTAGGACGACGAGTCCCAATGTCTGAGCCCATGCCAGATTCGGGGGAAGCTACATTTACCATCTCCACGGGAGCACGGGGCACCAGTAGCTCAGGCCTGTCCTCAGGGGCTTCAATCACGGCACTTCCTCTTAGCGGAGGAATGACAATGGTCCGTTGCTTCAAGGGGAGGTTTCGGTCACTAGCGGGGGGTGCACCCTTGCGGTCGAGTAGCAGCCGCTTCTCCTCCCTGATAACAGCACCCGTTGCATGTTGATACCAGGCCGCGTGTACGTTGAGGGCCCTCGGGACGCAACTCGGTTCACTGATAAAGAAGTGAGATCCCGTATTTATGCGCATGAAATGATACAGCGCGCCCCACATTCCCTCTTTAGTGGCAACAGGTTCTACCAACAAAGCCTCCAGTGGGACTCCTTGATTATAACTCAGCTGCTGGGCAAAATGATGGGGGTTGTATCTCATGAATAGCGCCGTATCATTTTGCCTGAATACAAGAAAGCCCGTCCTGATGGAGTACAAATGGAGAATCTCTCGGGCTCTCAACACGGAGGCCCCATCTTTAAAAACATCTCGTAATGACAGCACCGCCTTTGAAGTTTCTTGGCCGATGGTCAAGATTTTGTCTGTAAAAGACATACCGTCTCCAACCGTGCGCGGACGGAGGAGCAAGCCCCTAGCTTCCCACTGTGACGGACTCACGATAGAGGCGTCAACCAGCTGCATAATCCGAGGGAACTTGCATCTCTCGTAAAACGAAGGTCTCTTGTGAATGCCAAAGACCCCGAGCACATGCATCTCCATCCATGAAGTGAAGTAATGCATCGGAAAGTTGGCAGGATGCACCCCCGGTTCAGTGGTATCCGCCGCCATGCTAAGACCGTGGTATAGGTAGGCTAACCCGGCGATCCCGATGGCCACTTGTATTCCGGCAACCATGAGATGCGTGGGGTAGAAGACGGAAGGCCTCATGTAATGAGGATGCATAGAGAGCGCGAACCAACTCAACCATAGCCCAAGAAACCCAAGAAAGAACGCCTCCTCATCAATGCCCGGGGTGGCGATTTCTGATAGAGGGATAACCGTAGCGTCAGGAAGAAAGAAGCCCTTCTGATCAGTTTCCAGTACCGGCTGACGGTCCAAGCCAAAACCGAAGGGATCATCAAGCTTAGCAAACTTTTCGCCTCGTCGCGACAAAACCTCCGGGCGAAGAAAACGGGCAATAAAGTCCTCAAAACTGACCCCTCGGCCTCCAGATTCCAAGAAGAGGCTCTCGTACATGTTCAGCACCTTTATCAGACTAGAGAACTGGTGCTGAATGGCATTCTCTGGCGTGAGGCCCATCACTACTGGCTTGGTGGCAAAAATGTATTCATCTGGAGGAAGCAGCTCCTCGTAGTGCTCCCCCTTGACCGGTAAACTAGAAACCTCGGCGAATTCTTCCAAGGAAATGGAGACCTCTCTGTCCAGTAGAAGGAAGGTATGGGTCGGGATGTTCCACTGCTTCAAGAATGCCTTAATCCACCACGTGGGAGGTGCAGAATATTGGAACAATGACGCGTAGACCGCAGGGTATACCCCAAGCCTCAACAGCTGCGATTTCTTCGCCGACAAGATGTACCAGGCCCACTGCAAGTACCTGGCTGGATGACAGGGAGTTAGCCCGATGTTGTAGGGCTGTCCCTAAGGGCGCGACTCACCCTGACATATGCGCCGCCCCAGGGTATCCAAAGCCGCCGGCGGCTGCATGGGTACTGCGGCGATCGAAGGCTGAAGAAGACCCTCCGAAGTCCAATTAACCACCTCTACGGCATAGTTCATCAGGGGTGCATCCACATACGGGATTGCCGAGATGGGCTCCGAAGGCGTCGCACAAGAGAAGCTTCGACGACCTCTGATAATCTGGTCGTACCATCTACCCCATAAGTGCAGATTTTTGTGTTCCGGGTCACGGTCTTTGATGAGCGCGAGAACCTCCCGATCCACAGGTGCCTCAGGGAATCCTCCCTCTGAACGGACGAAAGGAAACGTAGCATCGAAAGACATGTCGCCTGCAAAAAAGGGGGGACAGAAGTCAACTGTCAGTGCTATAATTTAATTTTAAAATTTTGACACTCGGTACTTACTGCAATGCAGTGGAAAGGGGACCAAAGGGGGACCTACGAAATCTAGATGACAATGCATCAATTAATAAAATAGTCTCATCATTGGATGAAACTGTTAATTAAATGAGGAAATCCTCAGGAAAATTCTCATTAAATGAGAGATCCTTCGGGAAAAGGAGAAAATCTCCCTTTAAGAGCAATGCTCTATGACAGAGTGACACTTGTCAAACTCTGATCATGAAGGAATAAAATTCCTTGAGAGCCTGGCTCTGTAATGATGATGAAAAAATCCATCAGAAAAGAATTAATTAGAATTATTTTTTATGAATTAAAAAATTCTAGGATCTTCAAGATCCATAAATCAATATGATTCAAAGAGCAGAGCTCTGATCCATAGGCTAAGAAACCCCAAAAGATCTCTTTAGATCTATGGGTTCATGAGAGCAAAGCTCTGCTAATGAAACCCTAAATGGGTTTTCTGTAGATCAAAGATCTATAAAGAGCAAGGCTCTGTTAATGGGTAAAACCCTAATTTATTAAAAAAATTTAAATTTTTTTAAAAAAAAAAACTTTACCTAAGTTTGGAAAGAGTTTTTACTCTTGAGAAGTTCTTAAACAGAAGATCTGTGCTCTGAACAAAAATTCTCAAAGAAAGAAGATGATAATCATTTAAGGGACCAAAGTTCCTATTTATAGGTATTAAACCGCCTCTTCAACTTCAGAGTTGATCCAAGGGCTCAGATGCTGCCACCGCTGCACTCACGTGTGCGCCACGTGAGCGCAACGGTGGGGGGGGGGCATTTTTTCCCCCAATTAGAGTAAAGCTATGTTTTAAAATTCAAAATTTAAAAACTGAAGCAACACTTCAGATTCAGCGCTAGACGCGCTGCGCGCCACGTGTCAAACACAGATGGGCTAGCGCCAGGTGCGCTGCGCCCTAGGCAGCGCACCCCAATCAGAGCAAACATCTGTTTTAAAAGTCAAAATTCACAAAAAATTGAAGCAACGCTTCAGATCCAGCGCTCTGCACTGCGCGCCATGTGTCAAACACAGGTGCGCTAATGCAGGCTGCGCTGCGCTGCGCGCCACGTGTCAAACGTAGGTGCGCTAGCGTAAAGTGCGATGCGCTCTGCGCTGCGCGCCACGTGTCAAACGTAGGTGCGCTAGCGCTGGAATTAAAAATTCCCCAAGGTTAGATCAAAAGATTTAATAATGATAAATCATTGATCAGAATTAAAATTCTGTTTTGGAAATATTTTTCCAATCTTGTTAAAAACAAGAAGATTGTCTTTTGTAAAACAGAAGCCCGAGGATCAAAGATCCAAAAGTGGAGAAATATCCCCAAATCAATCAGAGAAAGATCTCTTTAACTGATTTAACAAATCAATTTGCCCTATATAAAGGCCCCAAGACTTCAAGTCTGAGAGGGAGAGACCCCCCTATAAACTTTAGGAAATTCAAAGAAAGAAGAGCAAGCTCTCAGCAAAAAGAAGATTATTTCTTCAAGGTAAAGATCATGAACGATGAACACAGAGATGAAATCATCTCATAAACAGAAGAATTATCTTCTTAAAAGATCATAGATCCATAAAGACCAAGGTCTTTTATAAAGAGATCAAAAGATCTCATCATAAAAACAAAGAAGTATTTACTTCATTCACAGATCATTGATCTACAAAGGCAAAGCCCTTTCAAAAAAAAATAATAATAATAAGAACTGTTGTTCTTGAATGTTGAGGCAAAGGCTCTTTTAAAAGAACATAAATTTATTCACAGATCATAAATTTGATCAAATGCGCTTTGTGCTATTGAAAAGTGCCTTGCACTCTTGAACTGCGTTTCTGCGCTCCTTGGACCGGCGCTCAGCGCCAAAACGTGCCACGTGTCAACCACGTATACAACTTGCGCTTTGCGCTTTTGAAACAGCGCACTGCGTTCATGGGCTGGCGCAAAGCGCCAAGTGCACCACGTGTCATTCATGTGTGCACCATTGAATTAATAGCGCAATGCGCTCATAAATTGGCGCAACGCGCTCATCATCGGGCGCAACGCGCCAAGCGCGCCACGTGTCATTCACGTGTGTGCTACTCAACAGAAACGCACTGTGCTCTTTAATTGGCGCAAAGCGCCTGACGCGCCACGTGGAACGCTGTCAGAACATAAATTGTTCTTATGAATGCTGTGCATTCAATACAAGACAAAAAAAATGTCAAGATCAAAATGCCCAGCATTATTAAGAGGGGCCAAGCCCAAATAAAGGCTCAACAGCCCAGAACAAAAATGTTAAACATTTATTGGACTTAGCCTAATACTGGCCATAAGTCCTCAAATTATATTTAATTGATCCCATCTGCTCATGAATATTTAGCGGATCTTAGTCCCAAAGTGGACTACAGATCTTTCAATCAACTAACACCGGTTTGAGGGTACATATCTTTACTCCTCTGATATCTATCGTTGTAATCTTTCAACGTCTTCAGAGAGGTGACGGGTCCCGACAACCACACATTTTACAGACTGTGGGGTCCTTTTAAACCCACGGACTACGATGTCCTTAACCTCGGACTGTGGGGTCCCTTTAAACCCACGGACTACGATGTCCTTAACCTCGGACTGTGGGGTCCTTTTAAACCCACGGACTACGATGTCCTTAACCTTGGACCACCATGTCCTTAAACTGGCACTGGACCACCATGTCCTTAAACTGGTAATCGGCCGTAATGTCCCTAAACTAAACAATTGAGGCCAAATGCTCCCTTGTTGGATCTAAACAATCCCGTTAAGTTGATCTTAGTCTGAAATTAGACTAACGTATCCTTAACAAACGTTTAAGTTGATCTTAATCTCAAATGAGACTAACGTATCTTTAAACCAAACCCCCAAACCCAAATCTAAGAAAATACGGATTTGGACTAATCCACGTCCTACGGGCGACAACACAAATTAGCCTCCGTATACAATCCACGGGCAACCAAAAAACAAAACAAACACCCACGATACGAAGTGACCATCTGGAGAGGGAGAAAATGGTTACCGTGACGCGGTAGCGTAATTAACTGCAGGGGCTTGCGCCTGCAGGGAAGAGCGTCCTCGCAATCAAAAAACCCTCAAATGAGGGGGAATCTGACGAAGTTTGCTACATCGGCCGCATCCGTCTAAACCTTCGATACACAGTGCCATAAATCAACTTGGCATATTCGGAGAGGTGGAAAGATAGCACAAAATAGCATCTGCCCTCGGAATTCAGGCCTGACGTCCCAACGTCCCAGACGCGTCTTTCGGCGGGGAACACACAGTTTGCACGTGTTGTTCGGATCCATCCCATCTTACTGAAGAGTGTCCTTACAATCCACCTGTTCAAGAACAAGATCAAGTCAATGCTGCATTTCAGTAAAGACAAAGAAATGATCCATACTTTTCGACTTATAATCCTGGTTGGAGGAGCCACCCAAATTTTGCTTGAAATCAAAATCAACAATTCCAAGGCAATAACAACTTTCAAAGGCCTCCTCCTCCACAACAACAAGCACCTCAACAAACTCAATATCAGGAACCTTTCCAACAGCAACCTTACCCAAACCAAATGAACAATTTTGTACCTAACAATTCTTATCCTCAAAACAATTTTGTTCAACCAAATAACGATAAGGTTTCCTCGCTAGAACGAAGTCTAGATGCATTTTTAAAACAATCTACACAATCCGCAGTAAGGTTGGAGACTTCCATTCAATCTTTGGTGCAAAACAGTGCTTCACACAGAGTATCAAATCAATCAAGGCCCAAATTGCACAACTAAATGCTGCGTTAAGCGAGCGAGAAAAGGGAAAGCTTCCGTCTCAACCATTGCCAAATCCTGGTCACACACACAACGCACATGTTGCTTATGAACAACAAAATCATAATGTAAATGCTGTGACCACGTTGAGATCTGGAAGAGTGTTGCACAATAATGTGGGTAATAGTGATGACACCCCTGCCGGTGCTTCTTCTTCATCTTCATCTTCTTCTTCTTCTTCATCTTCTTCAGAGCATATTCTTCATTCTTCACAAGGCTCTACTTCTTCTACTTCTAACGGATCCACATCTCACTTCACGAACACACCAACATTGGGATCCGTTCCAACTCCGCAATCTACTCCACAGACAGTGGACTCAACAAATTTTCAAAATATTCCATTTCCAAATATGTTGAGATCCAATAAACCAACTCTACAAATGGAGAAGATTGTGGAGTTATTCAAACAGGTTAGCATTAACATACCTCTCTTGGATGCAATCCAACAAGTGCCTTCTTACGCTAAAACCTTAAAGGACTTATGCACCAAGAAGAGGAAGTCACAAGTACCCAAGAAAGTTTTCGTGGCTAGTGCTGTAAGTGATGCTCTTAGCCAACCTTTACCCTAAAAACATAAGGACCCCGGCTGTCCTACAATTTCAATAACAATTGGGGATAAGAACATCAATCAAGCACTTTTAAATCTTGGTGCTAGTGTTAATTTGCTACCCTATTCAGTATATGAACAATTAGGCGTTGGAGAGCTCAAACCCACTCATTGTACTCTCCAAATGGCCGACCGATCCATCACCCATCTTAGGGGTGAGTTAGAGGATGTGTTAATTAAAGTAGGGGACTTCATTTTCCCCGTTGATTTCATTGTTATGGACACACAGCCTGTAGCTAACCCCCGGAGTCAAATTCCGGTAATACTCGGTCGACCATTCCTTGCGACTTCTAATGCGGTGATCAATTGTCGAAATGGTTCGATGAACCTATCTTTTGGAAATATGGCAATTGAACTCAACATTTTTAAGTTGGGGAATCAGCCCTCCGAGCCTAATGCTAGTATACTTGATGTTTACTCGATCCACGAGATCATGCAGGAGGACTGTGAGCTCAAAAAATTTCTGTTCGATCACAGCAGTTTTGACGCCACTAGTGCGTTCCTCCTAGAATCTGACACAGCTTCTACACCGGATAACGATTATGAGTATTTCACATTTTTGGACGATTTTGAAGACTCACCACCCGAGTTTGAGTCCTTTGATTTTTCGTATGAGTTAGTTGAACCATCTGACTCGGTCACTTACACTCGATTTGAACCATTGTTGGAATTCTTCGAGTTCGAGACAGTTTCACCAATGTTACCTTCAATTATTTCACCTCCGAAACTCGAACTCAAGCTTTTGCCGTCTCACCTTAAATACGCTTACCTAGGTGAGAATGAGACCCTTCCCGTTATCATATCGGCATCTCTAGCTCTCGAGCAAGAGAAAGCCCTTTTAATGGTCTTACAAAATAACCGGCAAGCTTTTGGCTGGACTATGGCGGACATCAGGGGGATTAGTCCCTTCATAGTTGAACATCATATACATATGATGGATGATACCAAGCCAGTAAGGGATCCACAAAAACGCCTCAACCCTATAATGAAGGAGGCTGTCAAAAAGGAGATTGTCAAATGTCTTGATAGTGGTATCATTTACCCTATCTCTGATAGCCAGTGGGTTAGCCCCATTCATGCTGTTCCAAAGAAATCGGGTATAACGGTTATAACCAATGAGGCAAATGAGTTAATACCTACTCGCACTCAAACTGGGTGGCGAGTTTGCATCGACTATAGAAAACTCAACGCCGTGACAAGGAAAGACCACTTTGCTTTACCTTTTATTGACCAAATGCTAGAACGATTGGCTGGGCACGAATTTTACTGCTTTTTAGATGGCTACTCCGGCTATAATCAAGTTCCCATCGCCGAAAAAGATCAAGACAAGACCATATTTACTTGTCCTTTCGGTACATTCGCTTACCGTCGCATGCCCTTTGGGCTATGCAATGCACCCGCTACTTTCCAGCGGTGTATGATGGGAATCTTTTCAGACATGGTGGAGAAATTTTTGGAAATTTTTATGGATGATTTCTCCATTTTCGGCGACTCCTTCGATGAGTGTTTGCTACACTTAGACGCAGTTCTTACCTGCTGTAAGGATAAGAACCTCACTTTAAATTGGGAGAAATGCCACTTTATGGTATGAGAGGGTATTGTCTTAGGACATGTCATCTCGCAAAACGACATTGAGGTTGATAAAGCCAAGATTGAAGTCATTTCCAATCTTCCTCCTCCTAAATGAGTCAAAGACATCCGAGCCTTCCTTGGCCATGCCGGTTTTTATAGACGGTTCATCAAGAATTTTAGCAAGATAGCTAGACCCTTGACTCTTTTATTGGCCAAGGACACCACTTTTGATTTTGACTCAACCTGCATGAAAGCGTTCGAGTCATTGAAACACTCACTTATTTCTGCGCCCATTCTTTCATCTCCCGACTGGACGCATCCATTTGAAATTATGTGCGATGCATCTGATTTCGCCATTGGTGTTGTCCTTGGACAACACATTAATAAGATGCCGCACGTAATTTATTACGCTAGCCGAACATTAAATGAGGCCCAATTGAATTACACAACAACAGAAAAAGAATTTTTAGCCGTTGTGTTTGCAGTTGAAAAATTCCGGCCCTATTTAATAGGCTCTCCAGTGATTGTTTACACGGACCATTCAGCTCTTCGCCATCATTTTGCGAAGAAGGATGCTAAATCTCGGCTAATACGTTGGATCCTCTTACTACAAGAGTTTGATCTTATTATAAGAGACAAGAGAGGATGTGAAAATGTAGTTGTCGACCACCTTTCACGACTTCCTTCTTCGCCTATACTTGAAATCCTTATTAAAGATGTTTTTCCCGATGAGCAGCTCTTAACCGTGTCATGCGAACCTTGGTTCGCTGATATAGTAAACTATTTGGCCACCGGACTGATACCTAACGATTGGTCGAATCAAGACAAACTCCGATTCCTGTCCCAAGTAAAATATTTTTACTGGGATGAACCGCATCTCTTTAAATACTGTTCCGACCAAATCATTCGTCGGTGTGTCCCCGAAAACGAGTTTAAGAGTGTGTTGTCTTTTTGCCACGATCAAGCGTGTGGCGGGCATTTTGGCCCCAAGAAGACAGCAGAAAAAATCATGCAGTGTGGTTTCTACTGGCCACGAATTTTTAAAGATGCATACGACTACTGCAAGACATGCTCCGGTGCCAACACTTGGGCCAGATATCTCGGAGAAATGAAATGCCGCTCCAACCAATTTTGGTTGTTGATATTTTTTGATATTTGGGAAATAGACTTCATGGGACCATTTCCCAATTCCTTTGGGAATATGTATATTCTATTGGCTGTTGACTATGTGTCAAAATGGGTCGAGGCTGTGCCCAGCCGAACTAATGATAACAAGGTTGTCGTTAGATTTCTTAAAGAAAACATATTTTCTCGATTTGGGCATCCTCGAGCGATTATAAGTGATAATGGATCTCACTTTTGCAACAGGACTTTTGAGTCCTTAATGCGCAAATACTCCATTACTCACAAATTGTCAACACCATATCATCCCTAAACTTGCGGGCAAGCCGAAATTTCGAATCGGTAGATTAAACAAATTTTGGAGAAAACGGTTTCCAAAAATCGTAAAGATTGGTTAACAAAACTGATTGATGCACTATGGGCATTCCATACTGCCTACAAGACCGATCTTGACATGTCTCCATACCGGCTTGTTTATGGGAATGCTTGCCACCTTCCGTTTGAAATTGAGCACAAGGCATTTTGGGTCATTAAAGAGTTGAACTTATCTATGGGAGATGCGGGCAGCAAAAGAAAGCTGCAATTGAATGAATTGGATGAGCTGCGGGATGAGGCCTATGAGAACGCGGTAATTGTTAAAAACCGAACGAAGGTGTTCCACGACAAACACCTTATGCGCAAGACTTTCGAACCTGGTCAACAGGTTTTGCTTTATGACACTCGGTTACACTTCCATCCTGGCAAGCTCAAACCTAGATGGAAAGGGCCATTTTTTGTACGCACCGTATATCCGCACGGTGCGGTAGATCTAGAAAACCCGGAGGACGGTACATTGTTTAAAGTAAACGGACATCGACTTAAACCGTTCCTCACTGCGGACCCGTCGGAGGAGCTCCTGTTTTTGCAGGAGCCGATTTATACTGACTGATCTTCCTCCATTTACCCCCAAATTTTTCGATCATCTAGCCAAAACATTGTTTCAAACAAGTTTGGGGGTATGTATCATTTGTAATTTTATAAAAACAAAATAACATAAAAAAATAAAAAAAATTTGAAAATAAAAAAAAATTTGGGCATTTTTGTGAATTTCCAAATTAAATAAATAAAATAAAATTTTATTTGCAAATAATTTCCTCTTTTTAGAGGGGTTTATTTGCAATAGCCAACACTTCCATCCCTTTAAATAGCACCCGACCCCTCTGTTTCTAAACCCTAATTCTTTCAGCAATCCTCAAACCCTAGCCGCCGCCGAAAATTTTCTAGAGAGAGCTCCTCTTCCAGCCGCGCATCCGCCGCCCAGAGCCACTCCCGACCGCGCAAGCGCCGCGCCTACGTGTCTTCACCCCCTGATTTTTTCACGGGAGGTTCGATCTCTGAAATACTCTCTGTTTTTAATTTCTGTATATCTGTAGATTATCTGATGGCACCCAATATGCAACTAGAGTGAGACTTTTCACAAATTTTTTCACACGCTGTGTATGGGAGTTACTTTGCGAATGAAATAGCACGTAGGGGATGGAATTTTCTGAAATATAATCAACCAAATGCCTACGCCATTCTGGAATTAGTCACTCGTTTTTACGAGTGCATGGAAGATGGGTGTCTTGCCCAATACGGCTTTATAAAATTGCAATGGGGTGATAGGGAGATTATCATTGATAGAGACCTCATACATGAAGTCACATTAATCCCTCGGATACCCGTTCATGATCAACCATTACAGTTTGAGGATTACATGCCCTTAAAGGGCAATGATTGCTCGAGGGAGCCGCGGAAGGGGATCCAAGCGAGAACCCTTCGCAAATGTTTTAACTGTGTGCCGGTGGGCACAAAACAATATTTTTGGGAGCTCCCACAACACCACATTTTTCACACCCTCACTGCATATCGCGCGCACACTCATGACAAGAAACCCTCGTTTCGACATGTGCACAGTTTTATTGAACTCAATTGGTGCGAGCAAAAGAGCCGCGAACTATCCTTGCCCCATGCTTGTGACACAACTGTGTCGATATTTCCTCCCCATGGAGGAGTTCGAATTTTACATGCTTGGAGGCATACCCGTCAGGCCTCTCATTGAGGGCGTTTCTACGTCCTATACACGATTGACGGATGTATGGTCAAGAACTGAACCGGCGGAACACGTGCCCGCCCGAACACCTAGCTCCATCTCGACCGCGAGCGAAGGAGAACTCACCCCCTTAGAACATGGAAATTTAATGAGACGAGCTGTTAGGGGCATTGAAGATTTGAGGGGGATGATGAGGGAGCATGATAGGCGTTTGACTGAGGTAGAGCAAGGGGTCCGAACCCTGCTAGGTAGGAAGGAGCGTTTCCGTTCATGCTCGAGGGCACGGTGTGGGGCCGAGCAGTGAGGACACTGCTTTTGGTAAATTTGTGGGAGTTGGTGGTTGTAAATAGTTATCTTTTGCATTGCATATTTTTTTTAAAAAAAATTTGTATATATTTTTTTTCTTTTGCATGTTTAAATTCTGCATTGCATCTCTATAAAAAAAATCATAAAAATTGAAAAATAAAAAATATAAAAAATATAAAAAGAAAAATCAAATAAAAACTGAAAATTTTTAAAAATTATAAAAAATTTGAAAAATTCAATTTTGGCTATAATTGACTAAAGTTTGACAAGACGGTTAACTAGCTAGGAAAAACTAGATCATAAACTTAGTAAATTAAAAAACCCTAAAAATAACCTTTCTAAAAATTTAACGGTAGAAAATATATGTCTTTGTAGTTTACTTAGAAATAGGCAAATTTTGAGCTCACTTCTTGGGCTAAGTCAAAATAAAGGAAGAGTGTTGATATTTTTATTAAAGTATAAGTCTGAAAAATAATTCCTAAGTTTAAGTCTAAATTCTGAAAATATATACCCTACAAATTGCACAAACACGAACCTTGAAACTTGGAATAGTAGAGGAGACCTTGAAATGCTCTTGTCTAAAGTCCTTAGTATGAAGGAAAATAAAATAAAAATACAAGTGTGAATAATGAGATAAAAAAAAATGAACACTGGTTTTGTAATTACTTAAGGCTGCATAAATAGAAAAAAATATATAGTGAGGGTGCTTTATCACCTAGTGCCTTAAACAACTGGTTTGGGAGTCACTGCTAAAAGCCTTAGGTATTACAAGACGAGGAATTACGCCTTAATGTGCAACCACATTTTGTAATCGATCGTTGGTACCTCAAGAAGTATTAACGGTCGCATGAAGAATGTGTGAGCAATTTCATCTAAAAAAATTCACCAACTAAAAGTACTTTGGACGATGGACGAGAGTATAAGAGCTTGAATTGAATTTCCAAGTGTAGGGGTGATATATACACACACGTAGGGGTATGTGATTGGGGTTTGGATGAGAGATAGGAATGAAAAATAGGACTTATGTGTTTAGTAGAGATGATAAAAATTCCAAAATTGAGATGGAACCTTAGAAGGAAAACTCAAAAGATGCTAAAAGCTAAGTAAATTTACAGAACATATACAATCTTAACTTAAATGATAAGGAAGCGTGAAAAATATGGGTGGATAATTTCTGAGTCGAAAATAATAGAATTTCTTGTTAGAAAACCGAATTGGAGAATAAAAGTCAAATAGGCCAAATTGATAGGATTTTGAGGGTAGTATCCGCTGAAAATCCTCAGGAGACAACACTCCTCCTACTAGGGACACCTAAAGGTTTAACGGCTTGTTGCTCGAGCTCAGTGCAATCGCGTTTCCCTGCGAAAGTGAGGTTAGGTCTTTTTCGAGAATAAACTAGTTTTGCTCGAGGACGAGCAAAAGATAAGTTTGGGGGTATTTGTTCATATCTTAATTTTGTATTATTATATTCCCCATTCTTATTCATTTTACAAATAAATAGGTGTTTTTGATCCATGTCTGCTATATAGTTGCAGGTTGCAGGTTACAGGTTCTCGGAACAAAACAGTGAAAATGATGAAAAGACGATACAAAAGTGAGACTACGACCAACAAATAGAGAATCTTTATCATGCCTACAGTTTGAAAAACAAACGAAGATCAATGAACAATTTCACAAAGTACAAAGGTAGCACAAGATTCAAGACTTCAACACGAAGCGAACGGTAAAAGTCCACCACATTCTACACTGTGGAAATCTGGAAGAAACTAGAAGACATTCTGAAGAACTAAGTGAAGAAAAGTCAAGTGTAAAGCAACTTGAAGTATCAGAAGAAAACAGAGCCCAAGACTCCTCTATATGGCCGCGGATCTGCGGCCAAACATGGCTCTTGGCCGTGGTTCCGCGGCTATGATAAGCACGTGTCGGTGCAATCTTGTCGGTGATGGCGGTGCGTTGACCAGGCTTCTCATG
This sequence comes from Agapanthus africanus, assembly GCA_030015575.1. Lineage (NCBI taxonomy): Eukaryota > Viridiplantae > Streptophyta > Magnoliopsida > Asparagales > Amaryllidaceae > Agapanthus > Agapanthus africanus. The sequence goes on along the minus strand of CM057347.1, from coordinate 485,846,623 downwards.
GTAGTTTTGTAAATGTAGATAGGGATCAGATGTAAACCCTAGGGTTTCTATAATCTATAAATAGGAACCCCTACAGCTCTTTTCGGAGCATGCCTCTTTTTATTCATCTATTTTAGAATTTCAGTTCCTGTAATGTTTGAAGAGTGCATCAAATAAAAAGTAAGCCTTTTTCTTTACCTTGCCTTAGTTAATTTTCTTTTCTGCCCTAGTTAATTTTATTTATCTGCCCTAGTTATAACTTTTATTTTCCGTAGTTTAGATAATTAGGTTATATATAAAAAAACAAACATAAAAATGTCTCTTTTTATCAATTCCCTAATGAGTGAGTAGTTCCTCACTTGTTAGGGTTAGGAATAGGAAAGATTTGAGAGATGAAAATCTCTTACCCCTTTCTTGCCCGTCATACATTTTATTAGGACTCTATGCATACATACACACATCGCTCACTATGGCACCCTATCCCACAAGGTAGCGATGATACCATAGTTAAAGACCGGTTGTGTATGTTTTCCATGGAGGTTAGGGTAAGAGTTAAGAAAGGACGGACAAGGACCTAGAGGAAGAAACCTGGTTTCTTCCCGATCGTGCTAATCCCCTTTGTTAATTATTACCTTAACACCTAAAAAGATCTTAATTAGGGCATAGAAAGCGGTGAGAAATATTGAATTTCCAAACTTAATCTAAAGTTAACCCTAGCAAGGTTTTAATCCTAATCTAAATCAACCTTAGTTTTTATTGATAATCCAATCCACCACAATTGGAATTAACTCGTTAGAACAACTAGAAAATACACAAAATCCCTATGGACCGACCCGTACTCAACCGGCTAGCTACCAAGCGACGCCGTTCTTGATTGCGGTTAAATATTCTTTGACTTATCTTTTAAGAGACGCATAAGCGCACTAAATCTCCAACAATCAAGGGTTGTTTGCTCGATCGCTCCTTTTTGTTCGGACGACTCCGAAGATATTTCTGCTGGTGCCAGAACCCGCCGGTTTTGCAGAACGATCCTCACGTCATCGAGATTCTCGTCGGCCAGTTCTTTAGTGAGCTTAGCTAATGCATCCGTCTTGCTATTTTCCGCGCGCGGTATGCTTTCCAGGGCATAGGCAGGGATTTGAGTCAGTAGTTGATGTACTCTCTCGCCGTACTTCACTAACTCTGGCTTGCATGTTTGATAGTCGTCGTTTACTTGACTAACGACCAGCTGGGAATCTCCGTATATGAGGAGGCTTTCAATAACCATATCGATAGAGATCTCAAGACCTGCTATCAAAACTTCATACTCGGCTTCATTGTTTGTCCTTGGCTCTGTTAAGGAGAAGACAAAGCGCATTATCCCTCCTTATGGAGTCACGAAGATGAGGCCTACCCCTGATTTGATTATGGAGGTGCTTTGTTTGCGCTTCTTCATGGAAGATGCTCCATCGAAGTAGAGTTCCCACCGGGTATCATTCTCTCTTCTCTCCCCGTCGATCGTGTCAAACGCATGCTCGTCGGGCAATTCGCAGTTCAAAGAAGAATTGGCAGGTATCGGATGCTCAGCGAGGAAGTCGGCGATGGCCTGGCCTTTCACTGCCTTGAGGGGTCGGTATGTCACCGAGAATTCCATTAAGAGTAGGGCCCATTTAGCGATCCGTTCCGTTAATATGGCTTTTGACATCAAATATTTGAGAGGATCCACCTTTAATATGAGATGGACCTCATATGCCAACGCGTAGTGTCTGAGCTTCGTTATTGCGAAAATCAACGCCAGACAGTGTTTTTCGATGGGGGTGTAATTGCTTTCTGCCCCCAGTAGAACTCGACTCAAGTAGTAGAGGGCCCTCTCTTTCCCTTGGTCGTTTTCTTGTGCCCACAGCGCGCCTAAAGAACCTTCGAGGGCAGTTGTGTACAGGATGAGAGGCTTTCCCTTGACTGGAGCGGTTAGTACCGGCGGATTCTGCAAGTATTGCTTGATTTCGTCGAGTGCATTTTGGCATTTGCGATCCCAGACTAAGGAGTTCCTTTCTTCATTAGGTGACTGTAAGGACGGCACTTGCCGGAGAGATTGGCTATGAATCGCCGGATATACGCGAGCTTTCCTTGGAGAGACCGCAGCTGCTTGAGAGTTCTTGGCGGAGGCATTTCCATGATCGCCTTGATCTTCGATGGGTCTATCTTGATGCCTCGGTGTCGGACGACGAATCCTAGAAACTTGCCCGAGGAAACTCCGAATGCGCATTTGAGAGGGTTCATCTTCAAGTTGTATTTCCGAAGGCGCTAAAACACGATCTTCAGATGCTCTAAATGTTCCTCGTATGATTTGCTTTTAACTACGAGGTCGTTGATATAGCATTCAACGATTTCATGTATGAGGTCATCGAAAATCTTCGTCATGGCCCTCTGATAGGTGGCACCGGCGTTCTTTAGACCGAAGGGCATCACCTTTAGCAGAATATGCCCAAAGGGGTCCGGAAAGCGGTATGCTTCTGGTCCTCGAGATGCATCTTTATCTGATTGTATCCTGATGCGCCGTCCATGAAGAAGAAAACTTCGTGAGTGGACGTATTATCTATCATCAGCTCGGTGACCGATACTGGAAAGTCGTCCTTCGGGAAAGCTTTATTGAGATCCCGAAAGTTCACGTAAATGCGCACCGTCCTATTTTTCTTCATCACTGGGACAATGTTGGCAATCCAATCAGGTTACTGAACCTCTTAGATAAAGCCGGAGTCGATTAGCTTCTTGACCTCGGCATTGATGCCCATCTCAAGCTCGAGCCGCATCCTTCTTGGTGCCTGCTTGACTGGCTTGATGTCCGGAGATATCGCCAATTTGTGCACAGCAATCTCTGGATCCAATCCTGGCATCTCGGAATAGTTCCATGCGAAACAGTCTTTATACTGCATGAGCACGTCTTTAAGCGTAGCCACCTTTTCTTCAGACAACATCTCACTGACTAATGTCGGCCGTGGGTCGCTTGCCGTCCCCAAGTCGATTTTCTTGAGGTTATCTGCAGTAGTATGTATCCCATCTTCCAGCTCTTTTGGTGCCGGTGGAAACTCTGAGATCACCTCGTCATCATCGTTTTCGAAGCACCATGGGAGATCAGCCATATCTTCGCATACTCCTTCTCCTGACATCGTTATCACGTGACAGGTGCGAGATCGCTTCCAAGACCGATGTTGATCTGGCTCTACTCTCATGGCTTTCGGTTCATGCTTCTGCGGTGGGGTTATACTCCAACTGCTGGATAGAGCAAACCTGCCTTACTGATACTGGTCTTCTACCCAATCTTTGAATGTGAAGCAGTCTTCGAGAGGATGTCCTATCGCTCGGTGATAGGAGCAATAATCCGGGTGAGAGACCTCGCCTTCTTGCTCGGGGTGCTTAGACTCCGGGAGGGTAATCATCTGATGTTTTATAACAAGATCGAGTATCTTCCTTGTCTTGTCTTGGAAAAAAGAATACGCTCGACCCATCTTCTTTATAAGAGACGAATCCCGGTTGCTCGATTCTCGATCGCGTGGCTTCTTGGTCCCGCTTTGTCGCTATCGAACGCTTTTTCCGTTCTTGGGTTTATTTCTGCCTCTGCGTCGGGTCTTTTGTATGACGGGCTGGCGACGAGGGGCATCGTCACTTTCTGCAGCCTGCTGAAGGAGGCGCTGCGTTCTGGCTTTCTCTTAGATGGCCATTTCACGATTATGGTCGTCTCGAACCTTTTGACCCGCTTCCCTTATAAGCTTGTCCATTTGTTCTTCGAACGACGGGCTTGGCATTTTCACGACGGGAGCTCGTTTTGGTTCAGGGTTAGCATCTTCCCACAGAGCATCTCCTTCTTCATCGAAGTCATGTATGACGTAGCAGCTGCGGAATCGCTCCCGTTTCTTGGATTGAATATATCCAAGCCCGATCGTTTCCATTCTCCCGTTGGGCAACTTTCATTGAGTTCCGGGGACGTTCCAGATCCTGTTATAGAACTGGGCTTGTCGAGCAGTCTGTTTGAAGGGTATGCCTTGACGCCTCAACAGTCTTTTTAATCCGTCTGTATAGTATCTGGGCAAACGGATGGGCTGGAGCCTGTCAAGTGTAGAATCAGCACCATACCAAATTTCTTTCTCCACTTTGGTTTCCCCAGATCGGTAGAATAGGATCGCCTTTTCACCTTTTCTCCTGGGAGGGATGTAGAATGTCTGCAGTTCTTGCACATTATAAGTTTCAAGTGCATCGAGCTCTTTATAATGCTCTTGCGGAACCATGGCAACTTGCAAACTTTGATCTTCATCAGCGAAGGCTTGTATCGATGGCCGAGCAGAGAATACGGCATTGACATCATCTTCCGAGTCGCTACCGAAGACCAGAATAAGGGTGGACGGTCCCGGCTTATTGCATTGGGGCGGCCCTGAATAAACCATCTCTTCTTCCTCCTCAGTGTCACTCCCGAAGACTGGAATAGTGGTGATAACTTTGTTCTTCGGTTTATGGCATCTTTCCGTGTCTTCAAAATCTGGCAGGAAGTACTTGGCATCCTCATATTTGCGGATTTCGTTCACGGAGAATGGGTTTAGTTCCCCCGTCACAGTGTACTCAAGACCATCTTTGAAGTACTTCATACACTGATGTTGTGTAGTAGGGATAATGTTGTACTCGTGTAACCAAGGCCGGCCGAGCAAAGCATTATAGCATGTCTTGGCGTCAATGACGTGAAATTTAATGTCCGTGAAGAGCAGCCCAAAGCGTAACGTCAGTATCACAGACCCGGGCGTCCTTGATGACTGGGAGTCAAACCCGGAGATAGTGATCTTATCCTGAGCGAGGTGTTGAACGCTCATGCAGATTTCCTTCAACACTCTTACATTGAGGAGATTGACGGAGGACCCATTGTCAACCAGGATTTTGCCTATCTTGATATCATGACAGTATCCGGAGACATAAAGGGGACGGTTGTGCTCACACGTCCCGAGGAGGAGATCTTCATCGCCGCAAGTGATGTCAGGCGTGTGCACTTCTTCCAGCTCGTCCTTCATCTTTTCTTCGGCGAGGAAAGCTTGAAACTGGTCAGGCTCTTGTAACGCCTTAATTAGGGAATCTCTCGCCTCTTTAGATAGCAGCAGGGCGTCGAGAATGCTTAGCTATGAGGGTAGCTTCCTCAAGTGTGCCAGAACGTTATAATCCACCTTGTTTTTCTTTGGCGGGTCCTTGGCTGTCAGCTCTTTGACGACTTGATCATCTAGGGCGATGTCCTCAGGGACTTTTTCTTTCCCCTTATCTTTTCTATTCGACCCACTGTTCGCGGGCCCGAGATTCTTTTCGGGCAGCGTACGATTGCGCAGCTGAAAGTTCTCACAGGTCTTCATTTCTTCCGTTTCGGATGTGGGTTCTTTGAAGAGAGGGCCAAGGACTATTTCTTCATCAGAATCGCTCCCAAAGGTGAAAACTTGCGATCCCCCAGCTGTTGGAGATAGTGTCCTCAGAGTCAATTATTGGATCACAGGCACGTGATTGCAATGATTGAGAGAGGACCTATACCGTTAGGACAATCTTACTCAAGATGATAATATGCTATCTGGTTTATCTTTATCATCGTGTACTGTTTTAGGTGACCTTACAGGTCGCTATTACACGTTGATAGAGCCCCTAGGATTCTTGCTTGACTGCCAGCAGTATGAGGGCGATCATATACGTGGGAGCTGAGGTCTATAAGCACATCCTTAAAAGGTCCCTAGTCGTGGGAGTTTCGAGACAGGACATCGATACTCCAGAGTAGACTAGTGTATACAGTCGAGACCCCGACGAGGGGCGGTGGCCGGTCTCACAAGCCACTGGTGTCACTTGGTTCACCTAAGATGTATACAGGTGCTCATTGGGTTATGAGTACACCGGACAGGACTCGCCGGGAACCTGCTAGTTGGTCTTATACCTGACGCCAGATGGCAGTTCCCTGGTGACATGTGTGCAGGTTAGTTCATCGACCTTAGATCGTCATTTGTCTCGTGTGAGTTCCCACTCTACTTTGATTACTACTCTACCACGCTCAAAGGAGACGTGCAAACAGGTTTTAGTTGGGTACAGTCCCGAGCCATATGGAGGCAGTGAGCGGATCTTCAGGGGTTCGTCTCTCCCGGTATTGGGGGTGAGGTCGCGCTGTGTCTAGGAAAGCCATTACACGAAGTCCTTGGCCAATGTAGGAGATTTACTGGTAGGTATTCCAGTAGTATCTCAGGGTGTTCTGGGCTACACTCCGACACGACTTGTACCACTTTTGGGGATCTGACTTTTACCAACCCCCTAGGCCCGCCATGCGATGCTCATAGACGAACGGACCGGACTGTACGGATATTGTCACTGACAGGCTCAGTAGGGTGTCAGGATGAGTTCGCTCGTCGACGTCCCTTTTGGTCAATACCTGGTAGCCCGTTACGTATGGCTAATACCTTTGACGTGCTAGTGGTTAAATCCACAGCCAACGTATTGATGAGTCTTTAGAGTCCCCCACAGACCGTTTTCTCCAATTTCGGGCGAAACGCTGTAGAGACCATATGGAGATATGGCAGGGTTCGATCAGATATGTGCGGTATTGCACGGATCATGATCGGACGGATAATACTAGCGGGCTTTGGTTTAAGCCGGATCCTAGTATTGTACAGTGTAGATTTAGTCTTTTTGCATTTGTATTCAGTGGGAATACAGATGCGGGTATGTATATACAGTCGCGGGGTTTTCCTGTAATTTATTACGGGATCGGTTTTTTGAAGTTGCCAGTTTGCATTCCTTTTCGGCCAGTTTTCCTTTGTTCCTTCACGGCCGGACTTTTGTGATGGGAGGGGCTAATTTGCATATTTGCAAATTAGCATTGTGGAGGGGGTTTCTTGCAATTGGAGGGATTATGATGGTTTAAGCATCTTTGCTTTTTCTAGTGATCATAGCTTGCATTTAATGTGATGGGATATGAAGGGTTTTGATATGGCTTTGGTGTGACTCATTTTCATCTTTATCATACATTTCTCCTCTTGCATTATTCCATGGTTTTTTTCTCCTCCTTTCTAGATGAGGCCGGCCACATTTTTTGGAGGTAGAGGGAGAGGGTTCATTTTGGTGGAGGGAGATTATACATCATTCATCTCATTTTCTTGCCACCAAAATTTCATAGCACATTTCCTTAGTTGATTTCTCCACCTCCACTTCAAATGGCAACTTCATAACCCCATGAGACAAAGTGATCCACACTTCATCTATAGCATCCTTGGGCATGTCGACTCGCCAACTTCGTGCTCGAGTTGCCTCGGTCCAGAGGTGGGAGCCCGTAAAAGAACCCGGCGATGTAGTGCCCTTTCCGACGAGGAGATGAAGACCGGAGATTCCGCGAGGAGATCGGAGTGGAGGCCGAAGACCGAAGGACACGGATCGCTCGGTATAGCTTTCTTTCTATCTTCTAGTTTGCTAGGATTAGGTTAATGGCCCGATCCGGGTTTTATAGTGCGCGGTAGTGCCGTTTTACAAGTTCTGTAAAAGTTTCGTTTCCGCATTCCGGCGTCGGATTGATGGCCGGGACGCTGCCGTGCACTTACAATGGTAGCCACGCCATTAACCTAGTCTAGCTTGCTCTAACATGTTTACAAGTTCGATCGATCGGATTTTCCAAAAACCGTATTTTCTAGCATCAGTTTCTGTCGAATTTTTGCAGTGGTCAAAAAATTATTCGGTACATTGTAAAAATACGTGCAAGGTTTTTTATGCATTCTGTGAAAATTTGGTCGCATGTTATTACTATTCCGCCGAGTAACCGCGGCCAAACCCATGCTTGGGCTGCGGTTCCGCCACCGTTTTGACTGTTCAATGCACCAAAATTTTACAGAGGGCTTCTGACTTGAAAATGGGATTTTTGGTATATTCTGTTTGGGCCCAGAATTTCTTTGAGTGCTACAGTTGTGCATGGGGCCCACTTCGGAAAATTTAGTCGATCGAAAATTTTAAACATGTTAGTTCACAGTATTTACATTATATCTGCGACCGTGAATGTCACTTGATCGGTAAATCCTGTTTAACTGCTATAGCCCTTTTAGACGGATTTGCGAACGTGACATTCACGTTGATGATCTGTGTTGTGCTGTGATGTTGCAGATTTGTCGTGGGGATAGCCTGGATGCAGTAGTAGTATAGTTTTGGTATTATATGTACATTTGATATTGCGGGGCGAGCGTCCGATATGTGGACTGCCGTCACTACCTGTTTGTATATTATTCTTTTGGGGCACGACCGGGCTGAGGTCGATGTACCCGTTGTATATATTTTACTTTCTGTACTAGGATTACCCCGTGGAGGGGTGCACGGGTAGCCGGATTCTAGAGGGCAACGGGCCCGCATCTCATGGTGTTGAGACGGAGGGGGTTTCACTCTATAATTGGCGGGCTATTCGCCGCACTCGTAGGGGGTATAGGTTGACCCAGGAGGGGTGCCCAAGTTACCGGATTCCATGAAGTGCTGGATGGTCCATTCACGTTGTTGAAGGGGGCTGCCTCGCTTCAGGTTTTGGCGGGTAACTTGCCGCGCCCATAGAGGTCTAGGATTTCATTGCACAGGCTATCCACACGACCAGGGGAACGTCGGGTTTCAGTAGCGGCTCTATGAAATCCGGGGATCCCAGATATCTGTATTGTTCTGTGATACTTATTACATTTCTGTGATGTTGCATTTTATCACGTCTTGAGCGAATATTATATATTGATATATATACTAGTAGATGTTGTATATGTTTTGCATCCGTGCTAGTCCAGTCCCCGCTCTGTCGTTAGTTAAGTAACCTAACGGGTGATGACGGGACCCAGTGGCGAATGCGGATGGCATATACGTACATCATTATTTTCGTTCTTTTGTGGTGTGATCAATTGATAGGACTGCGTTGATTCGGATCAATGCAAGCTAAACAAACCTATTCTGATGTTATTGGAACATTTTTCCAAAAAGCTGTTATTGCAAGGGTGTTCTCTTTTGTTTTGCACAGTGGTATTCAGTTATGAATATCCAGCACCTCAGTCGACGAGGAAAGGGCCGAGATCCTTTCACCGGGAGTGACCCCTTGGACAGAAGTTTGTGTCAGGGCAATAACTTCACTATAGCCGATTACTTTTGCTTTGCATCGTGGTATTCAGTTGGAATATCCTGCACCTCATTCCACGGGGAAAGAGCCGAGATCCCTTCATCGGGAGTGACCTCTTTAGCAAAGGTTTTTGTCACTATATTTTTATAAAGCTATCCAGTTCCTTCAACGATATCAAGTTCATTACGTTAAAGGTTTTTCGCCAAAAACCATTCGTAGCCCTCCGTCATTTCATTTAAATGTTCGGTAGTATTCAAGCTATGTATTTTGACCTACGCCAAGGCATAGTGATTGGTAGCTGCCGGATATTTATCTGTTGCATAGATAGATGCGTTGGTTTGGGACAGTCGTATAGCCTTGTTGGCCAAAGTCAAGGGCTTGTACGGGTGGGTTCAAATCAACCTGGAGAATGATGGGTAGAACTTGACATGTGACTTATGATTTGTTGGCCAAAGTCAAGGTCATAAGAGCATGGGGTAAAAATCACATCGGGAGTTTCTAAAGAAACTGAAACTTGCCAGATATGCGCATACCTTCTGGAGTGTGATAACGTGAGCGGATTCCGTCACGTTATCATGCGATGATAGTTGGTTCCCGATTCCCACTGATGAGTTGGTTTACTCCTCGGGTGATCCCGACTAATTCTTCTTTCGGGTTTGGAGAAGAATTTGAGGTTACAGTGGGAGGTTTCCTGATTAGATAAAGTGATAACCATTCTGATCTAGGTTAGAGTGCACGCTGAGTGTTTCTTTTCTCTCTCTCTTTGGCAGCGACCATGACCCGACCCTTGACTATGACTCGGTGACCAAAATTAACCGAACCTTCTTAAACACTGGCTTTTGGATTGTCAGAGTCGCATACCTCTTTACCACTCCTACTTTTACCCTTTTCTCCAGAACACCCCGTATTACTACGAACGTCCACTTCCATTGGATAAAACCATCGTATGGTTATATACGAACTCGAAGGAATTTATTTGAGGATGGTTTCTGGTTCTGGAGAAAACGAATAGGACTATTCAATTGTCTTTTCCTTTTACCTTCTCTCAGGTTGCGAGTGCTCCTTGGATTAGGACAGTACACCCATTACGCAAATTGGATAGTATTCTTCCAAACCATAGGCAGGTGCCGACCGGTAGGGAATGAAGAAAACCAATTAGCCTAACGATGGTGTACAGAAGGTATTAAGTTAAGACAAATAAAGGGATTAGAAGGAGGGCAAAGTAAACTGCGACTGCTATTCACAACCAAACCAAGTATTTCTTCGCCATTCCTACACCACCTTTGTATTTCTCCAGGATACTCCGTATCACTACGAAGATCCACAGTATATTGGATACTCCATCGTACGGTTATATACAAACTCGAAAGGAACTCGTTCCAGTTCGGGGATGGATTCTGGTTAAGGAGAAATAGAAATAAGGTTTATTCGGTTGTCTTTTATCTTCACCTTCTCTCGCATTGCGAGTGCTCCTAGGATTAGGACAGTACACCCATTATGCTTATTGGATAGTCTTCTTCCAAACCATAGGCTGGTGCCGAACGGTAGGGAAGGAAGAAAACCATTTAGCCTAATAGGGTGTACAGAAGGTAATGACTAAAGACATATGAAGGGATGTGGAGATGTGGCATAGAAATATACGGTTACAGTTGTGAATCTGGATAATGGAAGAGGCATTACCAGGAATATCCGGATATCCCAACGAAACATTTCAATATTTCAGTTTCACTGTGTATTGTTAAAAGAAAACTGATTTCCCAATTAGCACTTGCTCCAGGGTATGTATTTACCAGGTATGATTCTCACATCTGTATGGTTTTACAGATGATGAGTGGGAGTAAGTTATTGGGAATTAAGTGATCATCCTCATTATATCGGGATTCTTTGTAATTGGTGATATTTGAGGAAGTCACCTGGGTTGTTTGCCGGACGGCAAATATTTGGTTTTGAATATCCGTTGTTATGCACCAAGTTCAAATTGATATATCTGTACGTCTATTTTTATAGAGTGAGATATACCTTTTTGAAATTATGTCTATGACATTTACCTATATCAGTGGATGGTTAGGTAATGAGCATTAAACAGCGGTGTAATTCTTCATAACCATAGTACAGTTTTCAACCTACGGCACACGGGGAATGAGAAATTGGACTCAGGGGACTTATACAGAGTATTGTATATTGTCCAGTGTCCATTAGGACAGAGGGGTCGGTCCTCGTACTATATTCTGTTTACTTGTGACTTCTCTAGTTCTTAGACATGTGTTTCGTAGAAATGCAAGGTCTAAGTTTTGAGGAGTTATAGGTATAAGAATAAAGTAGAGAACGAGATGTTGCAAGTATTGGGATTTTTCAAGGTGATCAAAGATGTAGATACTTGTGTATGGTATTCAGTTAATAGTAATAATTAAGAGAACTTGCTTCTCTTTCAGGTTACTCATAATTGGAAGTACTCCTAAGTTGAGTAATGCTGATCGGCCTCTCTCCATTTAGTTGACATGCACTGGAGACAGCTGCATGATTTGAATCTGGTTCAATTAAATCAGTGCCTCTGTTTCTATATTGGATATAGAACATTTCATATCTTAACCATGTTAAGGTACGGAGAGTTTTCCGGCTTATGCTTAAAACCAGACACAGGACAACTCAAGGCACGTTTCTGTAATTGCTGTTTGTGGGTTGACCCAGGCTATGACGAGGGTTGACTTTCTACCATCTAGAAGATCAATAGTGATATTGTTCTTGACTCTCCACAGTTTTAATAAAAATGGATTTTTTCAGAAAACAGTAGTTGGAGTATGGTAGAACTGAAAGTAATTCCAGAACCACAAACGATTACTGAAGATTTGATAAGAACCTAAAGATTCAATCTGGTTTAACATTCCATTGGCCACTCCGCAGATATGGTAGGTAACCTCAGGCACCTGAGAGGTACTCCGGTAGCCTCAAGGACGGTGACAGGGAGATTCTTGTTTACCCAGACTTGACACTACTGTTGTTCCAGGCTGTGAGACCCGGCAGAAGGATGAGTATAGCTTCTTTCTAAACTAGCTTTAGAAGTGTACGTCTATATGACTCTGCCAGAGGGTTGTCGTAGTCAGTGGGAGCAGCGAAAGCATAGTGGACAAGTGGCTTATGTCTATTTATAGACTAAAGCAAATATAGCGAAGATAGATCATCTATTTCTGATGTGAAAGTCATAGGTTTGACTTCATCAGAATAAGGGATGGATCTGTTAAGAAGGTAGTAGGGTGTGATGTCCTGGTATTTGGATGACATACACAGAGTAGGAAGTGAAATTCCTATACTACGATCGGTTATACTTCGGTTGTCACACAGTGGTTTCTCCACATAGGATATAGATGTTGTTTTTGCACTAGATGCAATAAGGTGATATTGATCCAATCCTGGAGAAACGTCCGGAAGCAGTTTTAGAACATAAGTGGATGTTCTAGGGATATGATAACGACAGCCTCATTCGGGTGACAGTTATCATTTCAGACTTCCAAGGTGACCTGGATGACAGAGTGACTGTCAGAGTTATAGTTTTCCCTCTGACGAGGGACAGTATTTTGGACAGGTGGTCCAAGTGGATACTGAGGGAGGCATGGCGCAGGATACTGATTAAGTTCAGTTGACGATATAGTCTGAGAAGTTTGGATTTGGAGTTCATTTATGAACTAGGTCCCATCAGATATCCAGACATACTCTAAGACAGGTATTGCTCATTTCGGAAGATGGCTTTCTCCGCGAACTTGAGATGAAGAGAGACATAGAAAGAAACATCTGAGCGGATCCACTCACTGAGGCTATTCCTCGAACGCAATAGTTTCGCAAACGAGCTTTGTGAGACTGACTAGTAGAGGAGTTGGGTGTTCGGAATCACACAGGCTGTGAGTATGCGACATCGCAATAATTAGCCTTGAGTGCAAGTGGGAGATTGTTGGAGATAGTGCCCTCAGAGTCAATTATTGGATCACAGGCACGTGATTGCAATGATTGAGAGAGGACCTATACCGTTAGGACAATCTTACTCAAGATGATAGTATGCTATCTGGTTTATCTTTATCATCGTGTACTGTTTTAGGTGACCTTACAGGTCGCTATTACACGTTGATAGAGCCCCTAGGATTCTTTCTTGACTGCGAGCAGTATGAGGGCGATCATATACGTGGGAGCTGGGGTCTATAAGCACATCCTTAAAAGGTCCCTAGTCGTGGGAGTTTCGAGACAGGGTATCGATACTCCAGAGTAGACTAGTGTATACAGTCGAGACCCCGACAAGGGGTGGTGGCCGGTCTCACAAGCCACTGGTGTCAGTTGGTTCACCTAAGATGTATACAGGTGCTCATTGGGTTATGAGTACACCGGACAGGACTCGCCGGGAACCTGCCAGTTGGTCTTATACCTGACGTCGGATGGCAGTTCCCTGGTGACATGTGTGCAGGTTAGTTCATCGACCTGAGATCGTCATTTGTCTCGTGTGAGTTCCCACTGTACTTTGATTACTACCCTACCACGCTCAAAGGAGACGTGCAAACAGGTTTTAGTTGGGTATAGTCCCGAGCCACATGGAGGTAGTGAGCGGATCTTCAGGGGTTCGTCTCTCCCGGTATTGGGGGTGAGGTCGCGCTGTGTCTAGGAGAGCCATTACACGAAGTCCTTGGCCAAGGCAGGAGATTTACTGGTAGGTATTCCACTAGTATCTCAGGGTGTTCTGGGCTACACTCCGACACGACTTGTACCGCTTTTGGGGGTCTGACTTTTACCAACCCCCTAGGCCCGCCATGCGATGCTCATAGACGAACAGACCGGACTGTACGGATATTGTCACTGACAGGCTCAGTAGGGTGTCAGGATAAGTTCGCTCTTCGACGTCCATTTTGGTCAATACCTGGTAGCCCGTTACGTATGGCTAATATCTCTGACGTGCTAGTGGTTAAATCCACAGCCAAAGTATTGACGAGTCTTTAGAGTCCCCCACAGACCGTTTTCTCCAGTTTCGGGCGAAACGCTGTAGAGGCCATATGGAGATATGGCAGGATTCGATCAGATATATGCAGTATTGCACGGATCATGATCTGACGGATAATACTAGCGGGCTTTGGTTTAAGCCGGATCCTAGTATTGTACAGTGTAGATTTTGTCTCTTTGCATTTGTATTCAGTGGGAATACAGATGCGGGTATATATATACAGTCGCGGGGTTTTCCTGTAATTTATTACGGGATCGGTTTTTTGAAGTTGCCAGTTTGCATTCTTTTTCGGCCAGTTTTCCTTTGTTCCTTCACGGCCGGACTTTTGTGATGGGAGGGGCTAATTTGCATATTTGCAAATTAGCATTGTGGAGGGGGTTTCTTGCAATTGGAGGGATTATGATGGTTTAAGCATCTTTGCTTTTTCTAGTGATCATAGCTTGCATTTAATATGATGGGATATGAAGGGTTTTGATATGGCTTTGGTGTGACTCATTTTCATCTTTATCATACATTTCTCCTCTTGCATTATTCCATGGTTTTTTCCTCCTCCTTTCTAGATGAAGCCGGCCACATTTTTTGGAGGTAGAGGGAGAGGGTTCATTTTGGTAGAGGGAGATTATACATCATTCATCTCATTTTCTTGCCACCAAAATTTCATAGCATATTTCCTTAGTTGATTTCTCCACCTCCACTTCAAATGGCAACTTCATAACCCCATGAGACAAAGTGATCCACACTTCATCTACAGCATCCTTGGGCATTTCGACTCGCCAACTTCGTGCTCGAGTTTCCTCGGTCCAGAGGTGGGAGCTCGTAAAAGAACCCGGCGATGTGGTGCCCTTTCCGACGAGGAGATGAAGACCGGAGATTCCGCGAGGAGATCGGAGTGGAGGCCGAAGACCGAAGGACACGGATCGTTCGGTATAGCTTTCTTCCCATCTTCTAGTTTGCTAGGATTAGGTTAATGGCCCGATCCGGGTTTTATAGTGCGCGATAGTGCCGGTTTACAAGTTCTGTAAAAGTTTCGTTTCCGCATTCTGGCGTCGGATTGACGGCCGGGGCGCTGCCGTGCACTTACACCAGCGTCGACCATGTGACAGTTGCCGGTAGTTCTTTTGCGCTCCTCGGTCGTATTTCTTTGCTCCCGACGAGTTTTGCGTTTCATCTGCTTGAAATGTTGTCGGTAAGCAACATATCCCTACCACCAATTTTTAAAAGCGTTGCACTCTTCGGTGGGTGTGCGCAATCCTTCGATGATATAAGCAGTAGCTAGGGTGTATATCCGCTTCATCAGGAGTGTTTCCTTCGGAGGGTGGCAGCTTCATTCCCATCGATATGGCTTTGGCGAACCCTTTCCTCGTCTTGAATCTGCTTTTATTTACGGCGGATGTACTTTGATCTGGTGGGAGTGTTTCGACCCTTTTGTCCAGCCGCCGGCGTTTGGCCTTTTCAAATATGGCCATCTCGCGCTCTCGATCAGCTTTGCTTTTCCAAAAAGCTTCATTCAGGAATGCATCAATCATTTCGTCTGATGGTCCTAGAAGTCCCGGCTCAGGATTTACCCCCAGTTTCTCTGCGTCAGGAGCTTTTTCACCGTCTATTAACGAGTGAGAGATCACATGGCAGCTTTCCCCACAATCCTCAGGTTCATCTGACGAGTCTTCTCCATTGTCATCATCTCCGTCCTCAAGGACGTGGCTAAGAAATTCTTGGAGTGTGACCAGGTTCCGCGCCTTCTGGTTATATTCTTCCAGTGCGTCAATATGCTTTTGCAGGTCCGTGCGCTTGTCATCAGGCTTCATGGGCTTTTTGGTCTTTTTCTTCTTCTTCAAAGACTTTGACGGCTGGGTGTGGGCACTTTGACTATCACCGCCAATTTTTGGAGTTGGGTGCGGCTTCAGCATTCTCTCGATGACCTCGGGTTCCAGTGGATTTTTCCACCTGATCTCCAAGCATGTTTGGAGATCCTTCAGCATTCTTTTCGTCTTGGCTGAAAGAACGACCTCCCATGGAGCTTCTTCTACAAAAGAACATGATGCCTCCGGTGTGTCCGTCTTTTTAAAAGTGTGTGACCGGGGCGGGTTTACTTTCCAATTCTCGGACAGTGCGAATTTTCCCTGTTGGTATTGGTTCTCAATCCACCCTTTGAAGACGAAGCAATTTTCGATTGGATGGCCTATCGCTTGGTGATAGGGGTAATAATTTGGATTATTAGCCTCACCGGGTTGCAATGGGCGTTTTGGATCCGGTAAGTTGATGAGCCTGTTGTGCACCGCCAGCTCGAACAATCTCCTCATTTTGTCCCGAGGAAACGAATAAGGACGCTTTA
Organism: Agapanthus africanus; assembly: GCA_030015575.1. Taxonomy (NCBI): domain Eukaryota; kingdom Viridiplantae; phylum Streptophyta; class Magnoliopsida; order Asparagales; family Amaryllidaceae; genus Agapanthus; species Agapanthus africanus. Next base: position 485,830,237 of record CM057347.1, on the reverse strand, counting down.
TCTTCTCATTATAGAATTGTCGTCTCTCTTCTAGGCGATCAGTTAATTTTGGACCGCTGGGCTGCTGTTGAGCATCGGCGACGAAGGTCACTTTCCCTTTCCCTTTTTCATTCCGCGGCTTCGGCTTCGAAGAGGAAGGCCTATGGCCCATCTGGTCCATTTGGGCCAGCTTATCAATCAAGGACTAGAAAGTGGTCGGCTTGAAAAACATCATAAATTGGGAGATGGTCGCTTGAGGGTCGAGAGTACCCACACATGCCTACCGCAGGTGCTTCTTCGATGCGCTGCTCGCACTTCGACCATAAATTCCGCCACCGTATTGCATACTGAACCCATGTTTCTCCAGGTTTCACCCTGGCGTTAATTAATGCGGTGATCGGGGTACGTTCGCTAGCACTTGCGAAACGCTGGGTAAATAACAACTCCATCTCCGTAAAGGTTTTGACGGACTCATTGGGGAGCTCTGAATACCATTCGAACGCCGTCTCCGCCAAGCTGCCAACGAATTGGCGAAGCAGTAGCTTATCATCCCCTCCAGTGTTGCCGCAGAGAGCCCTGAACTGAGCGACATGTTATACATGGAATTTGGGAATCGTGTATCCTGGCGGGTACTTTATTTGATCGTACCAACCCGGATAGGGCCGTCCAGTTCTAACGACTTAGCCAGCCGCTTCATTCGCTTGATGAGCTCGTATTTTTTGAGCTATATAATCATCGAGCGTGGCTTTAGAGATGGTCTCCTCCTTGGCTGCCGACAGAGCCGGCAGAGGGTGTGATGTTTCTCCTCTATCATATTCAATTATTACTGGAGGATCTTCGGCTGGAGGGTCTGGCTGGATCATCATGCCCACCATATCTTGGAATAGAAGGGCCATTTGATTTATATTGGCCGCTTGTTCCGCGGCCTCCTTGTCCTTCTTCTCAAGCATTCTCCAAAGGAATTCAGCATCAGTTTCCTGCTCACGGCGCTGCTCCGAGAATGTTTCCGGGCTTGCTTTCGGTCCCGTAAGTGTAGCCATGGCTGTTAGCATTTCTTGGTGCTTTTGTTGTTGTTGCTCCTGAGCTTTAGTCACTGATCGCGTAAGCGGTCGATGACATGTGGAGATACGGCTATCCTCTTTTCCGGATGCCATATAGATAGTATGTACCACCATGCCCCCAGCCTTGGGGCGTTTGGGTTCAGTGGTCTTGCGATTCGTCGCAGACTCAGGGATTTTCTCCGGCCTTCTCCTCTTGTGGGCGATCGAAGTTGAGGGGGGCGTTGCAGTGGACATCCAAGTAGTTGTCGCCTTCTGTGGCTTGACAGGATGGTCCTCTTCTCGCTAAACTTTCACCTTTTTCTGTTGGCGAGAGTAGTCTTGATCTACCACCGAGTCCTGGACCTGTTGCCAAACTTTATAAATTTTAGAGGATAGTTGCTGAGGGGGCTGCTCTAGCTTCACCTTAGTAGCGTTCTCCATGGGTGGAGGGGATCTCTTCAGCACGACAGTCGGAGAGTTTTTGCGCACCCTCCTTAGCGGTTCAAAGCTGTTCCCAGTTGAAATAGCAGCATCAACTTCCACCGTTGGAGCCGGCGGAGTTAGTCCGGAAGGGGAATTGCCCCCAGCCTTTCTCACTCGGCGCCAGTGGCGACGTCGAGCGCGTCTTGCAGTTGGAATTATCTCAGCTACGGGGGTGGTTTCCTCATGCCCCTTTCTTGATCAGAAGTTGTCGTTGTCAACCTGTTGAAGACCGACGCCCACTGAGTAAGGATGACCAACCTATCGAAAGCAGACTTCCGAGCAGGTGAAGTAGCCTTGACGATTTCGCCTGAAACGGGAGATGAAACGGTCAGTCTTGTGAAGACCGACCCTTTGGCAGGAAAAGCCGCTTTGATGACTTCGAGAGCAGGAATGGCTATCCTTTTTGGGATAACCCTTTCTGGTATCGCAGGCTTCTTCACGGGCCTACATGAGCTTTGGCCCAATCTGTCAAAGACTGAGGCGTTGGATTTGGGCGACCCGTTGAGAGGGGCCGCGGTAGTGGTAAGTCGATCAAAGACCGACTTCTTTGGGGCTTCTTGCGACAGCAGCGGGGCATTGAAGCTCATCGGTGGGATCATGGTCCCAAAGAACAGCCCAGTGGTGGCCTGAGTTACTTGCTCCATGTTTCCTGATTTAAAATCAGGAAAGCTTCTGGGAAAAGCTTCAGAAGAGGGTCACATGCTTACACGTGACTAGCGGTCACGTGTTGGCACGTGACACCTAAGCACATCATCAAGGCAAGTTCAGTTTCCTGACTACGTTGAAGAAAAGGGGCTTCAGAAAGAGTCACGTGCTCCCACGTGACCAGGGTCACGTGGCGACACGTGACATTTAAATGCAAGCGTCAAAGGCATACCGGTTCCCTGATCAAGTCAAGGAAAAGGCTTCAGAAGAGGTCACGTGCTCCCACGTGACCAGGGTCACGTGTTGGCACGTGACGTTCAAAGCAGCAGACTCGTTCTCCAGTTGAACCAAGGAAAGATGCTCCAGACAAGGGTCACGTGCTCACACGTGACCAGGGGTCACGTGGTGGCACGTGACGGTTAAGCAGCAATCAGAAGACAGAGCGCAAAAGAAAGAGGAAGGCTCGTTCCAAGGGGGTCACGTGCCCACACGTGACCATGGGTCACGTGGTCACACGTGACCGGCTTTCAAAGCCCATTTTGTTAACAGAATTAAATTCTGAAGGAGAATCAAATCTTTCCAAAGGAAAGCGATTATCTGAAACCAATCGAATTAAAGATTCAGAGGTGATGAAATATCATCTATCTATGGAAAAATCTCGAGTTTGGAAAGATTTCCCCTTTAAATCTAACCGAAACAACAAAGGAGAATCCCTGGATTTGAAATCCAATGGTGAATAAAATTCACCTAATAATCCAAAGGTCCAAAACGAATGATGGATGCAAGTCAAATCTCTCATGAAGATTCGTCAAAAACTGATTGATTCGGCTGCTTCTCCTATAAATAAGAGCCAAGAGACACAGAGAAAATATATACAGAGACAGGGAGGGAAAAAGAAAAAGAAGAGAGCTTCGATACTTGGAGAAACTTGGATCTTCTGCAAAAACCGCAGGTAAGAAAGGGAAAAGCTCCTTAAAAGAAAAAAGAGAATTTAATTCTCAACAGAGTTTAACTCTGATACATAAAACAGAAGAACATATTTCTTCTCTCTTTGATAGAGGATCTGCAAAGTGCACATCTCCCCTTGAGGTTGAGAATTTAATTCTCAATGGGTTGAGATCCTGCCATGCAGATCCAAAACATAGAGAGGGAATGCAAGCACGAGAATTTAATTCTCACAGAACTATAGGAATTTAATTCCTTTAAAATAAAATTAGGGCTTGACCCTGTATCATGGGAATTTAATTCCTTCAGAACAAAAAGAGACAGGGTTTAACCCTAATTAAGAACCTAGTTCTGTTGAAACAGCGGGAATTTAATTCTTTTAATCATAATTTAACAGAGGATGGAAGTTCAAATTCCCTAAAAAGCTTTTGTTAGGGTTTAACCCTATTTGGTTCTTCACATGTATGAGGAATTTAATTCCTACGGAAAATTCAGAGTTCAACTCTATTCAGAATATAAACCTTCAAAAGGAAGTAGGAATTTAATTTCTCTGAAATTACTGTCAGGGTTTAACCCTACGAGGAACTTAATTCCTGAGAAAAGGTTAACAGATCCTCTAAATAACATACATAGAGGCAGGGTCACGTGTCATCACGTGACCCTCCCAAGAGATCTACAGAAAGCCCCTTTGAGGCAACACCCCACGTGACCCACGTGACCCTCGGCAGAAGCTCTAATACATAGGCATTTGAATGCCCATCACGTGATGGCACGTGATGTTCTGAAAGACGCGATAATCTCAGCAGAACAAATGAAGGGAGGGCGCTCTCACGTGCTGCCACGTGACCCCTCTTGCCTTAGTGTTTAACACTAAATTGAAACTCTCGAACCCAGTGTTAAAACACTGTTGGGCCTTAGTGTTCAACACTAATCAAAAAGCTTTATTTGCAGTGTTCAACACTGATCTGTTTTAGTGTTTAACACTAATTTGAAAAGCCTTGTTGCTGGTGTTTAACACCGATTATCTCTTAGTGTTAAACACTAACTTGTCAACCTCGTTCCCGGTGTTCAACACTGATTACTCTGTAGTGTTTAACACTAGGCTTTGGCCTAATTGGCTAAATGGATGGAGGCAAATCCTCTCCTGATTGGACTTAGCCCAAGATGGCCATAAGTCCTCAATTTGTGATTAACTGGGCCAATGGACTCATAACATAATTAATTCGTCTTGATCCCAAATTGGGCCAAGGACTGTTTAATCCACTCCGGTTCTAGGGTACATCTCTTCACTCCTTTGATACTTGGCATTGTAATCCCTCAATGTCTTCAAAGAGGTGACGGGTCCCGACGACCACACATTGATACGGACTGTGGGGTCCTTAAACCCGCGTTTAATGCAAAATTCCTGGTTACGTGGAACGCGGATAATGTCACTCTTTGACCCCGTGGAAAACGTCCAGAGCGGAGCCTGGTCCTCGCAGAGCACGGCAGTGAACCCGTGTGAAGCATCCAGAGCACATACCGGACTGTGGGGTCCTTAAACCCATGGACTACGACGTCCTTAACCTTGACCGAAATGTCTTAAAACTAACAATGGACTGTGGGGTCCTTAAACCCATGGACTACGACGTCCTTAACCTTGACCGAAATGTTCTTAAACTACCCATGGACCGCAATGTCCTTAAACTACCCATGGACCGCAATGTCCTTAAACTACCCATGGACCGCAACGTCCTTAAACCACCCATGGACCGCAATGTCTTTAAACTAGAACAATAGAGCCCCGTATGCTCTTTTGTCGGATCTAAACGGTCCCGTTTAAGTTGATCTTAGCCTCAAAGATGGCTAACGTATCCTTAAACCTTCAAACAGACTGGACTATGAATCCCCCCAATTAACTCTGGCTCGAGGGTACATCTCTGAGCTCCTCTGACATCCGTCGTTGTAATCCTTCAACGTCGTCAGAGAGGTGACGGGTCCCGACGGCCATACATACGATGGACCACTATGTCCCTAAATTGGAACATTAGAGCCCAAACGCTCCTTTGTCGGATCTAAACGATCCCGTTAAGTTGATCTTAGTCTCAAAGCGAGACTAACGTATCCTTAACAAACGTTTGAGTTGATCTTAGCCTCACATATGGCTGACGTATTCTCAAACCAAACCCCCCCAAACCCAAATCTAAGATAATACGGATTTGGACTAGTCCACGCCCTACGGGCGACGACATAACTCAGTCTCCGTAAACAATCCACGGGCAACAAAATACAAAACAAACACCCACGACACGAAGTGACCATCTGGAGAAGGAGAAAGTTGTTACCGCAATGCGGTAGCGTAATTAACTGCAGGGGCTTGTGCCTGCAGGGAAGAGCGTCCCCACAATCAAAAACCCCTCAAACGAGGGGGAATCTGACGAAGTCTGCTACATCGGACGCATCCGTCTAAACCTCCGATACATGGTGCCATAAATCAACTTGGCATCTTCGGAGAGGTGGACGGATAGCGCCAATTAGCATCTGCCCCGAACCTCAGGCGAGACGTCATGTCGCGCCGTCTTTCGGAGGGGAACAGATTCTGGCACGCCCGGTGGGACCTTTTCCTCTTTCCACTCCACACTTCGTGTGTCGTGACTCGCGAACCAATCGCGGTTCGCTAATGGTTGCCCTTGGGTTTCAAGATACTAAGAATTGGCGTCTCGCTTATTGCAGAAAGCAAAGGATCGATGGCTTCTACTTCCGTGAAATTCTCCAACTGCTCAGACTGCAATTGCAACCAACGCTCTGCCTCGCCAGGAGGTATAGCCTACGAACCCCAAGCTGCTTCGCTATTCACAATGCCCGTGGAACAGGTCACTTGCGCCACCACAGGATTGTTCTTCGAGACCATGCTCCCGCCGACAAACTTCACCGCTCCAGTGCTGACAACGGAAGCTCTCAAGAAGTCGGTCTTTGATCGTCTTACCCCTGCCGCGGCTCCTCTCAACGAGTCGCCCAACGTCAACGCCTCGGTCTTCTCTAGATTGGGCCAGAAATCCTGCAAACCCATCATGGGGCCTACAATCTCAGAGAAGGCTGCTTCTAAGAAAGTGGCTGCTCCTGCTCCCGAAATCGTCAAGGCAGCTTCTCCGGCCAAAAGGTCGGTCTTTACAAGATTGACGGCTCCAGCTCCCGCTCCTGCTGCCCAAAGGACGTCGGTCTTTGACAGGCTAACACCAACAGCGACCCCCCACCTACACAGGGGGCAAGACGAAACCATTCTTACCGCTGACCCTACGCCGTCCGCTCGACACGCTCGACGTCGCCATTGGCGCCGAGTAAGGAAGGCTGGGGGCAACTCCCCCTCCGGGTTGACTCCATCGGCCCCGGTGGCAGAAGTTAATTCTGCTGTTCCAACTGGGAACAGCTTCGAAATGCTAAATAAGGTGCGAAGGAATTCTGCTACTGCAGTGCTGAAGAGGTCTCCTCCCCCATTAAAAAAGGTTGTGGAAATAAAACCCGAACAGCCCCGATCTCCTCAACGGCTATCTTCCAAAATCTATAAAGTTTGGCGGCAGGCCCGAGACTCGATCATCGATCCAAACTTCTCCCGCCAGCACAAGAAGCTGAAAATCCAACCGGAAGCTGGTCACCAGGCTAAACCCCAAAGGGCTGTTGATCAACTGGCTCATAAAGAGAAGAGGCCAGAGAAGACCCCCCAGCATGCAACGACGACTAAAAGCACTGAGCCCAGACGCCCTAAGTCTGGGGGCATGGTGGTGCACACTGTCTACATGGCCTCTGGAAAGGAGGAAAGCCGCACTTCTACGGGCCACCGACCGCTAACCCGATCCGTGACAAAGGCCCAGGAGCAGCAACAAAAGCTTCAGGAAATGATGAATGCTATGGCCGCGCTTACCGGGCCAAAAGAAAACCCAGAAACGTCCTCAGACGCACGCCGAGAGGAAGAAACCGACGCTGAATTCCTTCGCCGGACACTGGAGAAAAACGACAAAGAGGCTGCTGAACAAGCGGCCAACATACAACGTATGGGCCTTCTCTTCCAAGATATGATAGGAATGATGATCCAGCAGGACTTACCCGCCGAAGATCCCCCAATCGTTCTTGAAGGCGACCGAGGAGAAACGTCAAATCCACCACCAGCCCTCTCAACGGCCAAGGAGGAGGCAATCTCTAAGGCTGACTTGGCTGACTACATAGCCCAGCAAATCCGGGTTCATCACGCGACTGAGGCAGCTGGTCAAGTCGTGAAAACGGGGCGGCCGTATCCGAGCTGGTACGACCAAATCAAATACCCGCAAGGCTATACGATACCGAAATTCCATGTGTACAAGGGGACCGGCAACCCCCATCAACATGTCGCCCAGTTCCGGGCCCTCTGCGGTAACACCGGCGGTGATGATAAACTGTTGCTCCGCCAGTTCGTGGGCAGCTTATCAGAAACAGCGTTCGAATAGTATTCGGAACTCCCGAACGATTCTATCAAAACGTTCGCTGAAATGGAGTTGTTATTCATTCAGCGATTCGCAAGTGCCAGCGAACGCACTCCAATAACTGCATTGATTAACGCCAGGGTAAAACCAGGCGAAACCTGGGTCCAGTATGCTATACGCTGGCGGAACTTGTGGTCGAGATGTGAACAACGCATTGAGGAGGCACCCGCAGTGGGCATGTTCGTGGGAACCCTAGACCCCCACGCAACTATCTCCCAGTTTATGATGTTCTTTAAGCCAACCACATTCCAGGCTTTGATCGACAAGTTGGCTCAGATGGACCAGATGGGTCATAGACCACCTCCCCCGAAGTCGGAACCTCGGAATGACAAGGGTAAAGGAAGAGCAACCTTTGTTGCGAATGCCCAACAGCAACCTAACGCCCCGAAACCGGCAGATCAACTGGAGGAAAGGCGTCGGTATTATAATGAGAAGATGAAGCGTCCCTACTCGTTCCCACGGGACAAGACGAAACGGCTATTCGAGCTGGCAATACGCAACAGACTTATAAACCTGCCAAATCCAAGGCGACCGCCGCAACCCGCCGAGGTGAATAACCCTAACTATTGCCCTTACCATCAAACGGTAGGCCATCCGATTGAAGATTGCTTCGTCTTCAAAGGATGGATTGAAAACCAGTACCTCCAGGAGAAGTTTGTACTGTCCGAAAAGTGGAAGGTGAACCCACCACAGCCGCACGCTCCTAGGAAAGCGGATACACCGGGGGCAACATGTTCTTTTATTGAAGAAGCTCCATGGGAGGTCGTGCTATCAACTAAAACCAAAAGAATGCTGAGAGACCTTCATGCGTGCCCTGCGATCGAATGGAAGGACCCTCTTGAACCTCAAATTATCGAAGGAATGTTGAAGCCCCGCCCAATTACAAAGACTCGCGATAAGAGCCCAAATATTCACGCCCAATCGTCAAAATCTTCGAAGAAAAAGAAGAAGAAATCCAAGAAGTCCGTGAAGCTTGGAAACGAGCACACGAACTTGCAGAAGCAAATCGACGCGCTGGAAGAATACAATCAAAAGGCGCGAACTCCTGTCACACTGCAAGAGTTCCTCAACCACATCTTTCAAGAGGAAGACGATGGAGAGAGCTCGTCGGAGGAATCTGAAGGGTATATGGCGAGTTGTAACGTAATCTCCCACTCGTTTACCGATGATGGGAAAACTCCTGGCACTAAAAAGCTGGAGGCAGAGCCTGTACCAGAGCGTGCATGGCCAACAGACGAAATGATCGACGCTTTTCTAGACGAGACTCGTCTAAAATGTAAAGCGGACCAGGAGCGTGAGATGACCACGTCGGAAGGAGCCAAATGTGGGCAACTGAACGAAAGAGTTGAACTACCCCTGCCAGAGCGAAAGGCATCCGAAGTAGACAAGAAGATATTCAAGACGAGGAAAAGGTTTGCCAAAGCCATGTCAATGGGAATGAAGCTACCACCCTCGGAAGGAAACACACACGATGGGTTGGAGAGGCACCCTGACTATTGCGCATATCACCAGAAAATCTCACACCCCACGGAAGAGTGCGACACCTTTAAGATATGGTGGCAAGGATATGTCGCTCGTCGGCAACATGTTAAGCGCATGAAACGCAAGAGCCGTCGGGAGCGAAGAAGTACTATCGATGGGCACGACAGAGCTACTGGCAACTGTTACATGGTAAACGCCAGGGGGTCACAAGTTCTCACCTTTGGGAGCGACTCTGATGAAGAAATCGCTCTGGGCCCTCTCTTCAAAGAATCTGTGTTGGGGAAAGAGAAGGAATCGGAGATCTGCGAGAACATTCAGCTGCGCAATCGCACACTCCCAGAAAAGAATCTCGGGCCCGGGAATAGAAAGGATAAGGGAAAGGAAAAGGTCACTGAAGATATCACTTTAGATGACCAAGTCATGAGAGAGCTGGCTGCCAAAGACCTTCCTAGGAAGAGTAAAGTGGACTATAACATCCTCGCGCACCTAAGGAAGCTACCTTCTCAGCTTAGCATTCTCGATGCCCTCCTATTATCAAAAGAAGCGCGAGACTCACTAATTAAGGCGTTACAAGAACCTGAGCAATTCCAAGCCTTCCTCGCCACTGAAAAGATGAAGGATGAACTGGAGGAAGTGCATACAGCCGACATCACTTTCGGTGATGAAGACCTCCTTCTCGGGACGTGCGACCACAACCGTCCCCTATATGTCTCCGGATACTGCCATGATATCAAGATAGGCAAGATCCTGGTGGATAATGGATCCTCCGTCAACCTCCTTAATGTTCGGGTGTTGAAGGAAATCTGCATGAGCGTGCAACACCTCGCTCGTGACAAAATTACTATCTCCGGTTTCGATTCACAATCGTCACGGACTCTCGGATCTGTGATACTAACATTACGCTTTGGACTTCTCGTCACAGACATCAAATTCCATGTCATTGATGCCAAGACCTGCTACAACGCCTTGCTCGGCCGTCCTTGGCTACACGAGTACAATATCATCCCTTCTACACAACATCAGTGTATGAAGTACTTTAAGGATGGTTTCGAGTATACCGTAACAGGTGAGTTAAACCCATTTTCCATGAACGAAGTCCGCAAATACGAAGATGCGAAGTACTTTTTACCAGATTTCGAGGATACAAAAAGGTGTCGCAACCCGGAGAACAAAACCGTCGCCACCATCCCCGTTTTCGGAAGCGACACCGAAGAAGAGGAAGAGATAGTTTATGCAGGGCCATCTCAACGCAACAACCTGGGGACGCCCGCCCCCGTGTTGGTCTTCGGAAGTGATTCAGAAGATGAAGTTAATGCTGTGTTCTCCAATCGGCTGTCAATACAAGCACCCCCTGGCGATGACCATAGTTTGCAAATCACCATGGTACCGCGAGAACACTACAAGGATCTCGACACGCTGCAGGCTAATAATGTGCAGGACCTGCGAACATTTTACGTCCCTCCCAGGCGAAGGGGTGAGAAGGTGATCCTATTCTACCGATCCTCAGAGTCGAAAATAGAGAAAGAGATCTGGCATGGCGCGGATGCTACACTTGACAGGCTCCAACCCATCCGTCTGCCCAGATACTATACAAATGGATTAAAGAAGCTATTGAAGCGCCAAGGAGTACCCTTAGAACAGACCGTTCGGCAGGCGCGGTTCTACAACAGGATTTGGGATGTCCCCGGGACTCAACGCAAATTGCCCAACGGGAAGATGGAAACACTCGGGCTTGGATATGCAAGAGCCGGAAAACGGGAAAGGGCTCACAGCAGCTACGCTATATATACCTTTGATGAAGAGGAGGACGTCCTGTCAGGAGATGCCAACCCCCCATCAAAACTAGACCCCGCGATTGAAGCGCCGAGTCCGTCGTTTGAAGAACGAATGGGCAAGCCTATCAGGAAAATGGGTCAGAAAGCTCGGGAAGACCACAACCGCGAAATGGCCATCTACGAGAAGGCCAGGACGCAACGTCTATTTCAACGTGCTGCAAAAGACAAAGACGCTTATCCTCGTCAACCCGTTGTACGAAAGGCCCGACGCAGAGACGGAAATAAATCAAGAAGCGGCTCGGGTTTGTCCCTCATGAAGAAGATGAGTCGAGCGTACTCCTTCCCCCGAGACAAGACGGAGAGGTTACTCAACCTCGCTATAAAACATCAAATGATCACGCTTCCAGAGTCTAGACATCCTGAGCAAGCTAACAAGGCTTCTCATCTGAGTTATTGCTCTTACCACCAAGCCGTAGGACATCCTACCGAAGACTGCTTCACCTTCAAGAACTGGGTCGAGGACCAGTACCGACGGGGCAGATTCGCTTTATCCGACGGCTGGAAGGTAACGCCGCCGCAAAAGCACGAGCCCAAGGCCGTAAGAGCAGAACCGGGTCCACCTCAGTCCAGGGAGCGGGTTCGCACTTGTTATACGATTACGATATTAGGAGAAGAGCCCGAGAACGTAGATGACCTTCCCCGGTGCTTTGAGAACATCGATGATGAGGTGATCTCAGAATTTCCGCCCGCTCCGAAAGAACTGGAAGATGGCATACATACTACTGCAGATAACCTCAAAAAGATTGAGTTGGGATCGGCAGACGACCCGCGACCGACATTTGTCAGTGAGTTGTTATCCGAAGAGAGGGTGGCTGCGTTAAAGAACGTGCTTCTACGGCATAAAGATTGCTTCGCGTGGAACTACTCCGAGATGCCAGGATTAGATCCGGAGATTGCTGTGCATAGATTAGCAATATCCCCAGATATCAAGCCGGTCAAGCAGGCGCCAAGAAGGATGCGACTCGAGCTTGAGATGAGCATCAACGCCGAAGTCAAGAAGCTGATCGATTCTGAATTTATCCAAGAAGTCCAATATCCCGACTGGATCGCCAATATCGTCCCGGTAATGAAGAAGAATGGGACGGTACGCATATGCGTGGATTTCAGGGATCTCAATAAAGCCTGTCCCAAGGATGATTTCCCAGTACCAGTAACCGAGCTAATGATAGATAACACGTCCACTCACGAGGTTTTCTCCTTTATGGATGGTTCGTCAGGATACAATCAGATAAAGATGCATCCCGAAGACCAGAAGCACACCGCTTTCCGGACCCCTTTGGGTATATTCTGCTACAGGGTTATGCCCTTTGGTCTAAAGAACGCTGGCGCTACCTATCAAAGGGCCATGACAAAGATCTTCGACGATCTCATACATGACATCGTCGAGTGCTATATCGATGACCTTGTAGTGAAGAGCATGTCGTACGAAGAGCATTTAAAACATTTGGAGACTGTATTTCGACGCCTTCGGCAATATAATTTGAAAATGAATCCCCTCAAATGCGCGTTTGGAGTCTCCTCGGGCAAATTCCTGGGATTCATCGTTCGACACCGAGGTATTGAGATAGATCCGTCAAAGATTAAGGCGATCATGGAAATGCCTCCGCCAAGAACCCTCAAGCAGTTGCGGTCTCTCCAAGGGAAGCTCGCATACATCCGGCGGTTTATCGCTAATCTTTCGGGCAAATGCCGTCCTTACAGCCACCTGATGAAAAAGGGAACTCCATTCGCTTGGGATCACAAATGTCAAGGTGCACTAGACGAGATCAAGCAGTACCTGCAGAACCCTCCGGTGTTGGCCGCGCCGGTCAAGGGAAAACCCCTCATTCTTTATACGACCGCCCTCGAAGGTTCCTTAGGCGCATTATGGGCACAAGAGAACGATCAGGGGAAAGAGAGAGCACTCTACTACTTAAGTCGAGTTCTGCTGGGGGCAGAAAGCAACTACTCTCCCATTGAAAAACATTGCTTGGCGTTAATCTTCGCGATAACAAAGCTCAGGCACTATGCGTTGGCACATGAAGTCCGTCTCATTTCAAAAGTAGATCCCCTTAAATACTTGATGTCGAAAGCCATATTGACGGGACGACTCGCTAAGTGGGCCCTGCTCTTGATGGAGTTCTCGATAACATATCAACCTCTCAAGGCAGTGAAAGGCCAGGCCATTGCCGACTTCCTCGCTGAGCATCCAGTACCCGCTGATTCTCCTCTGAACTGCGAGTTGCCAGACGAGCATGCATTTGATGCGATTAGCGGCGGAAGCACCCGATGGGAACTCTATTTCGATGGAGCGTCCTCCATAAAGAAACAGAAACAAGGTATCCCAGTGATTAAATCAGGGATATGCCTCATCTTTGCAACTCCACAAGGAGGGATAACGCGCTTCGCCTTCTCCTTAAAAGAGCCGAGGACAAACAATGAAGCTGAATACGAAGCTCTGATAGCAGGCCTCGAGATCGCCATCGACATGGGAATTGAAGACCTCCTTATATACGGGGATTCTCAGCTGGTCGTTAGTCAAGTAAATGGTGACTACCAAACGTGCAAGCCGGAGTTGGTGAAGTACGGCGAAAGGGTGCAACAACTATTGACCCAAATTCCCTCCTATACTTTGGAGAACATACCGCGCACGGAAAACAGCAAAGCAGACGCGTTGGCTAAACTTGCTAAAGAACTGGCTGACGAGAACCTCGATGACGTCAGAATCGTAGTACAAAGCCGTCGAGTGCTCGCCCCGGCAGAAATATCTCCGGAATCATACGAAGAAAAGGGAACGACTGAGCAGACGACCCTACAAATAAAAGACCATGAGAAGGCCGAAGACTGGAGGGAAGTCTTCATAGACTACTTTAAGTCCCACCGAATGCCCAAAGAGGCGTCCTCAAGACATCAGCTCATGAAACGAGCTCTATCTTTCGCTTTCGTCAACGATATTCTATACAAGAGATCGTTTGATTCTCTATGGCTGAGATGCTTAGGACCTGACGAAGCAGAAAGAGTCATTCAGGAAGTTCATGACGGACTTTGCGGTTCTCACCAAGCAGGCCCAAAGATGAAGTTAAAAATTAAACGGATGGGTTATTACTGGCCCACGATGATCCAGGACTGCCTCGAGTATGCGAAGCAATGCCACTCATGCCAGATTCATGGAGACTTCATCCACCAACATCCGAATCCACTGCACCCAACGGTAGCTAGCTGGCCGTTCGAAATGTGGGGGACTGACATAGTCGGCCCCATTGAGCCAGCATCATCCCGGGGACACCGTTTTATCCTGGCAACAACTGATTACTTCTCCAAATGGGCAGAAGCAGTACCACTGAAGGAAGTGAAGACGGAGAATATCCTCCATTTCTTCAAGACGCACGTCATCTATCGGTTCGGAACTCCACGGCGGATTATCTCCGATAATGGGCCGGCCTACCGAAGCCATAAGATTAGCCGCTTCGCACAGCAGCACAGTATAGACTGGAGATATTCTTCGGTTTACAACCCACGAGCTAACGGTCTGGCCGAGGCCTTCAATAAAACCTTGACGAAGATCATAAAAAAGACCGTTTCCAGGAATAAGAGAGACTGGCACGAAAGGCTGCAAAAAGCCCTTTGGGCTTATCGAACTACATTCAAGACGGCCACAAACACAACGCCGTACGCGTTGGTATTTGGGACGGAAGCAGTGCTCCCCCTCAAGATAGAGTTACCCTCTCTACGAGTAGTAGTCCACCACGAGCTGACGAACGAAGAAAATGCTCACCTTCGGCTTGAGGAGCTTGATGCCCTCGACGAAACCTGGCTCATAGCGCAACAACATCTAGAGGCCTACAAAGCAAAGATGACGCGCTCATACGAAAGATTGACCAGGCCGAGGACATTCCGCCAAGGCGAACTCGTACTAGTGGTCAAAAGACCTATGATCCCCAATCGTGCCAAGCGAGGAAAATTTGAGCCAAACTATGAAGGCCCGTACATCATAGACAAGGTCTACCAGGGTGGAGCCTACCTACTCATGGACATGCACGGTGAAAGGCCTTTCAGGCCAATAAACGGCCGCTTCTTGAAGAAATACTACGCTTAATAAGCCGCAGCCTGGGTCAATGATAGATGACGACGACTATGTCCGCTCACTATCTTCCTAGGCTCAGACTTTACAAGCAGCAGCCGGCCTTCCCATAGCGACGGACCGAAACGTCCTTAAACTAACGGCGGACCGAAACGTTCTTAAACTATCGACGGACCGAAACGTCCTTAAACTAACGACGGACCGAAACGTCCCTAAACTACTACCGTAACATCCTTAGGTTGACGAGATAAAAAAAAAAAGAAGAAGATAAAAAAAATGAAAAAAAAAACAAAAAAAAACGGTATGTCCACAAGCAAAGTGGGCACGGATGAAAACCCGAAAGGGCTCCGTGAGTAAAAACAGCAGAGCTGCCGGCAAGTGTTCGTGAAAACCCGAAAGGGCGCGACCTTGTAAAAAAAAAAGTGAAAAAGAATAAAAAAAAAACAAAAACAAAAAAAAAAACGGTATGTCTATAAGCAAAATGGGCACGGATGAAAACCCGAAAGGGCTCCGTGAGTAAAAACAGCAGGACTACCGGCGAGTGTTTGTGAAAACCCGAAAGGGCGCAACCTCGTTAAAGGACACTTACAGAGTCCTCTCGACCTTGTAAGGAGAAACCACCTGCGTGAGATCCTTACGACTCACAAAGGAGCAGCACACTTAGGGATCCTCACGATTCCTAAGAAGAAAATACGCTTACGAGATCCTCACGACTCGTAAGGAGAATTCTCTTATGGGACCCTCACGGCTCATGAGATTTGAAAGTCTTAAGTTACAGAAGCCTGAACCTGTTCTTAAGCAAATCCTCCACAACCTTCGATATTGCCCTACAAGAGGCTCAATACTGACCCTTGTATACAATCCACGGGCGCGAATAAACATTTCCCCAGCAAAGTCCAACCCTTGTAGGTCCTCTCGACCCATAAGGAGAAAACCCTCTTGTAGGATCCTTACGACTTACAGAGGAACATACACTTAAGAATCCTCACGATCCCTAAGGAGAAAATACACCTGCAAGATCCTCACGACTTGTAGGGAGAAATACCTTTATGAGACCCTTACGGCTCATGAAGTCAAAAGCCTTAGTCGACAGGACCTTAACCCTGTTTGCTAAGCCACCTTTGTTCAACATCGACAGAGGCAAATGATGATTCGCTCCTGGCAATATTCCAGTCGCAACGATGCTGATGCCTAAACCGGTATCAAATCCCAAGTTCTTTCATGGCAAATGATGATTCGCTCCTAGCAACATCCCAGTTGCAGCGATGCTGATGCCGAAATCAGTGTCCAAAATCCGATCTTGCGGCGAAAAAGCTAGCAAACCACACATGCCTACAAAATAGCCGAAATGATGGGGCAACTTGCAATAAAAAGCAGCAAGTAAGAATGAAGGCATAAAAAATAGCCGAAATGATGGGGCAACTCGCAATAAAAAGCAGCGAGTAGAAAATAAATAAATAGCCGAAATGATTGGGCACCGCGAAAAATAGCCGAAATGATGGGGCAATCGCGACCTTCGCGACATAAAAGCTGAAACGATAGAGCATCGCGGAAAAAGGAATAAAATAAAAATAAAATGTATGCCTTACAGGTGATGTTCCATCACACCCTGTATACAATCCAATGGCATAAACAAAAAGGGAACGTACCTCCCTCCCCCAGGTTTCACCAAAGAAAGAAGCTAAATCTCGACGGGCCACAAGCGACCTAAAGATCATCCCAACACTCGTCTCGTAACAACGGACACAACTTCAAGCTAAGCGGAACAGCGGCAACTCCCAGTTCCATGGCTCGGTGGTATACATATCGCCAACAGTCAAACCTTCACCCCGTAAAATGCGGATATATTCAGCAAAATTCCTGGTCACGTGGAACGCGGATAATGTCACTCTTTGACCCCGTGGAAAACATCCAGAGCGGATCCTGGTCCTCGCAGAGCATGGCAGTGAACCAGTGCGAAGCATCCAGAGCGGAGCCTAGTCCTCGCCTAACGCGGCAGTGAACCCGTGTGAAGCATCTAGTGCAAAATTCCTGGTCACGTGGAGCGCGGATAATGTCACTCTTTGACCCCGTGGAAAACGTCCAGAGCGGATCCTGGTCCTCACAGAGCATGGCAGTGAACCCGTGCGAAGCATCCAGAGCGGAGCCTAGTCCTCGCCTAACGCGGCAGTGAACCCGTGTGAAGCATCTAGTGCAAAATTCCTGGTCACGTGGAACGCGGATAATGTCACTCTTTGACCCCGTGGAAAACGTCCAGAGTGGATCCTGGTCCTCGCAGAGCATGGCAGTGAACCCGTGCGAAGCATCCAGAGCGGAGCCTAGTCCTCGCCTAACGCGGCAGTGAACCCGTGTGAAGCATCTAGTGCAAAATTCCTGGTCACGCGGAACGTGGATAATGTCACTCTTTGACCCCGTGGAAAACGTCCAGAGCGGATCCTGGTCCTCGCAGAGCATGGCAGTGAACCCGTGCGAAGCATCCAGAGCGGAGCCTAGTCCTCGCCGAGCACGGCAGTGAACCCGTGTGAAGCATCTAGTGCAAAATTCCTGGTCACGTGGAACGCGGATAATGTCACTCTTTGACCCCGTGGAAAACGTCCAGAGCGGATCCTGGTCCTCGCAGAGCATGGCAGTGAACCCGTGCGAAGCACCCAGAGCGGAGCCTAGTCCTCGCCGAGCACGGCAGTGAACCCGTGTGAAGCATCTAGTGCAAAATTCCTGGTCACGTGGAACGCGGATAATGTCACTCTTTGACCCCATGGAAAACGTCCAGAGCGGATCCTGGTCCTCGCAGAGCATGGCAGTGAACCCGTGCGAAGCATCCAGAGCGGAGCCTAGTCCTCGCCGAGCACGGCAGTGAACCCGTGTGAAGCATCTAGTGCAAAATTCCTGGTTACGTGGAACGCGGATAATGTCACTCTTTGACCCCGTGAAAAACGTCCAGAGCGGAGCCTAGTCCTCGCCGAGCACGGCAGTGAACCCGTGTGAAGCATCTAGTGCAAAATTCCTGGTTACGTGGAACGCGGATAATGTCACTCTTTGACCCCGTGAAAAACGTCCAGAGCGGAGCCTAGTCCTCGCCAAGCACGGCAGTGAACCCGTGTGAAGCATCCAGAGCAAATACCGGACTGTGGAGTCCTTAAAATCCACGGACTATGACGTCCTTAACCTCGACCGTGATGTCTTAAAACTAACGATCAACCACCCCGATTCCCTACGGATTCTGCCTTGGTCTAAGGGTACATCTCTTCACTCCTTTGATGCCCGGCGTTGTAATTCCTCAACGTCTTCAAAGAGGTGACGGGTCCCTGCAACCAAACACCGTACTGTGGAGTCCCTAAATCCACGGACTATGAGGTCCTTAACCTTGACCGTGATGTCTTAAAACTAACAGCGGACTGTGGAGTCCTTAAATCCACGGACTATGAGGTCCTTAACCTTGACCGTGACGTCTTTAAACTACGATACCTTGAGAAACCCCTAACTCCGTAAAACACGGACAAGGGTGACCGCATCCAACACTTGCAGGCCCTCACGACCTGTAAGGAAGAAAAAACTCTCTTGTGAGATCCTTACGACTCTCAAGGGAAAACTCGCTTAAGGATCCTCACGATCTCTAAGAAGAACTTACACCTATGGGATCCTCTCGACCAGTAGGGAGAAAAACTCTTTATGAGACCCTTGTGGCTCATAAAATGCAAAAGTCTTAGGAAGCAGATCTTAACCCTGAATCCTAAGCCATCGCTGTCCTGCAAGAAGATCGAGGTAGAATATCCGCAGAATACATTCAATAAAAAGGGGGACACACCATTTAGAAGAAAAATGTATCTTCTATTCATAAACCAAAATGGGTACAAAGTACAATTCATGAAAGAAACAAAAAGAAAATACCCTCATCCATGAGTATGTACAAAAAGGAAAAAAGATACAAATGTTTCAAGCCGGCGGGCGATTCAGCAGCTTGGTCAGCTCATCCTGCTTTTGTTGGACCACGGCTTCATGACGCAAGATCTCCAAAAGACGAGCCTCCGCTTGAGCTTGTTGAGCCTGATACGAAGCGAGCCGGGCTTCAAGCTCTTTCTCAGTGGCCTTATGAGCCTCGACCCTCTCACGAGTGAACGTGGCAGCTTTATCGAGAGCCACCACCTCTTTGATGGACTCCTGAAGCACCCGCCAGAGTTCATACGCTTTGTTGGCTTTGGCTGTGAGATTGGCTTGGAGCTCGCCCAGCGCCTTGGAGGCTAGCTCCCTTTCCGAGAACTTGCGACCGAGCCTCTTCTCACATGACGTCATGTTTGCCGCGCACCGTGCTATCAGCCCCCGTAACTCCGCTTTTGCAGCCACGGCCTCCGAGGAAAGGTGAGAACGTTCAAGGGCGTGCAGGCAAGCCTCCACTCGCCGGCAGAACTCCACCCAGACTCGCACCACCTCTTCGCTGTGGTAGGTGGCAAGAAAAGGAAGAGAACCGTTAGCCTCGGCAGCGAATGCTTCAGCCGTGGTCGTGCTGCCAGCACGAAGCTCCTCGATCAGAGATGACAAGGAGACGAGGCTTAATTGGGCCAAGCGTTCTGAAGCCCGCAAGGCATAAGGGCCGGGTGGCATCACGATGCGCGACTCCAACGCCGTGGAGACTGGCAGAGCTGTTCAAATTTGGAAGACGTCAGCAAAATTCTTAAGCAAAGAACGAGTGAGAGTGCAATGAGATGTCACTCACCGACAGTCGTGTAAGTAGGAGCTGAAGGCTCCCCTGGCCCTTCGAGAACCTCGACCTCATCATCGGCTTCCAGAACTGTAGAAAACATCAATGTCAGTACGCAAAATAACGACGATGCTATGAGAAGGGATGGACGACACCAACCTTGCCCAGACGAGAGGACAATGCGTTGAGGGGAGATCGCCTGCGGAGCTGCCATCTCCAATAAACGCTGAAATGACTGTCGAGGCGACAGATCCGCGATCGTGGCCGCCAAACCGCGCAATTCTGGGAAAGATAAAAGAGTTCAGACTATGAAGGGGTTACTAAATTAAAACACAGAGGAATACCTTCAACACTCCTCCCATTCTGAGCCGGGGGGATAGCAGCTTCAACGGTCTCCGCCATGACCTCAGGCTCCAACAAAGGGAGAGTAGTCCCGACTACCTCGCTCCCAGCCTTTGGGCCGCCCGCAGTAGGAGTCATTGGGGCGGCGGCCTCCAAAGGAGCCTCCTCCAAAGGGGCAAGCACTCCCTGATCAAGAACCGCCGCTGGAAGTTCCACCACGAGAGGAGCAGCCTCGTCAGCCCCCTCCATATCCAGCAAGGCCTCATTGAGAATTTCGGCGGGCTTTAGCTTTAATGGGCCCGTAGGGAGCTCCCCCAGCGTCGAAGATTCTGCACGATTCAAATAAGAATAATGATATATATGCACGGGCATAAATGATCGGAAAAACTACAAAAGAAACACAACATACCTATACGCAAAGAAGCCCTCAGTATGGCTTCTTCAAGCCGCTGCTCCTTCTCAAGGAGGTGGGCTCGCCGAGGTTCGAGAGTGGACTCATGGCCGCCGGTCCATAAAGAAAGTGCGTCAGCTGCATCTTCTGAAGCGGCCTGCTTCAAAGCCCTTTCTCCCCATTCCTCCAGAGGACCGATAAATCGCCGCCGAATCCACGAAGGGTCCTCGTAAAAAATTACAGCAGGATAGGACTTCTTCGGAACCTTGGCGTTATGAGACGCGTCTTTTGAACGCCGTATGGCCTCAGCCAACTGTGCGGCCTCCTCAACAGCCGAACTCGGAAAGAGAAGTCCAGCGTCTGACCCTTGCAGGGCCAATGGTTCGTCTTCAAGGATAGGCTCAGACTCCACCACAGAATCAAGCGGGGCAGTAGCCGCTTTCCTCCGCCGTTTAGACCCAGAGCCGGTCGCTGAGGATGACCGCTTCCTCCCTCGCGAAGCCTTAGGGCGGCGCTGGCCCAGATCGCCCTCAGCGCCCTCATCCCTGTTACTCTCGCTCGGTGCCACAACCGAGGACGACATCGCCATTGTCGACGCCACGGGGGGCGGTGTCGCCACCGGCAAGGGTGCTACTACTGGGGCCCGTTTACCTCGCGATCGAGAACCCAAGGGCATACCAGCTATTGGAGTAAGGTCTATCCCGGACTCCCCCGGAATGAGCGCGGTGCCAATCTCCCTCAAAGGAAAGCGAACTGAAACCCTCGGTCGTAGCTTAGCCCCAGGAACCAGAGGAGGGGCATCGTGGCCGAGAAGCACCCTCCTTTCCTCGAGAATGATTGGGCTGACCCGATGAAGATACCAACCCGTAAACGCGCCCACGCATCGGGGCATGTACTCGGCTTCAGGGACCATGAAATAAGAGCCGGTATTCAGCCTCATGAAATGATGAGCGGTATCGCGAACAGCATCAAGCGAAGGGATTGGGGCAACTATAAAAGCCTCGAAAGGAACGCCCTGGTCATATCCGAGCTGTCGGGCAAATCGATGCGGATTGTACCGCATGAAAAGAGCCGCACTGTCCTGGCGAAACACCAAGTAACCCGGTCTAATTGCATACAAATGAGTGGCCTCCCGGGGCTTCAGAGAAGGCGCGTTGTCTTTCGACTGGTCCCAGAGTTGTTGGACGGGACCCGAAGGAGTAGACAAGACCCGATCAGTAAAAACCAACCCGCCAGCGGTGGCATGAGGAGAAATTAGCACCCGAATAGCCCCGAATTGAGTCGGGTCGGCGGCAGAAGCATCCACTAGCCGCATAAGTCGTGGAAAGGGGTAGGCATCGTAAAATGAGGGCCTCTGATGCATGGCGAAAGCCCCCAATACGTGCATTTCGATCCAGGACGTGAAATAATGAAGCGAAAAGTTCACCACATCCACGCCAGGCGTAGAGGTATTAGCTGCGGTGCCCAATCCATTATAGAGGTGCGCCAAGGCCGGGATGCCGATGGCCAACCGCGTCCCCTCAGCAGCACGATGAGCCGGGTAGATGACCGAGGCTCTCATGAAGCGGCGATGCATGGGGATAACGAACCAGCTAAGCCAAACACTGACAAACCCCACAAAGAATGTTTCCTCATCCATACCGGGTGCTGCGACGGACTCAAAAGACATCGGCGACACGATGGGAATATAATGTTGTGGCAGGTCCGATTCAGCGGTCGGTAGCTTCTTCGGACCAAACCCAAAGGGGTCTCTGATGTTAGCAAACTTCGGAGCAGTCTTCGATATGATATCCTCACGAAGGAAGCAGGAAATGAAGCTTTTAAAAGTAACACCCTGCTCCTCAGATTCAATGAACAATCGATCAAAAATACCCAGCGCCTTGATCAAGCTGGGGCGCTTGTGGCGAACGGCGTTCTCAACAGACAAGCCGTCAGCCGGTGCAGACTCGGGCTCAAAGACGTACTCATCAGGAGGCAACAACTCCTCATAGAGTGTGCCCCGGATCGGCAATCCCGAGATTTCATAAAATTCTGCAAGAGAGATCGAGACCTCACGATCTCCTAGGATGAAAGTGTTCGTAGGAAGATTCCATTGGTTTAAAAACGCCTTAACCCACCAGGCATGCGGGGACTTATAATGGAATAGTGACGCGTATATGGCCTGATAAAGCCCGACTTTCTGCAACCGCGCACGATGGGCAGAAAGGATGTAGAGAGCCCAGAGAAGGTAGCCCGTAGGATGCCGGGGAGTGAGCCCTATCTTATAAATTTGCCCCCACGGGTGGGCCTCACCCTGGCAGATACGCCGCCCCAAGATGTCTATGGCCGGGATCGGATGGTTCGGAATACCAGTCGTCGAAGGCTCGAGCCTCCCCGTTGGAGTCCAGTTGGGCATTTCCACAGCAAAAACTGTCCTTGGAGGATCCATCGGTAAGAATGGGAAAGTGGGCTCCGTCGGCACCGCGGAAAGAAAACTCCGGCGACCCTGAATAATTTGACTGTACCAAGATCCCCATTGAAGAAGGTTGGTGCAGTTCGGGTCATGGGCCCGAATCATCGCCATCGCCTCCTCATCAGATGGTGACTGAGGAAAAGCCGCCTCCGAGCGAGAAAAGGGAAAGCGTGGAACAGAAGCCATCGCACCTGAAATCCAATAAAGGAAGACCGTTAAAAGGAAAGTCAGCGATATATATTCATGCATGAGCATGAAGACTAGTTAAAGAAAGCAACAGCAGAGTTTTCTGGGACCATTGGCTACAAAACATATGGGCCCCACAGAATCCGGATGACGGCTCATTAATAATGAGGCCAAATAGTTACAATAAAACAAAGGGAATATCCTCATTTAATAAAGAATGATGACCATGCACATCCCCCCCGACAGGATCTGTCTCGGGCTCTACAGTGAATCCAACAAAATCAAAGGAATTAAATTCCCACAAAAAGACATCATTACAAAGCCCCCATTGCATTAATTGCAGGAAGAACAACCTAGGGCCAAGAGACCTCAGGAAGCCTCCGTGTGAAGAAATCAAGTCCTTCATTGAATTAAAATCCTTATTAAGAAAAGGGAATTAAATTCCCAGAAACATTTCTGATGGAATTAAATTCCATGGGGTTGAAACGCCATCATCATCTCCCCAAAGATCATCTAAACCCTAAGAGATCTACAGTTGAAAGGTTAAGCGGTTTCATGTTCTTATGGAAAATATGAAGAAAAAAGGGTAAAAACCCTTGTTTTGGATTTAAAATCCAGAGAAATGTGAAGATCCATCGTTGTCCAAGAACATTACCTGAGGAAAAAGGATTCTTTTCGAACAGAGTTAAACTCTGAAGATTGTTTCAAGACAGAGAACTAAGCTCTGAAAGCGAGAATTAAATTCTCAAAGAAGAAGTTCTCGGAAGAAGAAGATGAGCAAAGTGAAGGCTCCTATGAAGAGACGGAGGTATTTATAGAAGGCAATGGAAACGTTTCATCTCCCCAGATCCCTAGAGGAATCCAACGGTCACAAGAGGTGACAGCGTTGCACTCACGTGCAGACACGTGAGAACAACGCTGTGGGGGCATTTGTTTCCTGATTTAAAATCAGGAAAGCTTCTGGGAAAAGCTTCAGAAGAGGGTCACGTGCTTACACGTGACTAGCGGTCACGTGTTGGCACGTGACACCTAAGCACATCATCAAGGCAAGTTCAGTTTCCTGACTACATTGAAGAAAAGGGGCTTCAGAAAGAGTCACGTGCTCCCACGTGACCAGGGTCACGTGGCGACACGTGACATTTAAATGCAAGCGTCAAAGGCACACCGGTTCCCTGATCAAGTCAAGGAAAAGGCTTCAGAAGAGGTCACGTGCTCCCACGTGACCAGGGTCACGTGTTGGCACGTGACGTTCAAAGCAGCAGACTCGTTCTCCAGTTGAACCAAGGAAAGAGGCTCCAGACAAGGGTCACGTGCTCACACGTGACCAGGGGTCACGTGGTGGCACGTGACGGTTAAGCAGCAATCAGAAGACAGAGCGCAAAAGAAAGAGGAAGGCTCGTTCCAAGGGAGTCACGTGCCCACACGTGACCATGGGTCACGTGGTCACACGTGACCGGCTTTCAAAGCCCATTTTGTTAACAGAATTAAATTCTGAAGGAGAATCAAATCTTTCCAAAGGAAAGCGATTATCTGAAACCAATCGAATTAAAGATTCAGAGGTGATGAAATATCATCTATCTATAGAAAAATCTCGAGTTTGGAAAGATTTCCCCTTTAAATCTAACCGAAACAACAAAGGAGAATCCCTGGATTTGAAATCCAATGGTGAATAAAATTCACCTAATAATCCAAAGGTCCAAAACGAATGATGGATGCAAATCAAATCTCTCATGAAGACTCGTCAAAAACTGATTGATTCGGCTGCTTCTCCTATAAATAGGAGCCAAGAGACACAGAGAAAATATATACAGAGACAGGGAGGGAAAAAGAAAAAGAAGAGAGCTTCGATACTTGGAGAAACTTGGATCTTCTGCAAAAACCCTAGGTAAGAAAGGGAAAAGCTCCTTGAAAGAAAAAAGAGAATTTAATTCTCAACAGAGTTTAACTCTGATACATAAAACAGAAGAACATATTTCTTCTCTTTTTGATAGAGGATCTGCAAAGTGCACATCTCCCCTTGAGGTTGAGAATTTAATTCTCAATGGGTTGAGATCCTGCCATGCAGATCCAAAACATAGAGAGGGAATGCAAGCACGAGAATTTAATTCTCACAGAACTATAGGAATTTAATTCCTTTAAAATAAAATTAGGGCTTGACCCTGTATCATGGGAATTTAATTCCTTCAGAACAAAAAGAGACAGGGTTTAACCCTAATTAAGAACCTAGTTCTGTTGAAACAGCGGGAATTTAATTCTTTTAATCATAATTTAACAGAGGATGGAAGTTCAAATTCCCTAAAAAGCTTTTGTTAGGGTTTAACCCTATTTGGTTCTTCACATGTATGAGGAATTTAATTCCTACGGAAAATTCAGAGTTCAACTCTATTCAGAATATAAACCTTCAAAAGGAAGTAGGAATTTAATTCCTCTGAAATTACTGTCAGGGTTTAACCCTACGAGGAACTTAATTCCTGAGAAAAGGTTAACAGATCCTCTAAATAACATACATAGAGGCAGGGTCACGTGTCATCACGTGACCCCCCCAAGAGATCTACAGAAAGCCCCTTTGAGGCAACACCCCACGTGACCCTCGGCAGAAGCTCTAATACATAGGCATTTGAATGCCCATCACGTGATGGCACGTGATGTTCTGAAAGACGCGATAATCTCAGCAGAACAAATGAAGGGAGGGCGCTCTCACGTGCTGCCACGTGACCCCTCTTGCCTTAGTGTTTAACACTAAATTGAAACTCTCGAACCCAGTGTTAAAACACTGTTGGGCCTTAGTGTTCAACACTAATCAAAAAGCTTTATTTGCAGTGTTCAACACTGATCTGTTTTATTGTTTAACACTAATTTGAAAAGCCTTGTTGCTGGTGTTTAACACCGATTATCTCTTAGTGTTAAACACTAACTTGTCAA
Source organism: Agapanthus africanus (assembly GCA_030015575.1). Classification (NCBI taxonomy): domain Eukaryota; kingdom Viridiplantae; phylum Streptophyta; class Magnoliopsida; order Asparagales; family Amaryllidaceae; genus Agapanthus; species Agapanthus africanus. The sequence goes on along the minus strand of CM057347.1, from coordinate 485,804,286 downwards.
CCTCATTCCCGGTGTTCAACACTGATTACTCTGTAGTGTTTAACACTAGGCTTTGGCCTAATTGGCTAAATGGATGGAGGCAAAGCCTCTCCTGATTGGACTTAGCCCAAGATGGCCATAAGTCCTCAATTTGTGATTAACTGGGCCAATGGACTCATAACATAATTAATTCGTCTTTATCCTAAATTGGGCCAAGGACTGTTTAATCCACTCCGGTTCTAGGGTACATCTCTTCACTCCTTTGATACTTGGCATTGTAATCCCTCAATGTCTTCAAAGAGGTGACGGGTCCCGACGACCACACATTGATACGGACTGTGGGGTCCTTAAACCCGCGTTTAATGCAAAATTCCTGGTTACGTGGAACGCGGATAATGTCACTCTTTGACCCCGTGGAAAACGTCCAGAGCGGAGCCTGGTCCTCGCAGAGCACGGCAGTGAACCCGTGTGAAGCATCCAGAGCACATACCGGACTGTGGGGTCCTTAAACCCATGGACTACGACGTCCTTAACCTTGACCGAAATGTCTTAAAACTAACAATGGACTGTGGGGTCCTTAAACCCATGGACTACGACGTCCTTAACCTTGACCGAAATGTCCTTAAACTACCCATGGACCGCAATGTCCTTAAACTACCCATGGACCGCAACGTCCTTAAACCACCCATGGACCGCAATGTCTTTAAACTAGAACAATAGAGCCCCGTATGCTCTTTTGTCGGATCTAAACGGTCCCGTTTAAGTTGATCTTAGCCTCAAAGATGGCTAACGTATCCTTAAACCTTCAAACAGACTGGACTATGAATCCCCTCAATTAACTCTGGCTCGAGGGTACATCTCTGAGCTCCTCTGACATCCGTCGTTGTAATCCTTCAACGTCGTCAGAGAGGTGACGGGTCCCGACGGCCATACATACGATGGACCACTATGTCCCTAAATTGGAACATTAGAGCCCAAACGCTCCTTTGTCGGATCTAAACGATCCCGTTAAGTTGATCTTAGTCTCAAAGCGAGACTAACGTATCCTTAACAAACGTTTGAGTTGATCTTAGCCTCACATATGGCTGACGTATCCTCAAACCAAACCCCCCCAAACCCAAATCTAAGATAATACGGATTTGGACTAGTCCACGCCCTACGGGCGACGACATAACTCAGTCTCCGTAAACAATCCATGGGCAACAAAATACAAAACAAACACCCACGACACGAAGTGACCATCTGGAGAAGGAGAAAGTTGTTACCGCAATGCGGTAGCGTAATTAACTGCAGGGGCTTACGCCTGCAGGGAAGAGCGTCCCCACAATCAAAAACCCCTCAAACGAGGGGGAATTTGACGAAGTCTGCTACATCGGACGCATCCGTCTAAACCTCCGATACATGGTGCCATAAATCAACTTGGCATCTTCGGAGAGGTGGACGGATAGCGCCAATTAGCATCTGCCCCGAACCTCAGGCGAGACGTCATGTCGCGCCGTCTTTCGGAGGGGAACACTCCACTGGCATTTTGATCAGGGAGGCTGCTTGAGGCCTGTAGGTTACTCCTCCAGATGAGGCGGAACGGGAGTTGCAGTTGCAGCTAGAGCAGTTAGAGGCCATTGATGTTCTTTTTTCTGCACGAGAGCAAAACCAAATCTTAGTACCTTGAACCCAAGGGCACCCATATTAAACCGTGATTCGTTCGCGAACACGACATACGAAGTGTGGAGTGGAAAGAGGAAAAGGTCCCACCGGGCATGCCAAAATCTGTTCTCCGCCTGAAGACGCGACCGGGACGTTGGGACGTCCGTCCTGAACTTCGGGGGCAGATACTAATTGGTGCTATCCTTCCACCTCTCCGAAGATGCCAAGTTGATTTATGACACCATGTATCGAAGGTTTAAACGGATGCGGCCGATGTAGCAGACTTCGTCAGATTCCCCCTCATTGAGGGGTTTTTGATTGTGGGGACGCTCTTCCCTGCAGGCGCAAGCCCCTGCAGTTAATTATGCTACCGCAACACGGTAACCACTTTCTCCTTCTCCAGATGGTCACTTCGTTTCATGGGTGTTTGTTTTGTTTTTTTGGTTGCCCGTGGATTGTATACGGAGACTAATTTATGTTGTTGCCCGTAGGGCGAGGATTAGTCCAAATCCGTATCTTTTTAGATTTGGGTTTGGGGGTTGGGTTTAAAGATACGTTAGTCGCATTTGAGACTAAGATCGACTTAAACGTTTGTTAAGGATGCGTTAGTTTATTTTTAAACTAAGATCGACTTAACAGGATCGTTTAGATCCAACAAAAAAGCATTTGGGCTCTATTATTTAGTTTATGAACATTGCGGTCCATTAGTTTAAGGACATTACGGTCCAAGGTTAAGGACATCATAGTCCATGGGCTTAAGGACCCCACGGTCCGAGGTTAAGGACATCATAGTCCATGGGTTTAAAGGACCCCACAGTCCGAGGTTAAGGACATCATAGTCCGTGGGTTTAAAGGACCCCACAGTCCGAGGTTAAGGACATCATAGTCCGTGGGTTTAAAGGACCCCACATTCCGTGAGATGTCTGGTTGTTGGGACCCGTCACCTCTCTGAAGACGTTGAAGGATTACAACGGCATGTATCAGAGGAGTGAAAAGATGTACCCTTGAACCAATATTGATTGGGATCTGTAATCCAATTTGGGACTAAGATCAAAAGATTTATGAGCATATGGGCTCAATTAATCTGAATTAAGAACTTATGGCCAATCTTGGGCTAAGTCCAATCAAGTTAAAATGTTTAACATTTATTTTGGGCTGCTGAGCATTTATTTGGGCTTGGCCCTTTTAACAATGCTGAGCATTGATTTGGATTCTGACAGTATTTCTGTCTTTTGTTGAATGCTGAGCATTCATCATAGCTCTAGGGCTTATTAAAGAACAATTTATTTCTATCAGCGCACACGTGAGGAGCACGTGGTGCGCTTGGCGCTTTGCGCCAGTCAAAGAGCGTAGAGCGCTTCTGCTGGGTAGCGCACACGTGAGGAGCACGTGGCGCTCTTGGCGCTGAGCGCCAGACCATGAGCGCAAAGCGTTAGTTCATGAGCGCAAAGTGCTATTTGTTCAATGGAGCACACGTGAGGAGCACGTGGTGCGCTCGGCGCTGAGCGCCAGTCCATGAGCGCAAAGCGCTATTTTATGAGCGCAAAGCGCTATCTGTTCTGTAGCGCACAAGTGAGGAGCACGTGGTGCGCTTGGCGCTTTGCGCCAATCAAAGAGCGCAGAAGCGCATCTGTTCAATTTTATGATCCGAGAAATAAATTCTCGTTTAGAAGAGACTTTGTCTCAAGGTTCCAAGAACAAAGTTCTTATTTTGTAGGAGATATTTCAATCTCTTATTTGGGTGAAAGGCTTTGCCTTTATGGATCTGTGATCCTCAGAGAATTGAAGTATTCTCCCCCCTTTTTATAATGAGATACTATGATCTCTTTGTGTAAAAGACCTTAGTCTTATAGATCTATGATCTGTGAGAAGAATTGTGTTCTTCTTCTTATTTTATGATGAGGTCCTTTGATATCTTTGTGAAAGACCTTAGTCTTGTAGATCTATGATCTTAAAGAAAGAAGTGAATTCTTCTTTTTTAATACGAGACGATTTCGTCTTTCTGTTCTTTTTTACCTTGAAGAAAATCTTTTTCTTCAGAGAGCTTGGCTATTCTTTCTGAGATTTCTCAAAGCTTATAGGGGGATTCCTCCTTTTTGAGACTTGAAGTCTAGGGGCCTTTATATAAGGCAAGATGATTTGTTCAATCAGTTAAGGAGATCTTTTCTCCAATTGATTTGGGTATTTCCCCACCGTTGGATCTTTGATCCAAGGGCTTCTGATTTACAGAAGGCAATTTTCTTGTTTTTTGTTTTTTTAATAAGATTAGCAAATCTTTTCCATATAGAATTTATTCTGTATTTTGGTGATTTTTAATCACCTTTGGATCGTTGATCCAACGGTGCTCTGATTTACAAAGCACAATCTTTTTGTTTGGAAAGATTTTGAGGAATCTCTCCTTAACAGAATTTTATTCTGGTTAATTGATGATTTATCATCTTTATTAGATCTTTGATCTGACGGTGGGGAGCTTTTAGTTCCAGCGCTAGCGCACCCGTGCTTTGCACGTGGTGCGCTGCTTAAAATGCAGCGCACTTGGCGCCCGTGCTTTGCACGTGGTGCGTTGCTTATAGCGCAGCGCTCTTGGTGCCCTGCTTAGGGCGCAACGCACTTGGCGCTGCTATGAAGCGTTGATTCATTTCAAATTTTGAACAGAGATTTGCTCTGATTGGGAGAAACAAAGAGAACTTGAAATCCTGAATTAGTTTTGATGTTATCGGTAACTGCTGCACATGGACGGCAGGATTTATGTCTTTTTCCAAGACAATTACCGTGTTGATAATACCGTTTGTTAGATTGTCTACCTTAAATAGGCAAGCACCCATATTCTCCCGCTCCCTGAGGCTCAAGAGACTGGTCCCGCTTAAACCTATGTTTACTAGGGTCCTTATTGTAATTTAGTATAACTTGAGTGGGTTTTATGTAAAAATAATTTGATATAATTCTCAAAATACAGCTCAATCATTTAATTATTGTCTTTAGGGTTTTCATAGATTTATATTTTATAAAAGTGAAATTTCTAGTGAGTAAAACCTAATTTCATAATATATGGTATTTTATTGAAATATTGGAATTGTTTTGTATTTGGATGGTATTTTCATGTAATGGTGATTCCTTTTGAAAACTTGGAATATTTATATAATATAATTAAAGTATATATTTTGATAATATATATATATATATATATATATATATTTAATGAAAATAATTTTATTTATTTTCTTGTAGAAATCTCATTTTCTAAAGAAAAATGCATAAAAATTTCATCGAGATCGAATGTTCCTTTCGGAGGTCTGCATCTCGCTCTACTAAGTCCGATGATGTGTGATAACCCTCACTATCCCGATCGAGGTCCCCAAAAGTGGGTTGTAGAGGCGCAATTGCAAGAAATTGTTTAATACATCTTTTTAAAGAAATGGTTTTATAAGTTGATGGTATTTATTTGTAAAGTCGTGTTATCCCATTAATATATATCCAAAACCTTATCTTGCTATGTCAAAGACGTGTGTTGTGATGAGGTAGGTCATTATCTCTTGGGTTATCTAAAGGTAATACAAGTTTTGTGTTGTTTTATGTCGAAAATGAAGTGTGTGGTATTTTACCGTAAAAATACAATAAAAATTGCATAAATGAATATTTTGAGATGAAACTTGGTTTAAAGTATTTGTTTATGTTTGTTAAACATTATGTGATAGTATGAAATTTTATTGATTAATAAAAGTAGAGTTCTAAAGAAAAACTGAATCAGAAGTCGGATTAACTCCGCTTCGGTCGGGTTTTAGAAATAGAACTTTTTATAATAGGAGAAAAGAGGGGGAGAAGGGACTTACTGGATTTAAGGAAAAAGGAGAGGTAGGAGAAGATTTAGGGATCGTCGGGGCGTCGTTACGTCGCCGGAAACTCCTTGGAACGTCGCCGGAACTTCGCCCTTCGCTAACTCCACTTGCACACTAAAGAGACTTGAGAATTTTGGAGAGTTATTACAGGGAATTTCTGAGTGAGGAGGGATGAAATATGGTGTGGTATTTATAGGGGAAATTAGGGTTTAGGGGGTGAAAGAATGCATTAAAAATTGCATTAAAATTTTGATTTAAATGGTGTTTTATTGCTCTCTGGATGAATGCAGAGAGAATAAACAATATGGGGTTAGTGGGGTAGCTGAAGAGGTACAGGGGGCAAAAATTCAAGGCATTACCGACGGGGGGGACGGCGGTATTATGCATTTTGGAGATTTCGCCGGCCATTTCCCGATGGAATTGGCTTGGGATTTAGCCACGTGTCCATGCCGTCTCGTATACCCTCGTGCACATGTTTAAATATTCTATGACTCTTCATTCTACGTGTAGTGCACGTGCAAACCCTTGGGCTTCTAAAACATTAAAAGAAATTTAAATAAAAAGATAATGTGGCTGGGAGAATTCGATCACAGAGGCTATGCCACAGCAGTGCAAGGCTTTACCAATGTGCTACAAGTACTTTCTTGATGTTCTAAATTAAAACAAATACTTATAGTATACACAGGATTGCAAATACCCCAATTGTACATTAACTTAAGAACGTCGGGGCCACGTATCAGCGCATCGTCAACAAACTGTTCAAACCGAAAATCGGGAGGAACATGGAAGTCTACGTCGACGACATGCTCGTAAAATCAATCTAATCAGACGGGCACGCCAAAGACCTCGGGGAGACATTCGACGTCCTGCACAAATACAAAATGAAACTGAACCCAGCTAAGTGTGCGTTCTGAGTCACCAGCGGGAAATTCCTCGGGTTCATGGTCACCCATCGAGGAAGGCATTCATGAAGCTCAATAGTTCGTGGCCTGCCGAGCTGTCTACAAGCTGGTCTATCTGATGGAGGGGATAGTTATCTTTAGGGCATGCCTTGTTTAAGTCCGTGAAATCTACGCACATGCGCCATTTCCCGTTCGCCTTCTTGACCATGACTACATTTGTCAGCCAATCAGAGTAGTCCAGATTCCTGATAAAGTCAGGGGCAAGCAGTTGATCCACTTCGTCTTCTATCGTCTTTTGCTTGGCCGGCGTGAAGCTTCTTTTCTTTTGTCGGACGGGATTTGCTTTCGAATCGATCCCGAGCTTGTGGGAGATCACTCTAGGGTCAATTCCGGGCATGTCTGTCAGCGTCCAAGAAAAAACGTCCGAATTATCTCGGAGGAAGCGGATCAAATCTTCGCGGCGATCCTCAGTCAGGAGAGAGCCAATCTGGACTGTTCGGTCATTGACCCCTTCTTCAAGTAGTACTTTCGTTAATGCTTCTACTGGGGCACATCTAACTTCCATTTGGTCGTCGTGTGTACCTAAAGACCCCTGGAAGTAAGGTATGTCCTCAAAATCATCGCTTTGATCTCCGGTTGTGGACGTCGAGGTGAGGCAAATCCTAATGGTTTGCTGGTCTCCGTGTGCTCGGCCTAGTCCCCTTTGATCTAAAGGAAACTTGATCGCAAGGTGATAAGTTGAGATCTGGGCTCGGAGAGCATTTAAGGTCGGACGTCCTAAGAGAATTTTTTAGGACGAAGGGACTGTGGCGATGAGGAAATCCACAGGTACGATCCGTGTATGTCCCGCTTCCCCAATGTTGAGTAGGAGGATGACCAATCCCTCGACAGGGACGGAGTGATTGGTGAACCCCGAGAGTACATGGGAGGTAAGTCGAAGGTCGGATGGTCCTAGCCCCATACGCTGGAAGCAGTCGTGGAACGGGATGTCTGCCAAGCTTCCTGAGTCGACCAAAATCCTCCGGACCTCGTAACGGTGGACTCGGGCCATTATTACGAGTGGGTCGTTATGAGGCAAGGATATACCGTAGAGGTCTTCATCGGTGAAGATGATGGGCTCATCTTTCCTGCCCTTCTTCTGGGGTGGAACGCCTACATTCTTGACCGGGAGGAGGAAGCGGTTTCCGCCAGCTTCCCGAGCAGGATCCGAGGTAACGACCATGATTTGGTCGATTGTTAACTCCCCAGGAGGGGCTGTTTCTCTTACTCTCTTTCTCTGCCTGCCGCTTATCCCGCAAATACTTCGCCAGGTGGCCGGAGCGGATCAACTCCTCGATGTAGTCATGGAGTTGTTTGCAGTTTTTGGTCGGATGGCCCAGCGACCTGTGGAAGGCGTAGTACGGGCCTCAGAGACGCTTGCCCGCCCTTTAGGTCACCGGCGGGAGTTTGAAGAACCTCTCGCCCTTTGCCTCCTCCAGCAGCTCGGTCTGGATGATGTTCAGGGGAGTGTACTCCTAAAATCTCGGTGAGTAAGGCTTCGGACGGTCGACCTTCTTCTTCTCATCTCTGCCCTATTTATTTTGGTCGGTTTGGTCGCCTCTGGGCAGATTTGAGTTCACCTCGGACTCGAGTTGGATCTCCCACTCGGTCTAGGCTTTCACCTCGGCCATGGTCTTAGGTTGCACTAATGCAAAAGAGCGGAGCCACTCTTTGTGCCTAAGACCCGATCTCAGCGCGGTGATGACCGTTTCATCACGGTGCTCGGGGACCTCGAGGAGCGTGTTGTAGAAGCGGATGACATATCCTTTGAAGGATTCTTTGTCTTCGCTCTTGATGGTGAACAGATAGTCGACCGTCCTCTTCTGCCGTTGATTCCCGACGAAGTGACCGAGGAATTAGGAGGCCAGCTCGTCGAAGGTCGAGATGGAGCATGGCGTATGTCCTCGGAACCAGTCCCGACCTGCCCGGATTAGGGTGGTGGGAAAAGCGCGGCATTGGGCTACGTCCGAATTATCTTGGAAGCTCATGCCCGTTGTAAATGCGTCCAAGTGATCTTTTGGGTCGGACTTCCCGTCATAGAGCGCCACCTTGGGCGGCTTGTTCTTAGATGAGACACGTTCGGCCAGCAATTCCTCGGTGAAGGGCTTCGTGAGAGAATCCGCGGAATACATAGCCCCTTCGCCGGACGGATGGCCGTCTCGTCTTATGCCCTCGGTCTTCTTTTCGAGAGCCTCGAGCCGGTGGTGGTAACCCGAGGATTCCGCACAGTCGGAGTGGTGACTATCCCCGCTCCGGGTCTGCGCCAGGGTACGGCTTCGATTCCGCTCTATCAGGTGTCTCAGATCCTCAGGCGAGGCCCTTCTCGAGTGGTCCCTGCGCTCGTCGTTCGCGCGATCCCGGTGAGAGTGGGGGCATCGGTCATGCCTGAAAGCAGGCGAGCTGACCGACACCTCCTCAGGAGGAGAGAACGCGCGACGGGCATTGGGGCGACGGCCCAGTCTTCCTTGGGACCGCGGCGTAGAGCTGTCCGGCACCCAGCGGGTCATGGAATCAGTCGCCGTGTGTGGGTTAAAGTGGCCGGAGTCGGCCCGCCGGTGCTCAGTGGCGCTGTGGCGAGGGTGAGGTAGATCGGGGGCTTGAGTGTGCCCGTCCGTCCTTCGGCGGACATCGTTATCCCGGGGAGGCGGAGCCGCGCTCTGGTGGTTAGGGCCCGCCGCTTGAATGAGGACGAGGGCATCTACCAACGTCATAAGCCAATCTATCCGGGCGGACAAGACGTGGATGACATTAGGAGGGGGAGGCGAGCTGCTCCCGCCTCCGTTGTGGCAGTTCGTGTTTGGATTGCTTGGATCGAGGGTAGAAGATCAACTTTTTTGGTGGAACAAAATAAGTCTTTTGTTCCCACAGACAGCGCCAACTGATGGAGCTTCGGATCTCCTTCAGATGTTGTCCCCCATCGATCCTGCGATGGCTGTCTTGGACGGCTGTGTTTGGTTTTGGAGTTTTTGGGTGTGGATCTCAATGGGTTGGTGTTTGACGCCGAGCTATCCACAAAGAAGTCCCGGGATGGGTGACCACCATAGGACCCTTCGACGATCAAGTTAGAGCCGAGGAATATGAGCAGAGTAGCGGCGTATTGATATATTTCGCGTTACCTGAGTCGTTTGAGAGATGGGTTTATATAGGGGTCGCGTGGAACGAGCGGGCGCGAGATCACCGCCGTCAGTTACGCCCCCGCATTATTCTCGTCTTGAATAGCGGAATGCGCCCATCAATGGAGGGATGTGCTAGCGTGGGACGCGGATCGTGGGGAGGCGGATATCTCGTCCTGGCGATATACGCGGAGCCGTTGCGGGGCGCATGGGATCCGCGCTCCTGGTAGATCAGGAGAGGCCGAGGAAGCTCGGCACGTCGGAGGCTCGGAGACGAGCCTGGAGGCCGAGGAAGCTCGGCACGTTGGATGCTCGGAGACGAGGAAGGAGACTGAGATAGCTCGAAGGTGAGCTGTTGATAGATTTCCAAGTGAAGGCGGAAGGCACTCAAGGAGGTCTTCTGGAAGGTTGGACATGTTCCCCGAAATGAAGTCCCGAGGAATCCTTACAATGCAACTCGTTTATCCCACTTCCGTAGCCTTCAGGACACGTCATCCACCACGTGTCGTAATCCGAGGAGACACCGTTTGTGAGCATCATCAATTAGGTTATCACATGATATAACAAAATAAAAGGTAGAGACTCGTAAGCTTATGATTCTCCTTTCATGAATTTGAGTTTTATTTTTATGATAAATGCTCACGACAGAAATCAACGAAAGCAGGCTGATCTTTAAGTAGACGTTGAAAATGTTTTCAACCCTACAAAAAGAATTGCATGTATTCAATGTTAGGTGCACATGCAAACTACCAGTAAAAATTAATAAGTTAATCATACGAGAAATTTTTAAATCATCTTGAATTAAGTACAATTTCTTCGTTTGTGATTCCAATAAAATGGCTATTAATTTGACTGAGAAAATATTAAGCATTTGTAACCTGTAAGCATTGAAACGGTAAAGGTATTTGAAACTGACTGCTACAGCTTGCTTAATTGTCTGGTCAACTGCAACTCTTGTTAAGGAGACTTGCTTAAATAATTCATATTGATTATGAAATTGTTTAGTGCTAAAAGCTTCAATGAGATTAAAATATACAATTGTCTCTTGATTAGTCAGCGTAACTTCATAGAATCGATGCCACGGAAGAGAGATTAATACTTGAGATGATAGAACTATAAAAGAAAATATTAGTGGATTAACAAATTAATGCATGCACCTTAATTTAGTCTAAAGCACATGCAATTGATACATGCAAGTCCTCTAATATTCAAACTTAAAAACTTTGAATGTCATATATCAAATTTAATGGTTATTAGTTATATGACTCATGATGAATCCTTTTCCTTTTCAAATTGCTTTTACAGGAGGGCAACTACTCTTCCTTTTGAAGTTGCCACCAAAAATATTGGACCTTGTGACACATGCATGTTGAATTTAGACTTGCATATTTTAACTTGCCCCTAAAAAATTATAGGGAAAAATGTGCCTGTAGCTTCCGAGCCCTAAAAGCAACGTCTTTAGTGTTTAGATCTCTGACCCTAAAAAAATTTGCGCAAAACTTCCTATCCATAAAAAAACAGCGGGCTTAAGTCCCATAAGCACACCGTACATTTTCTATTTTTTTTTAGAGAGAAATAAATAGAGTTAGAAAAAACCTAGTCAATAAAAAGTTTCATTAAAATTATAAAATGATATGACTTATAAGATGAAAGTAAAAGGATGAAAAATATAACACGTGAATCTCATAAGAATTTAAAGGTAAATGACATTAGCCAACTTAGAAGATTAAAAAATACTCTACAATTCTACGTAGAAGATATTCGTTTTTTGAAACACTTGTCCAAAACTTCAGAAGCATATTGATCTTATGAAGTACAGCAAAATATGATGACTTTAGCCATAATATCTTTGTAAATTTTTGGCTAATAACTACTACATTTATCAAATAATTGTTATATTTGGTAGCTAAGTAGTGTAATTACACGGTGATAGCTATTACATTTACAAGTTAACCACTACATTTATCAAGTAATTATTACTCATTACATCACTAATATATATAAAGAGGTTAAAAGAGGAAAGGTGCCATAAGAGGGAATTTCCTCTTATGGCTTCGGAAAAATGCACCCTCCATGATTTTTTTCGACGATCGGTATACATCACGTCCATCTTTATCATCTAAGATGTGGATACACCAAATTTCATGTGATTATATGATTTTTTCATCGTTGATTTAGTTGGTGCAAAATTAATGGTTTACCGACAATAGAAATTTTTACACTACTAATTCAACGGTGAAAAGTGGTGGAATCACATGAAATTTGGTTTGGTGTATGCGCATCTTAGATGATAACGATGATGATAATGATGGATGCCGATCGTCGGAAAAAATGATGGAGGTTGTATTTTTTCGACGCCATAGGAGAAAATCCCCTCCTATGGCCATTATTCTCATATCTAAAAGGGTCGGGCGGCTTAAAAAGACTTGAACACCCTTGAGATAGTGGTTGTCTGCCGAGCCTAGCGCTTATCTTATAAATATAGCAGTTTTATGTAAAAATATTACAAGGATAGGATATGGATATTGATAACAATAAAAAATGACTGTTTGTACTTGAAAGACTTAAACTTGCTGATTATCCAAGATATGAAGATTTTCACAAGTTCTGATGAGTATTCCATATTGTTTGGATGAATGGAAAAACCGAAAGTGTCGGAAATAATTTTGAAGTTACTTCTAAAAAAAGAGTATGGAAGCAGTAACTTCTTACACTTCTCTTGTTTGTTGTGTTTATGGAAGTAATACTATATATTAAAGTAATAAATGCAATTATTTTATGCAAACTTTAATCTATAAGGCATGAGATAGAATGGAAGAAATTTAAAAGTAATTAATGTTATGAATATAATATTGCATTCCTTCTCTTTCCTTGTACTTCATACCACTTCCTAGCACAAAAGGTAACGAAGAGAAATCTTGAAATAGGGACTCCACATAAGATCCACAGCAGCATATGGAAGTGACTTCAAATGTTAATTCTTATCAAAACAAACACTGAAAATATCGAAAGTAAGGCTACTTCCGGTACTTCCATGTGATGCGGAAACAAACATGCCTAGTGGGCTAGCTCCACTCATCTTCCCCAAAATTTTGGAAATATGCAAAAACGTCTCAAGATTCAAAGCCAACAGCTGAAAGGGTATTTTGGTCATTGCCTGCTTCACGTGACGATCTCAACCCCCTCAACTAAATTTAGCTCCTCTTCCATCTCTACCGGCCATTATAATTTTGTACCAAGTCACTTCAAACTTAACCCTAGAACTAAGTAGAAATTACATCACTGCCATCACCACCTTGGAAATTTCATCCACTTGGAAACTTTTTGGTGAACCCCAACAAACCCCTGCATGTCGTTTCTTCCCATTCATAGACCTTTTCTAATTCAAAAAACCTCTGGAGTCAACACGACTCCCTAAAAATACTTGGAAAAATATTCAAAACTCAGAAAGAGTCTTGAATATGACTTTTAGTTTTATGGCAACACTCCCTCTCTATAAATATACTCCCACTCCTGTTAAGCCCTTCAACCATAACAAATTAAAACAAACACAAGAATATTGAAAAATTTATCTCATAGAGCCTCGCTAGCTATGAACCCACAAATGAAGAATGCTCTTCTTCTCATCGTCGTTGTCTCTTTTGTTGTTGCTATGACCATGCAGAGCGCGGTTGCGATAAGACAGATGCCTAAGAGTTTCGACGGAGAGAGCTATTTGTCAGTATCGACGAAGACGGCATACGAGAAGACAAGAGAGACAATGGCGTCGTGGATGGCTAGGTTGCCTGCTGGGCCTAGTAATAGAGGAGCTGGGCATTAGTTCATGTTAGTTTTATGCAAATTAATCACAAAAAAATAAGTGCGTGATTAATGTAAAGACATGATATACACACACACACACACACACAGTCATTATTTCTTTTTCTTTTTCTTTTCAAGTAGAAGCTAGATTAGGTTTCAATGTTACCTTATATGTTTTTCAATTTTTTTTTTCTTTTTTGTAATTTTTGTAGCCATACAGATGTTCTTAAAGATCAATATTGTAAGGGATTGTATTTTTGTTTATTTTGGAAGGACAAGTGATTTATGTAATCATGTTTGAACTTTTGATATGTTTCATCACAAGCAAGAGCTCTATTTCACATGATTATATTTTAAAGCCATAACATAATTATTTAATCAAAATAGAAACTGCTCATTGCAGAAAAAGAAACAAACTGAATAAAATCAAAGGTAAACAACATTAAGCACCATTAACTTTTCCCAGGATTTTATATAACCTCATAGAACTTTAAAAATTCCATTAGTCACCATTGAACCGATGGTGTATTTGAATGTCTCCGTGTGCTCACGCATGCATAATTCTTAAGTGTTGCATACAAAACTAAGAAGAGTTGATGATGTTTTTTGTCGTTTACCCAAAGACTGGACCTTAAAATTTTCTTTTTTCTTCGGTTTATCAATATTTTTCTTGCTATATACCATACGAGAATCATGAAATATACAAAATTCCCATTTTTTTTGTTTTTTCCTTCAAGTTTTTAAGACACAAAAATCTTAAAATTAATAAAAATCTCAAAATTTTCCATTCTTTCCTTTTTCAATATTATGCATGCTAGCGCATGAAAATCGTGAAATTTAAAAAAAAACACAAAAAATTATTCTTTTGATTTTAAATTTTTGTATGAGCATATGACAATCATGAAATTAACCAAAGTATTTGTTTGCTTCAAATTTAAAATATTTTGTATGTTACCATAATAAAATTGTTTAATTCTCAAGAATATAAAACTTTTCTATTTTCTTTGGTTTTTCACACTACTACAAAAAGGGTTTGCCCCCACAGCTTTATCCGTAGGGGCAAAGCACTGCCCCTACGGATATATCCGTAGGGGCTCGAAAATGCTCCGTAGGTGCAATCGCCGCAGGTGCAAGTCTTCGTCCTGAACATATCCCTACGGAGTAAACATTCCCCTTACGGTTTAATGCGTAGGGGCATATATCCCTACGGTGTATTCCGTAGGGACAAAATATTTATTTAATTTAGTAGTTTATAAAATAAAATACTTGTCCCTCCAGTGCTATCCGTAGGGGCAACTTCCTGCCCCTACGGAGTTAGCTGTAGGTCCAAAAATAAGCCCCTACGGATATAGCCTTAGGGGCAAGTGTAACGTCTGTTACTGAGTCCATAGGGACAAAATGTCAGATATCCTGATATTTTTCCCCTACGGATAAATATGTAGGGGCAAACTATAGACCTACGGATTAATCCGTAGGGGCAAAAGTTAGCCCTACGGATTAATCCGTAGGGACAAAATATCAGGGTTTTTTTTAAAAGGGGCTTTCAGTTTTTTCCTCGCCCTGTGTACAATAATATATACACCATATAACCAAATACCGCAGTATTCATAATCAACATCTCACGCATAATATATAAAAGAAATTAACAAACAGAATACGATATCAATCTAAATCATCGTGAACAAGCAAACACCACCAATATTGTCCAAAATATATACGATATGTATCATATAAGTACATTCAAGCTTAAAATATAAAGAAAAGGCTACCCTAGCTCGGTCCAGCTCCTCCATCTCTGATAATCGCCGTAATCATGCGCATCTGCTCCTCGGTGCAACCCTGAGTCGTCAAAAACTCGGCCAATGAAGGAGCGGACTGTACGAGAGTCTGAACGGGCTGTGGAGCTGCAGGAGTGGTCTGCGCAATCACAGCCGAGGTAGTGGCTTGTAGAGCCGCAGCCGAAGGAGATGCATGTGGAGCCGCAGCCGAAGTACCCTGTCGCATCTGTTCAATTTTGTGTGTAATAAACGAGTAAGAACTGTGTATTAGTCGAATTAGTTTCATTATCAGGTTATTGCGAAACCTCAATCTAAGATTAATCAAAGTTAAGTTTACAACCAAATAAGCTCAGGCTACTAATATTGGATATGTTACTATCTATAATATGATATAATATTTTACTATTAAGTAGTGTACATACCATCATCTCCTTCAACTCCTGGACGGTGGTCTTCAATGTGGCAACATCTTGCTCTAGACGTCGCTCATGGGGGGTAGGAGAAGTAACCGTCGGAGTAGAGTCCAACCTCATATGGGCCCTGCTAGGATCCAGTCCATGGCCTCTCTCCCAACCTCCGTGTGTGGCGTCTAGGACCGGGGTTAGCAGCATCGGATCGTTCTGTACAGTAAAATCGATCCCCGATGCCTCCACATGCTTCACCACCCGCTCCTACACCCACATTAACCAGTAAAATATAAGTATATCATTTAAATTTGAACTTTTCAAAACAAAAATTTCAAACCTGTTAGAATAAATATTAACACTTACGCAATACCCCTGGGTAGCGGTGTCGGAGAATCGAAGCTCGCCCGTCGCGAGATCTGTCGAGGTGTCGTAGACGACAATATACGCGGTCAGCACGCTCGGTGTACCACCCTGCGCCAGGGTCTGAGCTTTCTGCAATTCGCAAAAAAAATACATATATTATAAAATAACTCTTAATATTACATTATATCACAGTAGGTCTATTGTAATTTACCGATGCCTCCATGGCGTGCGCAATATTTCTCGAGCCACTTGTATAAGTGGGGCGACCCATCTTCACCGACTTCCTATTCTCTTTATTTTGATCGGCCTGTTTTTGCACAACACATTCAGATTTAGTTTTCTAATTAAGCAACACAAAAAAATAAATTATATACTAAATAATGAATTATATTTAAAATACAAACCTGTTTGTGCTGAAAGTCGAAATATTGGCACAAGAAAGGCCATGTATCTACGTCGACTCTCGCAAAGGCCAGAATATGTAGGAGAGCCGCTCTCTCTGCCTCGGGAGTCGCCATCCACAGGGAATAGCAGTCGATCTTCAGCTCGTTCCTATTGAATCGGACCTTTGATTGCATGTTCTTCATCAGGTCATAGTTCAGAGCGTGAAGATCGAGCACTCTCTCAAGATAATCAGGGTCGGGTACAGGCTGAAAGTCGTAATCCAACTGCAAATACAAAAAAAAACAATGTTATTAAATTGCAAGTGTTAAATAATAATAAATATATTGGGTAAGTCAAATGAAAATATATATTAATACCCGAGCCTGATCCCAGAAGAGGGCAAATGAGCACAGGTGCTGGTCGCCCCACTCAACATGAAGTGAATACTTCTTCACGAGGCGGCTCTCATCCCCCATATACCGGCCGGACCTCTCGGTATAATCGCCGGTATAGCGATAATCAGGGGTAAAGAAGAGGGGGAATGCTGCCTCCCTCCTAGCTCTGTCGGGCCTCAGTCTGTGGGGCTGATTTGGGCCTCGAGTCCCCCTTTCGGGATGGGGATGCCCTGCATCTATAAGAAATATCAAGACAATCAATATTAAGACAAAGTGGTATTAAGAAATTAAGATTTAACGAAAATTGAAGTGTGATATATACCTCCGGGAACAGAAGCACGAGCCTAGACCCGGGCAGCAGCACGAGCGGGACGATAGTTCCTCCGGTGAGGAACAGCCGATGACTCAGACATGGACGCATTTTCAACTAGAAAATAAACATCGATAAAATTACATGAAGTTCATATTTATTCTTAAAGGATATGTAAAATGAATAAATTTTTTATATTTATTCATACAAACCTGCAGACTGAGCGGAGGGTATGGAAGTGACGAGAGTGGCCCCTGCACCAGACGTGGACGCACCACCTATAATTAGATAATCAAATATTGACTATATAAGTAATTGCAAAAAGAATGTGTATATCAATAATATAACATTCTAAATCAACATGTATACACTATAGGATATATAAACATACCCGCAGGTGCGATGGTGGCCTCTACCCGAGATGTAAGTACGTAAGAGCAAAAAGAATGTATGTATATTTATGATATAGCATTCTAAATCAATATACATGCACTATATGATATATAAACATACATGGAGGTGCGGGAGTGGCCTCTGTCCCTGATGTGGACGCAGCACCAACAGCTAGACAATCAAATATTGACTATATAAGTAATTTTGACATAAATATGCATGTATATCTATAATATTACATTCAAAATGAATATGCGTGCAATATACATGGAGGTGTGACAAAGTCCACACGGAAGGAGGTATCCGAAGGGGTCTCCGATCGGGGTGCAAGACCGGTCCTCTGGAGCTCCCTACGCAGCTCTCCGGGCGGCAGAACTGCTCTGTCTCTGCCTCTGCCGGTGCCGCGACTGGAGCTCCTGCCTCCCCTCGCTGCTCCCATCATCGTTATCAAATCTAGATAAAATAGTTCGTAGACGCATTAGACAATCATTACATATGCATGCTATATATGTATAAATCGTAAAATGTGAAGTAATAATATAACATTACTGATAACCTTTTTCGTTTCGTGGACGCATTAGACATAGCTACTTGGATTTCATCATCGATATTATTTCTAACCCACGTAACTTCATGATCAGCCGAATACAACCCGTCTTTTGAAACCGACGGTCGGAGCACTCTAAGTCTTCTCTCTTCTTCATCCTCATCGTTGTGCTCGAATTCTGGGATCGTAAACATCTCTGGGTTTCCAACGGCATACGACACTCTATCCCGGATGCTTCAAACACTGTGAGTAGTATACTTGGAACGCTTGGTTCGGAAAGATAAATGGATCATCCTGACCGTAAAATCGAAGCGTGTTCACACTGATCAATCCATATTCATCTTTCCAAGTCCCAAGATTGTTTCTCCACTTATCCGTATCGGTTTGTGTATCGTACTAAGTACACTGAAATATATAAAACAGTTCTGATCGTCCGGGATATTGGATGCCAAATATACAATTTAAGTATCCATAATAAATCACACCATCCGATCCTACCGTCGCAATCCCACTTGTAGGGTGTTTTTCGTCACCCCATTGAGATGGGAATACGCGCGCGCTTGTCAGACGTACTATAGATTCCCCCTGCCTAGGGTAGGCCGGGGTTTATTGATTGTGGGGATCCGAATTTCCGGCAGCCGTGGACTAAGCTGCCGTTAATTACCCCTCGCCTTTGGGGCGAGGGAACCTCCGATTAACGGGTTAAACTGGTCATGCGAACTCAATGTGCGGTGTGTGTGTTTTTTGTTTTAAAAGGGGGTTTTGGATATATCGGGAGCCACGCAGAGTTTTTACGGGGGTCCCGCTACCCGGATAGCGGGCTGGGGGTCATGGGGGCTAGCAGCCCCCTTGCGGAGTTCGGGACAGCGCCCCGGCCCAAAAAAATTTTTGAGGGGGAAAATGTCGCGGAGTACGTGTGTGTGCAAATATGTATACATATGTATATATATATATGTATATATATAAAAGAAAGAAAGGGGGAAAAGGCATCCAAAGGATGTGTGGGGGCAGCACCTTGGACGCTGTGCGCCTAGGTGCTGTGCGCTCAGGCGCTAGAGTGCCACGTGTCGGCACGTGGGCGCTCTGCGCTTGAGCGCTGGGCGCTTGAGCGCAAGCGCGCCACGTGTCGGCACGTAGGCGCTTTGCGCTTGAGCGCCTGCGCTGGAGCGCACGCGCGCCACGTGTCGGCACGGGGGAGACTTGCGCTCGAGCGCTTGCGCTTGGGCGCAAGCGCGCCACGTGTCGGCACCGGGACGACTTGCGCTCGAGCGCTTACGCTTGAACGCAAGCGCGCCACGTGTCGGCACCGGAGCGACTTGCGCTTGAGCGCAAGCGCGCCACGTGTCGGCACATGGACGACTTGCGCTCGGACGCTTGCGCTTGAGTGCAAGCGCGCCACGTGTCGGCACATGGGCGACTTGCGCTCGGGCGCTTGCGCTTGAGCGCAAGTGCGCCACGTATCGGCACGCGGGCGCTCTGCGCTTGAGCGCCGGCGAGAAAAAGTGGCTTTTAGCCTAAGAAACAGAAGCTATGCTTCAGCAAGGAAATATTTGTTATGTATATATGTATGGAGTTAAACTCCTGGGATGTTTTGAAGCTGATGAAGGGGGTTCTTCTTCTTCCTTCTGTTGTTTGGCCGGATCTTGAAGATCAAGAAGTAGGAGATTTTAAAAAAAACACTTCTTTTTGAGATCTGATGGAAGATCTGAGTTCCCCTTTGTGGGTTTTGTGGTGGAAAACTACTTAGTTTTGGAAAAGAAAGAGTAAAACTCTTGATTTAATTCAAAAGAATTGAGAAGGTTTAGAACCTTGGAGAAGGAGCAGGAGGCACAAAGAACCCTAGTTTTTGGGGGAATGAAAAAGTGTTATTTTTTTATTCATCATGTTGCCTTTTATACGCTTACATATTTACATATAGCCCCTTGAGCTTTACAAAAATGCCATTTTAGCAATCCCATGGCTCATGTGCCATTTCATTTTTGCACATAAGCCACGGGCTTACAAAATATTGGCTTTATGCCCATTTTGCATACATTCATGTATAAAAAATTATATAAAAATTATTTATTACATGATTTTGTTGTTGGCATGGGGAGGCTGGCCGCGGGCTTGACTTGGGCATGGGCCCGCTTGACCTGGGCTTGGGCCCACCTAGCTTGGGGGTTGACCTTGACTTTGACTCGGTCAACCGGGGTGCAAATTTTGACCCCAACACCACTATTCTGAGTGGTTCTAGATGTTTCTATGTCCTTAACTTCGAATTTGTATCTAAGGACACCGAATCCTTTATAATATGCAACCTCCATACTAGGAAACTGAGCTAAACATCTTGAATCATTCTCTAATGATACAGACAAGTTCGGATCGTGGATCTAACAAAATAAATTTTACGACAAATACATAACGATATAAGTTTAGATTAAAACTGGTAGAAACAACATATTATTCGAATAACTTACATGATCCGCAACTCAATCGCAAAAATTATCCTGATAATATTTTTCCAATCGTTTATCGTTCCAATCAGGATGCCCCTCACGCACATCGTTAAAATGAATTCTGTTCTTAACAATAAATTATGACATTAATATTATATCATTTCATACATACACAAACACAAATATAACAATTAATCCAAAAAAACTTACTTTCTAATTTTTTTAAGACATGCGCTATTGAGGAGGATAAACCGGTATATCTTGTTGATAAATATAGTGTCTACCCTCATATAATCAGCTTTACCATATGGCCCATCCTGAATTCTTCGAGGCCGGTTAATTCTCGTCTCAATGTTCTCGTCCAGATAGCGGGAACAAAATATGGTTGCTTCATCTAGAAGATAACCTTGCATGATAGAACCCTCTGGTCGATTTCTATTGCGTATGTACTTTTTTAGAGTGTAGAGGTACCTAAAAAAAATATGTTAAATAAAAATATACGGGCATACAGGACAACAATAATTTTACAAATTGCGCGAAACGAAAAATTCCACGTACCTCTCGACGGGATACATCCATCGATATTGTACCGGTCCGGCTAATTTAGCCTCAGTTGCAAGATGAACCGTCAAGTGTATTATATATCGAAGAATGACGGTGGGAAAATATGCTCATACTTGCAAAATATCAACGAAATAGAATTTTCTAATTTCTCCAGCGTCACAACATGCAATGTTTTAGCGCATAATTCTCTGGAAAAACAACATAATTCATTGATTACTAGACCAACCGATTCGGAAGGAAAGTCCTGAGGGCTAATGGGAGAAGGTGCTCCATAATAACATAGTGATCATGACTTTTTAGCCCATCGATCTTGCCTTTCACAATTTTTATTTTCTTGCTAAATGATCCTGAGAAACCTGTGGAAACTTTCAAATCATGCAACACCTGCAGGAATCTTTTCTTCTCCGGTTGTGACATATGATACGCGGCATTGGAAGTACACACTTTCCTGGTTTACCCGCTATCGGTTTAAAATGCAATTCACTTCTAATTTCCCAGTCGTGTAGATCCATCCGAGCATTGAGCTTGTCTTTCGATTTTCCGTCTTTACAAATAAGCAAGTTGAGTACGTACTCGGATACTCCCTTCTCTATGTGCATGGTGTCCAGACAATGACGCGCTAAATTTGTTGACCAGTACCGAAACTCGAAGAAAATGCATAACTTGTTCCAGAATGGTGGTTTGACCTGTTTTATCGGATCAATCCCGAAAGTCACATTATTGTAACCATCCCACCGAGCAGTCATGTCCTCTCCGGACAATGGGGCTGGAGGTCTAAGAAGCTCCTGATGACCATCAAAGTGAACAACGTCTAACCTGTAGGGGTGGTCTAGAGGCAAGAAACGTCGATGGCCGCAATAACAAATCTTCCTGCTAAAATTCAAGAATTTCGATGTTGTATGTTGATGGCAATAAGGACATACTTTGTGACCATGTATGGACCAACCTGATAGCATTCCATACGTAGTAAAGTCATTAATTGTCCACATTAAAACCGCACGCAGTATGAAGGTTGTATTTGTATTTGTATCGTAAGTCTCTACACCATCAATGAATAAAGATTTTAGCTCATCGATCAGAGGTCGGAGATATACGTCGATATTGTTTCCCGATGAGTTTGGTCCGTCGATAAGAAGAGACATCATAAAATATGATTGGTCCATAGCCAACCAAGGCGACAAATTATAAACTATCATTACAATGGGCCATGTGTTGTGGCTTCCAGCCATATAGTTGAATGGGCAGAAGCCATCACTAGTGAGTCCGAGCCTGACATTGCGAGGATCGCTACTGAATATTTTGTGCCTCCTAACGAAATCCTTCCATGCCGGTGAATCTCTTGGATGACTCATTTTTCCATCTTTACTTGGAGGAGCACGGTGATGCCAAATCATTGCCCCGGCTATTTTCTTGCACCTGAATAGCCTCTGCAACCTCTGTGTTATGGGAAAGTATCGTGCTATCTTGACAGGTATATCAGGCTTCTTATCAGAATCTTTCGGTTTATACCTGGCCTCTCCGCATGTTGGACACTCTTTCAAATCTGAATTATCTTTCTGGTACAACACGCAATTTTTAGGATATGCTTGAATCTTCTCACACTTCAGATCCAAATCATACATCATCTTCTGGGCTCCGTACCAGCTGTCGGGCACGTTATTTGCCGGAGGCATAGAATCTTTCAAGAACGAAAGAAGCATTGTGAATGACTTGTTGTTCCATCCATTTAGGCACTTAATCTGGAAAAGTTGGACGAACCATGAGAGGGTGGAATACTTTGCATTCTCGTAAATTGGTTTTCTAGCACCATTCATGAAATTTTCATACTTATCCGCACGCGGTCCTTAACCGGAAGGAATGCCATTTTCGGTACGAATAGATTCACCTAGGGCAGCCTCTACCATATCCTCCATTTCTTCTCCCGGAAAAAAAATTACCGTCTTCTTCTTCTGCCGCATTACCGTCTTCTCCTTCTTCTTCTGCCGTATTACTGTCTTCTTCTCCTTCTCCGTGATATAGCCAAGTTGTATAAAGTCTAGTAAAACTATGTTTAACGATATGAAGCTCTGCAAATTCTACCTGCTGCCAGTACTTATTCCCACATCTATCGCACGGATAGAGAATATTCTCTAACACGATCTTATTATGTGCGCGTGCAAATTCAATAAAAGTAGCAACTCCTATGACAAACTTAGGTTGCATACGTTGTTGTCAATCCACATACATCCAGTCCTTAATTCTGATGTACTCATGGGCCATGTTAGACTGTATAACATATAAATTGTAGGTTATGATGACTATATTGAGAAATTTAAGAACGGGATGGTTACTGACAAAGGAGAAAATCCGTGTATGTGCTTTGTGTGTGCGTTTGTCATTGAAAAGAATAAATTATCGATAATCAAAGTTAGATTTGAGAATACCCATGTATGAGTTGTATTCTATATATGTGTGTTTCAATTTATGATTCCGCTTAAGTGTAGGGTTGTTACTGTGTATGTGCTGTGTGTGCGTTTGTTGTGTATTCGTGTTGTATGCATGTGTTCGGCTGTCGGGGGTAATGCTTCTATCCCATTAAGAATGTATAGAGAAGACACCCATTCGCTTGTACTTTCAACCGTTTCGAGTAAATTTCGGCAGCACCTCCCCGCTGTTCTCCGAGTACATTGTAATAGAATAGATAATCATTTCAAAGCTGTGAAACAACGTTGAAATGAATATCTAATCTATCTTTGTACACGGAGAACCAGCGGAAAAGTACCGACGAAATAACTTAAAACGGATGAAAATACAAGTGAATGCAGGCGTTTGCTTTATACATTCCTAACTTGTCCACACTGGACAAATCTATCGGTTATCATACGATTGAATCTTCTCATCACATAAACTATACGACAGTTGTTAGTACCGAACTATACCATCCGATATTTAACAACCTTCGTATAGTTCTATGTCACGACGAATATCGAACGTATGTTAACCGAAAGACGGGGACTAAGTCGCGCTTTGATTTTCATATATGAGTATCGATGAGAATATGAAAGTTTCATATTATCATCGAGTATCATATATTGGTTTTAACTTGAATATTTAACTTGAATAGGTTTTACGTTTACGTTTCATTATTAAGGGTTTGAAGTTTTTAGTTTAGGATAAATTTTTCTTGCGTTTACGGCAAAATTGTACGTTTACGTTATTATCGAGTATCCTACTGAATGAACTAGTGCACCCTAAACCCCAACCCTAAATAACCCAAATTAACCTAATTAACCACAATTAACCATAATCGTTACCCTAACACAAATTATCTGTAATTAACCCAAACATGACCCAATTTACCCAAATCAACCGAATCAACCCAAACTTAACCCAAATTAACCTAATTAACCCTAACCAACACCCTAACCCTTTCAAATTATCATTAATTAACCCAAATTAACCCTAGCCTCTAATTAACCCAAATTAACCCTAGCCTCTAACCCTAAACCTGAACCAAATCCTAACCCTAACCCTAACCATACACTGAACCCTAACCCTAGCCCAAGTCTTACCCTAACCCTAACCCCAACTAATTAACCCTAACCCTAACCGAACCCTAACCCTACCCTAAACCTAACCCTAACCCTAACCGAACGCTGAACCCCAACCCTAACCCAAGTAGCAACCCAATAATCAACAAAAACAGAAATAAAAGCATAATTAGAAGTAAAAATATGAAATTTACTAACCTGTAGCTAGACCGATGATGGAGGAGACCGGAGATGGTCGACGGCGCAATCGGCGACGAGTCGCGGACAGTGGCGACGAGGAAGTCGACGGTGATGTTAGAGACGACGAGGCGCGCGCGGGAGGGCGGTGGCGACGAGGCGCAGGGGGGTGGCGACGAGAGGCACGCACGGAAGAGTGAGAGAGAGGAATTTTTGGGAACGAGGACTTTTCTGTGCTTTATTTATTTTTATTAATAACCCATATATATGCCCCCTACGGATTTAACCATAGATCTTTCTTTTGCGGCTCCGTAGGGCCAAATAACAAATTACGTTTTAATATTTTTAAATTAATTCGTATAGCACCGTAGGGGCAACCATATGGACCTACGGAGTAATCCGTAGGGACAACCTTTTATTGCCCCAACGGATACCTTTATCCGTAGGGGCAACCCCTTATTGTAGTAGTGTCAATATGTTGCTTACTATTATAGCATATGAAAATCACGAAATTTTAAATATTCTCAACCTTTTTTAATTTTCTTCGATTTTCAATATTGCATACAAAAATCGCGAAATTTTCTGTGCTCTTCAATTTTTCTATATTTTATAGATATAGCACAAAAATTAGAATGTCTTTAAAAATCCCAAAACGTTCTGTTTTCTTCAAATTTTTGATATTATGCACACGAAAATTGTGAATTTCTTAAAAATTTTATTAAAAAATCTTTTTTCTTCAAATTTTCAATATTTTGCATGCTGTATACTGCACAAAAATCGTGAAATTTTTAAAAATCTTGATATTTTTTAGTTCATTTTTCAATATTTTGTTTCTAGATTTTAAAAAATCTTTTAAAAAATCGTTTTCTTTGAGTTTGCAATTTTATGTATGCTATATTTTGTCAATATTTTGTTTCTAGATTTTTAAAAATCTCAAAACAAAAATTCTTAGATTTTACAATTTTATGTGTGTTATACCGTGAAAACATGAAATTTTCAAAAATCTCACCCGAAAATCGTGAATTCAAAAATCTCAAATTTTTCGTTTTCTTCGAAATTTTAATATTTTACATGTTACACATGAAAATAGTGAATTTTTCAAAAATGTTAAATTTTTTCTTTGATTTTTCTATATTTTCTTGCAATACCAAACGAAAATTGCAAAAATTTTAACTCTAAATAATTTTCCTTTTTTCGCTTTTACAATATTTCGCAAAATTTACAACATACAATTTTTTTTTAATATTTTGCCAATAAAACCTAAATAGTGAGAAAAAATAAAAAAGATTTTAAGTTAAAAGAGTGATAAACATTAAGCGGGCTACCAATAAATTTTGTTCCATGATTAATATGTAGTAAGAGGATGAAATAGGTGTTGGATAGCAATCTTTCCGCTAAATTTCAAGCAAAATAAAGGAATATTCCAAAATATATTCTCTTATATAGCTTTATATATATTATATAGATAGATAGATAGATAGGGTCATTAATTAGCACAAAACCCGCTTGTAGTTATTCCTACTTTGCACTTCTACCCCCAAGTTTTTTATTAGCACAAGCACCCCCTATGCATAAAAAAAATGCTCAAATTTAATTCTAAATCGGTCAAATGAAACCATAAATTCGCTTTATAATTTGTTTTCGTTGTTTACGGTTTTTATTTTATTTTGTTTTTGTTCAAAGCTGAATTTGATTATATTCAAGGGTTTGCCAAGGGAGGGTGTTTGTGCCAATAAATTACTAGAGAGGGTATAAATGCCACAGTATAAATGCCACATAAGATAAACTAGTAGGATGCTATGTGCACTTAACCCTAGCTATAATATATTAGAACAGTAGAAAAATTCAAAGAATTTTAGGAAGAAAACTACTCAATCTCAACTGTAATCAAAATTATGGGAAAGCTTTACTTGCTCGCATGGAATGCACCCTGCACAATGTTCTACCTACACAAAGCACAAACAATTAGCTCAAGTCATCAAATACCTTTTTGCGTCTCAGTTTACTATCAAATTCATAAAATATTCCAGTTTGTCATATGTCAAACTATAAATCTGCAATATAGCTATCACCAAATAAATGATCTATACAGCAATTCACAAAATCCAATCACTAATGCGCCGCATATGGAACCAAAAAAAAACTCTCGAGGTGTTGTTCAATTAGAAACTATAAGAAAGCCATTGTGAAGAAAGTCATTGTGAAGCGTAACGGCCTCATTGAGCAGGCCTCGATGCTGGAGGGTTCTTCTTCTCTCCGTCTCCAGCTTTCTTCTTATCTTTGCGCTCTCGCTTCTTCAACGCGCTCATATGAGCTTTCAGTACTGTCGCATATGATGCCTGGAACTTCAGGTGCTCCTATGAAGAAAGCTGGCATCATATTTTGAAATAGGAAAAAAAAGGAGGAACAAAGGCCAGGAATTTCTTGTTAAAAACAAAATAGGATGCATCTCAAATTGTGCAAAGCAAAAACTTAACATAATACTATCTGTTATAAAGGAAATAATATTTTCAAGTAAACAAAATGTAATTACATCATGCCAAACACAATAAGCAACTTCAATAGCAGGGAAAAAGCCAACTAAAAACTGAGTTATCCATGGTCGATAATCTTTCATTATTCCAACAGAGACAGAATATTATCGTTCCCTCACTTTGTCTATTTGCCTAGTTAAAAGGCACCCAAAGCTTCAGAAAATGTTTCTTGAAGGAAACAGCAAAAGGGAAGGCTGAGAAACTATTCTACCTATCGCATTGGAGACAAGAAAGAGGATTTTTTTTAAAGGAAATCCTAAATTAAACTTGATTTTGGTAGAAATGACTCTCAATAGCCACAATTCAAAATCCCTTAATTTCCACGTGTGTGACCATGTGTATACCCAACAATAAAGCATCGTATATGAAGAATGATGGGATGCTATACTTATCTCATTAATTAATTATGGAGCATAGATGCAAGAAATGCAGAGACTCGTTTACCTTATATGTTGGACATTCAACTTTTTACATGTTACAAAACGATATGCTAGTGTTCATCAGGGTAATATATAGAAAGATTTCCTAATTTTATAGTTGATTCAACCCATGAAATGATGAGTAAGGCTTAAATAAGTGAGTACTGCACATCACTCAATCATTAACACGCATCAATATCGCTAAACCTAAACCTTTTCCCATCAACAAAACAGGAGTGGGTATGGAGCACACTTCAAATGAGACGGTATATTTTTCCTTCTCTTCTAATAACATATGCGGAAATGAATTTGGATGCATGTATATTTTTATAAAAAAAAATAAACTAGATACAATATTCGTTAAGGAAAGAAAACTAATTTGCATCGCAAACAGATTATAACTGAAGTTTACAGAATAAGATTTAATGCTTAGGTTTAAGCCAATTCATTTTTTATTAAATTCTGGTAAGAAAAGAAAACTATATAAAATCCATTGGAGTGGAGTTAAGCTCATATCAGGAACATGTTTAGGATGTGCATTCAGCTACTTTGGATAGTTCCTAAAACCTGAGTTCAGGAAAAGATGGTGAAAGCACTACACCTTTTCCATATTTTAAACGGATAATGTTAAGCATCCATACTTCCCAAAAGAAGAATACAGAATCAGATTTGGGCCGAACAAACATGACGGAGAAAGTCCCAAAGGACCAAGTTTCTACGATTGATCACAACCTATTATGAAGCTATCTGAAAGTCTTAACAAAGCTAAACAACTGAACACACACATGAGAGGGCTATGCTACTATAGAGCTAGAACACGGTTCTGGTAGAATTCCCATTTGATGCATATAGGTAGAAGCAAGATATCCACCGTCCATAGCGTAATACACGTACGGTTGAGATTTAAAAAGAAAAATAAATGGCCTATAGGAGTTGGTTTTTTCTTTCACTCTTAACTATACATGTATTACACCATGGCCTAAAATATAGAGCCCTCACAGACAACAAGGTAGACCTACCTAAAGCTCATGCCACCATTTTTTATTCTTTTTGGGCAACAGCCCGTAAGCATTCTTTTTTTTGGGGGGGGGGGGGGGGAGAGGGGGCGGGGGTGGGGCTAGGTCCGTTGGAAATTGCTCCACATATTTGATCGAAAATTCCCCCTTGCCATTGCAAATGGAGGATCCGAACCCATGACCTTCCATCTGGTGGGTGACTGTCTTTGCCACCCGAGCTAAGGCGCTTTGGCCATTCCACCAAGAAATAAGCACCCAGTAACAGGAAAGAGTCTAGACAAATAGGTGCGATGATATGGTTTGCTATAAACAAAATCATTCTCCGTGTAAGAATAAGCCAAAGCCAAGTAGGATTATATTCTCAATTGCACATATTTGTATATAGAAGTCACAAGTGATCTGAAAACTCAAGCTTGAAATATAGTCTTCGTGAACATACTAGCAAAGGCCCCCGAGAAATCCACGGGTACCAAGTCCAAAGTCAAGAAAAATCATATTA
Organism: Agapanthus africanus; assembly: GCA_030015575.1. Lineage (NCBI taxonomy): Eukaryota > Viridiplantae > Streptophyta > Magnoliopsida > Asparagales > Amaryllidaceae > Agapanthus > Agapanthus africanus. The sequence continues at coordinate 485,775,218 of CM057347.1, read as the reverse complement.
ATTTAAAAAAATTCATTATATAATTTGTAAGTTGTAATATCTCATATTTATGAACTTCATATAAAAAATATAAAGAATTATTACTTTGGCATTTTTCTTTAGTTTTTCAATATTTTTCTCCCTATAGCATAAGAAAATCGCGAAATTAATAAAAATCTCAACAGTATAAGAAAATCATGAAAATTAAAAAAATAAAATATTTTTATTTCTTCGGTGTTCAATATTTTCCATGGTATAGGTACATGAAAAAATCAAAAATCGCAAAATTTCCCGTTTTCTGCAATATTTCAATATTATGCATGTACACACGAAAACCATGAAATCACCAAAAATCTCATATTTTTCTATTTACATCAATTTTTTAATATTTTGCAAGCTATAGCACATGACAATCATGAAATTTACAAAAAAAATCCCAAAATTATTTGTTTTCTTCAAATTTACAATATTTTGCGAAATTTCAATAATCTCAAAAAAAAATTGTGCTCTTCAAGATTTCAATATTTTTCTTGCTATATCATACGAAAATCGCCATATCTTCAAAAATCCCAAAATTATATGTTTTCTATAAATTTTCAATATTTTGCATGCTAAGCATACGAAATCACGAAATTTCAAATACCAATATTTTCGGTTTTATTTGGTTTAACAATATTTTGCTTGCTATAGATTACAAAGATCGCAAACTTTTCAAAAATATTAAACTTCTATGTTTACTTCCATTTTCCAAGCACACAAAAATTGTTAAATTTTCAAAAAATAATCTTCGGTTTTATGATTTTTTGTATGAGCATGAAAATCATGAAATTTTTGCTTTTTCAGTTTATTTTATTATTTTGCTTGTTGCATAAAGCATGAAAATTGCAATATTTTCAAAAATCCCAAAACTTTTTTGTAAAATCCAAATTATTCCTTCATAATTATTATATGGAAATAATCTTTTGATATTATAGGCAGAATAATTTATGGAATAGTTAACATAAAAGAACTTTATTTCAAATTCAAATTTGACACATGCCACATTAGGAATAAGATCATGATATTATTTTGATCCAGTATTTTCAGCTTTCTTGCCCTTTTTGGTAAGGACTTAGACCTGTTTTATATAACACACACATATATATATAATTCTTTTTATAACCATATAAAAAATAATAATAAAATCAAGAGAAAGAGGTGATAGAAATTCGAGTTCTGAGAAGTAGCGGAAGGAACTTATCTGGTTGTCGCGTCTTCTGCAAGCCTCTCGAAATCCTTTTAGGTCTCGATCTAGGTAAGTGTTCCCTTTATTCAATTTACAATTTCATAATTAGAGAGAGGATGAGAGAAGGTGGCTGATGTTGGTGTAGCCTCATCGTAGTCGATTTTGACCGATTATGGTAAGGGATGAAGCAGCCATGGCTAGGGTTAGGGCTTCATAGTTTTGGGATCGGGAGAAACAGAAGAAGGAAAAAGAAAAAGAAGCGATGGATTTAGAGAAGAGAAAGAGTTTGGGTTTGGATCCGGGTCGGGTTAAATTATGTTACTCGATCCATCTTATTACACATAACCTTAATAGCTTAGTTAATTGCGGTTTGGATTCAGATCCAAACCGACCCGTTTCACATCAACCCGTTATCTAATTAGAAACCTGTGACTGTTTGGGTTGGAAAATTTATTTCAACCCCCGAGCTTTAACATATTTGTTTTAAACACTATGGCTTATATTATTCCAAACTTCTATTTATTGTAATATTTTAATCAAACCCTCATACCCTTGTAATATTTCTTTTAACCACTCTAAAATGACTACTTGTCGGTTCAGTGACTTTTAGGGGATGGAAAATCCATTTCAGCTTCCTAAATTTTAGTATATTTGCTTTAAAACCCTAAAATCATATAAAACCTGCTATGTGATAATTGGAAACTTTATACTAAAACTTCTAAATATAGTATGAATAATTATGGGTCTTTTGGTTGATCTGTATAATATTGGGTATGCATTCCTTAGAATTTAGACATGTTATTAATTATATGTAATATCTATTTTTTAGAGCCATCTATTCAGAACTAAGGAGTGGCGTTAGAGTTTATCAAATCAGTTTGGATTATTTGGTAACCGTAAATGAATACATTTCTTTTGGCTAGTTCATATGTTATTACTTGCTAATTGATGACGTGCTTATTCGATACTTGATAAGCAATCTTGATGATATGTTTACTGTCTTTACCATATATAATCGGCATATTTTTCATATAGTGTTAAGATGCATATTACTTGTTGATTTTAATCATAATTTGTGTCTTGAGCATATGGTTGACTATGTTTAAAGAATACATACACGCATTTTACATCCAAACTAGTAGTGTAGTCCAAGTAGGATTATAGCACGCGTCTCACCGCGGGTCATAACATGCGGTTCTTCCTACCATGGGCTATCTATAGTTGCGTTTCCTTATGTCAACCGAGATAGAGGTGTTGACCGTATTTAGTCGTAACCTGCTAGTTTTTCCGTGTATGAAAATTATATTTTTTCAAATATTGCATTTTTATACAAGACGTATTCGTAAAGTAATATCACCATTGCTAGTACAATTGATTGCTTCATATTTTGTTGTTTTCTAATTTATTATAAATGCCTTTGACATGTATCGATTTTTTTACTGAGTGTTATAGCTCACTCACTTTTGTATGTGCCTACTAATCCCAATACATGATAGCTTTCTGAAGGAGTTTTAATAGAGGATATGATGCACATCATCTTGGCAGCTTGTTGAGCTTTGCACTCTTATTACGAATAAATAATTTAGCCGCTTTCCTATCAAGTTGGTAGAGTAAACTTTTTTCGAATAAAATATTTTATTCAAATATTATTGTAATAAGTCAACTCTATGACTTGGAGTTCTTTTCTATTTGGAATTTAAATCCACTATTTATGTTATTGTGGAGATGATTTTATCTTATAAAAATATTTGCTGGTTGCACCTTGCGGTCTCATTGTCGAGATCGCGACATGTCACACATTTTTTTGTTGTATTTATATGAGTGGATTTGGAGCGTGATACTTTAACTCCTTCGATTTTCAACGTTTTGCTTGCTATAATAAATAAAAATCGCAAAATATCTAGCAATCTAAAAATTTGTTCTCCGCTTTTTCAGTATTTTGCATATCACATGAAAATCATTAAATTTTCAAAAATCTAAAAAAAAATTGTTCTTTCTTTTTGATTATTTTTCTTGCTATATATAACACAAAAATCATGAAATTTTGAAATTCTCAGAATTTTCTGTTTTATTTGGTTTTCCAATATTTTACATGCTCATACTTTTGGACCAGGTACCATGAAGACAAAAACCTATGTTAAATTAAAGAAGAAAAGGTCGTCGATTACTACTAAGAACCTAACAAAACAAGGAATCCGAGACTCCGGATGACGAGAAACCCCTGATAACACACGAAAATCTTGAAATTTTTAAAAATCCCGAAATTTTCCATTTTTTTTTCAAATTTCCAATATTTTGCACGTTATAGCACATGAAAATCACGAAAATTTCATAAGCCTCAAAAAATTGTTATAAAATACGGAAACTGTTGACATATGGGTCTCATTTTCTTTAGTTTCGATTATTTTACAAACACCATATTTCAAATATATTATATGTTACTAACCATGCCAGATAAGTTAAATGTGTTGTAACAATGAAATTACTCAAGCAAAAGAACAATCAACACTTCAACTGACATCACAACAGTGACATCGAGTGACTCTAAAGACCAAATTGTAAGTTCAAATGAAATATCGAAGAAGTCACATAACGAAGTATTCAAGACTTATTTTCTTTGAGTCTAAAATCGATCTCATTAGTTAGAATCTCTTTTAAAGTTCTAAATTTTTATACTAGATCTCTTTACTTAAAGAGACATCTAAACTTTTTATTAAAGTTCTCAAAAACCAACCAAATCCTTTTTAAAACTATTTTAAACATGTGCCTAATATATCAGACATCGGACGTCTACTAGGACGTCCCCCCGACGTCCATAGCAATTGTACCCTTTTTCAAAAATCTGTTTTTGGTTTGAAATTCAAACTTCCAACGGCTATAAACTGCCAAAAACGGTCCTAACTTTTAGGAGCAGTTATTCTAACCATCCCAACTGCCCATTTTCAGATTTCTATATAAAGGACCTGTTGGGGTCAAAATTTGCACCCCAGTTGACCGGGTCAAAGTCAAGGTCAACCCCAAGTAAGCGGGTCCAAGCCTAAGCAAGTGGGCCCATGCCCAAGTCGAGCCCTACGGCCGGCCTCCCCCATGCCGAAATAAAAAATCATGTAATAAATAATTTTGATGTAATTTTTTTATGCATGAATGTAAGAAAATGGGCATAAAGCCAAATTTCTGTAAAGCCTATGGCTTATGTGCAAAAGAAATGAGCACATGAGACATGGGATGAGCAAAATGCCATTTTGTAAAGCCCAAGAGGCTATGCGTAATTTTGTAAGCCTCAACATGATAATGAAATAAAGACGAACCTTTCCATTCTAAAAAATAACTAGGGTTTGTGCCTCCTCCTTTCTCAAGGTTCTTGACCTTCTTCACCTCTTTGAATTAAATCAAGAGTTTAACTCTTCCTTTTTTCAAAATGAAATAGTTTTTCACCAGAAAACCCACAAAGGGGAGCTCGAATCTCGCATCAGATCTCTAAAGGGGGGATTTTGAATCTCACCCCCCTTTTCCTTCAAAGATCCAGCCAACGAAGAGAAGGAAGAAGGAGACCCATCTCCAAAAATCCCATTCCGGGAGAATCCAAAGCTCAAAAGAAAATCCAAAGATTTCTAGGAGTTTAACTCCATTCAAGATTTGTTGGAGTTTAACTCCATAAATCAAACCCCTTTTTAAGAGTTGAACTCTAATTCTATACATAATCCCTTTTAGGAGTTCAACTCTAAAGCCCCCTTAGAGTTTAACTCCTAACCAAGGGGCTAACCCCCTTTTTCGCTGGTGTTCCCAGCGGTCGCGTGCATGGCACGTGACCCACGGGCGCTGAGCGCCCACATGCGACCCGGGAGCGCTCAGCGTCCAGCGGTCGCGTGCTGCACACGTGACCCGCCCACGTGCGCCTCATGCAACCCGCGAGCGCTCAGCGCCCAGCGGTCGCGTGCTGCACACGTGACCCGCTGGCGCCCAGCGCCCACGTGCCAGGCACATGACCCGTGGGCGCCAAGCGCTCACACGCCAAGCACGTGACCCGTGGGCGTCCAGCACCCACGTGCCATGCACACGTCTTTAAGACGCTTCCCCCCATTTTTATATGCACTCAACACTAAATATACTTCCTCCGTTAGAAAAAATTTCTAACGAGACACTGCCCCGCACCCCAAGGGGGTTGCTAGCTTCCTTGACCTCCAACCCACTATCCGGATAGCGGGACCCCCGTAAAAACTCTGCGGGGCCCCCGATATATCCAAAACCCCTTCAAAACACAACACTGCACATTGAGTTCGCATGACCTGTTTGACCCGTCAATCGAAGGTTCGCTCGCTCCAAAGGCGACGGATAATTAACGGCAGCTTAGTTCGCGGCTGCCGGAGATTCGGATCCCCACAATCAATAAACCCCAGCCTACCCTAGGCAGGGGAAAACTGTAATGCGCCTGACAAGCGCGCGCGTATTTCCATCTCAATGGGGTGACGAAAAACACCCTACATGACCCTTTTTCAAATGATTTTTCACCGATTTCCTTTTTATCAATTTCACGAGTTCAAGTTTTCTCGTTCTTTAATCCATTCTGTTGGATATAGGTGCTCTCAAGGCAATTATCGTAATTACAGGAATGCAATTACTGAATTCAAGGACTTATACGGAGAACAATCTTGATCGAGATAATAGTATGCTATCTGGTTTGTCTTTATCTTTCATGTGTATACGTTTTACTCGTTATCATGTATCGCTAATACATGAGATAAAGCCCATAGGATTTTTGCTTGACTACCAAAATTAATGATTGAGATCATACTGGTGAGACCTGGGTAGTAAATAACCACATCCTTAAATGTCCCTAGTCGTAGAAGTATCGAGACTGGGCATCGGTACTCCAGTTTAGACTAGTGTGTATGTTTCCTGGCCCGGTTAGAGGGTTATGGCTGATCCCACAGATATTGGTGTTTGACACCGATAATTGTATACATATGCTCATTAAGTTATGAGTTACACTGGAAAGACTCACCGAGAACTCGTAGATGATATTATACCTATCGTCAGAGAGCAGTTCTCCAGTGATATGAGTACATGGCAGTCTGTAAACCCGATATCGTCATAGTGTCTTATGTGTGTTCCCACTGTACTTTGAATACTACCCTACCACGGGTTTAAAGAGCCGTGCAAACAAGTTTTAGTTAGGTACAGTCCCGAAATACATGGAGGCAGTGAGCGATCGAAGGGATTCATGTCTCCCGGTATAGGGAGTTGATGTCGCACTATGTGCGATTGGCTATAACCATAAGTCCTTGCCAAGACAGACAGGATTTACCGATAAATGTTATCAGTAGTTTCTCAGGTGGTTATGGCTTGATATCGACACGACTCATCGGGTTATTAAAAGTCTGATGTTTTCCACCTCCCAGACTCGGTATATGACACTCTTAGACGAAGAGACCGGACTGTACGGAAATTGTCACCGATTGGCTCTGTAGGATTTCGGATAAGCTTACTTGTCGATCTTCCTTCCGCTTAATATCTATGTAGCCGTTACGTGCAGCTAGTACCGCTAACGTGCTTGTGGGTTATGGATATGATCCTTATCTACTGGCAGCGTATCGTCGAGTCTTTAAAATCTCACACAGAGATTTCTCAGCTCAGGCGAAACGATGTAGAGTGCGTATGGAGATACGTGCAAAAGTTCGATTAAACACGTGTATTAGATACACGTATTTTAATCGAGCGTTTTATAATATTAGTCGGCATATATATTGATATAACCGGATTATTAAATCAAGTGTTGATTTATATATATATATATTAAATAATATCATGCTTACTTTATTTTTCTTCTCTTTGCATATATTTGTATATGATACAAATATGGTTTATCATGCATGTTGATACATAATTGTAGTGTGTATGAGACTCACATGAGAATTAGATGAGAACAAATCTTTTTTATTTATTTGATAAATAAAGACAATGAGTCATTTTCAAGAGAAGTGTGAAGAATTCTAAAGACTTATCTTGAACTTATCTTTGATAAGGATGGCTAATGGATTTTGTTCTCATTCTCATCGTCACTCTCTCTATTGAGTTTTCATTTAGAGAGATAGAAAAGAAAAAAAGAAGAAAATGAGTGAGCAAATTAATTCTACATCTTGTTTCATCACTCTGTTAGCAAATTAGTGTTCATAGTTTCTTCACATACAATTAGTTTGTGGAGTGAGAGCTTGTATTGGGAATTCTCAAGGTGGATCATCTTTGATTAGGAGATCTATAATCAAGCTCGATCCCGGAGTCGTGAAGCATACCCGAAGTTCAATGGAGTGAAGGCTAACGTGCTACAAAGGTAGTAGTTCGCAAAACTTTTATAATTGCTCTCTAGTTTTTGTCAAGTTGAGATCTTTGTTAAAGATTCATGTTTAGCATGCTATAGCTCTCTTGAAATTTTAAAATTGTGGCTTCCACTTGTTATAAAATCGTATCATGAGATGATAGCATGCTTACAGTGGTATTAGAGCTACTAGGCAATACCGACCCATGGGGGTTCTCACTATTGACAGTGTGGCGAAACGCAATCTCTTGCCCTTAGGGTGTCCTGTACGGAAGGTCCGGCAGGTTGTAGTCCATCGGGAGAGGACATGCGTAAAAAGTAGTTTTAAAGGACCAGTTGGTGCCACGACAACCCAATGGGATTGGGTGCGTTGTCTGACCACAGTGGTATCAGAGTCGGTGCAAAGATTACTATTTGTTTTAGTGACATTAGAATTCATGAAACCCTAAATTTTTTCAAAACTAGTTTCAAAATTTTGCATGAAAAGCTCTCATTTTCGCTTGTGCTGGAGCCACCGGATTTTTGGTTTGGACCAAGGGATTCGTGTAGGCTCACGATAGCACCAAACCGTCCAATTTGAGCTCGGTTCGGACCCGATTCCGGGCCGAATCAGCCACTGGATCAGCCCCAATTTGGGGTTGTACCAGGGCTGATTTAGCCCTGATGAGGGGCTGATCCCGCCCGTGATTCGGCCCCGTCTCAAATAGTGTGGTTTTTGGGGTTAACGGGGTTCGATTTTGTGTAAAAATGAGGGGGTTTTCGTTGTCGGGTGCACTTGAAATTCGGTTTTTGGAATTTAAAGTTTGCGATCTCGTGGGTTATGAAATTCTAATATCATGGTTCGAAGCGACTCGATCAAAGTGTTTGATCGAATCGGACACGAATAATGATATGCGTTGTAAACGTCGCTAATGCAGATGTGTTGTTTAGCGTCGACGAATTGATATTTGATCAATTCGACAGGGTTGCAACATAGTGAGTCTGCAATGTTGGTGTGTTGGTTTGGATCGGATTGTCTCAACAAATAGCCCCGCGTATGAATGTTTGTAATACTTGTGTTGTATTCTTATTCATTCTTGTATAATGCCCAATGTATATTCTTTTCGGGACGAGCGGTCGACTTGTGGCTGTCGTTGCCGGTATATGTATTATTATTTGTCGGGACACAGCCAGGTTGAGATCGTTGTTGCCATTGTATATATTACATAGGTTTTACCCCTCGGAGAAGCGCTCCAGCTGCCGGATTCTAGAATGCAGTAGGTGGCCATCTCAAGACGTTGAAACTAAACCGCCACGTTTTAGAATTGGCAAGTTACTCGCCGTGTTCATAAAGGGTATAGGATAGACCTGTGATGAAGTGCTCGAGCCGCCGGATCCTAGGAAGCGTCGGGTGGCCTCTCATGGCGTTGAGACCGGGTTGCTTCGTTTCTAGGATGGCGGGTAGCTCGCCGCGCTTGTAGGAGTCTAGGTTTGACTGTGTATGGACTATTCACACGAACAGGGAATGTCGCGTTTGGTTTGCGGCGCAGACAAAACGCGGATTCCTAGGAAATCTGACCATTCCATTTTTGTGATGTTTGTCGCATGCCTGTAATGTGATTATCTGCAAGTGATAATGTATATATATATACTGATATATATGATATATAAATAAATGCTTCTATATATTTTGCAACCGCGCTAGCCTTGCCTCCATCCTGCCGCAAATTTAGTAATCTTACGGTGAAGAACCAAGGCCCGTGGCAAATGCAGATGTTATATATAGCATTCTTTTTATATGTTGTGAGAAGATACTAGATAATATGTGATATTGTCTAAATAATGTGATTACATTAATTCAGACTAATGCAAAGAAAACAAACCTAAAATACGTAATAGGAACCAACTTTTTCTAAAAGAAATTATAGCCGTATTTTTTTTGCTTTGCATCGAGGTATTCAGTTAGGAATATCATGCGCCTCATTCGATGAGGTAAGAGCCTTGATCCATTCACGGGGAATCCGTACTTAAGCAAAAGTCTATGTAACTATAAACTTGCAAAACCACTTGGTTCCTTCAATGATATCAAGTTCATCATGTTAAAAGTTTTCTTCAAAACTAGCTGTATCCCTCTGTCATTTCAAGAAGTATTACTTAGTATTTGCGCTATATTTGTTGACCTCATCAAGGCGTAATGTACAGTAGCTAATTTGTGCTTTCTGCTTATATGTGTTGCGATTAGCTAGAACAGTCGCATAACCTTGTTGACCTTATCAAAGGCTCGTGCGGGTGGATCTAAATTAATCACGAAATGACGAGTTGAACTTGACTAACGATTTATGGTTTGTTGACCTCGTCAAGGTCATAACCGTTGGGGGTAAAAACCAAGATCGGGAGTTTCAAGTACTGAAACTTGCAATATGATTGCATACCATTCTATGTGATAGTTTGGGTCTCGATTCCCACTGAGTGGTAGTTTCTGTCGGGAGATTTTCACGTCACAATTAGCTAAGCCATTAGGTGTCTAAAAAGGTGTTTATGGGGTTACGTCTTTTAGGAAACAGGATTATTAAATTGGATCCATGCGAAAGCACAAGGGACATCCTTCGGAGTACTTGCACTGGCCTGACTGACAGGTTAGCGAACTTGTGGGTGTAAATGATCCCGGCTAGTTCTCTTTTTAGCGTTTGAAGAAGAATTCGACGAAACAATATGAGCAATCCTGATTAAAATAAATTAATAAACCAATCTAATTTTGAAAGAGTGCACGCTGAGTATTTCTTCTCTCTCTGGCAACGACTTACGACTTACCTTAAACTTAAACTCGTAAACCAAGTTAACCGAACCTTTTTACAATCATTAGCTTTGAAATGTCATGATTGCCCTATTTCACGACATAGTCGCATATGTCCTTGCCCTTCTGTCCTTGCCTTTCCCACTTCCCATTTTGCTTGCTCCAGAACACTCTGTATCCGATACAGAGATTCATATCGCATAGAAGGCCATCTCGTATAGTTACATCCGAACCGCGGAAAGTATTTCAGTCAAGGACGACACTCGGTTCTAGAGAAAGTGAATTGTATATAATATAATTCATTTGTCTCTTCTCTCCACCTTATCTCAAATTTGAGAGCCCTTTAAATAAGAAGAATATACTTGTTACGCTTGTTGGATAGTCTTTTCCAATCCCAAAACTGGAGCTGAAAGGAAGGGTAAGAAGAAAACCAACTAGCCTAAGTTTGGTATGCAAAAGGTAAGACAAACAGACATCAAAAGGTGTTGAAATGAGCGGAAAGAAAATTGCAACTATTGTTATGAGCCTGGGTAAGGGAAAAGGTTTTACTATGAATACCTGGCCATCCCTTGAAACATTTTGATATTTCAGTTTTCTTGTGTGGTTGTAATTGAATCTGTTTCTCAATTAATTCTTACTCCTGCGTATATGGATACCGGATAAGAATCTCATATCTGTAGGGCGTCACAGATGTTGAGAAAGAGTAGAATATTGAGAAAGGGCGATTTGAACCTCAAACTCAAATTTCAGAGCAATTGTTACTATTGAGGAAAATCACATGGTCTTGCCTAACAACAAGCTTTTGGTTTTTATTAACCAAAATACGGTTTTTCAACTTACAACACATGGATTTTGAGTTAGTGAACTCTACAAACTTATACATGATGATGTATGTTGTCTAATGTCCATAGGGTCAAGGGGTTGGTACTTGATATTCCGTATTGAGAATGTGATTCTCTCTCAGATTATTCCTCCGCGAGTGCGCTCCATGATGAGTAATGCTAAGTGACCTTTTTCAATTAGGGAATATACACTGGAAACAACTGTATACCAATTGAATATGGTTCCATCTAAATTAATGCATGAGATTCTATAGTGATATAGAATGGGTTCATATTTTAAGGTTGTTAAGGTATATGGAGTTATCCGGCTTATGCTTAAAACTAGAATCCAGGCAAACTCAAGACACGTTTTAGTAATGTGCAGTTTGTGGGTTATCCCAAGCTTTTGCAAAGGTTTAATTTCTACCATTTTCAGGATCAAAAGTTGTTTTGTGCTTGACTCGCCACCTTTTTAGAAAAGGAATTTCTTGCAAAAATTAGTGGGAGTTCGGTAGAACCTGAGAATTCAATCGACTCTGACAAACCTTAGTCACTTCGCAGATTTAGTAGGTGACCACAACCACCCGAGAGATACTTCAGTTTTCTCGTAAACGGTGACAGGAAGGTTTGCATCATGTGATGATGACCCTATTAGTTATTAGCAGACCATAGAAAGTATTGACTTCCGACTTATGGCTAGATGTCGGATTATCCATATTGGACTCCATGCACTGCAACAAAGTATGAATTTTGTTGGGTGCTCCTGAAGGGGTAAAACCCATTAGGAGCAAGTAAATCTTCCAAAAGAATATCAGTGCAGATGGAAAGCTATTAACCTAATAAGGCTGGACTTGTAGTAAAAGGTTTTCATCAAATACCCGGTATAGATAGTGATGAAACTTTTATTTCAGTGTCTATAATGAAGTCCATACGAATATGACTTGCCATTGCATTTTTCATGACTATGATATCTGGCAATGGATAACTATAACGTCTTTTTAAATAGGATTTAGAAGTGTGCGTATATATGATTCTGCCAGAGAATTATCGTAGTCAGTGGGAGCAACGGAAAGTGTGCAAGTTGCTTAAGTCTATTTATAAACTAAAGCATGTATAGCGGAGATGGATCATCTGTTTTGATGTTATGGTCAAAGTGTAGACTTCATCAAAATGATAAATGAACCTGGTATTTGTAATAAGTTAGGAGTAATGTCATATTCTTCATATGGTATGTAGATGACATACTCCTAATAGGAAGTGATGTTCCTATAATCCGTTTCGGTCAAACTATGGTTGTCACATAGGTTAGCGGTGAAGAATATATGATGATGTTCTTGGTGTATGGTAATGGCAGTCTCCTACTGGAGGCGGTTATCGATTCCGCCTTCCAATATGAGATGAAAGACAGTGTCTGTCGCGAGTTATAAGTTTACCCTCTTCTTAGAAGCAGTATATTGGAAAGAGTTCCGAGTGGCGTTGGATGCTGACTATGACTCAGCAGAGAATACAGCCTAAGAAATTTTTTGGATAAATTCATTCATTTACGAATATGGTCTCATCAGCTATCCAAACAAAATTCTAAGGCATGTATTGCTTGATTCGTGAGATATTTGATCTCTGCGAGATTTAAATTAAAAGAGATAAAGTTAGAAATATTGTAGCAGATCCACTCGCTGAGGCTGTTTCGTAAACACATTTTGTGAAACTGTTAGTAGAGAAGTTGGGTATGCAATAGCACATGAGATGTGGATATGCGATACCGCAATAATTGGTCTTAAGTGCAAGTGGAAGATTGTTAGATATAGGTGCCCTCAGGGCAATTATCATAATTGCAGGAATGCAATTACTGAATTCAAGGACCTATACGGAGAACAATCTTGATCGAGAAGATGGTATGCTATCTTGTTTGTCTTTATCTTTCATGTGTATACGTTTTACTCGTTATCACGTATCGCTAATACATGAGATAAAACCCATAGGATTTTTGTTTGACTACTAGGAATAATGATAGGGATCATACTAGTGGGACCTGGATAGTACATAATGTCCTTAGTTGTAGGAGTATCAAGATTGGGCATCGATACTCCAGTTTAGACTAATGTGTACATTTCCTGACCCAGTTGGAAGACGAAAGTTGATCCCACGGCTATTGATGTTTGACACCGAGGATTGTATACAGATGCTACATTGGATGGACTCACCGAGAACTCCTAGATAGTATTATACCTATCATCAGATAGTAGTTCTCGAGTGACATAAGTACAGGGTAGTCTGTAAACCTGAGATCATAATAGTGTCTTGTGTGTGTTCCCACTGTACTTTGATTACTACCCTACCACGGCTTTCAAAAGCCATGCAAACAGATTTTAGTTGGGTTCAGTCCCGAAGCACATAGAGGTAATGAGCGATCGACAGGATTCGTCTCTTCCGGTACAGGGAGTTGATGTCGCACTGTTTGCAATTGGCTATAACTATAAGTCCTTGGCCAAGGTAGACGAGATTTACCGATAAGTGTTATCAGTAGTTTCTCAGGTGGTTATAAGCTTGACATCGACACGACTTATCGAGTTATTGGGAGTCTGACGTTTTCCACCTCCTAGACTCAGTATGCGACACTCTTAAACAAAGAGACCGAAATGTACGGAGATTATCACTGATAGGCTCTGTAGGATTTCGGATGAGCTTGCTTGTCGATCTTCCTTTCGCTCAATACCTGAGTAGCCGTTACGTGCAACTAGTACCGCTGACGTGCTTGTGGGTTATGGATATGATCCTTACATACTCCCAGCGTATTGACGAGTCTTTAAAGTCTTACATAGAGGTTTCTCAGCTCAGGTGAAACGATATAGAGTGCGTATGAGGATACGTGCAGGAGTTCGATTAAGCATGTGTATTAGATACACGTATTTTAATCGAGAGTTTTATGATATTAGCCGGTATATATATTGATATAACCGGATTATTAAATCAAGTGTTGATTTAATAATTAAATATATATTTCGATATCTATATATATATATATATATATATATATATATATATATAAACTAATTTCATGCTTATTTTATTTTTCTTCTCTTTGTACATATTTGTATATGATACAAATATGATTTATCATGTATGTTGATACATGATTGACTCACATGAGAATCAGATGAGAACAAATCTTTTTTATTTATTTGATAAATAAAGGAAATGAGTCATTTTCAAGAGAAGTGTGAAGAATTCAAAAGACTTGAACTTATCTTTGATAAGGATGGCTAATGGATTTTGTTCTCGGTCTCATTCTCATCATCACTCTCTCTCTCTCTCGAGTTTTCATTGAAATAGAAAAGAAAAAGAGAAAAAAATTAGTGAGCAAAATAATTATACATCTTCTATCATCACTATTTTAGCAAATTAGTGTTGATAGTTTCTTCACATACAATTAGTTTATGGAGTGAGAGCTTGTGTTGGGAATTCTCAAGGTGGATCATCTTTGATTAAGAGATCTATAATCAAGCTCTATCCCAAAGTCGAGGAGCATATCCGGAGTTCAACGGAGTGAAGGTTAATGCACTACAAAGGTTGTAATTCGCAAAACTTTTATAATTGCTCTCTAATTTTTGTCAAGTTGTGATCTTTGTTAAAAATCCATGTTTAGCATGCTATAACTCTCTTGAAATTTTAAAATTATGGCTTCCGCTTGCTATAAAATCGTATCATGAGGTGATAGCTTGTTTACACATTCATGAAAACTCTGCCATTCTCTCGTACTAAAGCTTTTACTAATCTTTTTGAAAGAGATCTTTCAGGGTTTTAGATTTTTCTAGGTGCTAGAATCGAAAGATCTCTGATTTGTCAAAGAAGTTTCTATTTTAAACTTTTCTTAATCTTTTTAAGAAAACTTCTTCGAATCGTTTTTTAAACTTTCTTAATCTCCAAAACATAATCAATTATCTCCTTTGAATCGAAACTTGATTTATCATTTGAAATCAATAGGATTGTATAGTTGATTCTATAAAGATTTGTCTAAAAAAATTTTTGTACGACCTAGTGAAGAAAGGTCTAAAATCTTCACATTGTAAGGGTTTCGGACTTGAGCCTTTTGGAAAAAGTCTAGGTATTCACTACATGTAAGTGTAAAAGGTTTCGGACTTGAGCCTTTAGAAAAAAGTCTAGATGTTCACCATCTATAGGTGTAAAGGTTTTAAGATCTGAATCTGCGAAAAGATCTGGGTTTCTCCACCCGTAAAGAGTCACTGGATAGTGAAGTTGAATCCTAAGCAGGAGCTCTCGAGCTTGGATTAGCCACAGAGTTGGTAAACCCTAGTTAACAATTTCTGTGTCATTTACTTTCTATGGATTCTGTGTTTGTGAAATTGTTTTATTTTTATACTCTGATTATATTCCGCTGCAAAATTTCTTAAATCCGCACAATTGCACTGAATTTGTCATAAAGCCTTATTCACCCCATCTTAAGACTCTTTTCAAAAATCGCAAAATCTAAATAACCTTAAGAATTTTCTGTTTCCTTCAGGGTTTTTAAAAAAAATTGCAATAGCACACGAAAATCGCAACATTTTCAAAATTCCAATATTTTATGTTTTCTTCCGATTTTTATATTTAACATGCTATAAATCGCAAAATTTTCAAAAAATATCAAAATTTCCCGTTTTCCTCCATTTTTCAATATTGCATGCTATTATGGCACACGAAAATCGCAAAAACTTCAAAAATCTCAAATTTTCTGTTTTCCTCAAAATTTTAATATCTTACATATAGCACGTGGAAATAGCGATATTCAAAATTCTCCGTTTTCTTTGTTTCTATAAATTTTATTTTATACCAAACGAAATCGCGAAATTTTTAACTCATTTTTTTCGATATTTCAATATTTTGCATGCTATAGCACAGAATAATTGTTAAATATTAAATATTTTGCTAGTAAAACCTAAATAGTGAGAGAAATGTAAAAAGAGATTTTAAAGAAGGGGTCCGACCATAATTTTTCCACCATACAAGGCAATAGCCTAGATAACAATTTTTCACTAAAGTCCAAGCTAGATAAAGGAATATTTCAAGGAATATTCTCTCATTTAAACTTACATATTTTATACAGACGGTGTTAATATTTAAATAAGCAGCATCCACACAAATTATGAAACCTATATTCCAGCATAAGTGCCATTTATAAAAGGCCAAATTAATATATGAAATAATTGTTATGCCTTAATATGCAATAAAAGTAATATGTGTCATTTATAGAAGGCCACTATGCCCGAGAGTGCAAGATGCCATTAAGAAACCCAAATAGATGTGTACTGAATTTCAACAGAATATGATGGGACCACATGGAGAGCATTGTGCATACCTTCATAAATCACATGAACATATTAGATATGTGACTAGCTTGACTAATAAACCAACATTGCAGAATAAATATAAGGCTATAGAAATTAAATACGTGAGAAAAATGAGAATGAACATTGAACATCAAAAGTTTGTGCTGCTTAAGTGAAAACATACCGAGGTGGAGATAGTTTTCTTTCCATCGGTAGCACGGACTAAGCACCTATACTCGATGGCTTCACCATTTGTTGTCATTTTGTTTTTCCTGGCCTTGGATTTTCATAGATGCTGATGCATACAAGAAGCCGGTCACAATAAATATAAAGATAATGCAACCATGTCCACATAAAACAGAAAGGGGGAAAATCAGTGTAAGAGGAAAGTGAAACTAGGCAAAGAACTTACAGCGTTTAAGGGTAACCCAAACAGATCCCTTCTCTATTGTTCGTTCATACATATATGTAAGCTCGTTCAAGAACGGATCGGGTTGTAAAAGAACCTGACATAGAAATAGAAACTTTTCCATCATAACTGATTGAGGATGCTTAGGAAAAATATATCCTAGACCAGTAAAGCATTACAATAAGCTAGAAAGGCAAAAAAAATGGCATAACCACTATAAACAAATATGCAAAGAAATTCAAAAACCTAATGTATTCTCAGATGAAAATATGACGTTTAATTATTACCCCAAGTCTCCAATAAACAGTTCTTCAAAGATGCGAAGGAAAACAACAACAACTAATGTTATATATGATAAAACTATTAAACCATATAAAATAAGAAATGTAACTCATCAGATGGTGAAAGCTGAAAGAGCATCAACCCTTTCAATCGTCTTGATTCAATAAATAATGAACCAAGGCTTACTGAGATCAAAGCCAAGGAATGTTCAAACAACCAGTGAAATAACATATTTAGACATTTAAATGATAATATTTAAGGTATACCAGTTATCACAGAGATGATACGGACCAAAGAATCAACTAAATGAATGAAAGTTTAAATTAAAATGTGCTACCCCATAAAATTTATAAGTTTTACAGTGAAAGAAGAATAAAATGAAAGAAAAGGAGAAAATACATACATCCAAGTTAAAATATGAGGAAGAATATCGATGTGTTCAAATGAAAGTAATCTGGATGTCACTAATTAGTTGATTGTCAAGAAGGAAAATTAGACGATAAAGAAAAATACATTATCGATGATGATCTGAAATACTATATAATAGTACCTTAAACATAAAATGAGCATTCAGGGGATCAAAGTACTAAGCAGACATATAAGAGATGACTAAAATAATGAAGAGACTCTATTGAACATGTGGTTAATCTATCCCACTTTTCTTTTGAAGGGTTTCCATTTGCATTACATCTTGTTTTTGTCACATCCTTTAGATATCATACAATTTTTTTAAAATGTACTCATATTACCAAGACGCTGATGAAATTTGGTTTCATTGCTTGTGAAACCCATTGAAAACTTTCCCGTGATGTTGAATTTGTTGAGGATAAATTTCATGTAGATAATAACGTTGTTGATAATAGCCCTAGACTAGAAAATCCTAATGTTCAAGGAGATATGCAAATTGGGAAGATGAAAATTGATGATATCATTGATGAACCAAGGAAAAGTCAAAGAATTAGAAAAGAGAAAAAATTTGGTCCTGATTTCATTAGTTTTCTAGTTGAGGGTTCTATAGAGAATGTTACTCATAAGATTGAAAATATTATGCATATTGAAAATGATCCTAAATCTTATGAAGAAGCAATGAACTCAATTCGAAGATCGCTGTTAATATGACTGACATTATCGGAAACGAAGGGGGGAAATTTCGTAAATTGGCCTTTCTCTATTGAAAAGCATAAATTTGGCAAATACATATCATATAAATTCATAAATTGTATTCAACATCCACTCAGCAATCAACATATCTACCACCAGATGCCAAGATTGTAAGTAAGTACATTGCATAAACCCTAACAGAATAACAACCAATATATTTAAAAATTTCATCAATTTATAAAGTAATTAATCTAACGTTAGCAAGACAAAAATATGAGATCCAAAAAATTCAAGAATTTTAACAGGGTGATGGGGAGTGAACCCCTAATATTCTGAATCGATAATGACAAGCAGAAACTAAAATCATGGATAAAATTTCATAAGTAAATGAAGTAAAGTTTCATGCGATGGAATCAAAAGATAATAATTTTACCATTTTCGATCACTGGATGGAAATCTCTCCCGCTCTCCCCCTCCCCCTCTCCCTCTTCGACGCGTTTCGGCCCTATATGTATTGGCCCGGTCCATTTTATATTAAAAAATAGTGTAAATTGTTAAAAAGCATCTGGCCCGCTTCAAACTTGTATAAAAACCCCTGGACTTTTTGCTCTTGTTAAATAAACCCGGGCTCAATCAAAACCCTCTTATACCAGTTGCATGTAATATCTAAGCGGTTGCAGTAATATATAAGCAGTTACAGTGGCTTGTAATATCCAAGCAGTTGTGGGAATACAAGGCCTAGATGAAATAAAGCCCAGAGGTTTTTTCAGAAGGATTTGGAATGTTAGAAACTTTGAAAATTACAATGGTTTTTAGACAGCCCCGAGCAGACCGGAGGCTTTCTGACAATTTTCCCTAAAAAATAACAGATCTTAGAATTTGAACCTCAGGGCTCCCTCAGTTGCAAGGAGGTTTAAATACTAGGCTACATGGGCGTGCACAGCTAAACTAACCTTAACTTAACTATCGAATCCAAATAGTTGGATTCGCGTGACAAAATCATATTGTCAGAATCGCAAAATGAGATGTTAGCTGTCTTTTTGAAACACGAAGTGAAAAAGTTTGACGCGCAGCTTCCCTATGTTTGGACAACCACTTGGCCTGTCATCTTACTAAGAGTTGACTGGTGCTAAATATAAATGCTTAATCTTTGGGTTAATTGAATAAAACCTGATGCTGACACTTATACTCCTTAAGTCATTTAATTGAAGACAACTAGCCACTCAGCTTTTCAAAAGCAAGACAAGACATCCACTCAAAAGATACGTGCTGATCCAAAGAGCATTCAAGAGGAGCATTCAAGTCTATATAAACTAGGTTCATTTATGTAACTAGGCAGAGGTTTTTTGGAGAGGTTTTAGAGAGAGAGTTCAGACTTTGTAAACTTTACTCTTTACTTCTGTATCCAAATACTTCCAATTCAAATAAAGATCAAAACCTCAGTTCTCATTCCATCTTCTTGTTTACATCGTTTTATTATCCTGAAAACATTATGGTATCAGAGTTTGATTTTGGCCCCGTCCCAGACATACTTCCACCTGTTGTTCTAAAGGCCTTCCAAACTTGGGTCCAAAGAACGGGAGGTGAACATTTCAAAAAATCCCTCCTATTCCACAAATCCTTCAAAGTCCCATGGATATTTTGTTGGACATTTACAATATTCAGACACTACAACAGTGACTACCCTCTCAGCCTGGGTAGAGAATTCAAGGTCAAATGGTGGACCCGTTACACTCAAGATTACTGCAATGAGAAGGCAGTAATACAATACATTCAAACAGAGAAGAAACTTCAACAAGAAATTCAGCAAATTCCAAAAGAACCAGCAAAGCCTGAATCAAAAACTCCTGCAAAAGAAGTGAAGACTCAAAAGAAGGCAAAAGCAGTCATAGATTTCAACTCCTCAGATTCAGAGAATGATGATATGAAGATTTTTCTGGAGTTCCAAAAATTCAAAAAATAGATGAAAAAATTGACAACAGCAACTTCATCAACAAACAAATTCCATATTCTCCAAGATTTCCCTGCTCTGACTTACTCATCAGTAGTAGAAAGCAAGAAACCTCAAAATTCAACTCCACAAGTTCAAACTTCTCCAAAAGATCAAGACAGCCCATATTTCACAAAATCTGGTGTTCAACACATCTGCTTGACCACCTTCAAAGAACCTCCCCACTACAACACACTTCAAATCTACACTCATCAATTATTCCCGCCAAACTCCTATTGGCTGGATGATCCCCTTAAAACTCAACAATTCTATGAGTTGATCTTAGTTGACTCTGGGTCAGCCGAAATCACTCATACTCCTGATAGAAAAACTCCTTCACTGATTTCTTATTCAAAATGCGTCATAAAGAAGGTTATTCTACCAAATGAATGGTCCAGCATCTGGACTACAAAAGAATTCTCAATTACTTACATTCCCAAAGGTTATACATACCAAGACTATCAAATGGCTTGGTTTCGAACCTTATTCTATAGGCCATTCAATCATTCATGGTTCCTTACCTTCCACTCAAATTGTGCTGACAACATTCCTATCTGGTTTTATGAATGGTGGCTACGTTTTGGCCCCGTCCCAGACATACTTCCACCTGTTGTTCTAAAGGCCTTCCACCATACTTTTAGTGGAAAAATTATGGTCGGAGCCCCGTCCCAGACATACTTCCACCTGTTGTTCTGAACAAGATATTGCGAGTTTATTCATAACTGGTTTTACCGTTCTTTGGACCCAAGTTTGGAAGGCCTTTAGAACAACAGGTGGAAGTATGTCTGGGACGGGGCCAAAACGTAGCCACCATTCATAAAACCAGATAGGAATGTTGTCAGCACAATTTGAGTGGAAGGTAAGGAACCATGAATGATTGAATGGCCTATAGAATAAGGTTCGAAACCAAGCCATTTGATAGTCTTGGTATGTATAACCTTTGGGAATGTAAGTAATTGAGAATTCTTTTGTAGTCCAGATGCTTACTCAAATTTACCCTTTTGTTGTTGATAACAGTTATGAATAAACTCGCAATATCTTGTTCAGAACATCTTTTCATTTTGTATGCCAATTTGGCCATACCCATTTCTTGTAATGTGTTGAGTATTTCATATTCACTTTTTCCATCAATATTCCATTCGTAAATGGAATTTCCATCATAATCTTTCGTATGGAATTTTGCTCTTTCTTCATACATAATGTCAGGAGGGGTAGGTCTTGGATAGTAGTCTTTGGTTCTACTATTGTTCCAATTTTTACGAGGTCTATTGAAATTTGGTTTCTTTCCTCTTTCAATTTTATTAATATCCTGATCAGAATTAATTTGTAAAATATCGTCTTCAACTTTATTGATTTTTTGAATTACAGAGTTGTCAGAGGAATCAGATTTTAATGATGAATTTGAAGAATCTGATTCTTCGTTATCTTCTATAGTATCAATATTATTGATTTTTGAAGGACCGGGAAGGTTCTTGTTAATTGAATCAAGGGTTTGATTTATTTTAGATAATAATGACTCGTTTTCAAACGTGAGCTTATTTTCTAAGGCTCTAGGAATACTTCTTGGTTGAAAATGTGGTAAAGAAGTACTGTGAGGGAATGTTGAACTTGGTTTTGAAATGGCCTTAATGTCAGTAGATAAGGAATCTATTTGTGTTGAAATCGTGTGTAAAACTTGATTGGAGTAGTTATTCTGTTGATATAATTTCTTGACATCATCCAAATTAACTTGATCTCTAGGGTCAATACTTTCACGACCCCTTTTGAAAGGTGTAGCTATAACTTCTCCTTCTTTGGAATGGAGTTTCAAGGTCTGTAAGGGAGGAGTGATAGCAGTAATAGTAGTGCCATCTTGAAGTTGCCATTTCTTGTACAAACTTGTTTGTACATTAATAGCAGATTTTTTGAATGGTTCAGAAATTTCGTTTTTTGTAAAATAAAATTCTAACCAGTTTTCAAAATGAAAGGGAGCATGATATTTTTGAATATCTCTTATCCATTGAATTCGAATCTTAGCTTGACAGTAAGCATCAAGCTTAGAGTACCATGTGTAGTATTCTGATTCTTCTTTGAAATCCTTTTCAAGTTCTTCGATATCAATCTTAACACCAACTTTAGTGATAACATTAATACCGTGGAATTCTCCATGCATCTGACTGGAATTAGGAGAATTATTAGGAGAAAAATTGAGTTCATTTGAAATGTCAGGAATAGGTGTTTGATTGTGAATCCTAATTGAAGGATCTTCTTGAGTATAAGGAGTTTCTACTATGAAAGATCTAGATTCTCTAAATGAATTTCTAGGAATAGAGTAGGGTCTGATGGATCTCCTATTTTCATTGAGTGAGTTGAAACGAACCAGGACTGTACCATCTTGTTCTTCAACTATGTCTTGAATTTCTGTTCTTTCGAGATTTCTTGGTCTCTGAGGAACATCTATTTGAAAGGCTTCTGGAATGGTAATTTCATTCCATTTCAGGCGTTTAGGGACAAAGGTCTTTGAATAGTCAGCATCAATTTGTAATAGTATTGTCTCATCGGTAAAGTTATTAATTAATTTGCATTTGGGATTAATAGCAGAACTCATTAATCTAAAGTAAATGCGATAAATAATTACAAATTGTTCTGCAAGTTTTTCAAATTCTTCTCCTTGCAGATGAACATCGAGAATTAAGGAATTCATAATTAAAGGATCAGTTAATGAAACTGGAAAATTAGGAATACAATTGAAATAAATAGGACCATTACAAATATTAGTTTGAATCATACTTAAAATTGACGATTTGTATCTTCGCAAACGTTTATCACGTAAAGCCATGTAAACAGGAATGTCTATACCAATATGAGCAAGTGGTTTGACTGCTACTTGAATCATACCAAAATGAATATAACGAAATCCTTTCTCTAAATATTTTCGTATAGAAATATGAGATAAAAGAGGAATTGATTGAAACTTATTTTGAATGTTTAAAGTCTCTTCATGAATTTTTACGCTAAAAGCGCTTTTGAAATCAAAAGTACCAATTTTGTAAATATTTTCTATATTTTCATTAGGAAGAGTCCAGTTTGAAAAGTCCTCATTAATCATCTCTTCTTTGCTTTGTATTATGTGTCCTGAATTACTTCCAGAACCAGAGAAAAATTTTCTAATAAAACCAGCCATCATCAATAGCAATTTTATGAACTAGACATAGATCATACCTTGACCGGGAACAACGGGAACACTCCACCGGGAACACCACGCTCTCTTCGGGCTTACCAACGGGTTCACGAGCTTACCAACGTCTTACCAACGCTCAGGATACTCACTATGAATAGGTCACTTGTTGCTCTCAACAAAGAGTGGAATTACTAGGTCACTTGGCTCTGATACCATAATGTTTTCAGGATCATAAAACGATGTAAACAAGAAGATGGAATGAGAACTGAGGTTTTGATCTTTATTTGAATTGGAAGTATTTGGATACAGAAGTAAAGAGTAAAGTTTACAAAGTCTGAACTCTCTCTCTAAAACCTCTCCAAAAAACCTCTGCCTAGTTACATGAATGAACCTAGTTTATATAGACTTGAATCCGTTTGGATGAGCACGAATCTTTTGAGTGGATGTCTTGTCTTGCATTTTGAAAAGCTGAGTGGCCATTTGCCTTAGCTGTCTTCCATTATTTGAGTGGCCTTCTTGTCTTCTTCTTTTGCAGAAAGAATCTTATGAATTGGTGTCTTGTCTTGTCTCGTCTTCTTTGTAGAAAGCATCTTTTGAATAGGCATCTTTTTCTTTTGAGCTGGCGTCTTTGAGTGGTCATCTTTTGCTTTTGAGAGGAATCTTTCTTTTGAGCTTGTCCTTTCTTTTGAGTAGGCACCTTTTGTTCTTTGTCTTTCTTTGAGCTGGCATCTTTGAGTAGACATGTTTTGTTTTCTGGCATCTTTTGAGTTTCAATTATTGGGGTGGAAGATCCCTCTGCTAATAATTCATTGGATTTGCTGGTTCTTCAGATTGATCTTCTTCTCCGTCTTCTTGTCCATAGATATATGAGAACAGTTTTGTAGTATTGGATTCAGCTAATAATTCCAAATTTGTTAAATCGACGTCTTTCAGATTTCTTCGGAACTTGAAATATTTTGATCGATCATTGATGTCCTTGAAATCATATTGAGCACTGAATCCTCCCAAGGGTATATGTACTGAGGACATTATTATAATTCTTTCTGCGGGATAGAAGATCCTGCCTTCTTGATGTGGGAATGTTGAAAATATTGTTAAGTAATATCTTCCTTCAGGGGCAAATTCCTGGATAGCATTATAAATTTTTTCTCCAAAGAATTCGAGGATTCTGTCAGTAATAACAATTTCCCTAATCATACCTGCCCAATAAAAATCCTGAAGATTTTGTAATAAGTATGGCATTGCTCCTTCATTGAATGTAATATTCAAAATTAAGGGCTCCAGATCGAAAAAATGGATTACTTCTTGAACAACATTGTTATGAGTGTACCACCTGTCTGTTTCTGCATTCTTCTTTAGAATATTCTGGAGTTCTATGAGTTTATCATAATGTGATTTTTTTGCCATATCTTTGATTTTTTCTTGGATTTCATAAGGAAGTTTTTCCAAGAAATTTTGTCGGAATGAATGACTCAATGTCATCCTCTTCTTGAATTGTAGGAAGGGAATAGGTTCCATCCTTAATTGTGCCTCCAAATGATAAATTATGTCATTTAATCTGGAAATTTCTTCGACATAATCTTCAATATTGTGAGTAACTGAAGAATAAGCTTCTTGAGTTTTTCTGGCCATCTCCTTGAAGTAAAGATTTTCTTTCTTCAGCCTTTTAACCTGCAAATTGAAACGCTCACTTTCTTTTTTGTACTCACTCATTTTAGTGGAACTCTCATCCTCACTCATTTGAATTGGGGATCCCAACGGATCTACTATGATTTTTGGTAAATCATCAACCATCAACGGATTTGAGATGTCTTTACCTTTTACCGTTTGAAAAGGACTAGGTTCATCATTTATTTTAATTGGTGATGAACTATCAATTTGAGATTTCAAGATCTCTATGAGCCTTAATTGCTCTTTATCACGTTCGTCTTCCACAAAGAAGTTACGAACATTATTGTTTGAGAGCGAAAAATCCCTCAATGCTTCTTCAAGGTTGTAATAACCTTTCCATCTACAGTCTTTTCTGTTGCCGACTGTATTCATCAAAGAACCATAATTGATATAGACTCCGGGCTTTGGGCCGTTGAAGAGTACATAATGAGTAAAATTCTTTGAAGTGGGCTTTGTAATAATTTTTGTAAAATAATATGTAAGAGCACTAAGAGCTTTTAATTTCTCTTGTGGTGTTCTTGCCATCCACAGTGCGTTAAGAATACACTGTTGTTGCTCATCAACTGATGATCCTTTTGCGACTTTATAAGATTTGTCGTTATTTGCTTGAAGTAAAGGGAGGGTAATCCTTCCGAACTTCATATTTTTGTTGCTGTTACCTTTGTGGCTACATTGAAACATATAAACAGAGTTAGAAGTAATAAACATCAGCTCCTGAATTATTTTTCCTTTTACATTGATCCTGCATAAATAATCCACAAAGTTAACCCAACGATTTCTGTATAATTTATCAGCAAAATCAATACTTCGGTTTATAGGAATAATGGTACCTTGATTTATGAAATGTCCAAGAAAGCAAATATTGTTTTGGAATAATTTCATTTTTGTGGCTGAAAGAACCAAGCCATTTTTCTTTACAGTATATAAGAAGGTTTTTAAATGTTTAAAATGTTGATCAATGTTTTCAGAGAAAACTAATACATCATCAATATAAACAATCATAAACTTTGAATATGGATTCAGAATGTCATTCATTATCCTTTGGAATTCTGAAGGGGCGTTTTTGAGTCCAAAAGGCATTACATTCCATTCGTAATGGCCAAAGGGTACAGTGAAGGCGGTTTTGTATCTGTCTTTTTCAGCAACTTGAATTTGCCAAAAGCCAGATTTCATGTCAAACTTTGAAAAGATTTTTGCAATGCTTAAACGTTTTAATAAATCTCTTTTATTTGGAATAGGGTAACGAATCCATTGAAGAACCTTGTTGAGAGGTTTATAATTAATAACAAGCCTAGGGACACCACGTTCCTTTTCTGCTTGATTCATGACATAAAATGCTGCACAGCTCCAAGGTGATTTGGATGGCCGTATCAGCTCTTTATCTAAAAGAGTTTGAATTTCCTCTTTACAAACTTCTAATAGATCATGATTCATTTGAATGGGTCTTGCTTTTGTAGGAATATTTCTTTCTGAAAATTCCTTTTCATAAGGTAATTCAACGATGTGCCTTTTTCTTTCCCAAAAAGCATTAGGAAGATCTGCACAGACTTCTCTTTTGAATAGATCCTCTAACTGTTGAATTTCTTGCTTTGTGCTGGGTAATTGTAGGTGTTCTTCAATTTGAGCATAAGACAAATCTTCTTTAAGAAAATTTATCTTATTCCGCTTCCTTTGAATAAGGTTGATATGTTGATAAATGGAGTTATTTTGCAAAGCATTTAACTCCTTTTGTCGAACAGGAATCAAGAATCTGAAATGTATAGTATTACCCATAATGTTAGTGCTGATACCTTTGTTATCAACAACAAAAGGGTAAATTTGAGTAAGGAATGGAGTGCCTAAGATAATATCAGTGTTGAGATTTTCCACTACAATAAACTGATGTTTAAAGCAGTAATTTTGATTACATATTTCGGTCTTTGTCAACTTTCCTTTGATTCGAAGAGGAGAGTTGTTGGCTGCTATAAGGACTTCATTAGTAAAACTATAATATTTTGTTGGTATTAGACCATCTCTGATGCAGCTTTGATCTGCACCGCTGTCTAACATTGCAACAAAGGTTTGTTTGAAGTTTCCTACAGAAATAGTTAGATGAACTAACCATTTTTGGAATTGGAATTTCTCAATCGTAGAAATGAATTGAGAAGCTGAAGGTTGAGTAGGGGTAATATTTATTTCTTGTGGAGGAATAAGTGTTTCTTCTTCTTCTTCTTGATAGATTTCTTTTCCTTTGGAAAGTCTAGATTGAATAATTGCAATATGAGCTTCTAAAGAGATATTCTTCATCTCTATATTGTTAGTAATCTGTCTTAAAGACTTGACTTCTTCCTTTAGAATATGAATCTCAGTTTGCAATTCTCTGGTAGAGATTGACTTAATACCAGAGGTTTGATTCATAGGATATTTTTCAAAAACTTTTGATATACTGAAAGGTTGAATGATATTAAGCTTCTCATCTTCTTGCAGAATTAAAGATTTTAATCTTTCAAAAAGTTTCTTTTGTTTGATAGGATCAGGTAATTGTTGAATCATATCAAAAATGAATTCTTTTGTATCAGAATTTATCTTCTTATTATCAATAGAAGACTTAATCATATTAATCTGTTTACAGTGACAGTCATCCTGACTTTCACTAGAGGAATCATAATTGCCATTATCTTCGTCAGTAATATAATTGATCTCAGAATAGATTTGCAATCTGTCTTTTAACTTGTTTCTGATATTTTCTTCAACATCAGAAATGCCATCAATGATTTCGTTTATCTTTCCTTTTCCTTTGCTTCGACATTTGCTAGCAATATGACCTTTCTTGCCACATTTAAAGCACTTGAAATCACCTGAATTCTTTTTTCTATTGAATCTTCTGAATTTGTTCGGGGAAAATGAATCGTCTTTATATTCCTTTTTCTTAGAATATCTTTTTTGTGAAAAAGATTTTTGAAGGAATTTTTTCTTTCTTTCAGTGGAAGGGGCACTGATTCCAGTAATTCCAAAAGCTTGACAGAAAGATCCCATTTCTTTTCTCTTACTGCCATATTTAGCCTGGAATTTGAGTTCTTGGCAAGCTGCAAGGGCTTCTTTTTTGACAAAAGCAAAGAGTTGACCAAAGGTCATTGAAGTGAAATCAATCTGTTCTGTTCCCATTTCCTTTTGTAAATTAATCATAATTCTTTGGGAAAACAGAGTTGGTAAACCAGTAATGAATTTTTCTTTCCAGAATGGTGCAGTACTGTCTGTTCGTTTAAGAACATGAGTCAAAAACATGTCTTTGTACCACCTGAAGTCACTAAGTGTTGGACACCTAATGTTAGTAAGGAATATTTTTGAAGAAGCTAATTCTTCCTGAGGATTTCCTACAAAGTGCATAGCTATGGTAACTATAAGGAAATCACTTGAATCGTTTTGGGTAGTAATTTCTCCTTGGGCATTTTCTACGTCTATAGTATGCTCAAGAATTGCTGTTTTGTCTTGCAAAGTCAAAGCATTGTCCCACCAATACTTTAACTGTCCAGTAAAACCAGTTATGAATAAACTCGCAATATCTTGTTCAGAACATCTTTTCATTTTGTATGCCAATTTGGCCATACCCATTTCTTGTAATGTGTTGAGTATTTCATATTCACTTTTTCCATCAATATTCCATTCGTAAATGGAATTTCCATCATAATCTTTCGTATGGAATTTTGCTCTTTCTTCATACATAATGTCAGGAGGGGTAGGTCTTGGATAGTAGTCTTTGGTTCTACTATTGTTCCAATTTTTACGAGGTCTATTGAAATTTGGTTTCTTTCCTCTTTCAATTTTATTAATATCCTGATCAGAATTAATTTGTAAAATATCGTCTTCAACTTTATTGATTTTTTGAATTACAGAGTTGTCAGAGGAATCAGATTTTAATGATGAATTTGAAGAATCTGATTCTTCGTTATCTTCTATAGTATCAATATTATTGATTTTTGAAGGACCGGGAAGGTTCTTGTTAATTGAATCAAGGGTTTGATTTATTTTAGATAATAATGACTCGTTTTCAAACGTGAGCTTATTTTCGAAGGCTCTAGGAATACTTCTTGGTTGAAAATGTGGTAAAGAAGTACTGTGAGGGAATGTTGAACTTGGTTTTGAAATGGCCTTAATGTCAGTAGATAAGGAATCTATTTGTGTTGAAATCGTGTGTAAAACTTGATTGGAGTAGTTATTCTGTTGATATAATTTCTTGACATCATCCAAATTAACTTGATCTCTAGGGTCAATACTTTCACGACCCCTTTTGAAAGGTGTAGCTATGACTTCTCCTTCTTTGGAATGGAGTTTCAAGGTCTGTAAGGGAGGAGTGATAGCAGTAATAGTAGTGCCATCTTGAAGTTGCCATTTCTTGTACAAACTTGTTTGTACATTAATAGCAGATTTTTTGAATGGTTCAGAAATTTCGTTTTTTGTAAAATAAAATTCTAACCAGTTTTCAAAATGAAAGGGAGCATGATATTTTTGAATATCTCTTATCCATTGAATTCGAATCTTAGCTTGACAGTAAGCATCAAGCTTAGAGTACCATGTGTAGTATTCTGATTCTTCTTTGAAATCCTTTTCAAGTTCTTCGATATCAATCTTAACACCAACTTTAGTGATAACATTAATACCGTGGAATTCTCCATGCATCTGACTGGAATTAGGAGAATTATTAGGAGAAAAATTGAGTTCATTTGAAATGTCAGGAATAGGTGTTTGATTGTGAATCCTAATTGAAGGATCTTCTTGAGTATAAGGAGTTTCTACTATGAAAGATCTAGATTCTCTAAATGAATTTCTAGGAATAGAGTAGGGTCTGATGGATCTCCTATTTTCATTGAGTGAGTTGAAACGAACCAGGACTGTACCATCTTGTTCTTCAACTATGTCTTGAATTTCTGTTCTTTCGAGATTTCTTGGTCTCTGAGGAACATCTATTTGAAAGGCTTCTGGAATGGTAATTTCATTCCATTTCAGGCGTTTAGGGACAAAGGTCTTTGAATAGTCAGCATCAATTTGTAATAGTATTGTCTCATCGGTAAAGTTATTAATTAATTTGCATTTGGGATTAATAGCAGAACTCATTAATCTAAAGTAAATGCGATAAATAATTACAAATTGTTCTGCAAGTTTTTCAAATTCTTCTCCTTGCAGATGAACATCGAGAATTAAGGAATTCATAATTAAAGGATCAGTTAATGAAACTGGAAAATTAGGAATACAATTGAAATAAATAGGACCATTACAAATATTAGTTTGAATCATACTTAAAATTGACGATTTGTATCTTCGCATACGTTTATCACGTAAAGCCATGTAAACAGGAATGTCTATACCAATATGAGCAAGTGGTTTGACTGCTACTTGAATCATACCAAAATGAATATAACGAAATCCTTTCTCTAAATATTTTCGTATAGAAATATGAGATAAAAGAGGAATTGATTGAAACTTATTTTGAATGTTTAAAGTCTCTTCATGAATTTTTACGCTAAAAGCGCTTTTGAAATCAAAAGTACCAATTTTGTAAATATTTTCTATATTTTCATTAGGAAGAGTCCAGTTTGAAAAGTCCTCATTAATCATCTCTTCTTTGCTTTGTATTATGTGTCCTGAATTACTTCCAGAACCAGAGAAAAATTTTCTAATAAAACCAGCCATCATCAATAGCAATTTTATGAACTAGACATAGATCATACCTTGACCGGGAACAACGGGAACACTCCACCGGGAACACCACGCTCTCTTCGGGCTTACCAACGGGTTCACGAGCTTACCAACGTCTTACCAACGCTCAGGATACTCACTATGAATAGGTCACTTGTTGCTCTCAACAAAGAGTGGAATTACTAGGTCACTTGGCTCTGATACCATAAAACATTATTTTAAGAGATGCTTTTACAAAGGATAATGTTTTCAGACTTTGTAAACTTTGTAATTCCACTGAGATGATGATCTGAAATACTATATAATAGTACCTTAAACATAAAATGAGCATTCAGGGGATCAAAGTACTAAGCAGACATATAAGAGATGACTAAAATAATGAAGAGACTCTATTGAACATGTGGTTAATCTATCCCACTTTTCTTTTGAAGGGTTTCCATTTGCATTACATCTTGTTTTTGTCACATCCTTTAGATATCATACAATTTTTTTAAAATGTACTCATATTACCAAGACGCTGATGAAATTTGGTTTCATTGCTTGTGAAACCCATTGAAAACTTTCCCGTGATGTTGAATTTGTTGAGGATAAATTTCATGTAGATAATAACGTTGTTGATAATAGCCCTAGACTAGAAAATCCTAATGTTCAAGGAGATATGCAAATTGGGAAGATGAAAATTGATGATATCATTGATGAACCAAGGAAAAGTCAAAGAATTAGAAAAGAGAAAAAATTTGGTCCTGATTTCATTAGTTTTCTAGTTGAGGGTTCTATAGAGAATGTTACTCATAAGATTGAAAATATTATGCATATTGAAAATGATCCTAAATCTTATGAAGAAGCAATGAACTCAATTCGAAGATCGCTGTTAATATGACTGACATTATCGGAAACGAAGGGGGGAAATTTCGTAAATTGGCCTTTCTCTATTGAAAAGCATAAATTTGGCAAATACATATCATATAAATTCATAAATTGTATTCAACATCCACTCAGCAATCAACATATCTACCACCAGATGCCAAGATTGTAAGTAAGTACATTGCATAAACCCTAACAGAATAACAACCAATATATTTAAAAATTTCATCAATTTATAAAGTAATTAATCTAACGTTAGCAAGACAAAAATATGAGATCCAAAAAATTCAAGAATTTTAACAGGGTGATGGGGAGTGAACCCCTAATATTCTGAATCGATAATGACAAGCAGAAACTAAAATCATGGATAAAATTTCATAAGTAAATGAAGTAAAGTTTCATGCGATGGAATCAAAAGATAATAATTTTACCATTTTCGATCACTGGATGGAAATCTCTCCCGCTCTCCCCCTCCCCCTCTCCCTCTTCGACGCGTTTCGGCCCTATATGTATTGGCCCGGTCCATTTTATATTAAAAAATAGTGTAAATTGTTAAAAAGCATCTGGCCCGCTTCAAACTTGTATAAAAACCCCTGGACTTTTTGCTCTTGTTAAATAAACCCGGGCTCAATCAAAACCCTCTTATACCAGTTGCATGTAATATCTAAGCGGTTGCAGTAATATATAAGCAGTTACAGTGGCTTGTAATATCCAAGCAGTTGTGGGAATACAAGGCCTAGATGAAATAAAGCCCAGAGGTTTTTTCAGAAGGATTTGGAATGTTAGAAACTTTGAAAATTACAATGGTTTTTAGACAGCCCCGAGCAGACCGGAGGCTTTCTGACAATTTTCCCTAAAAAATAACAGATCTTAGAATTTGAACCTCAGGGCTCCCTCAGTTGCAAGGAGGTTTAAATACTAGGCTACATGGGCGTGCACAGCTAAACTAACCTTAACTTAACTATCGAATCCAAATAGTTGGATTCGCGTGACAAAATCATATTGTTGATTCAACATGTTCCAGAAATTATTCACATACCCCGAACAAAACGAATAACAATACATGATAAGAGGAGATTCCCACGGTAAACACATATGCTTTCTTCAACGCAAATAATTTTCTTGGGAATTTAGAACTCTCTCATAAATCGTGATTACCTCAAATCGTGATTACCTCAAATCAAATCGTGGTAATCCTCTTCCCTCTTACTGCCGCCATGAAACTTGTTTGTTTTGTCTAGCGAACGTTGTTAGGGTCTTAATTGATAAACGGAAGAGGTGTCAGCTATAGTAAACTATTTGTAGATGTGTAATTGGTATACGGGGCAAACTACAAGGGTGTTTTCTGCAGTTAACTATTTACCCAAAAAAACGATCTTTCCTTCTCGTCCAATAATAATAATTACAAATAATTAAACCAATAGAAAGAAATTTTTACCACCTCATTCATGCAATCAAAATACAAGTCACTCATTTTGATTTTGGTCTTTACGCCAAACCTATATATATAGAAGGCTAAATTGCATAAAGGTAACCATAACTTTCATGTTTGCGATTGATACCATGAACTTCATAATTAGAGATAGGTACCATGAGCTTTGGTTTTCAACCGATTTCTTTACTAATATACCATGATGTGGCAGTAAGATGGTATTAATTTACAACCGGAAATGGTAGTTCATGATAATTATCTCTAATTATGAAAGTTCATGATATCAATCGTAAAAAACATGAAAGTTCATAAATACCTTTGTGCAAGAATACCTTTATGCAGGTTAGGCTATATAGAAATCCCCCGAACATCCATTTACATACCAAGAACATCCATTTACATATCAAATGACACGTAACCTTTTCACAAACACCCCTTAAATATACAGATACATCTCTTGGCTTCACAAAACCCAACTCTCCATGATAAATAACCACCAATTAAATTAAACCCATTGGAAGGAACTATTCAATTTAGCCGAACAGGTTTATTTACAACATAAACTATTTTGGATGCACTACATATTATCTTACACCTACCCAAAAAAACATTCAAATTATCATCTACTTGGTTTCTTGAAGTTGGATCGATGCATCAAATCCGAATTCTTTTCCAGGAACAAACATCTCTTCAAGCTCTTCATAGCTCTGATGAACTCTCAGATCTTTTGTCACCTTGAGGCCTTCCTGTATCATTTTTCGCAAGATAGGTCATAAAATTATAAAAGAAAATTTGAAATTGTGGTAAATAATCGCACAACAGATTAAAATCACAATATCGAACAACTATCAACGAGATTTTCCAATTAATCCTTCTTTATTTTCAGACGATAAAATTTTTAAAATATTTTCTACACGCAAGCTAGTGAGTAGCGAAAAGTTAACTTGAACACAAGCAGTACCTTTTGAACATATTCAGCCATTGTAGAGTTGATAATTTTCTTGATAGTTTGCCGATTAACTTTGGATGGTCCAAGGAGGTGCATGAGTATATCTTTTGGAATCTACATAATGAAAAAGAGAGAAAAAAAAGGTTGGAAATACAAAAGGCCCTTACTAGGAATAAAAAGCAGAAAAAGAAAAAGAGCTAGATGTTAAAAGAACATATAGTGTGATAAAAGGAATCGAGTAGAAAACTTACATCTGGTGTTTTCCCTGGATTTTCAAGTCATGGGCGACGAATAGGAAAATGCAAACAGTACCAAGGTTAGTTATTGGCTAAGTTGCATCCTAATAAACAAGAAAAACCATTTTATATGGAATGACAACTTTAATGCAAACATATCGGTGTTAATGATAAAATTGACAAAGTACAGAAAGTTGTTTCATTGATAAAGGAAATAGACTACGGGTAAAAGAAGAGATTTTGTTCATGGGGGTGTTCAAGAAAAGGTGGTGTTGAAATAACAGTGTCAACTTCAACATCAGAAACAACTAGATCATATTCCCATCAATTTTTGACAACGTTGATGAACAATGCGACCTTTTAGGCCTTTTTAAAAATTGCTGAAAGATAAGAATTATAGTAGGGTGAGTAGATGATAACCATCGAACTTTTCTCTGAATATCATCAAAGACAATAAAGTAAAAAAATTACATCAAGCACCACCCTATGCTTAGAACTTGTATTAAATATTACATAAAACGACATTCAAAAGTTGCATTACACACCACACCAATGGCGGCATTTGTACTATTCAAAGTTCTATGGTGTTCTATAGAAAATTGGATGGTGTTTTATTTACCCTATCATATTATATCATGCCTCTCGAGGCATACATTTGGCTTCGATGAATAGTAAAAGCAAAGAAAACAATACCTCCTTTGACTCTTCGAAAGCCGGGAATGGGCTGTGCAGCCTTGACGAGCTTGGAGAAAACATCGTCAAAGATAGCTTGTGTCTTTGCTCCAGAAGCATCAACTCGAACCTGCATGTTTTATAACTTATACGGTCATATTATTTCCATGTTGACATAGCAAAATGCAACAGTTTGCATTATTTCAGTTAAAGTATTATCATCCATTGGAAGGCATTCTTCCTCTCCATAAAAGGTTAACTTGCTTCAAGATTGAAATCATAGTCTAGAATAAATCCTTAGCTCCAACAAAAAGGAGAAGCAAAAGGTTAATACATTAATAAATGAATGCTCACTGTTGAGTTTAACTCGTATTCTCTAATCCTTGAAAGTTGAGTCGGCTCATGACATTCTTGAGCCGGCTCATAAGTCGTTTGGAAATATCAATTGTTCTCTGTTTACAAGAGACGGCTCAGAACAATCTTGAGCCAGCTCGACCCTATGATTAGACGGCTCAAGTTTAGTATGAGACGGTTCATAACATGTCTGGAATTACAGATTTCTCTCTTTTCATATGAGACGGCTCAAACTAAGTGTCACGCCCCGCTTCCCAGAGTGCGCAAACTACGGCACCTGACAGAGCCAACCATGCTACCGTGGCTAGGAAACATCCCTCCACAGTCACATTACGGCTATCTATAGGATATCAAGAACAGAAAATATATAAAAACTATCTAGTACGTGTCCATTTGCCACAGTAAACTGAGTCAAGAAAATGTATAAGCGGAAACGAATTAAATCCACTAAACATCTGAAACTTGTCCCAATATGGGCTCACATCAAGGAAATAAAACCGCGGAAACTAAACTAAACTAAACGTCTCTAAATAACATATGTTCAATTTCTCACTGCTCGACTTGATGGCTAAAATACTCATGTTCAGCCCGCGACAAAGATAGAAGAACTGGACCATACAAAACCCAGACGTCAGTGCCTCATAATACCAAATAACAGTGATAACCAGGATATAACGATATAACTAAACATGAATATAAATAGATAATACAGATATGAAATAATAGAGTATGTGTATGTATGTGATGTGTAACCTAAAACTATGCTTCTAAGTTATCTATTCTAAAAGTCTTTGAAATCAATTAATATAATTATCATCGTAACCCAACAGTCTATGTCTCGTTTATTCCCTACGGGACCACAGTAACAGGAGGTAATTATTCCACAACGCTCGGAAAAACGGCAAACATATAATAATAGCATTTGAGTTATGTTTCGGTTACATTCTTGATTTCCCCTTTACCCCCAGATTTGTATTCAAGTCGGGTATTGCCAATATAAATCTAATGCCAACACAGGTTCAAGCAAGTACAGTTCTCATCTATGCAGACAACAAGTCACGTCCATCAGGACAACATGCCAATATTGTTGGCATTAATAACAAGATCTAAGTAACAAGTCAAGTAGTGTGTCATGAACATGTCATGTGATGCATATCAGCCAAATAGATACCCAATGTAAAACTGTAACCAGTATCAAAACACGGCTAATGCAAGGATGCATATGTATCTATCTGTAATAACCGTTATACGTCCATTACCATGTATTTCGCAATCTAGATAACATATTGAACTGATATAGTAGTATGATAATATCGTGATGTTCCGGCAT
This sequence comes from Agapanthus africanus, assembly GCA_030015575.1. Taxonomy (NCBI): domain Eukaryota; kingdom Viridiplantae; phylum Streptophyta; class Magnoliopsida; order Asparagales; family Amaryllidaceae; genus Agapanthus; species Agapanthus africanus. The sequence goes on along the minus strand of CM057347.1, from coordinate 485,738,660 downwards.
GCAACTAGATAAACCATTATCAGTACGGATACAGACGAATACTATAAAACTGTAAATCGATAATATTTGTTGAATATTAAAACACATGCACTATTATTTATTAAATAGATATTGATATAATAACATTAACAGGGATAACATATTCAATCCGATTAATAACTATAAAAGTGGTATTGATTAACCATGAAGAAAAAAGTTCCGTTCAGAAATTCAGCGTCACCCTGATTTATAAAATAGCTTATAAATAACAAACGTCCTCCAAAAGAGATGTGTCATATATCAAAACAAAGCTAATTCAATAAGATTTTCATTTTTATAAGTTAAAATATCTCATGTTGTTCCTACAAAAAGTTATGAACGTTTGAAATTGAAAGTTTGTTGCTGTAATTTCCCTGGACAGTAGCCCAGAGGTACTTTCATTTACGGTTTACCTTATTTAAACAATTTATTTTGCAAGTAAATATTTCACAGGGTTATAGTATTCTGAGTTAGCTTCGTAACGAACTAAAGAACGTATGCAAATAATTTTTCTATGATTTATAATGAATTTTATAAGGTAAGGTATACAGTAAATTTCAAATTTGTCGTATCCGTTTTGCGACGACGTTTCTTGTGTAAATTATAATATTCTCAAATTATATTTTGTATAACGTTATAAAATGCAGATTATAAACTAATTAATGATAATAATAAGAAATATTAAGACAATATATATTTATAGAAATAATTATAGCATGTCGCAAGTTGTAAACTTGCATACATTGTATATTATAAAACTGATTAATGTTAAAAAACTACGGTGTATAAATTATATAGATATAGCTGTATGATGATGATGATGATAGTACGACAGCATATAAGTAAATTATATAAAGCATAGCATGTAGTAAGTTGTAGACTTGCCTCGAAACAAACGCGATGAACGGAAACAATATGACGCTATACAAATCAACATCAAGTTTTGATGGCTCGGTTAAGGTTCTAGGATGCGGCTGGAGTTGCGTCGGCAAGAATGGGTGTGGGCTTACAGAACGAAGAAGGAGAATATACAAATTGATGAGGGAGAGATGTTATGTAGAGAGAGTTTTGTGTTTAATATAAATATATATAATATAGTTTAAATTAGGTTATAAATATTTATTAGATTTAATGTATATAGATAATATCAAACTACAACCGATCTCCACCAAAATCTCATCAAAAATATATTTTGGAAAATAATTCATATATGTAAACTTCTCAATCATAATACAAGAATATATTTTAAATAACCCATACCTCTAATTTAAGATTTAAAAGAATTCTAAAAATATATCTAGATTTAGTAAATATTTGATATTAGATATCTTGATATTTAAACGTAAAAGATAAAAGTAAAATAAGATATGGATGGCAACCATATGATGACAGTTAACAAAATATAAATTATTCTTAACTTGTGGCTATTAAAAAATATGCGATGATCTAAGATATATGATATATAAAGATTTAATAATATAATGTAGGTATTATACTAGATTCACATAGATACACTTTACCGGTAAATCTCAGATACAATTTTGCACCATATTGGGTTCTAAACTTGTGGGTCGGGTCGGATAACGACTACTACTATTCGAATCATTCGCGACCCACTAGATAGAATAGAAGAAATATAAAGTAAATGTTAAAATACCAATTAATGTTGTATAACCATACTAGGGTGTTATATTATAACCAACTACAAAAGAATTTCATTCTTGAAATTCACGAAACAGGAAAAGATAAGATACGGATCTAAAGAAAGAAATGAGGAAACTTTTGTCGAATCCCGTCTTCACGTTCCCAAGTAGATTCTCCATGCGAACAATTTCCCCACGAAACAAGCACTAGAGGGATCACCCTATTCCTGAGAATCTTTTCTCGTCGATCCACAATCGTCATTGGTTACACTTTATAAGTCAAATCTTCTCTCACTGTCAATTCCGAGTGATCTAAAACGCGCGTCTCATATCGAACATACTTGCGGAGTTGAGATATATGAAACACGTCATGAACACTCGCCAAAAATGGTGGTAAAGTCAATCGATAAGCTACCTCTTCAACACGCTCGATAATACCGAAAGACCCCACGAATCGAGGACTAAGCTTGCCTCGACTACCAAATCGAATCACTCCTCTGGTCGGTGATATCTTCAAGAATACAAAATCACCAACTGCGAACTCCATAGGACTTCATCCTGTATCAGTCCAACTTTTCTGTCGATCTTGTGCCGCCTTCATATGATTTCGGATCACGTTAACTTTCTCCAGCGTTTGCACAACAAGATCTGGTCCCAATAATCTTCTTTCTCCAATATCGTCCCAAAAAACGGACGAGCGACACTTGCGACCATATAATGCTTCGAATAGAGCCATTTGTATAGTCGTCTGAAAACTATTATTATAAGAAAACTCCACCAAGGGCAAATGATCCTCCCATAAACACTTGAACTCTAACATGCATGCTCTCAACATATCTTCAAGAGTTTGGATCGTCCTTTCTGACTGGCCATCTGTGCTAAACTTTAATCGAGTTCCCAAACTTTCCTGTAAATTTCTCTAAAAGTGCGATAAAAATCGGGTATCACGATCGAAAACTATGCTTACTGGTATTCCATGCAAGCTCACAATCTCCTGCATGTATCTTTCTGCTAAACCTTCCGTCGACTGACCGACTCGAAATGGTATGAAATGAGCTGCCTTGGTCAATCGATCAACAATCACCTAAACTGCATTATTGCCCTTTGGACTCCATGGTAAATCTGTCACGAAATCCATGGTTATATGTTCCCACTTCCATTAAGGAATCGGAAGTGGTTGCAATAAACCAGCTACCCTTTGATGTTCAGTCTTGACTTGCTGACACACCAAGCACTTCGATACATAACGAGCAATCTCTCTTTTCATGCCTTCCCACCAGAAATGTTGTCGTGGATCTTGGTACATCTTTATGCCTCCCGGATGTACGGAATACGCGGAACTATGAGCCTCCTTCATAACTTCTTCACGAACATCTCCTTTTGGCACACATAAATGACTCCCATATCATAACGAACCATCTTCATGAATTAACAAGTCCGTTCGAAGTCCCGCTTCTACTTGTTCTCGAAACTTCTGCAACCATGGATCATGCGACTGCGCTGCTTTAATATTATCGATCAAGCATGACTGTACTTGCAATTGCATCAACTGTCCCGAAGAATACAGTAGTACAATCTTCAATTCGAATCTCTGAAACTCATCTATAACCTCCTTCTGTGCAGTCAACATCCGTATTGCTGCAACCGACTTAGAGCATCCGGCACTACATTAACTTTCCCCGGATGGTATTTTAAATCAAGATCATAGTCGACCATCATCTACGCTGCCTCATGTTGAGCTCTTTCTGTGTGAACACAGTTTAGGCTCTTATGATCGGTAAATACTTCTACCATTTCGCTCAATAACTAGTGTCACTAAATCTTCAAACCAAAATTCACTGCTGCTAGCTCCAAAACATAGGTTGGGTAGTTCTTCTCGTGAGTCTTCAATTGTCTCGACGTGTAGGCTATAACCTTCCCATTCTGCATTAGAACATATCTCAAGCCTTTTCCAGATACGTCGCTGTGAATAACCAGCCTTCCGGAACCGTCTGGCAACGCTTCAAAAGCTGACGCACATTTCTCCTTCCATACGAACGGTATCTCTTTTTGTGTTAGCTTGGTTAATGGTTCTGCTATTCGAGCGAAGTTCTCCACAAACCTTCTATAATATCCAGCGAGCCCAAGAAAACTTCTGATCTCCGCTGCGTTCTTTGGAATCGGCCAATTATGAACTGTCGCAATCTTTTCAGGGTCAACGGCAATTCCATCTCCGGATACGACATGACCCAAGAACTTCACTTCTTCGAGCTAAAACTCGCACTTGCTCATCTTAGCATATAACCTTTTTTGCCGCAACGTTTGCAGTGCAATCTTCAAGTATTTTGTATGCTCTTCTTTACTTCTCGAATAGACCAGAATGTCATCAATAAACACTACTACGAACTGGTTTAAATACGGTGAAAAGATTCGATTCATCAAGTCCATAAATATCGCCGGAGAGTTCGTGACTTCGAATGGCATCACTAAGTACTCGTAATGCCTATATCGAGTTCGGAACGCTGTCTTGCAAATGTTTTTCGATTTCATCCGAACTTGATGATATCCGGATCACAAATCCAGCTTCGAGAATACCCTCGCGCCGTTAAGTTGATCGAATAATTCATCGATACGAGGGATTGGGTACTTATTCTTAATAGCCACCCGCTTTAATTCTCGATAATCGATGTACATCCGTCGTGTGTTATCCTTCTTCTTGACTAGAAGAACTGGAGCTCCCCATGGTGAACCACTGCTACGAATCCATCCCTTCTCTAACAATCAGCAATTTGTTTCTTTACCTCTTCCAGTTCCACCGATAACATCGGATAAAAGGCTTTGAAATCGGCGCTGCTGCAGGAATAAGATCAATCGCGAACTCCACGTCTCGTTTTGGCGGTAAACCCGAGATGTTCTTGAACACATCCATAAAACCCCGAACTGTTATCAGCGCTTCATCTGCAACTTGTTTACGAACTTCACCTTTCAGTAAACGGTTTTCTTCATCATGAATTTGCAAGTTTATTCTAAGGCTTATGGGTTATCAGCCAATCACACTTCCGCAGCGCCACTCTGATAAACTGAGGTGGGTTCGTCAGAACTTCAATCAAACATTTTATATCTGATCGACCTTGAAACAGTCTGTACCAGCTCCCGCTGGGGTTGATCTCGAACTACTGCAATCATCATATGTTCACATGTGTTTTTCCTTGTTCTTCGAAACGCAAACGGATTGGTTCTTACGGGACAAGAGGAAAGATATTACGTGGTTGCTGGATCCAAGCTCGCGATAAGATATAAACTCGTAAGCAATGACGCAGAGAGTAAATAAGGTAATACAATGCACATAAGTCAAGAAAATGAATCAAAATAGGATTTCAGGTTACCTAAATAGAGTACCGCATTGTAACCATGCCGCGGTACATAGTTACAACTACATAACTCCATTCAAGTCGCCAAATCCTCCTATCAGAATCGAAGGAATAAGAAAGGAGAAACAATAAGGAACCAAAAGAATTCCAAGCCGAGATACAATATTATTTCCATATCGTCAAGATAAAAGAGTTAAGGGAAAGATAAGATTTATGAATTTGAATGACAAGACAATAATGTGGCAGAGAATGTTCCTAATTCCGGGTTTCCTGGTCAGTGTATTAGGTTCAATACCAAACTACAAAAGAACCAAACCTGACTAACCCTAAATTCTAGAACTCTGATACCAAACAAACCCTGTCACGTCCCGTTTCTCAGAGTGCACAAACTACGGCACGTGACAGAGCCAACCATGCTACCTGTGGCTAGGAAATATCCCTCAACGGTAACATTATGGCTGTTTATAGGATATCAAGAACATAAAATATATAAAAACTATCTAGCACATGTCCATTTGCCGCAGTAAACAGAGTCAAGAAAATGTATAAGCGGAAACGATTTAAATCCAATAAACATCTGAAACTTGTCCCAATATGGACTCATATCAAGGAAATAAAACCGCGGAAAATAAACTAAACTAAACGTCTCTAAATAACACATGTTCAATTCCTCACTGCTCGGCTTGATGACTAAAGTACTCCTGTTTAGCCTGCGACAAAGATAGAGGACCTGGGTCATACAAAACCCAAACGTCAGTGCATCATAATACCAAATAACAGTGATAACCAGTATATAACGATATAACTAAATATGAATATAAATAGATAATACAGATATAAAACAGTGGGGTATGTGTATGTATGTGATGTGTAACCTAAAACCGTGCTTTTAAGTTATCTATTCTAAAAGTCTTTGAAATCAATTAATGCAATCATCATCGTAACCCAACAGTCTATCTCCCGTTCATTCCCCACAGGACCACGGTAACAGGATTTATTCCGTAACACCCGGAAAAACGGCAAACAAGTAATTATTCCGTAACGTCCGGAAAAATGGCAAACATGTAATTATTCCGCAACGCCCGGAAAAACGGCAAATAGATAATTATTCCGTAATACCCGGAAAAACGGCAAACATGTAATAATAGCCTTTGAGTTACGTTTTGGTTACATTCTTCATTTCCCTTTACCAACAGGTTTGTGTTCAAATCAGGTATTGCCAATATAGATCTAATGCCAACACTGGTTCAAGCAAGTACAGTTCTCGTCTATGCAGACAACAAGTCACGTCTGCCAGGACAACACGTCAATATTGTTGGTATTAGTAACAAGATCTAAGCAACAAGTCTAGTAGTGTGTCATAAACATGTCATGTGATGCATATCAACCAAATAGATACCCAATGTGAAACTGTAACCAGTATTGAAACACGGCTAATGCAAGGATGCATATGTATTTATCTGTAATAACCGTTATACATCCATTACCATGTATTTATCTGTAATAACCGTTATACATCCATTACCATGTATTTTGCAATCTAGATAACATATTGACTGATATATTAGTATGATAATATCATGATGTTCCGGCATGCAACTAGATAAGCTATTATCAGTACGGATACAGACGGATACTATAAAACTGTAAATCAGTAATATTTGTTGAATATTAAAACACATGCGCGCACTATTATTTATTAAATAGATATTGATATAATAACATTAACAGAGATAACATATGCAATCCGATTAATAACTATAAAAATGGTATTGATTAACCATGAACAAGAAAGTTCCGTTCAGAAATTCAGCGTCACCCTGATTTGTAAAATAACTTAAAAATAACAAACGTCCTCCAAAAGGGACGTGTAATATACCAAAACAAAGCTAATTCAATAAGGTTTTCATTTTTATAAGTTAAAGTATGTCAGGCTGTTCCTACAAAAAGTTATGAACGTTCGAAATTTAAAGTTTGCTGCTGAAATTTCCATGGACAGCAGTTCGGAGGTACTTTCATTTACAGTTTACCTTATTTAAACAATTTATTTTGCAAGTAAATATTTCACGGGGTTATAGTATTCTAAGTTAGCTTCGTAACGAACTAAAGAATGTATGCTAATAATTTTTCTAAGATTTATAATGAATTTTATAAGGTAAGGTATACAGTAAATTTCAGATTTGTCGTATCCGCTTTGCGACGACGTTTTATGTGTAAACTATAATATTTTCAAACTATATTTTGTATAACGTTATAAAATGCAGATTATAAATTAATTAATGATACTAATAAGAAATATTACGACGATATACATATATATATATTTATAAATATAATCATGGTATGTCGCAAGTTGTAAACTTGGATACATTGTATATTATAAAACTGATTAACGTTAAATAACAACGGTGTATAAATTATATAGATATAGCTGTATGATGATGATGATAATAATAGTACAACATATAAGTAAATTACATAAAGCATAGCATGTAGCAAGTTGTAAACTTGCCTCGAAACAAACGCGATCAGCGGAAGCAACATGACGCTATACAAATCAACATCAAGTTTTGATGGCTCGGTTAAGATTCTAGGATGCAGCTGGAGTTGCGTCGGCGAGAATAGGTGCGGGCTTGAAAAACGAAGAAGGAGAATGTACAAATTGATGAGAGAGAGATATGTTATGTGGAGAGAGATTTTGTGTTTAATATAAATATATATAGTATAGTTTAAATTAGGTTATAAATATTTATTAGTTTTAATATATATATAGATAATATCAAACTACAACCAATCTCCACCAAAATCTCACAAAAATATATTATGGAAAATAATTCATATATGTAAACTTCTCAACCATAATGCAAGAATATATTTTAAATAACTCATACCCCAAATTTAAGATTTAAAAGGATTCTAAAAATATATCTAGATTTAGTAAATATTTGATATTAGATATCTTGATATTTAAACGTAAAAGATAAAAGCAAAATAAGATATGGTATGGCAACCATATGATGACAGTTAACAAAATATAATTTATTCTTAACTTGTGACTATTAAAAGATATATGATGATTTAGATATATGATATATAAATATCTAAAAATATAATGTAGGTATTATACTAGATTCACATAGATACACTTTACTGGTAAATCTCAGATACTATCTTGCACCATATTGGTTCTAAACTTGCGGATCGGGACGGATAACGACTACTACTATTCGAATCATTCGCGACTCAATATATAGAATAGAAGAAATATAAAGCAAGTGTTAAAATACCACTTAATGTCGTATAACCGTACCAGGGTATTACACTAAGTTTGAGCCGGCTCGAAGTTTGTTGGGCCGAATACTGGACTGTTTCGGGACTCCTATTTCTAATCAGATTTGCCTCATACTATATATATTGTAGTTTGTAACTCTAATTGGATTAACATTTTATAATCAGAATTAATAGAAAGGATGTTAGGTTTTTTGTTAGGGATTTTGTGCGAATTGGTCCACCGTTGTAATCTCCATATTTGTTCAATTAGTAAAGCTTCTCCTTTGCCCATGGTTTTTTCCGTAAGGGTTTTCCACGTAAATCTTGTGTCTTCTGATTTGTGCTTTATTTCTATCGTTTTTTATTATTTATTTCTTCTATTTATCGTTTGTTTATTGCTTCGTGATCGTATTTGCCGCAACAAACTGGCATAAGAGCTACATTGTGTTTGAGAGATTTGGTGTTTTGTTTGAACCGTTAAGTCTTTGATCTCACGATCTAAATTTACAGTGGGTAACGGCGCTTGTGTCTTCTTCCTTATCTTCTTAGATTTAGGGTTTGTAAGCACTCAAGGTGTCTTAATTTGATCCTACATCATGTCTCCAACGATTATGAAGTTCGATTGGAATATGAGTTTAGTATATGGCAAGTTCGTATGAATGCTGTATTGACACAGAATAATTTGAGGAAGGCGAGTCTTGAGAAGGATTCAAGGCCTTCCATTATGACGGAGGAAGTATTGGAGGAGTTGGATGAAAAGGCTCTTACGGCGATCCAACTGTGTTTGACAAACGAAATTTTGCAAAAGGTTTTGGTGGAGAAGGCGGGTAGTTTGTGGTTGAAGTTAAATGGGTCATATTTGAATAAGTTTCTCACAAACCGACTCCTGTTGAAACGTCTCTACATACTTCGTATGTCACAATGCTCTCTTATCAAATCTCACATCGGTGTGTTTAATTCGATCATTACAGATCTGGGTAAAATTGATATTAAGATTGATGATGAAGACAAGCACTTTAATTATTATGATTTTGCCATCCTCTTATAAGCACTATCATGACACCATGGTCTATGGACGAGATACTATCTCGATCAAGAATATCAAAGTAAATTTGATGAATAAAAAGAAAATCGACATGGAGTTTAACTTTTAGCAAAGACGATGGTCAATCTTCAGGCTTATTTGTTCGATGGCAAGCAGAGAATAGAGATCCGGAAACGAGTAAGAAATTAAGGTCGAAGTCCAAGAATAAAAACTTGACCTGCAACTATTGCAAGAAAAAGGGGCACTTCAAAATCGATTATTTCAAATTGCAGAAAAAACAGAAGCAGGAAGACAATCAGAAGCAGTTTTCAACCGACTCAAATATTGCGGAAGGAGATCTACTTATGGTTCTTGACAACATATATCGATCCAAGTATGAATGGATTATGAATTTGGGTTGTTCCTACCATGTATGTCCCAATAAGGATATGTTCACCATCTATGAGTCTGTTGATGGTGGAGTGGTTTTTATGGACAACAATAATTCGTGTCGAGCTATTGGTAAGGGGACGATCCAAATCAAGATATTTGACGGCGTTGAGAGAACATTAGCGGAAGTTAGGTATGTACCTGATTTGAAGAAGAAACTCATCTCATTAGGTACACTCGACGTTAAGGGTTATAAGTTCTCCGCTGAAAGTGGAGTTTTGAAAGTAACCAAAGGTGCTCTCGTCATTATAAAGGGCTTGAAAATTGAGTACTTATATGTGTTGTAGGGTTCGACACTGCCGGGTCGGTGACACTTTCATCATATAAATCTATCTCAGATGCAGATTTACCAGATTATAGCATATGAGGCTCGGGTATATGAATGAAAGGTACGGTCGAGTTATCGAACCAGGGTCTACTTTGTGGTCAAAGTATATCGAAAATGGAGTATTGTGAGCATTACATTTTTGGGAAGCAGAAACAAGTTAGCTTCAGTTCGGCGGTGCACAGCACAAAAGATACAATTGACTATATCCATTCGGATTTTTAGGACCCTCCCAAGTTGCTTCCAAAGGAAGCGGTGCCAAATATCTGCTTACTTTCATCGATAATTTTTTGAGGAAGGTTTGGGTCTACTTCATGAAGCACAAGAGTGATATGTTTCTTACATTCAAGCAATAGAAGATATTGATTGAGAAGCAGACAAGCAAGAAGATTATGAGGCTAAAAACGGTTAACGGATTAGAATTTTGTGATGAAGATTTCAATGAATTCTGCAAAAACGAAAGTATCGTTCGGCAACATGCTGTTGTCCACACACCACAGCAAAATGGAGTCACGGAACGCATGAATCGGACTTTTTTGGAGAAAACTCGGTGCATGTTATCGAATGCAGGGCTCGGCAAGGAGTTTTGGGCAGAAACGATGAACACGGAATGCTGTGTGGTGAATCGATCAGCTCATACAGCGCTTGGTAGTAAAACACCGGAGCAGATATGCTCTAGAAAGCACGCCGATAATTCTACACTTAGAGTGTTTGGTTATCCCGTATATGCACATTGTCGTAAAGGCAAGTTAGATCATCGAGCGAAAAAATACATTTTTCTTAGTTATGCCACCGGGGTCAGGTTATAGGTTGTGGTGTCCAAATCCTAAGTCGCCAAAATTTAAGATTAGCAGAGATGACACTTTTAACGAGTCTGCTATGTTGAAACCGAAGAACGTGAAATCTCCAAATCAAGATGATACAAGGACGAACCGAGCATTGAATTTGAAGTCGATGAAAACTTGAGTTCGCAGGAGATATCTCATTCACCATCGTCTGATGAAGATCAGTCCAAGATGAGCAGTATCTACTCGCTTAAGACCGACAGCGAAGGGACATTAGACCACCATAAAGATATAGCTACGATGATCTAGTAGCATATGCGTTGTCCGTTGCAGAGACGGTTGATAGTAGCGAACCTACGAGTTATCAAGAAGCCATCTCATCCGATGAGTCGGCTCGTTGGTTAGTCGCTTTGAATAAAGAGATCGAGTTTCTTCACAAGAATCAAACATAGAAGCTCGTTATGCCCAAAAGAGGAAAGAAAGTAGTTGGCTGCAAGTGGGTTTTCAAAAGGAAAGAAGAAGATCAAAGGGTTGCAGATACTCGATACAAGGCACAGTCGGTAGCTAAACCTTATTCGCAGGTTCGGAGGGTGGACTTTAACGAAGTAATTTCTCCGGTTGTAAAACACACATTTCTTCGTGTCTTGCTCGGTTTGGTAGCTATGCAAGATTTAAAGCTCGAGCAGCTCGATATTAACACCGCTTTCTTGCATGGTGATTTGGTAGAGAAGATCTACATGCAACAATCCGATGGTTTCGAAATTGAAGGTAGGAAGACCATGTTTGTTTGTTAAAGACGTCTCTCTATAGTTTTAAGCAGTCATCTAAACGTTGGTATAAGAAATTTGATTCCTTCATGAGAGATATTGGGTTTACGAGAAGTAAGGGCAACAATTGCGTTTATTGAAAGAAGCTCGTCGATGGTTCTTTCATATACTTGTTGCTTTCAGTTGATGATATGTTGATAACAGCAAGTTATATGGTTAATATTCAAAAATTTAAGGAACGGTTGAAAGGAAAGTTTGAGGCCAAAGATTTAGGAACGGCCAAGGAAATTCTCGATATGGAAATTAGGCGCGATCGTAAGGGATGTAAACTTTACTTGTCTCAACAGCGATACGTTGAGAAAGTTCTGAAGCATTTTGGTATGGCAGACGCTAAATCAATAAGCACCCCTTTGGCAGCTCATTTCAAACTTTTAACTCGTTTATCACCATAAACTGAGGAAGAAATTAAGTATACATCGCATGTTCCTTATTCGAGTGCGGTGGATAGTATTATTGCTATGGTTTGTACCCGGCCTGAAATTTCGCATGCAGTTAGTGTTGTTAGTTGCTATATAGCATCTCTTGGTAAAGGCTATTGGCAAGCAATGAAATGAATTTTACGATACTTATGAGTACGTTTGATGTGGGGTTGGAGTTGGGAAGGAACAGTGACAGCTGTTTGGCTTCAGCGATTCTGACTATACAGGTGAACTCGACAGGCGAAAGTCGATCACCGGCTATGTATTCTCTTTAGGAGAATGTGCCATTAGTTGGCGTGTTTCGTAACAGCTTACGGTAGCGTTGTCTACGACAGAGACAGAGCATATGGCCGTTGTTGATACCGTTAAAGAAGCTATCTGGTTGAATGGACTATTTTCGGAACTTAGTATCTAAAAGGATACCATAATGGTCTATTGTGATAACCAAAACGTGATTCATTTGACAAAGAACCAGATGCATCAGAACGAAGCACATCGACGTTCGGTATTGGTTTGTTCAGGATATCGTTGAAGAGGAAGAGATAATTGTAAAGAATGTTGGCACAGCGGATAATCCGGCCAACATATTGACTAAGTCTCTTTCATTTGTTAAATCTGAGCATTGCTTGAACTTAATTGGAGTGTGTCGCACTCATTGAACCCTTTTGAGGTTTTGTGGAGAAGGTGGAGCTATTGCTGATATTATGGAGATTTGTGGCGAATGCGAGGTAATGTGGAAATTTGTTTAGTTTGCCCCGTATTCTTCGATCCCTAAAAGTTAAGCCGGCTCATGACAATCTTGAGCCGACGTCGTTTGGAAACATCCATTGTTCTCTGTTTGCAAGAGACGGCTCAGGACAATCTTTAGCTGGGTCAACCTTATATGAGACAGCTCATGTGAAATATGAGAAGGCTCATTGCATGTCCGGAATTACAAATCTCTCTGTTTGTATGAGACAGCTCGATATAAGTTTGAGCCGGCTCAAAGTCTGTTGGGCCGAATTCTGGGATGTTTTGGGAATCCTATTTCTAATCGATTTGCCTCATACTATATATATTGTATTTTGTAACCCTAATTGGGTTAACCCTTTGTAATCAGAATTAAGAGCGAGGCTGCTAGAGTTCATAAATAGGGACTTTGTGAGAGTTGATCCACCATTGTAATCCTCCATATCTGTTCAATTAGTAAAACTTCATCTTCGCGCGTGGTTTTTTCCGTAAGGGTTTTCCATGTAAATCTTGTGTCTTTGGTTTGTGTTTTATTTCTATCGCTTTTGATTATTTGTTTCTTCTCTTTATCGTTTGTTTATTGCTTCGTGATCGTATTTACCGCAACACTCATAATCAGCCAACAATAATTAAGAATGACATCAGAATATTTACGATAACAAATTTGTTTCTGTCAATTCTGTAAACCTATTGCAGCCAACTTACCTTAAAGTAGTTTAGTGAAAAGAAATATATTTAGAGGTGTCTTAGTGAATATTGGATCATAAATTACAATAGTAAAAGACCGGTCACAATCAGCCGAGTTACCCTTCTAGGTGCAAAGAATCTAAAATAGATCCAATGGATATTATATGATGCTGGTTGTATTTTTGTTACAATGTACATACACATGTACAGGACTTCAGTTCATGAATGGATTTCAAATATGATTTTTGAGGGGACATTACCAATCTTTCTAGCGCTTCATTTAAACTTGCAATAAATGATAATTGATACGCTAGATTGTCTTGCTCTGGCTCATGTGCTTGTCCGTGTGCAATATAATTGACTATGGCTCTTGGCTATAAATTGAAATGTATAGCAACATAAAAAGAGTTTGAGAACCGCTGCATGAAAATCTTTGCTTCATGTGCATGCTCTTTCTGTTAAAACTTAAGTATATAAAAAAAAAAGTGTTGTCTGACAATTAAATGAATTAATCAAGAAGGGGTTTTCAGCATGAAGATGAGCTGAAGCTCGATCCCAGAGAAAGAAGATGAGAGGTAAATCCCAGAGAAAGAAGATGAGAGGCAAAGCCTTTCAAAAGAATCTTTTTCCGGTTTTCAACATTTTGCATACTGATGATGCTGGATATCGTCATTTCCCGGATCGTGACACGTGGCAGATGACGTGTCCCGAAGCCAGCAAGAAAAGACCAGGAACGGTACGTCGGTAGAATACCCCGGGTCTGCGGCCCATGTGCGTGGCCGACCTTCTGCTACCGACCAGACCACAACTGTGCCCGCCTTACAAACAACCGCCGGCTCCCCTCCGAGCCCCCTGCACGACTGGCCTCCTCGGCCTTTTCAGCTCGTCTCCGGACTTTAGCAGAACCAGGATACCTCGGCCTCCCGCTCGTCCCGAGCTTCCCGCCGAGCTCATCATTCATGGTCTCATCATGACCGACCCACGGCATTGATCACAGGCTCCCACACCATGGCTCCGCGAATCTCTCCATACGTGAGATATCCGCCGCCCACGATCCCACGTTCCACGCCATCACGATCCCCTATTAACGAGCTTGTCTCGCCATTAATGCAGGATCCCGCTTATCACGCGGGCGTGACGTCGGAAGCGTAACGGCCGGCGTGATTCCCGCGCCTGCCTGCCCATCGCTGCTGCTATATAAACCCCTCTCTCAGACGATCAAAGTAAATCATTTTTCTCCTCACTAAGCCGTTACTCTGTCAAAATATTCGGTCTAACTTGATTGTCGGGGGGTCCTCGGTGGCACAACCAACCGGGACTTTCTTGCACGTAGCTCGGTCACAACAACCTCAAACTCATTGAGATCCCCACGCTTCAGGAGGCAATCTCCAACTCAATCCCAGCCGTTCATCGTCTCTCGCAGCAGACCCACGGAAGGTAACATCTGAAGGAGATCCAGACCTCCATCAGTTGGCGCCGTCTGTGAGAAACTCTTGATTCCACTCAACAAAGTTCATCTTCCGATCTCAACTTAATGGCGAGCGATCACCGCGACGATCCAAACATTAGCTGCCGCCTCCCTCACAACGGATGCACGGACGGATCTCCTCCCCCGAACGCCATCAACACCCTAGCCGTCCGGATAGATTGACTCGCGTCCGTCGTGGATGCGCTGGTCCGGGTCCAAACGGCAGGGCAGGCTCCCCAGGTCGCCGCTCCCCCACCTCGGGACTAAAACCCATACAGAGGGAGAGAATACTCTGCTCGCGTCGGCACGGCCGACCACCGCCTCGCCGCCTCCAACGGCCGCAGATCTTCCGGGCCAACATGTTCTATGACCCGCTGGGCGCCCCACAGTTCAACACCGAAGTTCGTCGCCAGAACGCCTCACCCCGATCCCCTTCGCGCCTCATCCCGAGCCCCTTCGCGCCCCCGTCCCTCCCGAGGAGATGTCTGTCAGCTCGCCTGCACTCAGGCATGACCGACACCCCCTCTCTCGATGGGGTCGCGCGGACGGGACTCGTCACGGCAGCTCGAAGACTACCTCGCCAGGGGACCTAAGGAACGGCATCGAAAGGAACCGAGGCTCACCAAAAATCATGGTCATGTCAGCGCGAGGTACGTCGAGTACTTACGATACTCAGCACCCCACGCCGGTCGTGGAGGCAAACAGCCATCCGAGGAAGAAGGCCAGGGAGACCGAGCCGATCATTTTTTACGACGGGGACCTCCACGACATATCCCTGCCCCACAACGACCCTCTGGTGATTACGGCTCGGGTCCACCAATACGAGGTGCATAGAATACTGGTCGACTCGGGAAACTCGGAGGACATTCACTTCTACGACTGCTTTCTACGCATGGGGCTCACCGCGGCAGACCTAAGGCCGACCTCCCACGTCCTTTCAGGATTCACCAACCATTCCATCCCGGCGGAAGGGGTAACCACTCTGCGGTTTAACGTCGGGGAGGACGACCGTATGCGAACAGTGCATGTGGAATTCATCGTAGCGAGAATCCCGTCGGCCTACAACATCCTCCTCGGCCGCCCCATGCTGAACTCCCTCCGGGCCCAGATTTCGACCTACCACCTCGCGATGAAATTCCCTCTCGACCAGGGCGGGATAGGTCGGGTCTATGGAGATCAGCGCATTGCAAAGGTTTGCTTCACCTCAACATCTTCGTCAAAGCGGCCAACCGACGATGTCGAGGGTGAAGGTGACATCAGGGGTTCTCTAGACACTCGAGACGAGCAAAAAGAGGTCCGTGGGACCCCGGTGGAGCCACTGACAGAGGCCCCCCTCGTAGAAGGGGACGACGAAAAGATCGTTCAGATCGGATCACTTCTGACAGGAACTCAGGGAGATGACCTGGTTCATTTCCTCATAAACAACTCCGACAAGTTCGCCTGGGTGCCTGTTGACATGCCTGGGATCGACCCCAAAATTATATCTCACAAGCTCGGGGTAGATCCTACGGCCCAACATAAAAAGCGAAGTTTCGTCCCGGTCAAACAGAAGGCCATCGAGGACGAAGTAGATTGGCTCCTCGCCGCCAACTTCATTCGGAACGTACCCTATTCGGAGTGGCCGGCGAACGTAGTTCTAGTCAAAAAGTCGAGCGAAAAGTGGCGCATGTGCGTCGCCTTCACCGACCTCAACAAGGCATGCCTCAAAGACAACTATCCCCTCTCTCGGATAGATCAGCTCGTCGACAGCTCGGCATGCCACGAGCTATTAAGCTTCATGGATGCTTTTTCCAGCTACAAGCAGATCCGTATGAATCCGGCAGACAAAGATCTTACCGCATTCATAACGGACCGGGGGATATACTGCTACAAGGAGATGCCCTTCGGCCTCAAAAACGCCGGAGCTAGTACCAACGGTTGATCAACCGCATGTTCAAACAACAGATCGGCAGGAACATGAAAGTTTACGTCGACAATATGCTCGTCAAATCAGTCTCGTCGGTCAACCACGCCAAGGATCTGGACGAGGCATTCGAAGTACTCCGCAAGTTCAAGATGAAACTGAACCCTGCCAAGTGAGCATTCAAGGTCACCGAGGGAAAGTTCCTCGGTTTCATGGTCACCCACCGTGGAATCGAAGCTAACCCAGAAAAAATCGACGCTGTCCTCAACATGGCCGCGCCCAAGACCAACGTCGAGATCATGCGACTAACTGGTCAGGTAGCCGCTCTGAGCCGTTTCATGTCGAGGTCTGGGGAGAAGTGCCTCTCATTCTTCAAAGCTCTAAGGAAGATCGCGAGGTTCGAATGGTTAGAAAAGTGCCAGACCGCCTTTGACCAATTAAAGAGGCACCTTACGACGCCAACGCTGCTCACCCAACCAGTTGAAGGAGACGAGCTATCACTGTTTCTAACGGTATCCGACTAAGCAGCAGGCTCAGTGCTCGTCCGAGAGGTCGACGGATTGCAGAACGTCTTCAAAGACGCAGAAACGAGGTATTCAGCCATAGAAAAGATCGTCTTGACACTCATTATGGCCTCAAGGAAGCTACGACACTACTTCCAGGCGCACACCATCCTCGTTCTTACCGAGCGCACACTGGGGACTATCCTCTCCTCACCCGAATCCTAGGGCCGCTTAGAGAAGTGGAGGTGGGAGTTGTCCCACTTTGACATAAAATACCGCCCGAGGCAGGCCATCAAAGCACAGGCCCTGGTCGATTTTATCGTCGAGTGCACCTTCCCCAGTAAGCAGCCGGAGCCCATGCCGACCCTCGCGGCTCAACCCTCGATCGAGGGGAGGCCCGACTCAGACCCTGAGTGGGTCATTTACGTCGACGGATCATCGACCGAGGAAGGTTGTGGTGCCGGCCTCATCATTCGAGGCCCGAACGAGGCAGAAATGGAGTATTCTCTGAAGCTCGGGTTCAAGACCTCAAACAACACGGCAGAATACGAGGCCCTGCTGGCTGGACTGCGCATGGCCTGCGGGCTGGGCTGAAAATAATTCGGATCCACAGTGACTCCGCCCTAGTCATTGGCCAAGTGACCGGCCATTTCGAAGCTAGGGAACCTCTAATGGTGAAGTATCTGGCCGAGGTAAGAAGACTTCGAAAGAACTTTGACGAAATCCAGCTGGAGCAAATACCCAGACAGCTCAATACCTAAGCCGATGCCCTGAGTAAACTAGCTTCATCCTACTCGGCCAACAACAAGTGATCTATCCTCTTCGAGATCTTGCCATGACCCAGCATGGAAGACGGGGCGACAATGCTTCATGTGTACACAGCCCAGGAAGAAGACAGGGACTGGAGGAAGCCCCTCATGTAATTCCTAAGGGAAGGTACGCTCCCAGAAGATCGGGAAGCAGCCCGCCGTCTCCGAGCCAAAGCTCGTCACTTCGTCTGGAGCAATGGGAACCTTTACAAGAAGTCCTTCACTCAGCCCCTGCTCCGGTGCGTCGACCCCCACGAAGCCGACTACGTCCTCCGTGAAATCCACGAAGGGGTCGGCGGCGCACACCAAGGGGCCCGCTCCTTAATCCAAAAGGTATTGCTCCAAGGGTACTACTAGCCAACTATTTACCAAGACGCCCAGAAGCTCGTCAGGAAATGCAAAAGTTACAAACTCTACGGAAGCATACCTCGCCTTCCGGCTACCGAGCTGACCGTCATAACCTTCCCATGGCCGTTCGCCCAGTGAGGAATGGACATGATAGGCCAGTTCCCTACCGGTACCGGCGGGCACAAGTATGTTCTCGACGCAGTGGATTACTTCACGAAGTGGATCGAGGCCATCCCCATCAGAAAACCGGATGCCACCACGACAATCAAGTTCCTGCAGATGAACGTGATACTCTGGTTCGGCATCCCGAGATGTATCATCACCGACCACGGGACGAACTTCGAAAACGAGAAAGTGAAGGAATTCTGCAATGAGTATCATATCCTCATGAAGTTTGCCGCAGTCGCACATCCCCAATGTAACGGGCAAGCCAAGGTCACTAATCGGGACATCCTCCGGGGTCTCCGGACCCGCCTAGAAGGACGCCGAAGCAGTTGGGTCGAAGAATTACCTCGGGTCCTATGGGCCCTGCGCACGTCAAAGAAGATCCCCACCGGGGAAACCCCTTTCAGCCTCTGCTACGGGACCGAGGCAATGGTCCCAGCGAAGATCGGGCTACCCAGTCATCGGGTCGAACACTTCGATGACGAAGCAAACACCACGGCCCTCCGGACCAACCTAGACATCTTGTTGGAGAAACGAGACCGAGCTCAGATCAGAGCGGCCGCCTATCAACAGCAAGCCGTCCGATACTACAATGCGCGAGTCAAGCGCCGCTTCTTCAAAACCGGAGACCTAGTCCTGAGGCAAAACGAGTTCGTCGATCAAGACAGGCTGCATAAATTTTCCCCGAAATGGGACGATCCTTTCCTCGTCTCTGAGGTCCTTCCCGGCGGAGCCTACCGCTTACAAGACGCGGACGGACGCAAGTTTCCACGGCCCTACAACGCTGAAAAACTCAAGCTGTATCGGTGAGGAGAACATCTACGAGTGTGTATTTCTTCTTTCACAAAGACAATGTAGAGTTTTCTAAAGTCCTTTCTATTTAAATAATAAGAAGGGAACGATAGGACATTGCGAATAGAAAAATTTTGTTCATTCAAAAAGATACTATGGGCTCCTCAGCCTTACAAAAAAAACAAGAAAGAGTTACAACAGAGTGGAACAGGATCGAGAAAGTACTCCTGGTGATACTCGGCGTAGATTTCCATTAGCCGGGCCTTAGCCGCTGCAGCCCACTCTTGCCGATGCTGCACGCGGACCTGGGACGCCACAGAAGCACCCGACGCTCCGCCCTCTGAGCCTTGGCCCACGACGTGCCCCATCTTGAAACACTCTAGAATCAGAGCCAAGGATCGGTCGTGCCTGGCTTTCGAGATGAGACCGAACAGGAAAATCGAATGCGCCTGGTCGAGCGCCTCATCCAGAAGCTCCTTAGTGAAGGGATTGACCAACCCCTGGAGCCTCCTCCCGATCGCGTGCGTCAACATCTGAAGCAGGGACGGTCGCCGAGGGGGAAGCCGACCGAAGTGATCCTCGAGGCGCTGAACCACTCCCGGTACCCCTCCTCGGCCAGAGATTGGTCGTACAAAGAGACATCACCAAGGATGATGATCTCTTCGATCAAGTACATGCGCCCAGTCATCTCGAAAGAAAGCGGTGCCGAAGAAGCCGCCATCTCCTTCCCTATTCGTAACTTCAAATAGAATCTTCAAAGACCCGGATTCTCACGCGTACCGGCGCGAATCTCGGGAATCACAGCAACTATTCCAATACCACACCACTACGCGGCGAAACTGACGCGGCTTCCTGAAACGTTCTACCTTCCCCCACAAGATCCTGACACGGGATGTCCGTGACTATTACCCTTCCCGATGCTCACACGTCGGGAGGGTCGAGCGAATCCTTGCGTGACTGAGCAGCTTCCCTGCTTGGCTCGTCCTTAGCAGGCCCCTTACGGCCCCTCCCACGCTAAGGATCAAAGCCCTCATCAAGAGGCAACCGGGCTCGCCCTCGCTCGGTTATCCCTGGCTGGTAGTTCGCTACCCCGCAACGCCAGGGATCAAAGCCCTCGCCAAGAGGCACCGAGCAGCAACCCTGCTCGGCCCATCCTTAGCAGACCAATCACGGCCCCTCCCGCGCTAAAGATCAAAGCCCTCATCAAGAGGCAACCGGGCTCGCCCTCGCTCGATTATCCCTGGCTGGTAGTTCGCTACCCCGCAACGCCAGGGATTGAAGCCCTCACCAAGAGGCAGCCGAGCGGCTACCCTACTCTGCTATCCCTGGCTGGTAGTGCGCTACCCCACAACGCCAGGGATCAAAGTTCTCACCAAGAGGCACCGGGAAGCAACCCTGCTCGGCCACTCATTAGCAGGCCAATCATGGCCCCTCCCGTGCTAAGGATGAAAGCCCTCATCAAGAGACAACCGGGCTCGCCCTTGCTCGGTTATCCCTCGCTGGTAGTCCCCTACCCCGCGACGCCAGGGATCAAAGCCCTCGCCAAGAGGCACCGGGCAGTAACCCTGCTCGGCCCATCCTTAAGGATCAAAGCCCTCGCCAAGAGGCACCAAGCAGCAATCCTGCTCGGCCCGTCCTTAGCAAGCCACTCACGGTCCCTCCCGCGCTAAGGATCAAAGCTATCATCAAGAGGCAACTGGGCTCGCCCTTGCACGGTTACCCGGATGGTAGTCCCCTACCCCACGACGCCAGGAATCAAAGCCCTCGCCAAGAGGCACCGGGCAGTAATCCTGCTCGGCCCATCCTTAAGGATCAAAGCCCTCGCCAAGAGGCACCGAGTAGCAACCCTGCTCGGCCCGTCCTTAACAGGCCACTCACAGCCCCTCCCGCTCTAAAGATCAAAGCCCTCATCAAGAGATAACCAGGCTCGTCCTTGCTCGGTTATCCCTGGCTGGTAGTCCCATACCCCACGACGCCAGGGATCAAAGCCCTCGCCAAGAAGCACTGGGCAGTAACCCTGCTCGGCCCATCCTTAGCAGGCCACTCACGGCCCCTCCCGTGCTAAGGATCAAAGCCCTCATCAAGAAGCAATCGGGCTCGCCCTTACTTGGTTATCCCTGGCTGGTAGTCCCCTACCCCACGACGCCGGGATCAAAGCCCTCACCAAGAGGCACCGGGTAGCAACCCTGCTCGGCCCGTCCTTAGCAGGCCCCTTACGGCCCCTCCCGCGCTAAGGATCAAAGCCCTCATCAAGAGGTAACCGGGCCCGCCCTTGCTCGGTTATCCCTGGCTGCTAGTTCCCTACCCCACAACGCCGGAGATCAAAGCCTTCGCCAAGAGACACCGGGCAGCAACCCTGCTCGGCCCATCCTTAAGAATCAAAGCCCTTGCCAAGAGGCCCCAAGCAGCAACAATGCTCGGCCGATTCTTTGGAAAGCACCAACCTTCCTGCAACAAAGGTTCCCCTAAACTGTTCAAGTAAACGATCACCACCTCGACTCCGAGGGCTAGAGGACACCGACCTTCTTTCACAGCGGTTAACCGACAAGCACTCGAAGGGCGATCGTTATCTAAAACATGGGCCATCGACCTGCGGCCTAACGCTTGATCAAGGTCAGAACTGACAAGCTTAAGTACTCACACAGGAAAAGCATTGTCACACAGAAGAAAAAGGCTAAGTTTCATTCAAGGCTAAGTTTCATTCAAACTTCCAAATTCTTTTACAAGGTACTATGGACTCCCCAGCCTTACCAAATTGCCCGGAGGCATACAAAAAGAGAGAAAAAGGGAAAGCCAAAAATTTCAGGCCGCAAGCCCGTCTAGACCACACCTTCCTCGGTACCATCCCCAGGAGCCAGGGCTTCCGCTCCAGCGGCAGCCCCTCCCTCATCACCAACTGCCGAAGGCATGACCACCGAAAGTGGGACCCGAGCGCGGAGCTCACCGTCGGCAAACCCCGGAAACTACGCCTTGACAGCATCAAGAGCTTCGTGCCACAAAATGACAGAGGCTTCGCCGAGGTCAGCGTAAAACTGGCCCGACCCCTTTTAATCGGCCACCGCCTTTCGAGTTCGAATCTCGGCAACTTTCGCCGCCTGAAGCGCAGCCTCGACATCCCGTCTGCTAGCATCCCTCGCCTTTTTCACTGCAACACAGCGATCGGACAACTCCGCCAACTTAGCCTCGATGGCTCGCTGGGACTCACTTAGCCGATGATAGGACTCCCGGCACTTTGAGACGGTGAGCTCCCCGGCGGCCAATTGGGCTTCGAGGACGGCCATCCTCTCCCTCTCTAGACGCAGCTCGAGTCGCAGGTCCTCGGCCTCCGAAGGAGACTCCTCCGCCAACCTCATAGCGTGGGCATTCCCATCGACCTCCATGCGAGCAACTAGGGCGCAGTGCTGAGGGACCTGATGAAAAACAGCAGAGAGACTTAGAGACGCTCGAACTGAGAAAAGGGTGCTCAAACTGACACGTAAGGGAGTACATACTTGCACCACCTCCTGAGCTATAGCTGCCACTTGGGCCCTCACCCCGCGGAATCTTGCCCCCGGCCGACTCTTCCATACCAGCGAGCAGGCTGGCGGCAACGGAAATCCCGGACGGGACTATGAAACACGTCCCCCTCCTGCACAGGAATCCCCTCAGGAATCTCAGTTGGTGGTGCGCGAGAGACCGTCTCCGTCCTCTTCCACTTCCCCCATCCGGGGTACGGGAACCCGCGGACGCCTCTGGCCGCTGCCGCGGCGATCATCGAGGGCTCGGGTCGAAGTGGATGGCCCCGTCGTCAGGGGCTCCCTTGGTGCGGAACTCGGGTAAGCCCGAGGCACGACCACGCCCTCGGCTCTCTTCCGGGACAGGGCACCGAGGGCAGCAAGAATCCTGGATTGGTCCATTTGTTCTGCCGAGGGGAACAAGCACGACTCAAAAGAAGAAGAAGAAGAAGAAGCAGAAGAATCTACAGGGGCTACCTAGACTCTACCCGATCTATTTCTACACTCTTCACAAGAAGACAACTAACCTGATGAAGAAAGGTGTCCTCGGGAGATCAAAAGCGTAGAGATCCAACCTAAAAAGATAGCGCCGAGCTAACGAGACTCAAGACGAGAAAATTATGTAGAGGTATGGGCCCTGATGAGGACCCCACCCCTATTTGTAGCATCCGGCGTACACATCCAACGGCAACGGTCATCTCCCGCCGAAACGACTCATTGCATTCGACGGCCACCATCGCTCCACCTGTCGCGCGCGCATGAATCGCGTCCCATGGGACGCCGGAAATCTGCGGCCCGTCGCGTCAGCCAACCAGTGCCAGACACGTGGGCTGTCGCTTCGGTGAGCGTACGCACGATCCGTCGCATCCTCTTTAATGCAAGATCGGGCCCCGAATCCGCTGAGGTCATCAAGAAAATACTGCTGATTGCTCGGGAATGCACACTTACGATATTTACGGAAAGGAGCTCACTTCGAGTGACCCGGCAGACCACTCTCGACCCGACCCGTGAACGGGTCGGGATGAGAGTGGGGGGCTAATGATGATGCTGGATATCGTCATTTCCAGGATCGTGACACGTGGCAGATGACGTGTCCCGAAGCTAGCAAGAAATGACCAGGAACGGTACATCGGTAGAATATCCCAGGTCTGCGGTCCGTGTGCGTGGCCGACCTTCTGCTACCGACCAGACTACACATGTGCCCGCCTTACAAACAACCGTTGGCTCCCCTCCGAGCCTCCTGCACGACTGGCCTCCTCGGCCCTTTCAGCTCGTCTCCGGACTTTAGCAGAACCAGGATACCTCGGCCTCCTGCTCGTCCCCAAGCTTCCCGCCGAGCTCATCCTCCACTGTCTCATCCTGACCGACTTGCGGCATTGATCACAGGCTCCCACACCACAGCTCCGTGAATCTCGCCATACGCGAGATATCCGCCGCCCACGATCCCACGTTCCACGCAATCACGATCCCCCATTAACGAGCTTGTCTTGATATTAATGCGGGATCCCTCTTATCACACGGGCGTGACGTCGGAAGCATAACGGCCGGCGTGATTCTCGCGCCTGCCTGCCCATCATTGCTGCTATATAAACCCATCTCTCAGACGATCAAGCTAAGTCATTTTTCTTCTCACTAGACCATTACTCTGTCAAAATATCCGGTCTTACTTGATCGTCGGAGGGTCCTCGGTGGCACAACCATCCCGGGACTTTCTTGCAGGTAGTTCGGCCACAACAACCTCAAACCCATTGAGATCCACACGCTTCAGGAGGCAACCTCCAACTCAATTCCAGCCGTCCATCGTCGCTCGCAGCAGACCTACGGAAGGTAACATCTGAAGGTGATCCAGACCTCCATCACATACCATATAGTACACGAAAATCGTGAAATTTTTTAAAACCTAAGACTCATATTTTTTCTTCGATTTTTCAATATTTTACACAGCATATGAAAATTGCGAATTTTTCAAAAATCCCAAAATTTTCAATTTTCAATATTTTCCATGCTATATAAAAACACAAAAATCGTGAAATTTTTAAAGAAAACTTGAATTTTTTTCTGGTTTACTAGGTTCTTAAAAAATTTGATTGCTCAATGCTTTGCAAATGAAAAATGCGAAATTTTCGAAAATCCTAAATGTTTTTGTTTTCCTTGGTTTTTCAATATCTTGCATAATATAATACACGAAAATTGTGTAATTTTCAAAGATCTTAATTTTTTTCTACTTGCGTTTTTTCAGTATTTTGCATGATATAGCACACGAAAATCACAAATTTTTTTGATTTCTTAGGGTTTTTTATGGCATAAAGCACAAGGAAACTGCAATATTTCCAAAAATCCCAATAATTTTTGTTTTATCAAAATTTTCAATATTTTATATCCTATAACACCCAAAAATCACAAAATTTTCAATAACCTCAAGATTTTTTGTTTTCTTCGGTTTTTCAATATTTTTCTTTCTATAACACACGAAAATTGCAATATTTTGCAAAACAAAAATTTTCTGTTTTCTACGATTTTTCAATATTTTGCAAGCTATGTAGCACACGAAAATCGCGAAATGTTCAAAAATCTCAAATTTCTTTAGTTTTTCTTCCGTCATTCAATATTTTGCATGTAGCTCACGCAAATCGCGAAACTTTCAAAAATCTTGAAATTTGTTGTTTTCCGCGGTTTTTAATATTTTGCACACGAAAATCGTGATATTATACAAAATCCCAATTTTTTGTCAGTTTAAAATTTTAATATTTTGCATGCTTTAACACATGAAAATCACGACATGTACGAAAAAGTTGAAATTTTCTGTGTTCTTTTGTTTTTAAGATTGTTTGCTAACAAACGAATGAAATTGTCGAAACTCAAAATTTCCTTTTTTTTATCTTTCAATGTTCCGCATGCTATAACACATGAAAAATTATGAAATTTACGGAAATCTCAAGCTATTATGTTTTCTTCGGTTTTTCAATATTTTGCTTGCTATATCACACGAAAATCGCGGAATTTAAGAAAATCATAAAATTTTCGGGTTTTCTTTGAATTTTTCAATATTTTGCTTGATGTAGCTCACAAAAATAAAGAAATATTCAAAAATCTCAGTATTTTAATAAAACTAGAACTCGGTCACAACAAAATTCGACGGAGATCAAACTTTATTGTACCTTTATATCTCTATCTTTGCTGATTTGGCAAGAAACTGTGAAGTCTTTCAATTGGGACTTGGAAGTAGGTCGAATCTCCAAACCTAACAAAAATAAAAATCCAAGAGGTTAGAAAATTTTACTAATAAACGATGAAGAGGAGATGAGAGTGAGTGAAAAATATGATAAATACCTGGAGACTTTGCACAAGCCACACTGAAATATCTGCAAAAAACGTTGCAGAGCAAGCATTGGAACTTTATACAACCTAATAAAACTTTACTATCATAAAACCAAATAGTTTTGCTCAAGTGCCAAGCAATTTCATGTTGCTAAGAAGCATATGAATAAAAAGCTGAAACTATAAAATTTACAACATGAATGGATCCCATGAAAAGAAGAAAATAAGGATTAATTACATTACTTAATTAAAAACAGTAACAGTTCATAACGACATCTTAGGCCACAATCAAATTTTTATTTATAAAGAAGTGCACCAGAAAATTGAACATTTTCTATAGTAAAATGTAAGGAATGTATATAACATTTCCTAGAATTGCGACCATTCAACAACAAAAGTTGTCTCAAGAAGTACACCGCAATAGGTGACAATTTTATCACCGGAACAGATGAACATTTTCTATTTTGGCCTTTTCCTTGAGATAAATTTTCTAAAAGAAATGGCAAGAAATGTACAGGCTTTCACAAATTTTCAATAGCTAGAGGAACAGATTAAAAATACACTTATTTTGCTCATCTGTTATAAAAGCTAAATGTTAGGAATTAAAGGCATTGCGAGAAAATTTTATAAAAACAAGGCTAAATTGCATAAATGTACCCACAAACTATCAATTTTTTTGCGATTGATACCAAGAACTAATTTAATTCCAGAAAAGTACCATGAACTATCATCCCCGGCTGCTGTGAAAAATACCATCAAGTATTGAAAAGTTTGCACATGTTAATATAAACGGCGACAACATCTAAAAATTGTGTGTTTTGACTATTTTACCCTTATCTTCTTCCTCTTCCCTCTTCTTTCCTTCTCTCCTTGTTGTTGTTCATCATTTTCTTTAACCCATTTATACAAACACTTTGAATCATTAAATCCTCAAACCCTTTAATCCTTAAACTAGTAAATTCCATAACTCTTCTAAAGATCACAACCCTCCAAATTCCTAAATACCAACTCCTCTCTATCTTCCTCAACCCATCATTTTAAAACCTTTGAATCACTAAATCCCTAAACACCCTGATCCTTGGATCCCCAAATATCGAAACCATATTAAACTAAACCCATTACCCCAAAAATCTCTAAATCTCAAAAAAATTTAACCCCTTGATATCTAAATCATCAAATGAAAAAATCCCTAGCTTTCAAATCTTTATACCACCAAACCCTAAATCCTTAAAATTCGAAATCCCAAACCGCCTTTATGCCCAACTACAAAATTGCTTTAAACCCTTAGACCTTGATCTTTTCCTCCATTTTTCTCTTTATCTCCTTCCTCCTCTCATCTTGGACCTTCGTCCCGACGCCACCCACTCCGTCATTGCTCATCTGATCTCAAATCACATTCTAATTACTAAATTTTCTGTAATTTTATCTTACAATCACTATTTTTTGTTTTAATTTACTGTATTTTTTTTATAGAAAAATGTTAAAACACGGTGAGGGGTATAACGGTCAAAATACAACAAAATTTAACGCCGTAGGGTAGTTATCTCTAAAAAAAATAGTTCGTAGTAGCCATTTCTAATTTTTAAAGTTAATGGTATCAATCGCACAAAAGTGAAAAGTCATGGGTATATTTATGCAATTTAGCCTAAAAACAAATAGTAAAGGAAGTGCAGTTCAATAACATAACTTCTACTATTGGAAAACACTCAAAAGAAGTCTTGCACTACACAAACAACGAACTGTTACTGTTCGTGATTTAGTTCCATTAAAAATTTAAGTTATTGAAGAATGGTCTTGACCTTCTACGATGTTCTTGATCAATATATTTTGTACAATCGTAAAGTCTTGTCTTCTGAGGGCATGGAACTTGAGCGTGAAAGCCTGGTCTTTTCTTTAGACTTATGACCTGCAAAGAAGCTCTCCACCTAAATCAAAAGTGTAGTAATTGATATGAAATGATAAATTATATTTAGAATATGTTGATGTACATTGTCGATGTAAAGTTTGATACTAACTAGCAAACTAATTTATCTACATTGTTAATGATATATGATACACAATCCATAAAGTTTGAGGTGGGACTATCAACACATTAATTTAATGTTTAGCTTCCTTGTTTTCATGTCAAAAAGATTATGTAAGAAATTTGGAATAGTGCGACCATACCAATCAGATGAAAGTGCCCAAACTTGATTTGTTCTCACCACCATTTCATCACTAACTAAGACCAAATAAATGGGGAGAATTTCAACTGACGAGCAATTAAGTAAAACATCATGACTTTGTGTTAATTGGCTATGAACCCTAAATATTCCAAATGTAAAGATCACACTATGATATCCCACTAACCCACATCAAAATTTCATGGCATCCTTTAAAAAAATAATTTAAAAATATTTTTTTAAAATCTCAATGCTTTTTCTTTTTCTTTTTTTTTAAACTTTTTGTGGCATTGAGTAACCCCATTTGTTTTTGTTTTTGTTTTTTTTTTATATAAAAGACGACAAAACAATTATCTCCGTGCCAATCTGCTATAACCAATTAATAAGATTGTCTTAATTTCCTCTGGATTCAATCAAAATGTGAGAATAATTTCATCTGAATTCAATCAAATGTGAAAGATCCAGAATGGATCAAAGAAAACGATTCAAAAGTTATACAAGTTGGCACTAAATTCCTAGCTTAATATCTCACAATTATCTCCACCTCAATCTGCTATAACCAATTAATAAGATTGTCTTAATTTCCTCTGGATTCAATCAAAATGTGAGAATAATTTCATCTGAATTCAATCAAATGTGAAAGATCCAGAATGGATCAAAGAAAACGATTCAAAAGTTATACAAGTTGGCACTAAATTCCTAGCTTAATATCTCCGTGCCAATCATCAAATACAACAGAGAACCACTATAATGAGTTTATTCATGCAACCCTAACTACAACCCTACACCAATACAAACCATTACAAATTTACAACAAGAACTCTTATATACAAGTATGAACAATAATAAATAAGACTCATTGACAAAAATTCAACAAAAAGATGGGGTTTTGAAACCACGTCATACCTCAGGATTCAAACCCATGAAAAGGGTTTTAATTGCTGCCTCCATCTCTCTCTCTCTCTCTCTCAACCCCGAGTAATAAAGAGAATTGAGTTTATCTTTCAAGCTTATGATTGATTGTATGTGAGATGTTCCAACGGAAGCGTTTAAGGCTAAACTGTGCCTCTTGGCCATTATCGTAAATAAATGGAAAATGAGGGGCTGTTTTGATAAGGCTTGCAGATAGAATAGCACTGGAAACTTAAAATGGAGGCTTCTTTCTTCTTTGTTGGGGATTTAGAGAAATTTTGGAGAAGAATTAAGGTGGCAATGGCTGCAATTTGCTCAAAGCTCCCATTTCAGATAAATCTCTCTATTTTTAATCCTCAAGTAATTTCCACTACTTCTCCCTCCTTTTGCTTTGCATTTTTTTTTTTGGGTGTGTTTTTTTTATGCTTAATTATGAGAAATCCTTCATTTTTAGTTAATGGAAGAAAACCCAATTGTTCCTGAGTAATGTAACCATTTAAATAATTATAGATTAATAAATTTTGATGGAAATTAGTGAAATTTCAGCCGGTAATTTGGACCTGCAATTTCAAAAATCAAATGCATGGCAACATCGGATTCGATATTTTTCCTGATTATTGTCTGTGCTTGTTAGAATATAAAGTATCTCTCTCAACATTCATCATAATTTCGGGGTTTTGGTGCAGTGGAAAGGACATTTCACTATCAAAGCAACTCAGGTTCGATTCCTTAAATGTGGATTTATTTAAATTAAAAATACCGCTGCGCAAAAGCCTAGGTTTCGGCCGGAAAAGCCTTCGACCCGCTGGGGCGTGTTAGAATATAAAATATAGTCCCTCAACACTCATCATAACTTCGGAGTTTTCGTGCTGTGAAAGGGACATTTCGCAATGCCTTTATGGTTTTTCTTTTTTAATATTAACACCCTACTTAATACATCATTAACCCTTTTATGCCTCGTTTGGCAACAGGATTACGGCTTCCGAAACTATGGTTTGCTTACTACACCCTTAACCCCCTTAGGCCTCGTTTGGCAATGTGATTACGGTTTCATGGGATTGTTGAGACTAAACTCAAAACCTGTAACCTCTGCTCATTTGGCAACCAAAAAAGAGTTTCCCAAACTGCTGTCACAAAAAGTTTCAAGAGCTCAAAACCCCATTACTTAACTCCAAAAAGACGGAGTTTCGCAAAGTTTCAAGCCATTCTCTTTTTGAACCCTCTTCTTATATGAAATTTTGGTTTCAAAACTATGTAGTCAAATGGGTCTAAACATTGTTTTGCATGTAAGCAAAATGTGGTTTCGTTCTAACTTAAACTAAACTGGAGTCTCGGAAACCCTAACTTCCTCTAACTGAGATTTTAACATACCCTCTTAGAAATGTTCAATATGTTGGAATTTAAAATATATCGCTTGACCTTCAGCATAACTTCAGAGTTTGTTGTGGCGGGGACTTTAAAATGATATCAGAACAATCTAGGTTCAAATACCACCAAAAACACGTCTAAATAGCAGCCTAAAAATAATAGTGCTGCTCAAAATAGCTAGGTCTTGACGCATAAAAAGGCACCCAACCAAAACTCAAAAACACCCAAATTCTACTCTACACAACACAAACAAGTTATAGAGTTGTTTATTGTAGAATTTGAGTGTTTATGAGGGTTTTGGTGTATGACCAGAGGAATTGTTTGTTCTAATTAAAACACTTGAGGGGTACGAGCGCAAATGGGGAAACTAGAGGGGGAGATTTTGTGAAATTAACCTTTTTAAAACAAGGGTGAATGTTGGGCATGAATGTGTGCTATCAAAAAACTGTAATGTGTTATTGGTACTACCTAAATGAATCTGCAAACCGTTAATGAAACATCAATTTGACTTTTGATTCATGTAATTCATAATTGCAGGTGATGAATGGGAGGCGTGCAAAAGGCAGTGTCGGACGCACTGGTTTTACCGAATCAAAAGGTGCATTTAGAAGGTAAACTTCATGCATAGGTAGGGCATATACACTTTTATTTTTCTCGAAGAATGAACATGTTAGTCGACACCCTTGCCTGAGATGGTAGATCGATGTAGGGAATAAAACTCAACTTGGGATGTATAGAATTCAGAAAGTTATAATAAAGAAACTATAAAGAGGTATAGATATATCATATGTACCATTTATATTTATTTTCCTTTATAAGTAGATACGTCTATTGGTGACTGTGTGGCTTGAATGAATCAGATAATAGGAAAAAAGTGGAGCATTGTGTTGAAACATTGTGCCGAAATACTATTGGGAAGTTTTCTTTTATCATTTTAAATGTGTCCATAATTCTCTTCTTTCATTTTAGTTTACTGTTTTCTCCCGGAAGGGGCTTAAATGATTTTTCCTGGCCCTTATCTGCAGTTGGTTCAGGTACTTATAACCTTCATCTAAGTCTTATATCTTACATGTTGTTATCAATTGATACTAGACATCATGTTGTTCTGCACTATCTTTTCGATTTGACTTTGTTATTTTATGATTATAGGTTTAGAAGCATCGATCACAGATCAAAAGAAGAAGAATGACTTATCACTGGACAATGTTAAGGTAGTCGTTGAGTCACGAGATGATGACAAGATTCAGGTGAGTTTGTTAGATTTTAAATTAGGCGCATTACTATTTATCAATCCTACATAACTAACCCATAACTCAGTTAATATGCAATAGGGATTTTAAATTTGTGTCCAATGTTGAATCAGTTGCGGAATTAATGCAATATTATGTGATGGAGTTGTTACACTTACAAATTGTATATGTTTTTTCCTGGGCAGTTATTAAAGGTCAAATATTTATACATGATTATTACTTGCACCTGGATGAACAAATCAGATTTTCTGATATGGAGCGGGCCTTTCTTTTCGCTCGATTATGCAAAATAATGGGAGCTTTTGGATTCGATTGTCAACTGCTCCTATTGGAAATTATGGATCTCAGCTGTAACGCATGATTTCATAAAATCCTTATGATTTTCCCCAATCTAAATCGAACAGGTTTTCCATGAACAATTTTTATTTAGCATGTTCTATTAGATACCGGCAAGAGAAGAACCCAACTCGGTACTATTAAAATAAGAGGGGAAACAGAACAAATCAAGATGATATGAATCACCCCTTCTTCTTGCGTCAAATATCTTACCATTTTCAAAGGAAGTGGAGCTACATTTCTTTTCAATTTCCATTCCAGAGTTCTTGTGCGTTTGAATTTACATGCCCTTTTATTTTTCAAGGTCTCAAAAGAAACAAATGGACAAATTCCTTATATTAGGAATGCATACAAGAAAAAGGATATTCGTAACCTCGCCATTAACTACTCATTTTCATTTATTAATTTCATTGTGATAGAAATACATGTCTTACTCAGGCAAAATTTGTAACTTGCTACCCTCTTACATAGCAGTCAAAGATTTACCTCTGTGGAAATTAAGATCAATTCATTCGGATCGACACTAGGGTCCAACTCGATTGCATTGCCAAAATCCATGTATGTATGTATATTTGAAGCAATTGACCCCTTGCTACTCTCATGGTACAATCATTTTCCCCCCGAGCCACCTTTCTTCTCTGTACATAGAGACAAAATATAGGAATAGTGCCAACCGTTCATGTTGGAAGAAGGGATTCACCAACCCGAAATAAAAAAAAACTAACACTAATATAATAGAAAAGAATGGTCCTTTTGTGTACATTTTCCCTGATTATGTTGCTACCGCAGACCTCACGCAATCAATTGTATCGTATTGATATCCCTTCAACATGATATAGATCATCCAAAGGACCTCAAACGACTCGCCAAAGCACAAAAGCCAAGATTCTTTAGAGAATGGAGTTTATCAGATTCCCGCAAACATCTTATTATTAGATTTAGATAAAATTCAGATAGTTTTGTGCTTAAATGGCATTAATCGTAGTACCATGAATGTTGCAATTAAGCGCAGAGGGCAGAATGTGGTAACAAAATAAAATAAAATAAAATATATCCATTTACTTATTTCCTCGTTGATTCAATAAAATATACTAAGATATAAATCCAATGTGTAATCAGAATGCATGTGAACGTCCTATTTGTGGCGCATGGCCTTAGTTGGAGGAACCTTGGAGGAACCTTAGGGGTATGTAACGAATCCCGCTTCGGAACCTCAAATCCGCGGTTCTTACTAATATTCGAAACTGGATCTCTGTTTCGAATATTTTCGGCTGGGTTATTGTCTCTGCATCTTCTTCGCTTTTAATGAAATATTGGACTTATAACTTTATGAATTATTGTAGGGTTTGTAATTAATCAATTCGTGGTGCAATTTTATAATTTTATGGCATTTTATCTACATAATTTCATATATATATATATATATATATATATATATATATATATAGGAGTGCTCTATTGCAAACTAATCCGCGTTTTTTAAAAATAGGGACTCTCGATCTACGACATATTTTAACAATCTGATCCGTTCAAGTTGATAGCCCTACCCTCAAATATATGTGTATGAAAAGTCAAATGATTTGAAAACCTCTAGCCTATACATCATATGAAGTTTATGTTGCATTATCGAAAGACGTTCATTTTTGCACCTATCGATGCATAGGTTAGAGGTTTTTAAATCCTTTGATTTTTCATACACATATATTTGAGGATATGGTGATCAACATAAACGAATCAGATCGTTAAAATATGCCATAGATCGGGAGTTCTCATTTTTTAAAACGCGGACCGGTTTGTAATGGATCACTGTGTGTGTAAAGCGCTCCCCCGACGCTCTTAACATGATTCTTTTAGGTTTTGGCGATTCCCCGCTCCCGCTTCGTGCAATATGCACATGACTTAAAGCATCTTAACACTTTTATTTGCATGAAATTGGAAACTCCAAAGAAAATGCCTTCTTACTGTTTCCTAATATAAGTAACTAGTAAACAACAAACAAAGTGGTGAAACATGATAAAGATTTACAAAACTCATTATCTTTCACTGCTACCCAGCTCTTTTTTTTCATTTTTTGATGAATTATATAGCATTGCTCATAATTTAGTTAACAGGTGAGAGTGGATTTAACTAGCGAAGAAACCCAAAAGGCATTTGATGATGTATTAACTAACCTGGCTCGTACTGCACCGCCAATTCCAGGATTCCGTAGAATGAAAGGAGGTAAGAATTTTTATCGTTAGTGTTGTTGTTTTGGCCTTTTATTTTTTTGGGTAAGTTTCTACATATTCTTTAATGTTCTTAATATTCTGACTCGAGGATTTCTCTTTGTCTGCTGTCCTGACGTTTGAAGGAAAAACATCCAATGTAAGACTTTCTGCTTGCCGTTATTTTTTTTTATTTTTTTATTTTTTTTTGGGGGGAGGGGGGGGGTTCATTTTTAATTAGGGTAAATTTCAAGGTGATACCATGAACTTTAATAATTTTTCTCCAAAACTACCATAAACTTTTAAGATGATGCAAAACTGCCACAAACTTTCCCTTTACCAGAAAACTCCGTAACGGGGTTAACATTTGTTTAACAAAAAAGAGAAAAAGACTGAATTAATACCTAACATATATTAATTGTTAGAAGAAAAAAAAGTTAGATTTTAAATTGATATACATTGGATTTTTTAGTCATTTTATCTTTTTTGTTAATCAATGTTAAGTCCGTTAGGGAGTTTTCTGCTACGAAGAAAAGTTTATGGTAGGTTTGCATCATTTTAGAAGTTCGTAGTAGTTTTGAAGGGAAGTGACCAAAGTTCACGATATCAAGTTGAAATTTAGCCTTTTAACTGTCCATAAAATTTCACTTGTTTCTTTATATGGCATGTACTTATTATGACCTTCCTTCAGTTTTCCTGTTAAGGGTATTCTGAGGGATCAGAGACAATAGCGGTATTAACTCATTAGAAGTCATTTCGACTCTATTGGATGGTACAAAACAATTGTTGGCTCTAATACAACTTAATCCTTGTCACTGAACCAAAACCTTAAGTAATGGTTAAGGATATACTTTTATAGTCTATACCCCACAGGTTTAGCAACCCTTTTCATGAGCCAAAACCTTGGAAGATACATGTCAGGACCAAAGCTGTCGATCCAAATCCTGAGGAGAGGGGACACGTTCCCCCTAACAAGATAAAAATTAATATTAACTGCAAAAGATGTTCAAGTTTTTGTACACATCACACACCACATGCACACTCGCAGGCACATGCACTTGTGCACGCACCCACTTGGATATATCTATATCTTGTGTGCAAGCACATGGACATTTACATGTATATCTGTATATCTGCATATATTTCATAAGCCATAAACACTTCATAAGGCCTGTCTAGCTCATTTGGTATTATGGTAGCAAAAGGTTGAAAGTTCAAATCGCAACACATCCATATTTTCTTTTGAACTACGAAATATAATTGTAAACATTTTTCTTATAATTAAACTAATTTAATATTTGTGTCCAGTTGTACAATGTTTGATTTTTTTATATGATCGTGTAGTTTGATTTAACATAGAGCTTCATTTTCATGTATTTGGGCCCATCAACTCAAGAATGTTACATATATGTGATAAGGAGAAAATAGAGCTAAGGTATGTTTTAGCTAAGTTACCAAAGCTATGTGAGAGAAGGAAAGCGGATAGACCCCATTGTTTTTAAGTTATATATTTTTATAGCTGGATGGGTCCCTCTTCCTCCTCACATATATAGCTTAGGTAACTTAGATAAGGCGTACCTCAGCTCCATTAACCTCATAAGATAATTATAGTGTCCATCAGTGTAATACAAACTCCTATCGTTCCAACGAGCTCTCTACATTCTTCAACCATCTATTTCGATCAATTCTGAGAACATTTCACTAGCCTTCTGAATGTAATGCATCTGCTAAAGATACGATTTATAGTTTGAGACATTCCTAATTTACTCGTCTACATGAACTCATTGCAGGTCCCAAAGAGCTTTCTATTACAGATGCTAGGGAGAGATCGGGTTACAAAGTTCCTTATCCAAGAAGTCGTCAGCACAACCATCGGCGACTTTGTGAAGAAGGTTCCTGATATGACAATCTCAGATCTTTTATCTATTTATTGCATATAACGACCTACATGTTTACCTCGTATGGCACTTATCACTCCATAACAGGTTATTAGCATACAACACTCCTAAGTCTACAATCAACTCAGGTTTTCTGTTACCAGCTTGATTGGGTGTAATACGATACTGAGATAAACTTGAGGGGTGTTATATGCAATTAACACGTCATTAATTTTCTTCAGCGGTACTGATGATCTCGTCGTAAATTGGTTTTTTCCACCAGGAAAAACTAGCGGTTAAAAGCCAGTTTCAAACGATTCAAACCGCTGAAGAGCTCGAATCAGCGTTTACTCCAGCGGGTGAGTTCGGTTTCAATGCTACTATGGAAATCGAAAAATCCGATTCCGAAACAACTGAAACTGACACCGACACTGATTCTTCATAGGTACAGAACTAATTTTTGGAAAGGTATGTTTTCTCTTTAGGTAGTCTAATTTTTGTTTCTAGAAAAAAATGGTTGTAATCCGGCATGAGCAGGATTTGTAGACTTTCTTTGGTTTTTATAGCATGTGTCTGCATATGATATACAATATGAAATTAAAGTGTTGATATGTGATTTTTGTTCAGAGTTATTTACATGTAGAATATAGAGAAATTGAGATACATATTGAATGTAGAACAGTTTATACAAGATAAGATTGTTTCAACATGCATTGCATGCAGCTAATTAAGATCTAGGCTTAATTCCAAAAAACTACCAAATATCTTGCCCTAATTACAAGAAACTGCCAAATTATTTTTAAATACATAAGAAACTACCACAAAACTTTTTGAACACTATGGGCATGTTTGTTTGCATGGAAGTACCGGAAGTGTCGGAAGTAATCTTGAAGTTACTTCTGAAATAAGTTAATGGAAATAGTAACTTCTTGTACTTTCTTTGTTTGTTTTGTTTATAAAAGTAGTGCTAATGAAGTGATGGATGCAGTTATTTTATGCATGCCTTTATATAAAAATGGAAGAGAGAGAAGTCAAAAACTTAGAAGTAATTAATATTTGGAATAAATTATTATTTTTCTTCCTTCTTCCTTATGCGTCACGTCACTTTCAAGACGAAAAAGTTATGAAGAGAAATCTTGAAGTAGAGGTTCCACATAGAATCCACATCAGGATATGGATATGGATATGGAAGTAACTTCAAATGCCAATTCTTGTCAAAATAAACACTTGAAGTACCGGAAGTAAGCCTACTTCCGGTACTTCCATACTACTTCATAGTAAACAAACATGCCCTACATGTAACTACCAAAAATAAGGTTCCATGCAGCAATAATTGCAAGAAACTACCACAATGCTTTCGAAATATGGTAGTTTCTTGTAATTTTAGGAGAATTTGGTAGTTTCTCCTAATTGAGGGGAAAAAATTGGTTGTTTTGTTTTGGAAGCCTAAGATCTATGCAAAACATAACCAAGACAATAATCCTCAACCATGTTTCCAATGAAGGCAGTGTCCTTTAGCTGTTGCACCTCATCATCATCACTATCATTATATTTTTCAAGATCATGCAAATGCTTGAAGCATGTTCCTCTTTGTCCATATATATCATGCAAATTCCTTCCATTGATTGATTCCATTTAACAACTCACATCAATTAATCAATACATGACACATTGATAAACCCATGAATTACAAGCATTAAAAAGATTTAGAGCTTTATTTGGTGGGATGAAAATGAAGCTACGACATCATTTGCTGTATTTGGATTTCTGTATTTCTATATCTTGTGTCTGGTAAGCAATTTGATATACTATCATATACAAAACAAGTATGAAGCAAAGCTTTCTAAAATATTTGACAATGTTTTACAAATGATTTTATCAACAAAATCCTTTCAATTAAATTATAGATATCAGAAGTTTGTGCGCAAGTTTTACGTTTCTCTCAACTTGTCCATAATTTTGTTTGTAGTCGTGGTTGCTCACAACTGGAAAATAAACTCAATGTTCAGCAATATATCACATAAAGATAACTCTTTATCATTAAATTTTTTTTTTATTTTTCTTGTTTCAGGAATAAAAGCAGATAATTATCATCATGTTTGTCATATGAATGTGTGGAATGAAAAGGCCTACATTGAAATAATGCATGTCAAATCTTGAGAATAAGATAGTCCATCATCACATCTCTATCTTATCCACTTGTCTCCTCCTCATTGCACATTTTTTAAATCACTTACTCCTCTCCCCAAGTTTTCACTTTAATATTAATTTTATTCATCGTTCCAACGACCATGCTCCCAAATATTAATTTATTAATTAAGAAATCCTAAGACAATCTTCTTCTCTCTTAAGTACTCACTAACCCTCAATCATCATCTTCTAATAATTATATATTAATCTTTGGTTCTAACTCACTCCATTAGTATTTAACTCTCACATCTCCAACACAACCTATAGTTTGTTAGCCTTCCTACCTCTCAAGTTTGACTTTCTTCCATGAACTCATAAAAAAATAATTGGCATGGCCAGCTATATATGTTCTTTGTTTTTCAAGCAATTATATTATATATTTTTTGTTTAGTTATATATACCAACGCAGACTGATTTGCTCCCAATATGATGGCTGGCTTTGTGGACTAGTTACTTAAATTACTAATTATATTGCAATTTGCAAGTTAAGAGACTAATATTCACTTGATAGGAGGATAATGATAATAAATGGAGGATTAAGTTGCACTAGATTTAGACATAGTTTATGAGTTTGTGTAAATTACCTCCATTACTTTTAGTGTCTTCTATTTATTTACTACTGGTTGTATAGTATCAATCATTACAGCTTAGATTCTATTCAGATGATTATATATAAAGAGTAATATTTTCTATTATAATATTTTCATAATAGACAATATTAATAATAAATGAAGGGTTGAATTGAACTAGGTTTACATATTTCTAGTGTATTTTCATGATGGAGGGCTCCAATGATTTATGATATATTATATATGAGACTTGCAATAAATTGAAAAATATCTTCATTAATATTGTAGACACTATTGATATTCTAGAGTTTTTTTATTTTTTAAAAGCAAGTTCTTCGTTTCTCCTGCAAATTTTAGTTCATTTTCAGCATTTATGTTTCAGTTGCAAATTATATTTATAGTTAGTTTAACAAAATAATATATTATGAAGCTATTTATGTAAGGGGTTAGTTGTAAATAATATTTCACGGATTTTGTGCGAAAGTAAGAATAAGTTTTTAGAAACTACACTTCTATCTTTCCCTTCATTCCTTTCAAAATGAGCTCGAACTTCTATATGAAACTAGAAGAATTTTACATCCGTTGGAGTTTTATATTTTTCTTGCTTCCACGGGATATTCCACCACATTTTGAGGGGTGTAGGGAGCGGGGACGGTTGAATGTTCATGTATGTCAAGTTGCGTGTGTTTCTCGCTATAATCATATATGTCGACATAAGTGATTGTCATGAGGAGATAACTTGACGGCATTTTCTATAAAGTAAAAAGCATATATGGATAGTAACAATAGTCCATTTCAGTCTTACGAAAACCTCATAGAAGAAGAGGAGGCAATTACTGCTCATTCAATAACATTGATACGAACTAAGTTTTTGTATGTGAAAACAAAAGGCAAAATTATAAGAAACTTTCGCTATTCATGCTCGTGTCTATCTCTAGTAACCACGTTGTGGTCCAATTAATAATTGTAACCAAAGAATTGACTTCATCAATATGGTAACACAATGTAAAATCGGAGGCAGCAAATGGTTGGCTCCCAATTCCTCTTCTTCCAACAAATATCTTTCTCAATCAACTCACAAAAGTACCTTTTTATGTAGTAAAAGGATGAAGTTACTGAAAGTTACTACAAATTCCAATTTTGGGTTCATGTTGTCACTATCCAAGCATTGAAGTATCCACATAGTCTGAGCTAATGGCCAAGCCCAGTTAATCCAAATCTGAGTCATCCAACCCTTTAGCCTTTATTGGCTTTAACCATTTGCTGGTTATAGTCTAGTTGTAAGTGGCAAATATCGTATTTGCCCACATATATATATATATATATAGAGAGAGAGAGAGAGAGAGAGAGAGAGAGAGAGAGAATAATGGAGGAAAGATGCCATAGGAGGGAATTTCCTTCTAGGCGTCGAAAAAACATACCCTCCATCGTTTTTTCCGACGATCGGAATGCATCATCTTCATCGTTATCATCTATGATGTGGGTACACCAAATTTCATGTGATTCTACAACTTTTTCACCGTTGAATTAGTGGGTTCAAAATTAACGGTTTGCTGACAATAGAACTTTTTACATTGCTAAATCAACGGTGAAAAATTTGTAGAATCACATGAAATTTGGTGTATCCACATCTTAGATGATAACGATGATGATGATGCATTCCGATCGTCGGAAAACACGATGGAGGGTGTGTGTTTTTCGACGCCATAGGAGGAAATTCCTTCCTATGGTCTCTTTCCTCCATTATTCTTATATATATATATATATATATATATATATATATATAATGTTAGTTCTGATAAGGATCGGAAAAGTGGTCAGTAGGAATTGAAATTCATATTCAAATCAGAAAACATCCAAATAAAACCATGAAATGTTTTGATAAAAATAAAAATTATTATAAAACTGCAATAATTTTGAGATAATAGGTGGAATAAATTAGTCATTCATCCCAGTTAGAACCTGGATCTCCTTCCCAAACTCCACCACTGGGCTGCTCCAAGGCCTGCTATAAAACTACAATACTTACCAACTGTTTCACACATATAACAAGCTATATGTGCTTCCCTTAAACGGAAAGGTCAACTTAAGTGTAAAAAAATGAAAGGAAAGCACTGTTTATCTTTTAGCTTCCAAAATTTAGAATATAGTTGGTTAACAAAAGAGCAAAACTTCTTCAAAAAGGCCAATATTCAAATAATAAATAACTGATCGTCGAACATATCTTATTGATTGACACGAATTGGTTTTTCTACACAGGATATTATAATTAAGAAAATGAATATACAAATACAATAAACAAACAGGGACATCTTAGGATATTATAAAATAGATGGTCAATATAATTTTAGTATGCTGGTTATTATGTAAAATTCATGTATATTTTCTTTTTAATTTGAAAAATGACAGTCAAAGAAAAAGCTGAAGCACAACATTGACAAAGTTAAAACCATAAATTATTGTGCCAAACTAAACTCACCACCTGCAACAATTTAAATTAAAAAAATAAATAAGAAGAAGCATCTTTTTATGTTATGTTTGTGGAAATTGAACCTATAATATCTACCCAACCACCCCCCTGAATTGAGTCCAGTTTTAGCATTCAATTATTAATCCAAAATCTTTCAGTATCAGACCTACAGCAATTAATATCATTTCTAAATACATCTCATCATGTATAAAACTATTTTAAATCTTGGGGTTTCTCTTATACTGGCCACCAAATCTTGCTAATTAGAGAACGCCCCTCAAATCTTTGAATTTTGGAAAGCCCCCAGTTCCCAACCTTATCGAAAAGACTCTTCTGTCAAGCTTAAGCTACTAACAATTCAAGATAATATGGCCATGGGTGGTTGATTACCACACCCTGCCCTTGAATCTTTGTCCTGGCTCCATAAATCTCACTTCTAAGCAGCTCCATCCAAAAATCTCAAGCTCTCTTTTCCTCTCGCTCTCTCGCATGTGGTAAAATTGATAGCACTAGCGAGTGTTGTTTTACATCCCCTAAAAATCTATACCTAACACCGTTAGAGAACCGAGACAACCTTAGGAATTTATGGAGCTTTGCTCAAAATTCAAATATTTTGGGGGCTAACATAAAAATAACCCTTGCACTTTAAACAATGGATACTTGCATAGGTAATTCCGTCGCAGAAAATTCCAGGGGCAATTCAGTCTTTTCCTCACCCCACTTCCTCTCTTATTTTTTCCAATTACAAAGCTCTCTGTTTTTTTCAGTTGAGAGAGAGAGAGGAGAGAGAGAGATGGTGGGGGATTTCATGGTGTGTGTTGATAGGATCATAGCATCCTCCGCTTGCTTTGAAGCTGGGAATGGAGTTGTTGTTGATTCTGTTGATGGGTTTTTGAGAAGAGATGAAGAGGAGAAAGAAGAAGGGGTTTCTGAGACCAAGAGTTTCAACAATGGTGAGTGCTTGATGAAGAAGAAGAAGAATAAGAGGAAAGGTGAGAGCTTGATAGAATGCAGGATTTGTCAAGAAGAAGGAGAGGAGAGTGAGATGGAAGCACCTTGTGCTTGCAATGGAACCCTCAAGGTCCAATTTTTTACTGTTTTTGTTTAACCCAAGTTGTGATTTTTATTTCCCAATTTCAAAATTTTGGTCTTGGGTTTTGCTGAGAGAGGAAAACTCGAGTTGGGAAATTTTTTTTTAATAAAGAAATACTGTTTCATTGTGATCAAACTATCTTTTATTAGATCAACCACCTGTTGTGCGACATGTACTTCATTTTTCCTTTCGTTTTTTGGGTTATATTAGTAACAGGTTAACTTTTAGTTCTACGACTTTTATCTGTTCATTTCTAGTTTAAACTTTTCAATTTGAGATTTTTATTTGGTACTGTCATAAATCTTGTCTTGTTTCCCCAATTTTGGGGGGATAGATTGAATGCATGCATTCTAGTTGTGTTTATTTTCCATTTTTATTGCTGTTCTTTGTGTAATTTTTATTTTACAAGTTCTACAAACTTTGACAATTTAGTATGCATCTTATAATGTGAATCAAGCATCTGTATAATGCATGCTAAGCTTTATTCGATGCAACAGGTGTTCCTGTAATTGCCCAAATTTGGTATTTTCAAAGCATTGTTGGTCTGCATTGCAAGATTTCTTATATGAATATCTAGTATTGGTGATTCTATTGAGTCCTTTTCCACGAAAAGAGAATGGAACTTGTTTTTTTTTCCAAGTTCATAATATTTTCTTTTTGTTTGCCTAAGCCAGTCATATAAGTATCTGATCCTAATTTGTCACCAGCCGTTTCATTATTTGAGTTGTATGAGTTTGTCGGTTCAATTGTTGCCTATTTCACATTTGCTTTCAGTTGATTGATTTTGGATTTCTGTTGAGTTATGTAATTTCACATTTCAGCTTTCTCGGTTATTTTGTTGGTTTGAACCATGTTTGGATATCGGTTACTATTCTAGCTTCAAGCCTCCTTGTAACTTCTGTTACGACTAGTTGTATTTTTCACATCCCATGCTGTTGGTCATTTTCCACATTCAGGGGATTTTGTATTATAGTTGTACTTTAGTTAAGACAAAGTTTCTAATGCTAACAGAACCACTGATACATTTTTGACCTAAAAATGATTGTTAGCGAAGCTGAAGTGTGCATTATGTGTCTTCGTAACTTTGTCTAGAAGGAACTGTGTCTTCGTAACTTTGTACAAAATGAAACTTATATGAATTTTTGGAAGAAGCAAGTGATCCAATTAAAACCTATCCTAGACTTCCATATTTGGCATAATGCGGTTGATATTAGTTCGAGTTGTTCACCGATTTCATCTCATATTGATATTTTGGATTTAAAGCATTCATTGGGGATGCCTTTATAGTATAAGCGTCTCGCCGTCATATGTTTCATTCTATCGGTTTCTAAAGCTAGATTAACCTGATTCTATTTCCAATTTCAATAAGATCTTTGTGAAGCATTTGTTTTTCGGCATTTGATAAATTTATTTTAATTCTGTAGTTTATGCTTTGAGCCAAGTTTTCTATTTCTATGTTTTGCAGTTTGCCCATAGGAAATGCATACAAAGATGGTGCAATAAGAAGGGGGATATCACATGCGAAATCTGCAACCAGGTTTGTATAATATAAATATTAGAAATGTGCCTAATTTATTTTTAGACCGTCAACTGTTGTAAGTTGGCTATTTCAGCATTATACATGTCATCTTGAGAGTTTACTTTCCTTATTTATATACGAGGAGAGATTTCTTATATAATTATATGAATTCCTCCGCTTTGAACAAATGGAATATTTGTTTATGACCATGCTCTATTGGTTTCATTGTTACCGAAATTATTTTCACAATGCAAATTGTGAAGGAACCGATAGCAACGCATTGCATTTTGTTACAGTTTTAGTTCATAAATTTTTAGTTTTCAAAATGCTCTTTAGCATATTTGTTTTTCCATTGGATGACCTTGTT
Source organism: Agapanthus africanus (assembly GCA_030015575.1). NCBI lineage: Eukaryota > Viridiplantae > Streptophyta > Magnoliopsida > Asparagales > Amaryllidaceae > Agapanthus > Agapanthus africanus. The sequence goes on along the minus strand of CM057347.1, from coordinate 485,694,016 downwards.
AAATTACTTGTTTGTTTTCTGATAGTTGATGGATACTTCATGAAGCTAATTTCTTGCCCCAAAAATATACCTTATTAGATATTTATTGTTTCTCTTATACAATGATAAAGAACTTAAACTATTTGTTCGCTGTCAAAGGTGTATGGACCTAACTATTCTGCACCCCCTACGAGAGCCAGTTCTGATGTGATAGCCATCGATATCAGGTATAGTTCTTTCCTCTATATTCAGATACTTAATGCGCGTAGTTTTGACCACCTTCGTTTTAAAATTGACAGTGTCTACAGATAGCTATGTGCATTCAGTGCATCAGTATTCTTTTATATATGTAGCAAATAAGAAATATTTGCAGAATTAAGACCGCTACATTCTGTTATTATGACATCGTTTTTTTAATAATTATTTTCTGCAAGGAATCAGATTAGACTTATTTTTGTATAGGATGTAGTCGAATATTCTTTGGATGTAGGTGCTTTGTTGAGTATCTAAAGGAATTTCTTTTTCAGACCGTTGCTCATTTTAGCCCATATTTGGATGAGATGCTAATAATAATTTGGTAATTGAATGTGTGTACTATTGTATTTATAATTTAGTAATTTAGGCTTGTGATTCATTCGAAGCGAGAATAACGGAAAATATGCTTGCTTTTTTCGACATCAATAGTAAAATGCAATATCTCAATAGTTAGAATATTATGGTTGCCACATTGTTTCTCCTTTTTTAAGCTATAATATAAGAACTTTGGGGGTAAACTCAGGTCTTTCCGGGAAAAATGTTGTATTGCTGGTGTCTTGAGATGCAAAAGTGAAAGTATTTAATGAACTTCACCTGCAGATTATATTGAGGATTTGTGTTTGTTAGTTTAATGATGACATTTTATCCCCCATTTATCGTGATAAAACATCCATACAATTCTCTGTTTAGTTGCCAACTGATTTTTTTTTTTTGGTTCAACTTTTTTGTAGACAAGGTTGGGGTACCCGAATCGATTTGCATGACTCCCATTTTCTATCCATTGAGCAAGAATTGCTAAACGCGGAATATGAAGATTACGCCGCTGCCCATAACACTGGGATTGCCTGTTGCCGCTCTGTTGCTCTTATTGTATGTTACAAATTCTTTAATCATATCTTTATCTTCAAATTTTTTTCTTAGTCATAATTGAGTTTTGAAATACGACTCATGATTTTGTATAGTTGATGCTGCTTCTGCTTATTCGCCATGTACTAATGGTTATAAGGGACACGGGTATGGTCCAAGATGTATCGGACTTCTTTAATGTAAGTTTTAAATTTCGGAGTCCTAAAATTCCAAAACCTAGGATTTTATAATGTTAGACAAATAACTTGGTTTCATAAGTTGGTGAATAGAGATTTGTTTTTGTTTCTGCAATTCAAACAACAAATCTATCAACGCAAACCCCACCTCTGCCCATCAACCAAAACCCTTAAAACACTCAATGTCAACTATAAACAACTCAAAACGATTGTCTAATTCAAATCTATTACTTGTTTCTGTTGTTTAGAGTTAAAATGGGAGTGTCTTCAAGGGTTTTGGTCAATGAGCAGAGGTTTTTCTGCTCATAAATCACTTGAGGGAGGCATAAGTGCTATAAGAGGCAAACTACATGGGGTTTATGTGTATTAGCCTTTAAATTACTAACAATGAGGGGTATTTTTTAAATTATTTGGCTCATAGCTCATAAAAGCTCAACTTTTAGATAGAGTGGTTTTCTTATCGGTTTAGATCTTGTAGTGGTTCTACGTGCTATATGCTATTAAGGCAAATATTTCAACACGATTTCTGTAACACGATATATATGATCATATTCATTGATATAGTTATTGCATGTGCGTAGTAATTTCATTTATAATGCATAACCACTCAATAGTAAATTTAATATTTTATTTTTCCTTTTTCCAGTTATCCCTTCAATTTGCTGGCTTTCTTCTACCATGTTATTTGATAGTTCGTTCGTGTTTCATTCTACAAAGCCGAAGAAGACGACATGTATGTTTGAATGCCGCTCAAATTAGTTTCTACTTGCAATGTTTGGTGCCCATAATTTTACACCCACACACAAAACACACACACACACACAGGTGCTGTTTAATTCTGTTTTTTGACGCATGCAGGTCCAACTTCATTAGCCTTTTACCGAGACAGAAAAGATTAGAGCTTATTATTGTGCAACTTCATAGTCTTTTCTTGATAGCTTGCTTCACAGTCAATCTCATTCAAAATGACAGAGGATGAAGACCATGACAACACAATTCATCTCTTTTCCAATCGATAGGAATCAAATGCAAATTGGATGACTCACGAGTCGCAGTTTTCACCGTTGTGTTTCAAAAGAATGCCCTCTCAAAGAAAATGTATATATTTAACTCTTTTGCCAATGAGCTTTGCCAATGTAATTATCTGAATTCTAAATTAGAGATGGAAATGTTTCAACATCTATAATTGCTTCAAGTGCAGTTGTAATTGTATTTGCAATCTCAGAATTGTGTTGTCGTGCCTTTCACGTTTTTCTTGAAATCATGTTCTTGTTTTCATGCTACAAACTTGTTTACTGCTTGAAAAACAGGTCAGCAATGGACATGTAATGAGCAAACATAACGGTTCATTCGTTAATAATTTAGGATAAAGAATTAGGCAGAAAAGCAATGAACAGCTTTGGCATCACAAAGGAATATAAATGTTTAGCACACAAAGCATGGTTCTTCCGCTGACCGATTCAGGTTATGGTGCTTATCCAGAGAAATATTATCATAAGAGGGGTACAGTGGGATAATATGAGATAGTAATTTACTAGAAACCAACACGGCCATGCTTATTAGTTCTTTCTGCTAAGCAAAAATGTAGTAGTACAACTATATGTTTCAACTCATAACATTTTTAGTGTCACACAAAACAGAGTTCAAATATTTGGGATGCAGGTCAGCATATATAGAAGTTCCTTTGTATGCATCAGATTTCTGATGACGAGGGCTTCACCTTTTCTTTCAGGAACTGCCGAATGTGTTCTCGCTTCCAGTTGTCAATTCTGACAGTTGAGATGGCGGAAAAAAAATTATAAGAGAATCATTGCGGGTTATACATTTGTATGCATTTTAAAAGAGATTAAAGACGTTTCATACAGAAGTTTAGAATAAGATCGGCATGCGTAATGGAGTAGACAGGAAATTCTGAAAGGAAGTGTGAAGGTGCACAGATGCACAAACAGAGAGATGTTGCACTAATCATTTCAGGAGGAAAATTCCTTTCATATGCAGGGTAATCCAGTAGATAGTAATAAAAAAAGGCTCTTAAATCGCAGTTTGATTATTTTATTTTGGAACCGTTTTCAATATAACACAAATTGAAATAACTAAGCATGCCATTACTGTGGATTAGTCATTCACGAGTAAGAATTAAACATTTGATGCTACACTAGGAATGAATTCAACAGAATATAATAAACTTAAAACTTAAAAGAGGAAATCTTCACATCGTAGAAATTTCTAAGATCTTACTTCTGCAGTTGCGATCGAGCCAAAGGATGATCTAAAAGGTGATCAAATAAAAAAAAAGACTAAAAGGATGCAGATGTTACTGTAAGTCTATAATTGCATGATTTTAAAATAATATATCACAATTTTATTAAATTGCAAACTGTTGATGCTTAATATTGGCAATAACATGTTAGAGCTGGGAAATTCAAAAGCCAAGTTATTGTCAGAAATATTGTCTGCTTTTACTTTCTTATAAAAGATGCCATCAAAGAAATCAGTAGATGTTTTAGTTGATAATCAATTTCTTATATTTCTAGGTGCTGACATAAGAATTAGCAAATGAAAGCATTCAAAAGCTGAATTCAGGCATGTTTCAAAGCAACTAGACACTGTTTTGAATCACTAAATAGCAAGCAAATACAACCTAGAAAACTCTTCAATTTTAGAGATGAAAATGTCACTCATACCGAAAAGGAACAAAAACATCAAGAAATCTTACCGAATTGATTCCTTGTGTTCGCCATTATTGTCTAGCATTATGAGTTTGGGAGGGGAACCATACACATACTGAAGTTTGAGAGCAGGGAATTCGTCTTTCTCTTCTTCAATAAACGTTACAACCTCAGGATAGAACACAAGCTTTCTCATGCATACCTCTAAAATTGCACCAGCAAATGGAACCTACAAGGATTAAACCCAACTGCATATATATTTCGTGTTCAAATGACAAGAACAATAAAATTCGGTTGCTTAAATGGCTTCTTTAACTCGGCAGTTCACCGACAGAAATGAGCATAGATAGTTATTAGAACACGGTAGAAAACCCTTCACTGAATATTTAAATACCAATCAAAGTTTATTCCACATATCATATATTTGTAGTTTTGTATCATACACTCTTCTCAAAGTTCAGAAGTCCGAAACCACAAATTTTGATATATAAAATAAATATGCAGGATTCCTTGAGGTAGTTGTCAATCGCTTAGAATAAAGTAAATTGTACATGCGGTTCTAAGTAATGTATCAATAGTTCATGAACATCGGATCTGTAAATTCTGTCCAATTGACGGTTGTGATTTGTGTGTTTTATTTAAAATAACCAAAAAATAACTTGAATTTAGTTCTGGAGGCAATGCACATTGAAATTTTTCTATTTTTACTTCTTTACCTCAGCACAGAAACATCAAGTTGTACAGGCTGAATATGAATTATGAACACCATGAAATAGTAGATATTGCAGAAGCATTCTGCTCATGGACTTATGAATCTAGTTACGGTTGAGTGTGAGTACTTCTTGTAATTCTAAATGGACCGCACACAATTTTTGAAGAAAACGATTTTCGAAACATCACACCTATAATACATAGCATCACCTTATCAAAATTAAAATTTATCTACAGCCAGTATTTCTTAGAAAGTACATGAGTAAGTCGCGGTTTACGCTAAATTCTCAATATTTTACTAACTATATGCATTTGTAAAATGAATTTTACATCTGATACTTTAATGGAAGATGAATTATTTTAATGCTCATAAAGATGATAAAATTTATCATATATAATAAGGTTAAAATAATAAGAACCCTAGAAACATATGTTGTAAAACGTAGGCATATGACGAGTTTAAGCTTTTCACACTGGCTGTGTTTGCTAACTACACAGTACGGCCAAATGGCATCAAATATTCGTGTACTTGCAAGGATGCAATATACAAGTGCATCACCAATTATTTTTTCTACCAGTGACATTTCCACCAGGGATTTTGTGTATTGCAGGTCAGGTATTATATAGAAGACATTAGTCTTGGAACCAGGAGGAGATGATTCTCTCCATTCAGCATTTGGCAAGCATATCATGCAAGATCCCGTATGAGCTCTTCTAGTTTACAAGCATAAAATTAGTAGGAATTTATGTAGTAGCAAAGCATTATGGTAGATAAAATGCAATTCCTGCTTAGAAGATCAGCTTTTTATCTTATACTGTTTATATGTGCATTTGATCACACTAAACTTACCACCATGAAAAATAACTAATTGAACTAACAGTTGGAAAAATAATGATTAAGCAATATAAAGGGTCAATAATTTAGAAAGTAAAAAATGTAAGCGAGAAAGGAATATAATACGCAAGCAGATTATATTAGCTTTTCACGCAGCCTTAAAGACATGTTTAGCTTCTTAAAACAACATTAGTGGTGAAAATAAGCAGCAAAGGATGACAGCCCATACCTTACTCATGGAGTCATCAGAATCATCTGTGCAACATTTGAGACAATCTGACACCAATTCTACAGCCAAAGAACACTTACAGGTCAAAAATCAACCCCTACCGGTAAATATTGTCATATGGTATTCTGAAATGTTCACATATGTAAAACTTAGAAAAAGCAACTTTTAGATCCCAAAGAAAGATCACCATGCTCTCTCAGGAAATTATTCATTCATTCACTGCATCTGAAAATCGTTATATAAAATTTTCCATAATGTATCAGTGTCAATAGCTAAGCCACTTTTATTCTAATGGAATTTCTGATGATTCCACAGGATTGAGATGTGCATATTCAGATGAGTCTCATGAGTCATGCTTACATTCAGATTAAAATGTTAACGTTTAATTCTGTGCTCCATGGTGTTTGATAAGCTCAGCAAGTTAGCACATCCCCTTGGAACATTTATCCCTTGCTTCCAACATATTCATCAAATTAATGGACGTGGTGTATATTTTGCCCAGTAGAATCTTATGTTCATAAGCTTAGCGAATATGTCTGTCACGAAGGTAAATTTTCCAAGTTACAGATATAGAGATCCACGTTCTCAAGATACACAATTACCGTTGTCGGTTTTCTACAGAGTAACTGGATCATCACCACCAATACTAATGCCTAAACCTCTTCCTATCAAAATGGAGTCGGCTAAGGAGAAATATGATGCTTATATTGTTGGGTAGGCTGTATATATGCCAATAAAATCATGAATAGATCTTAATGGAAAGTTCTATCAATCATGGAAAGATAAATTCAACGGTATAGTAAATAAATATCATAAGAATTCATCTGAAGCGGCATTCTAGTAAAACCCATCAAATGAAAAGGTGTCAAGAAGAAGCATGGATTATATCACGCATGAAATCCACGCAGAAGAGAAGACTTGGAATAATGATGCAGTCCGGTCACCTTTTATAATCAAGATCACAATAATCCCTAGCATCCATCAAAATGGAAAGAGTTGTGAAAAATAAAAGATAATTGGCGATAAATATTAAATCAAGCTTTCACATTAAATGTGAAAAATCCTTAAAGAAACTCTGATGATACATAAGGAAAGCACTACTAGCAGGCGGCAGCACCTCATATAATCAACGGTTAATACAAAGATTCTCACCTCTACGGTACTTAACTAGAGAAGGTAAGGGGGCAATGTTTTTAAAAAGAGTCAGCCATGTTTTAGTGGGTTGTTGCTAGGAAAATGCTATTTTTTGTTGGCATTATGTTACGGTTAGAAAATTGTATAGGAATTACTAAAATTATGTTGAGTACGGTTAGGAAAATGCTGAAATCATATAGTTTTTGCTGAAATTTTTGAAGTTGTGCTGAAACAACTTAGTTTGTATGTTAGTGTTATTAACTTATTATGCGTACAAAAACCGATCAACGCTAATGGTATTAAGTTTGTGTAAAATGAACATTTACCCGTTTAATTAATTAAATCTTAATTATTAATTAACTATTACTTATTAATTAATTATTTTTTAATCAGCGGTGGAGATCGGGGACTGGATGGGCTGGAGGAGGGGGACTAGAGTGGGGCTACTGGAGGAGGGGGCGAGGGGAGGAGGGGTACAAGAAGGTCGATGGGAGGGGGAGAGGAAGAGGGTTGGAAGGGGCTCGACGAGAACAAGGGGGGATTTGGAAAATAAATATTGCTTAAGTAAATTATATGATCGAAATTTTAAGGTTTTGATATAGTACCATCAAACTTTTAAAACACTGCAAACCCTCCCGCAACAGTCAATTTTATGAAAAGCTGTCAGTCTCATTGACTCGTTTGGGACATAAGTAGACCGAATAATTCTAAATTGAACTTAACATGTCAAATTTTTTATTATTAAAACACCCTTCAATTTTTGACCTTAAGCTTTGAAAAAATTTACGAGGCTCGCAAATTTTTGAAAAGATACCTTTCAAGAAGCCTTATCAATTTTCCCCTCTTCAAATGTAGCGTCTGTATATTAGCTTTCTTAATAGCAAAGTGGAGCCTCTCCAGCTGACTGTGGGCCCACCTGCGGGCCCGACCCAAGTGCACATGCCCCAGCATATCCAACCCATAGATCCAACGGCCTATATCATCCTAATCCCATCAAATCCAACGGCGGATATCTCGTACATGTAAGCTCGTGTCAGATGCAACTGGGGAGAAATCCAGCAGGTCGTGTAACATCCGAGGATACGCTGTCATTTAAAGTTGCCCCCCCTCTTTCTCACTTCTTTCTCTCTCCTCACTATGAGTGTGGTCTCTTTCTCTCTTCTCTCTCCCCTCTAAAACATTTGTCCAACGTTTCGAATTTGACTTGAAGGCTTCTATTTCGCACGGCTAGGATTTTCGACTCAGAGAAGATTCAATTTTGGCTTCGAAGAGTAGTTATGATTTTCAGGTTTTGATTTTGTGTTCAAAGCTAGGGTTTTCGCGTAGCTTTGGTTTTGAGCTTCAAGAGGTTTTGACTTCAAGTTTTCAATTTGAACTACGAAAATCAACTCGAGAGGGGCTCGACTATTTAAAAATAGTTTAAAATCCGTTAGAATCAATCTTTAACATACACTTAAAAGAGATAAGAAAATTAAACCATAACAAAACATTACTAATTTCCGAGCGGACGAGGCAGCCGCGTAAGTGCCGGGCACTATGGAGGCTAATTTTTTTTCTTGAATCTTGGGAAGGGTTTATATGCATATGGTTTCACAAATTAGTTCTCTTACCACAAAATCTTACGAAAATGGTCAAGGCTTTCCATGGAGATGGCTAAATTTTGTGTTCTTTCACAAAACTAGATCCTTAGAGGCTCAAACAATATGACTAAGAAATTTTAGAAACAACTGCAAGCTAATGAGACATAACTTTATATCTCTAACCAAAAATCTAAACACTATTAACTCGAAAACTTAGCTGACTACATGAAATCTGATATATCATTCTTAATCTTCAAATGAAATAAAAAGCAAAATTCTATAACAGAATTCCAATTTAATAATTTAGAAAAATCAAAGAAATCTCAAATACCTTGATCCAAAACTAGAGTCAATGCATAAATGAGAGGGATGGAAAAAGGACCTCTTTTATGCCGTGGGTAAAAACCAACTTTTACGGATACACGCAAGCAAGCAAATGCGTAACATGAGGAAAGTGTTTACAAAGTGGAACCAACGAGCAAAGGGGAAACGAAATGAACCAAAAAATTCAATGTAGCAACCAAGGTTGGTAGATAAAACTGCTTCGAGCACTAATCTGGCCAATTATGCACATCCAACATGGATAGCCACTTGAACATGTAATCCATGGATTGTACATTCATGGGCTGACACATGTCAAATGAAACCCCAATAGGCAACCTAACTTTTACATCCGTGGACCATGATCAAACTGGGTATATGGAATGATGGAAATTAAATCTACAATCAAATCTCCCATAGATTTAGCGAGATCTTCATAGATATGATATCAACAAATCCGCTAGTACATGTAACATCCATGAAAGCCACAGATGAGATGTGATGTTCAACGCACCAAAAACAGCCCTAATATTAATTGTGATTGTCAGCTCGAAACTCATCCTAATTTCAATACTGGTGGGGTTTTGGTTGTTATTAGATCAAAGCAATTAGGGTTTCAATCAAAAAGTTAATTTTATAGTGACTAATTAGGGTTTAAACGTATAGTAATCAAATAACATCAATCAAAGCAAAGCCCTGGTTGTTTTTTTGATTGAAGGGAGAAATTTTACCATCGTCCTTGACGAACTCAGCAAAGGATTTGCAATCGGAGCAGAGGGCGAGGCCCGTAAACCCTAGATTCTCACACTCCTTTGCGCTCAGCTGATCGCACGATGCCATGTACAACGCTGAGAGCATTAACAAAGATCCAATCGCAACATCGAAGATCGCCATTTGCTCTCTCTCTCTCTCCTCTGTCTTTCCAAAACAGGGGGAGATTCAGTGCAGAACTGAGAAAGTTTTCCCTGCGATCCTAAATTTCACAGGACTACCTTATGCTTTTGGTCATTTACAGATAACTACCCTAATTTTTCTTTTATATTTTTTACTTGATTTTTAAGATTGGGTTAATTGCGCAAAATCCCCAATTAGTTATTGCTATTAAAAAAGTTTGAAGCTCGGCGGATCAGAGGTTTGTTAAAAGCTTGTTTGACATTTAACCGAGCGGAGCTTCAACAAAAATCCAAGTTCGGTAGAAATAAGCAAACAAAGATGAAAACGGCAAAACCGAGTCGCACTCGTGTTTAAGCCTGGTTCGCACTCGTGTTTAAGCCTGGTTCGCTTGAGGCTCGTGTAGGCTTCGACAATTTGTATTTTATTTGGTATTCACTAATAATAATAAAATGATGACCCATTGTTAAATTTAGATTATAATCGTTAATCAAGGGATGTTGACATGAGACTCGGATCAAAATAAATATTGTATCAAATATTGTTATATGCTGATATTGAAGAATTTAGAAATTTTACAACATCAAAATTAGTCATAAGGTTTTGAGCAAGCTTTGAAATCATTTATTTAGATATAACTATATTCTCGCTGCTTAATTTGCTTATTGATAGGAAGGAAATTATACGTGTGTATATCAGCGGAAACATTGCATATGATCTTCAAGAATTCATTGGTATGAATGATAAAAAACATATCTTTGCAAATCCAAATATCCGTCAGCAAAATAATAATCTTTTGAAGCTATCGGCAAATCAAAACTAGGCCGAAACGAAATCTTTTATTTTAAGAGCGGAAGTTTTAAATAATTCTCGGTTGTTTTTTTTTTCTTTTTAATGGTCTAAAATAGTCATACTTTTATAGAGTTGTGGTATATTACATTATTCCTATTTTACCGATATGGAACTAAACTCTGTAACAAGATAACACACAATATTATGTTATGTTATTTCTTCTCTTATTTATTTTGTTTGCTCTTCTACCTTAAAGTTTTGCGGTGGGATCAATTAGGTCTCATATCGAGAACCAATTGTCAATCTCGGTTAATTCGCAATTAATCAATTAATAATTTTAATTTAACAATCAAACTCCTATCATGCAAATTTTTCATAAAAGTTCTTCATAACGTGAGAGAATAATCCGCATTGATTTACATGCAATCCCTTTCAATATCAAATCACTTTTCTTTATGTATGTTAACTAAGCGGAATAAAATCATCTAATCCCTCGAATCTAAATCTTCAATTACCCATAAACACTGTTAATCCATTTCGAAAATAAATAAATAATAATATAATTTTGATAAAATAATTTCAGAAATACATGTACAAAAATTGTCGCTTTCATGAGATTGAACGGTAAACTTATTCTCATCAATACGAGAATGTCGGATTCTATCTAGACATCCATAGTTTTTCTAAATGTATCCAAGCAGCCCAATATTTCAAGTTTGTTACTCTTATCTAGTCGACAGGAATTACCATCATATCAAAGCATACTTGTCAACAAATCGAAAACTACAACATCATCAAGCCAAAGGAACTATGTAACAGTTCGAATTTTCTATCTCCAGGTGCGACGTATTTTAGAGAATTTAAACGCGGTTATGTACTGCACATATCATTATACACGCTCTTGGCATACAGTCGGAGAATCTATATTCTCGGTAATTGAGATACACACTCACATCTCACATGTCGCTGTCACGCTTGGTAACCTGCCACGGCTCTAGATATTCTATGCCAGTTGTAGGTTAAGTGCTCGATTTAAAAAATTAATAAATTAGATTATATCTCCATGCAAAGGATGTATGACAGTGCATAACCTAACAATATAATTTCTAAGGATATTATAACAGTTATAAATAAATAAGAATACCGACACAATAAATCAATAAGTGCAACTATAAAACTTTATTATTATTCAACTGATATACATCAATTGCAATGGATGTTCAAGGACACATACAACTGCTTTAGCGATAGCCTTCCAAATTTCAAATCAACCCGGACTCATGAGACAAATAAACAAAGGAGCTTGAACAAGTTTTTAAGTCTATTCAAATAATTGAAGGAACACAGACAACCCAAAGCTTTGCTGGTTTAACAGTCCCACCACAAGTAATTTACAGGCAAAAGCGTTATTTCTGTTCATATATCGAAACCCTTAAAAAATGCTCAAAACCAACTGCTGTATACCAACCTCTAAACGATTCCGAGCAAGGCTGAAGGAATAATCCCAAGAGCTTTTGGAGGTGATTTTTGGAAAGAGCAATACTTTATCCACCGAGCTTGAAATCCTACCATAATCTACCTGATGGAGGTCCTTTTCGGATCTCCTTCAGATGTTGTCTTCCGTCGATCTCTCGGTGGATTCTGGAGGTGATCCCCTGTTGCGTGTGGGTCTTAATGGGTTTTGAGGAGATTGATGATTTGAGGAGCTTAGCGCCGAGTACCTGCAAAGAAGTCCCGGGATGGTTTGGTACCACCGAGAACCCTCCGACGATCAAGTTAGTACTAGATCCGAGCAGCGTAACGGCTAAGTGGAGTAAAAAATGGCTTACTTGACCCCTCTGTGATGGGGGTTTATATAGCGGTGGTAGCGCGCAGCAGCAGGCGCGAGAATCTCGCCGGCAGTTATGCTCGCGACGTCACGCCCGTGCGGAGAGCGGATCGCCCATTAATGGGGATCGTGATGGCGTGGAACGTGGGATATTGCTGGCGGAGAATCTGCGTATGGCGAGATTTGCGGAGCGGCGGTTACGCCTGTGAGCGGTGGAGTTGGTCGGAGGACCGAGGAAGACGTCCTCGACTGGGGAGCTCTGGGGCGAGCGAGAAGGCCGAGGAGTCTTGGTCTTGTGGCAGCTCGGGGCGAGCTGAGGGGCCGAGGAGGCCCATTTGCAGGGGGCCCTGAGGAGGGCCAGCTCGCACGTATAGGTCAGGTACAGGGGTGGCCTGGTCGGTTCCTGTAGGCCCTTTCTTCTGAGTTCTGGGACACATCATCTGCCACGTGTCCTGATCTTGGGGATCGCCAATATTGAGCATCATCATTAGCCCCTACTCTTGTCCCGATCAGCTAGCGGGTCGGGTCAGGAGTGGACTGCCGGGCCGCCCGGGGTGAGTTCCCTCCTAAAGCTTGGTCGGGACGCATTCCCGAGCTGTCGGCTGTCTTTCCTGTCAGCAAATCAGGGCGAGATCTTTACATTTAAGGAAGCTGCGCCGATTTGTGCCTCCTGCCGTTGAAGTGACGGTCCACATGTCAAGCGTCGGTTGGCCAACACGATGTGTGCAGACCTGCGACGCCTGCAGAGGTGCAGTCCAGCGTGGGAACGACAAGTGGAACAATCGGAGCCGTTGGATGCTGATTTGAATGATTTAGCGTGCTTGCGCTTTCTAAAAGATAGATCAAAAATATTTGTAACCGCAATCAAGAACGGCGTCGCTTTGCAGCTAGCCGGTGAGTACGGGTCGGTCCACAGGGATGTTGTGAATCTCCGATTCGTTCTTACGAGTTAATTCCGAAGGGTGTTCGGAGTTGTTATTAAATCTAAAAACCTAATTAACCTAGGGCAATTATCTAGATCTATTCTTGCTAGGGTTAGGTTTAGGGATGGTTTGGAAATGCAATTAAATCTCAACGCTTTCTATATCCGAATGAAGATCTGTGAGGAGTTATGGTAAGTATCAATAAAGGGGATTAGATCCATTCGGGGAGGTGTTCCTTCCTCTAGGTTCTTGTCCTTCCTTTAGAGATCCTTACCCTAACCTCCATGGAAAACGCGCGCAACCGGGCCTTTACACTACGGTGTCATCGTTACCTCGAGGGGTAGGATGCCGTAGGGTGCGGTGTGTGCGTGTATGCATGGAGTCCTATTGTAAATATTTGGTGGGTAAGAAAGGGATGAGAGATCTCATCTCTCAAAATCCTTCCCCAAAACTAAACCCTAAACAAGTTTCTAGGGCATGAAATTAAATCTACCTAGGGCAAAGAATTGAAATCTAAACTAGGGCGAGAAATTAAATCTACTTACAGATGCATCCCTCCAATCATCCATGCAGGGTTGTCAGATCTGAATTTCTGAATGGAAAGGAAACACCGATACTCTCCAAAAAGGATTTCTGAATTTTTATTAAAAAGAGGCATAAAGTTTATAATTTTTAGAGTTCCTATTTATAGAGAATAGGAAACCCTAGGGTTACAATGACTCGCATGTCTACATTTACGAAAATAGCCCTATAAAGACCAGTCAACACCGCCACCAATTTATGGTAAAATCTCTATCCCCTAATTGCTCATCACTGCCGCGGAACCGCGGCATTAGGCCTGGTTTGGCCGCGGTTCCGCGGCCAAAAAGAAGGTTTGTGCTTTGAGACTTCTGTTGTGGGCTTCTGGTGTCTTGTGCTTCCTGTTTCTTTATGTCTTTTCTTAATTTGGATTCTAGGTTCTTCCAGATCTTCCAGTGAACAATTGCAGTGGACTTTTAACCGTTCGCTTGTGTCGATGTCTTGAATCTTCCTTTGTGAATTGTTTCTTATGTAGGCTTGATCAAGATCTTCTGTTCATTGGTTAAAGTTCACTTTTTCATCGTCTTTACATCGTTTTCACTGTTTCCTGTCCAAGAACCTGTAACCTGTAACATGTAGCAGACATGCGTCAAAAGTACCTGTTTATTTATAAAAAGAATAAGAATGGGGAATATAATAATGCAATATTATGGTGTGAACAGATGCGAGGAGGTGTTTTGGCGGGAAACGAAAGGAGCCGTTGGATGAGGTCGCTCGCTGTGATAAATAGGGGTGGGGCCCGTTTCAGGGCCCCTACTCTTTCATATTTCCCCGTTCTAATTCCTTGTTGCTCGGCGCTCGTTTTCTTTCTTCCGCTTTCGTTTCCCGAGGACCCTCCTTCTCAAGGTTAGATGTCTTCCTTTGTCGAGTCAGTAGATGTCGTCGGAGTAGGTTCTAGGGACCCTTTAGGTAAGCCTGAGTCCTCCCGGGGAGCAGGGGTTGGGCCCTCTTTCCGGGATCGTGCAGCGGGGGCAGCCCCCAGGGTGGAGGCGGTAGATGCTGCCCCCGGCGCCTTGTGTTGGGTGAGGCATGAGGATGAGCTCGCCAATGCTCAAGCTCGCTTCCACATCCCCCGCGATATACGCTTCGTCTGGCCAAGGAGGGAGAGAGGGCAGACCTGGTACGGGGCAAGGAGATCGCCCTGTATTTGGAAGCTTTTTGGGATGGAATGCGCCTGCCCTTTTCTCCTGAGGTCGTCGAAGCGCTAAACTTTTTCGGGTTAGCCCCTGGCCAGTTAGTGCCGAACTCGTGGAGGATTCTCCTCGGGTTCCTGATCCGCCTGAAGTTACAGGCGATTCCTTTCAGCCTCTCCCTCCTTGATTCTTCCCCCGTCTTTAAAAATCACCCTAGTGGTCGAGCGGACGACCCGAGGTGGGTCTACCTTTCCTTTAGAAAGCGACAGGGGGGCCCGCCGGGACAGGGGTTGTGGCCCTGCCTTCTTCCATTCACGACTGGAAGAAGAAGTTCTTCTTTGTTCCCCCCCCGAGGGCGAGGACTGGCCCGTGCCTACACAGTGGTCGAGGGAGAAATGCTTGTTGGGGAACTAGTCCAGTGACCCCGTCGCGGTGAAAGTGGCGTCGTGGGAGCCATCCCTCATTTCGACGTGCTGCTGTCTGAGAGGGTCCTGAGTTGGGCCGGGTTTAGCCCCGTTGAGTTCGTCGGTAAGTTTAGCTTGCTTTTTGGCTTGTATATTGCTTGTGTCACTGACCTCTTTACATTCAGTTTTGTGCAGGACCCATGGATATGGACTCCCTCCGAGCTTCCATGCGCCAGCCGAGGAAGGTCACGAAGGTGGGGGTGTCGGCTCTTCCCGCTCAAAGTCTGCCCCGGCTCCTTCTCCTCCGGTGGTCGTGTCCCGCGAGCGCTCGGAGGCGGATCTCGCCCCGGAGCCCAGCAGAGTGTCGGGCCGGAAGCGGGCTCGGATTCTGGAGGATCCAGCCTCGGAGGAGGAGATCGGCTCTCCCTCAGGGTCGCTCTGTCACGCCCCGCTTCCCTTTGTACGGCGAAAGGGACGCGACGAGGTCCGCTACGTATATACTCAGAAGTACATCCGCTAAGCGTATCTAAGCAATATAAAATAAATACACAAGAAACAAGAAGAAAAAGAACAGCAACTTTTATTTATTAACATTCTTTGTACAATACATGAAAGGAAATACAACTGAAATAATAAGATGCCTAAACAGTGGCATAATAGGAAATGAAAAGTACAGAAAGGAAAAAGTGTACAATGAAACTACAGTGCAGGGTTTTCAGTAAACTGCTCCAAGTCTTCTTGCGATGGCTCAACCTCTGCCGGGTTCAAATCACTTGACGACATTCAAAGAAGAGAGAAACAGAATGTCGTCAGCGAATAGGTCGCTCGGTAAGTCCCAAAGGTAAGAGGGAAGTAGAAAAAGACAGAATAAGAAGATACATTTTAAAGTGTAAACTATTGTTGTAATGTTCTGTCAACGCTGTTGTTTGTAGCTTGGTACAGAAGGATGCCAGTGTATACGAGGGGAGTCTCTATATGCCAGAGACTAGGGGCACGTATAGTACAAGGAACCGTTTATGCCACGGTACAACAGCAACTGGATTCATGTTAGGTGTGTTAAATCTGACCACCTCGTGCCACCTTTAACACCTTCCGTACCAATCTACCCTTTAAACCCCGCGATATCTTGTTTGTATTGTTATCTTGTAAATTGTATTGAATTGTAAGATTGAATGACTGACTGACCGAAACCATGATATCAGGAAACGGTTAAAACCGTAGAGTCATGTAAATGGAATACTGAGAATCATGTAAAAGGAATATATATCCATGGTTCGGTCCAGTCAAGTTGTGTAAATTGATAATTGTATTCATGGATTCATGTGTTCATATTGGCTTGGAATCATGTAGATTATAGATTGAGTTGAATCATATTCAAGTCAGATAATCAGACTCAAATCCGAGCCAGACAATCAGAAATGTGAATCGAAGTCTTATAATTGCTAGGGTCCTTAGGGTAATTTATAAACTTGAGGGGGTTTTATGTAAAAATACTTTTATATACTTTTCAAAATACACCTCAAGTATTTATTGTTCGTCTTTAGAGTTGTAATGAGGGTGGATTTTATGTTGTGACATTTCTAGTGAAAATATCCTAGTTTTATAAATAAGGGTATTTATCTGTAATATTGATTTATTTGAAGTTCATGGTATTTTAGTGTAAAATTTATTCTTGTGATTTTTAGAAAAAGGTGGAATATTTATATTATAATAAAATAGATATTTAAATGATAAATATACATATATTTATACAAAAATAGTTCTAATAAATATTTTATATTCCAAAAATCTCATTTTCTTAAGATGTCGTATTTTAAACCTTTCGAGACCGAATACTCCTTGCGGAGGTCTGAATCTCGCACTACTAGCCCGAGGGTGCGCGATAAACCACACGATCCCGAACGGGTTCCCCAAAGATGGGTTGTAGCGGCGCTTTGCAAAGATTGTAAAATACTAATCCTTTAGAAAACGGTTTTTATAAAGTAAAATGTATTTATTTGCAAAGTGTAATTTTCCGTATTTTAGATTCTAGGGTTTCCCAAGCCAACTAGCCTATTTCTAAATGGTCTAAATGACAAGTCGTTAGAAGCCTCAAATCGCCTCTTCACCGCCAATTGCGGCCAGGTAAGTGCCAGGTAAGTGGGAGGCTCTCCACTACAAGTAGTGGCCCTAATTAAGTAACCACTTGTCTTAGACACACTTGCCTAAACACCACAAAGTCAGGTTTAGATAAACGATCGATGTCCACAACTTATCGTATTTTTCCTATTAAAGATATTGTTTAAACAAATGTATCAAACCTAAACTTTTATAAAAGGTTTTATTAAGGAAATGGTATTTTAATATAAAATCTTGTTTTATCGTATTAGGAGTTTTCAAGATAGCGTATTATGGTTGCATATGTGTGTGTGAGGAGGTAGGTCATTACCTCGTGATCTATTTTAAGGTATAGCAATGTTAAAGGGTTAAATGTGAAATTGAAATATGATGGTATTAAAGTGAAAAATACGGTAAATTGAAAAGATTATCATTTCATGTGTGAAAACTTATTCAAATTGATTTTTACAAGTTTAATAATCATGATAAAGATATTTAGACATGATTGAATTGATTAGAAGTGAAATTTTATAGAAAACAGAATCGGAAATCGGATTTGTTCTGATTCCGTCGGGTTTCGTAATTTCGTATTTTAAGAATTAGAAAGGGAGATAGAATGGGACTTACGGGTTTCGATCTATACTAAAGAGTATAGGGGAACTAGATGAGTTGCCGAGGCGTTGCTTCGTTGCCAGTTGTTTCAAAAATGTCGCCGGAATTCTGTCAGAGCTTCGCCGTGAACTCGATTTCAAGGTACACCCTTCTTGTAAAAATTTTGAGAGAGTAAACCTAGTGTTTTGGAATGAGAGGGTAGAGGGTAGGGGGTGTATTTATAGGGTAGGCTACGGTAGGGTAGGTGAAAGGTTTTTATTTTAAAAAAAATGTAAAAATTAAAGAAAAAAACATTAAAATTTGTAGTAAATAGAGTGTAATAAACTCTCGGGAACCGATCCATTAAATTGGAGTATACAGGGGAGTTGAGAAGACAGAAAGCCATAAATTTCGTGTTGGCGACTCGACCGTCCGGCCGAGTCCGGCCGGCGGCGCCGGCCGACTCGGCCGAGTCGGGGTGCCGTTGGGTGGGGGGGCTCCTGACGTAGGCTCTGGTATTTTTAGATTTTAGGGTTCAGTTCAACTTTTAGGAGTTATGGCCTATGGACTGTTGGGCTTCCAAGAAATTTAAAAGAAAAATAATCTAAAAATAATGTGGGGGCATAGGATTTGAACTCTGGTAGCTTGGTTCAGCAGTGCAAGGTATTACCAATGAGCTACAAGCTCCTTTTTGTAATTATTGTGGGAAAATAAATACTTAAACTGTTAACAACAACATTAAATACTCCAAATATACTTTAAATTTAAATCAAATTTATGTATACAAAAATTAGAGTTGTTACACGCTCAAGCGGAGGTCATCTCGGGGACCGTCTTCGCCGATCATGGTGGAGGAAGGGGGCCTCCAGTTCCCAATGCCTTCGGGGCTATCCGTCGCGGATAGCCTGCTGCACGAGATAGAGACATCGGCCGGGGGTAGAGTCCCCGGGGGGACCTTCAGGGCTCAGCTGGCGTCCATCGCCCAGGAGTCCGTGCAGGTAAGTGCTTGATTTTTATTATTGTATATTTTTGGGGGTTCGGTGCCTCTGTCACGCCCCGCTTCCCAAAATACGGAAAACAAGGGTGACAAGACCAGCCATCCCTGGGCAACTCCGACGACGAGCCCAAACGCGAGCCGAGGCCGTGAACCCAAACCGTACCGTTCGTCGCGCGTTCGTGCCGCTGCCGCTGCCATGCGTCGCTAAAGGGTCTCCAGGCAAGTACCCTACTTGCTACATGCTAGATTATCCTGTTACAAATCAAAATCGTATTAATCCCGTGTTTATAATTCGTGAAACTTTATATGACACAAGTGCTTGATGCAAAATCCGAACGAAAACCTTCCATTAAACTGACGGAACTTGATTATATATGCTGGCCCGTGTGTCAATGAACATTGTGGTGAAATTTGACTGAAAAATTGAATCGTTACTAGCTTGAACGATCACCCCCAAGCACACCCGTTAAAACTGAATATTTCCCGCGTCTGAAACTTGTTAAAATCATAATTAATTATGTACACATTGAAATGATGCGTTCGAGGGATCGAATCGAAGATGACTCGACGACCTAGAACCCATAAAAGTTTTACATTGTTTCTGTACTGAAAATATGACGAGAACTGGTTCGGAGAGCGGCTCTGGACTGCAGTCCAGAGCAGCTCTGGCTGTTGATTTCTATCTCGTAATACTTACTACTTTGCTGCCTGAACTTGTATGTTATGTAACCCTATACTTTATTGAAGATGAAACTGTTAGCTAAATAATTCAAGTGATTTCACCCCGTTTTATCATCGTTTACTATTTAAACTGCAATTTAAAAGAACAGGACGTATAGCAGTCCCAAACAGAAACAGAACTGATACCCTATCGTTGAACAGTGCATAACTTCTGACGTAGGGACGCGATTGAGAATCCGTATGGTGCGTTGGAAATCCTATTGAAAACTCTAAATTCCATTCAACTGTAGCATCACTAAATTCTGATCCCAACTGGGTGAAAATTGTGTCGCGAAATGGACGTTCAGTTCAGAAACTGAATTTCCTGCAGCGAACACTTAAAATGAAACGATTGTAACTTGCAAACCAGAAATCCGATTGCACTGAAATAAATTTTCCTGAACTTCCGGCTGGGTCTAATTGTTACCGTCTTTGTATTGTTTCACTGAATTTTGAACGTATGATTTACTGCAATTTTTATAAGCTCATGAGGTGCATACTAGTTCATATTACACATGACTTGTTAACTGCTTAAATGTACATACCTTACCCAATTGCCATATACCTAAAGATAGTGCACGTTATTATTCAGTGTACTATGCATTATCGTGCATGAACGGTATTGGTTTAGGAGTGTCGAGTACGCCAATGAAAAAGTGAATGATTCGTGACAGTGAATAATACAGTGAACAGTGACAAAACAGTGTTATTGGTGTATACTTGTACACGACTAGACCATACTCGTCAATAGTGTAAACCTGGGGAAAAAGGGGAAATCGAAGTGGAAAGACCATCATATTTAGCGAGGACCGTGATTTAGAGGATGATCATTCGAACAGCGACTCTTATATATATTAGGTAGGATCTAGCGATCCGGCTGACAGGGTTATGTCCCGGGCGTGTGGGCCGTTGTCTCGGGTATGTATGAGACCCTCGTTAAACATGATCCTCCTTTCCACAACTTGATTTCAAACACGACTTAAAGACTGATAGGGATACATATCATATTTTTGCATCAGTTAGTGACCCAGTGATTACCTGCACTTTACTTCCACTGTTATTACGTTGTTTTCTTGTTTCTTGTTATTATTATAATATTGCTATTACGTCGCTCTGACGACCTGAGTATGCATGCTCAGTGGTAGAGGTGGATTTGTCTGATCTCGAGAAGACCGTGAAAATTCAGACCAGTGGACCGGTTACATTTCCCCACTGATATTCCTGGTTAGTTACTCCCTTGTTTACTCCCTTCGAGCTCAAATCTCTTTATATCTTATAGTTTTAATGACTGCATTCTCTTTACCCGTATTGTATTCTACTGATTACCATATAGTGCTAGAAGCCGAAATGTGACTACGACAGGATTTTTCCTTGATCGTAGGAGCATGGCTGGCCTTGTCACCCTTGTTTTCTGTATTTAGGGAAGCGGGGCGTGACATGGTTTTGTTGGTGCCCCCTCGTCTTTTTGATCTCTCTCCTACCTTTCAGGTTCTCCAGCATATTGCCCTCGCCTTACGCATAGAGGCCGAAGTGATAGCCCCGGCGATGAAGGCTGCGGGCCAGCTCGCCTCGCTGGAAGAGAGCTCCAAGCGGGAGCTGGAGACGGTGATGGCGAGGGTCACCGCCCTGGAGGGCAAGGTGGAGGCCGGGAAGCGGGAGGTCACTCAGCACCGCGAGGCCGCCGCGGCTGCCGAGGCCAAGCTCGAGGACGCTCAGGTGCTTGCCGGCAACCTAAAGAAGACGGTGAAAACCCTCCGAAAGGAGCTGGGGGCGGCGACCGAGTCGGCGAAGTCGGCCGACCTAAGGGCGGCGAAGGCGGTGGAGGGCTACAAGAAGTCGAAAGACTACTACGATGACCTGGCCGTTGCCACGACCCTCATCTGGCACGAGGCCCTCGACGCCGTTAAGGCCTGGGTGCCGGGGTTCGCCGACGAAGAGCTCCGGGCTGAATACCCCCTCGCGGACGCCGATGAGCAAGGGCAGGAGGTTCCTGGCGAGGAAGTCGCCGAGGACCTAGCTCGCCTCGTGGTGGATGTCGAGGGCCCTGAGGTCGCTTCTGGCCCCGAGGCCTAAAGCCCCCGTCTTCCTCCTCCTTTTCTTTTGTTGCTTTTGAAATTTTGTAAGCCTCCGGGCATTTTGTAAGGCTGGGGAGCCAAAAATACCCTTTGTGAAGACTTTGCCTTTTAGTAATAAAACTTTTTCTTTGGTTTCATTGGTTTGCACTTTGTATTTTGTTCATGAAGAATGCTCGTAAAATTTCTCTTCTTGCGCTGTTGGGCTTCAATGTCAGGCCCATGTCAGGTCGGCTACCTGCCTAGCGATTATCCGTCGAGTTGGTTTCGATTATTTGCCAAGCATGCCAAGCGCTGCTGAGAAGGAGGTGTCTCCATGGCCCCGAAGTCGAGGGGAGATCACTCGAGACTTGGATAGACCTGATGCCCCTTGTTGGTGGCTCGGATCCTCTGCATGCGATGGGCAGAGGGCTGTCCGTCTTATTTGTGCCGAGGGTGGATGGAAGCTGCTCCGTTGCCCTTTGGTGAAGGCTTCTGATTTCTGGCGTCGTGGGTAGGCAACCACTAGCCTGGGATGACCGAGCGGGATAACCGCTCGGAGGCCTCTTTCGAGGGCTTCGATCCCTGGCATCATGGGTGGGGAGCTACCAGCGAGGTATAGCCGAACAGGGGAGCCGCTTGGCTACCTCTGCGGAGGACTTTGATCCTTAGCACTTGGGGGGCCCGAGGAGGCCGGCTAAGGACAACCGGGCAGGGTAGCTGCTCGGCCGAATATTCATAAGGTTTCGCCCGACCATCTAGTTGCGGGTATGGGGAACAGGAACTGTTGCGGCGGGCATGCGCGCAGCATGCGCATTGAATATGGGGGGAGGCGAAGCGCCAGGGTCGCGTCGCTTCGATTCCGTTAGAGAAGGCTCGATGATCGCCGTGTGGCAGCGACTTCTTGGGCGAGATCGAGCGACCGTTGAGTTCCGTTGGGGTGCAGCAGGCTATATAAAACTGAAGGAGCACTGGTCCTTCCTTCCTTCATAAACAGGTCATCGAGAATGCAAGACTTCCCATTCACCATCCCCGACATCATCTACTTCGAAGACATATACCTTTACGCCCAGAACTGCACCGAGGACACGGTGCAGTTGGTCTATGGGAGCATCGAGGACCATTTCGGCCGGCTGCTCCCTCGACGCTCCTCCTTGCTGTAGTTGCTGATGTACTACATCTGGAGGGCGTCGCCGGGGCTTTACAACCCTCTGTCCGAGCAGCTCTATGACGAGGCCGTGGGCAAGCTGCGGTCTCTGAGACGCTTCGGCCTGATCTCCGCGAACCGGCTGACTCGCTCGGAGGCGCTCGTCCGTGAGTGCTAACGAGCTGAGGCTCGGGGTCGACGTGCGCGCGGGGAACCGAGGCCAGAGGTTGGATCTCGCGAGGGCTCGGCTGGCGGAGATCTTTACCGAGTATCACGAGCAGTGCTCTCTGCACCCCCTTCCCCCGCTGTTGTAATTTTCTTTTTCTTTTTGTATGTACGGCTGAGGAGCCCATAATACCTTTTTTTGAATAAATGAAATCTTTCCTATTTTTCTGCAATGCTCCGTTGATCTTTATTAAATTAACAATAGACCCTAGGGAGAGTTTACATTGCCCCAAAAGAAAAGTACTTGCTAATAGATGACCCTATCATCATGGCCCGAGATTCCCGGATGCTTGCTGGTCTTCGTGCTCGGCACCTGGTACGGGGCCTCCCGAGCGCCGGACTGGTCATCTGTTGAGACAAGCATGATTTGGTCGATGGTCAGCTCGGCAGGAGGAGGACGTTGCTCCTGCTCGCGGTCGGCCTGCCGCTTGTCCCTTATGTAGGCGGCGAGGTGCCCCGATCGGATGAGCTCCTCAATGTAGTCCCGGAGTTGCTTACAATCCTCCGTGGCGTGACCCAGCGTCCGGTGGAAGGCGCAGTAAGGGCCCTGGGTCCGCTTCGAGGCCTGACGTGGGATTGGAGGGAACTTGAAGAACCCCTCGCGTTGGGCCTCCTCTAGCAACACCGCGAGGGAGACGTTGAGTGGGGTGTACTCCTGGAACTTCGGGTGATAGGGCTGCTGACGCTCCGGCCTCTCCTCCTGAGCCCTCTTCTTCTGGTCGGACCGTTCTACCTTGGGGAGGTTCGCGTTCACCTCGGACTCCAGCTGAACCTCGCGCTCGGTCCACGTCTTGACCTCGGCCATGGTCTTAGGCTGTGCTAACGCAAAGGAGCGCAGTCACTCCTTGTGCTTCAGACCAGATCTGAGCGCCGTGATGACGGTCTCGTCCCGGTGCTCGGGGACCTCGAGGAGGGCGTTGTAAAAGCGGGTGTTGTAGGCCTTGAACGTCTCCTTGTCCCCGCTCTTAATTGTGAAGAGGTAGTCGACCGTGCGCCTCTGCTGACGGTTCCTAACGAAGTGGCCGAGGAACTGAGTAGCCAGCTCGTCGAAGGTCCTCGGAACCAGTCCCGACCAGAGCGGATGAGGGTGGCTGGGAAGGCCCTGCACTTGGTGGCATCGGGATGGTCCTGGAAGCTCATCCCCGCGGTGAAAGCATCCAAATGGTCTTTGGGGTCGGTTTTCCCGTCAAACAGAGAGACTTTCGGGGGTTTGTTGCGCGAGGAGACGTGGACAACGAGCAGTCCTTCGGTAAACGATTTGGTGAGCGATTCGGCGGCGTACTCAGCCCCGTTGGACGAGAGGTGACCTTCCCAGCGCATGCCCTCGATCTTCTTCTCGAGGGCTTCAAGTCGGCCGTGGTACCCCGAGGACTCGGCGTCTCGTGATCCCTGGCCTCCGCTGTGGGAGACCTGCATCTGGGCACGGCCTCGGTTCCTCTCGATGAAGTTCCTCAGATCCCCGGGCGAGGTGGCTCTCGAGCCGTCGTGGCGAGCCCCTTCTGTGCGACACCGTCGAGGGAGGGGGCGTCGGTCATGCCTATGGGCAGGCGAGGTGACCGACATCTCCTCAGGGGGTACGGGGTGCGAGGAGGCTCGAGGTGAGGCGCTCCGGCGGCGGACCTCGGTGTGGAGCCGTTGGGCGCCCAACGGGCCTCAGGGAGTATCGGCCCGTGGGACCCGTGGTCAGGAGTTGTAGCCTGCCGGTGGTCAGCCGTGCCGACGAGGGCAGAGCCTTCCGGAGGCGGAGGAAGGGCGATCTGGGGCCCAGAACCGGCCGTTTGGACGTGGATGAGCGCCTCTACGAGGGACTGCAGCCGATCTATTCGGCTGGCGAGGGCGTTGATGATGGTCGCCGGAGGGGCTTCATTCGCGCCTCCAGTGAAGGGGATGCAGCGGCTGGTATCCGGATCTTCTGGATGGTTGCTTGCCATGTGGACGGAGATCGGAAGGCCAACTTTGTTTTTATGGAGTTTGCGTTCCCACAAACGGCGCCAACTGATGAGGTCCTTTTCGGATCTCCTTCAGATGTTGTCTTCCGTCGATCTCTCGGTGGATTCTGGAGGTGATCCCCTGTTGCGTGTGGATCTCAATGGGTTTTGAGGAGATTGGTGATTTGAGAAGCTTAGCACCGAGTACCTGCAAAGAAGTCCCGGGATGGTTTGGTACCACCGAGGACCCTCCGACGATCAAGTTAGTACTAGATCCGAGCACCGTAACGACTAAGTGGAGTAAAAAATGGCTTACCTGACCCCTCTGTGATGGGGGTTTATATAGCTGTGGTGGCGCGCAGCAGCAGGCGCGAGAATCTCGCCGGCAATTATGCTCCCGACGTCACGCCTACGCGGAGAGCGGATTGCCCATTAATGGGGATCGTGATGGCGTGGAACGTGAGATATTGCTGGCGGAGAATCTGCGCATGGCGAGATTTGCGGAGCGGTGGTTACGCCCGTGAGCGGTGGAGTTGGTCGGAGGACCGAGGAAGACGTCCTCGGCTGGGGAGCTCGGGGGCGAGCGAGAAGGCCGAGAAGTCTTGGTCTTGTGGCAGCTTGGGGCGAGCTGAGGGGCTGAGGAGGCCCATTTGCAGGGGCCCCGAAGAGGGCCAGCTCGCGCGTGTAGGTCGGGTACAGGGGTGGCCTGGTCGGTCCCTGTAGGCCCTTTCTTCTGAGTTCTGGGACACATCATCTGCCACGTGTCCTGATCTTGGGGATCGTCAATATTGAGCATCATCACTACCCAAGAGGCAAAATGGCAGCACCCATACCATCTAGATACCAGTGCCTAACAAGCAGGTATATAGTGTTTATCTCTTGGATAGATTAAAATAGGATTTCAAGCTCAGTAAGCTAAACATTTTTCTTTTGGAAATACTATGTCTTGTGTGTGTGGTGGCACATACAAGAGAAAGGGTAAATTCTCAAAACCCCTGGGGCAGGGCTTTTGCTCTTGTTAAAAAAACCCATGGGCCCAACTAAAACACCCTTTATACCAGCTGCGTGTAATATCTAAAAAGTTGCCTGTAATATCTAAACGGGTGGAGCGAATAAACATCTAAATGAAATGCAATCCAGGGTTTTTTCACAAAGATTTTACACAAAAGGCCCTTTCCAATAATTTTGAAAATATCAGTTTGGTTTTTAGACAACTCCCGAGCGGTCCTAGGGTTTTTAAAAAAATTTACCCTGAAAGAAAAAGCCCAGCCAGGCCGATTGCAGTGCTCTTGTTGGTGAAGACGGAGATGGGAGAAATGGAAGAGACAGTGAGGCGATTGTTGGAATCGTCCCCCCATCTCATCAAATGGAGGCTCAGGACTTCCTCAAAGCGCCGCCTCGAAACAGGTCTTCTTCTTTTCCCACCTCTGATTTCAGTTAATTTTATTTCACAATTTTAACACCAATTAATCAACATCAGTGCTAGAAATCAATATCAATTCAGCAATTTGTTGAATGACCTTGTACATGGCACTTGACTATGAGTTATAATGTAAACATTCTTACAGTTTCTTGATAAAATAGACAACTTGGGTAATCATGTGAAGATAGGATCAGGTTAAGTGCAGAACAATAGCTTCAAACCCTTGGGGTTGTTTCATTAGCATTCATATTATCATTTAATGGTGTGTTGAATTTCTCTAGTTTGGACAATGGCTCTCTGAACAAGAGGTTTGGGGTTCAAACCATGATTAAAAATCACGGTATCGGGACCGGGTTTCGGACAATCACCTTTGGAATCGGAATCGGATATCTCGGCCGTATTGGCAGTCTTGGATCCGGAATCTCTGATTTTACATCATTTGATAAACATAACTATTAAGAATTAGGATTTTTAAGGCTAAATTTCAGCTTGCTGCCATGAACTTTGGGCATTTTCCATGAATGGCACCATGAACTTTTAAAATGATGGATTGCTACCATGAACTTTCAGAGTATCACAAAACTACTAATAACGACGTTAACAGAAAATTAGAAAACGGCCATACCGCTCTTTTATATAAATTAACCAAAAAAGGAATTAACTTTTTTCTAGAATTTAATTCCTTTTAATGGTTAAAATATACTGCCCTTTAGTATAAATTTAGCCTTTTTAAATAAATATGCGGCTAAAGGAACTATAACAATTTGGGAAATTCTTTAGTAATTAATGACGCGTATGGTCTTATTAGTCATGTCAAAATTAACCATAATAATTAAATAACCTTAAACCATTTACATACCCCTTAGCCCATCAACACACTGACGAACTATTAATAACCTTAATACTAAAACCCACTAATCAAACAGTATGTCCCATATTAGTCGGCATCGGATGGTCATTTTTGGGGTCGGGATCGGTCGAGATTTCAAACCATGGTTCAAACCCCGCTTGCAGAAGGTTGCATACAACCTTCCCCCCCCCCCCCCCCCCCCCGACAAAAAGAACACCTTTATTATCGTTTCTCAGGCATTCAGCTTTTGAAACATCACTTGAAAAGCAATAAGAGGTATTTCTTTTTGAGAGATTTTCTTATGCTTTAGGTTATTTCATAGGGCAAGCTGATTCAAGCATGGTTGTCGAATCGTGATACGTATCACATATCTTTTTTATGTATCTTATCACTTTCCTTGTGCATAGTTAAGCAATTAAGTATAAACTATATATTTCATGGAAAAATGATCAAATTAGCAATATAGAGCAATAAATATGGGACTATATAATAGTTAGGAAGGCACAAGCCATACAAGTGACAACCACATCATGAAGCAACAAAATTCATGGCCGAGGAAACTTTCATTGCAACGAATCGCTGAAGCAGAAGCTTCTGCCAATGAGGAGAAACAGAGAAGAAGCTCATGCGAGGGAGAAGAAGCTGGTGAAGAAGTGGAGTTTGGGAGAAGAAGCTCCGGGTGAAGACAAATCGGCGAATAATCAAAGTGAAGAGAAGCGACAGCAAGATTTTAGGGTTCTGTGGGTCCAATCGAGGTTTTTTTTGGGCCAATTAGTTTCTATATATAAGTTATTTATCTGACTCGATAACTCATACCCGACCAGATAATACTTGGACTGATATATTTGTGTATTACGATATATCACATATCGTGATATTAGTATATCGAAGATATTTTATATCGTGTGATACAAATTCATGATATGTATCAAATGTCTCTGTATCAAATCATATAATAAGATATGAATCATATTTGGTACCATTTTGGATAACTATGGATCCAAGCATTAATTGCAAGCAATTTTTCTAAAATAAAAACAGATATCTTGGGTTTGTGCACTGGACTGAGGGCTGTGGTGATGGTGGACTATGGTGGAAAGATGCCTGATCTACAAGAAAATCTCCGTATGCTGCTAAATCTCATGAGAAAGGTCTTACCTTGTATGAGCCAATCTTAACGGTGCCATACTCTAGTTCTGATATAAATCAAGTCTGCGCAGTTATATTATCTCATTTATTTGCTGGAGTTTCCTTATGCTATCTATTTCGGTTTTTGCATTTTCATTTTTTTGGAATGCTGGGTGCACGTCTCAGGTGTCGGTCGATATGTCGATTTCTCAGCAGTAGATGACACGATATGAAGATAGTTTATAGCATTTTTAGCTGATGTCAACAGCAGTTTTTAGTTTGATCTGACATACTATCTTACAGACCGGGGGATATATTGACTGACAATGAGATTTGCATGTAAATCATAACCAAAACTCAAAGAAATAGGTTTAGAAATCATAAATGTTTACATTAAATGTCCAGAGTTTGTCTTGTATTAGAACAGTTTAACTGGACAAGGATTTATACTTGAAACGAGAGGATTCCCATTGAGGAGGATATAGGATAAAAGGGGATGCATCTACACTTTGAGATGGTTGAATATTCCCTTAGGAACATTAGGATTCAAGCAGAAAAATAAACTTATGTAAGGGGAAAAAAGGATCACAAATATAGGGTTTATATGCTTAATATTAGGTGTTAATAACATAAAATAGGTATGAGCTAAGCATCCAGATATTAATTCATTTCCAAGGTATTCTATATGGCATTCCAATGAACTAAACTATGTTCCTTGAGCTGCTGTACCCTGTAGCCTTTTCTTGATTGCATCATCTGATTCATTTCCAAGGTATTTTATATAACATGATATATTTTATCGCGTCATCTTATCATTGGCATGGTTTGGTTTGTATCACAGGAGTCGACCATTTTACTTCCGCTGTGAGTAATGGTCATAGAAGATATGATATACATTCTACATGCCAAAGGACTTGCTGAGCTCACATCAGCGAGCCTCAGGTTGCAGCTACAGCTTCTGTTTGTTGACACGGAGCAAGATCCTCCACAAGTCTTATTTTTTCCCTCATCATTTGATTCAAATTAGTGTTTTGTCTAATGAAAATTCAAGCTTATGCTAATTTACAGTCTTGCCAATGTGTTTATCTAGTTTCTCTTTATTGTTGCAGATGTTGTTGCATACAGATCAGAATTTAGTTGTGTTGGAACTTGTAAAGATTCGGAAGGTATTTTCATCTGAATTCTCTGTTCATGAGAACTAGATGCAACCATCAGAATGCAAGGCAGTCACACTCTTTCTCAGATCCCTGAGATTATCAATCTAAGCAGAATAGTAAAAGATGCTCAAATCACCCTACCAACCCTCAACGGGTAATTATTTGCTCCATTTTTGTTTTCAGTACTGGTTCTACACTGGCTTGTGCTTTAAGTTTTCTATCAACTTGTCCTTTATAATGCATGCAGCAATACATTGATACTTCATATATTAGATGCCTTGTCCAGTAACATTTGAAGTCATATAATTATGACTATATTACAATTCTGGGTTTTAAATGCAAGCTGTCTAGAGTATATCATATTCATCAAATGCTCAAATTCAAGATAAACTACACTAGTATTCTGCACGTGCGTTGCCCGTGTTTACAAAACTAATAAGATGTAATGAAATTCGGGTATTAAAAAAAAGAAATTAGTTGTAGAAGTTATTTTTCAATTTCAAAACCCTTTTGGCTGTGGATAAAATGATAGAGTTTTAATTTTGAAAATTGAGAGTAAGTAGTTACCATTATGAGAAGTTTTGTTAGAAACCAGTCATGAACATGACATGGAAAATTTATATTTTTTATTTGCTTTTTTTTTTCTGAAAGAGGACGATGCCACCAAAGCAATCAATTTTAGAAATTGGATACCCCTTCCTTTAGCATTATCTATATCTCCGTTTCACTATCTATCTCTATTATAGTGCAAAAAGCAGGGGACTCCAATTTTGAAATTGATTTGGAATTTTGGCTATCTAATTTGTTAGAGAAATTCAATAAAAAAAATAAAAAATCAAAACCCAAATTGTTGCCGCAACTAACCCCATACATATCTGCCAATAACCAACTCCATAAATTTCTCTAAATAACTCCATACAAATCCTAATGTGCATCACACGTGCAAAACACTAGTTTTTGGTAAAGAGAGAGGGTCCAACATTTCAAAATTAATTGATGACGTGGCATCCTCTTCATAGAAAATCAAAGAGAGAGAATATAAAATTCCAAAATCAAATATTAACTGTTCCCATCCATTTTCAAATTTTACAAAAGCAAAATAAAACAAATTTCCACCAATGATATCCCATGGCATTAAGAAACTAACTAAACATAGTGGGTTGTTAACCTCCATCAACATCATGAAGCCTTTCTTTTCAGGAGAGAAGGAAAACAAAAATAAAAAGAGGAACAAAGGGTAAAAAGATTACATGAGAAGACGACAATGAAGGCCCGGAGCAGTGATCGACAGAACAAGAAAAGTGTACGGTACGGTACGATCATTCACACTTTATGGCATTTGGAGATTGTCCAAATGGATCCAAATCCAAGGACGGAGAGAGAGGGTAAAAAGAGGTTGATGATAATAAATTTGCAACAAATATTACAAATAAGGTACACATGAATGTAATTCTACTACCAAATAAATTGTTTTTGTTTAAAGACGTGCATCACACGTGCAAATTACTAGTTATTATAGTTCCAAAGGAAGGGGTTTTTCAATTTTGAAATTGATTTGGAACTTTGGCTATCTAATTTGCAAGAGAAATTCATTAAAAAATATAAAAAATCAAATCCCAAATTGTAACTGCAACTAACCCAAATACATTTCTTCCAATAACTAACTCCACAAATATCTCTTGGTTATTAACTCCATATAGATCTTTTTTGATTACACTTGCGTGTATTGCACTCGCAGAACACTTGTAAGTAGAGATAAATCTGCTATCTTGTTACGGGATAAAGCTCTTCAGAGAGAGAAAGCAGAATGCTTGGTTACTGAGATTGCATCTTCATTTCCATTAATCAATAGGCCAAGAAGTTCTTATTTATGGATTTGTTATTTTGTCTTTACATTCCCAAAATGCAGCAGGCTGAGACTTGGGTAATCAGTTTTATACTGTTCATGTCTTGCTTTATGTTTTCATATGTTTTATTGATGATATATTTTTCTCATTTAATCAATATAAACAAACTCTATAGTTCAGTTTAAATTGATTTACCTCTAGCGGTAGCAAACGCAAATTTCTCGGCTCCAGATTAATCAGAAACAATTTTTTGATGGCCAGTAGTTTGTGATTGTCAATGCTCAATGGTGAAAATCCATAAAGGTCTTGAATTGAATCCATGTTACATTGGGAGCAATCTTTTCGGAATAGGGTGTCAAAATACTGGGCCATCCGAAATCGCTTGTGTTTAGCGATATGCGGAATGGATAATTTAGTATCTATACTAAATGTTGAAGAATATCTGCTTATGAAGTGGAGCCAACTTATGCTTTGAAGAATAATCAATTATTGGAGACGCAAAGAGAGAAAATTCCAGAACATTTTTCTCTTTGTGTATCATGCCAATAGACATAACCCCCACACATCTACAAATGAGAAACCCTCAAGTCCAATCAAAGAAATTCATGTATAATGCATGATAGCAATTCACCTCTTTAGCTACATTTTTAACTTCAGAATAGAGATCATTGAATTTTTTTCCCATATGTTTAATTCTTAATAATATATGTATTTCTTATACTGTGATTTTTGCAGATGGCTTCTTGGCTAGCCAGTAGTGTATCTTTTCAGCAAGGAGCGTGCAAATGATGCATTTTACAATCTCTCTTCGAAGTCTCTTCATATATACCAAATCATTATCAAAAGGTTTAAAACTTATTCTCCAAGTCATTTTTCCAGCTCCCTCTAATTTATCATAGACTTTATCTTTGTTACTGTTTGCAGAGACCAAAAATCTGACCAAAATGAGGCAAGCACTTTTTCGTATTTTTCCTTCTAATTTCGGCAATGCATATTGTTGGAAATAGTCAACATTAAGATATTTCTCAGATTAGTTAGAATCTGTTTGTAACAAAATCTGTTCATACTTAGTTAGAATCTGTTTGTAACAGAATCTGTTTGTAACTTCCTTATTTTATTGTTTTCCTCATATCTTCCTATACTTGTGTAACAAGGTTATAAAAAGAGCTTCTCTGTATACTGAATTTTTTGTGAAAGAAAGTTCAATTCGCTTATATGGTATCTGAGAGGTAAAACTTTCTCCAAATAAATCACCATTTTTTCTCAATCAAAAGAAATCCCAGTTCCTTTTTTTTTCCAGCCATAATGTCCTCCACCACAAAGACTGAAGTATCCTCCACAAACCCCACAAAAAAAAATTCCGACTCCCTAGCCCAATCCCTTCAATTCTCCTTCATTCACAGAGGGGATCGGAACACCAGCCAAAGTCCTTTACAAAAACAGGTTTTGCAGATCGAGTCCGATAGTTCTCAGGAGTCAAGAATCAACTCAGGATCGCCTCCATTCACAAAGAAACAACTGGAGCACCTGTACAAGTTCTTTAACTCCACCGTAGACCCGTCAACACAACCCTCCTGTTCTTTAGCCCAAAACGGTAACAATCACCCTATATCTTTTTCATGTATCAATCAACTTCCTTGGATTCTCGACTCTGGAGCAACTGATTACATGACCAGTTGCTTCATATTATTTTCAACCTACACACCCTGTGCAGGAAACAAAAGGATCAAAATTACAGATGGTTCGTATTCTGCCATAACCGGCCAAGGAACCATCACAATCTCTCCTTCCTTAACCCTTGTTAATGTTTTACATGTTCCAAAGCTTTCCTGCAATCCGATTTCCATTATAAAGCTAACTCAAGACCTTAAGTGTCAAGTTAAATTCATGTCCTCTCATTGTGAAATTTAGGTTCTGGACTCGGGGACGATGATTGACAATGCTAGAACCAGTGGGGGTCTCTATTTGCTTGAAGAAGGATCACATCTCAATAAGTCTGCATCTAGTTTGTGTTTTCAGTCCATATTTGTTTCTCTTGATAATGAATTACTTATGTTACATTTTTGTCCAGGTCATCCTAGTTTCCATTATATGCAATATTTGTTTCCAAAGTTATTTCGGAATAAAAATCCTTCTCATTTCAATGTGAAGTACGTGCTTTTGCCAAACACAAAAGGGCAATTTATCCACCTCGACCCATAAACCTTCAGCACCGTTTGCCTTGATCCATAGTGACATTTGGGGACCATCCCGCGTTTTATCTGTCTTCGGAAAAAAATGGTTTGCTTCGTTTATTGATGATCATACTAGAGTCCTTCGAGTGTTTTTGCTAAAGAAATTAGAAGTTGAACAAGTTTTCAAAACCTTTTATGCCATGGTTTAAACACAGTTTAACACAAAAATTCAGAATTTTCGAAGTGACAATGGACGAGAATTTTTTAACGAAACCTTGGGAGATTTTTTGCAAAGAAAGACATCATTCACCAAATTTCTTGCATTAACACACCACAACAAAACGGTGTGGCTGAAAGAAAAAATAAACACATTCTTGAAATTGCTAGAGCATTATTATTCACCAACCATATTCCAAAAACATTATGGAATGAAGCAATTTTAACAGCAACCTATCTTATTAATAGAATGCCCTCGAAAATTCTCAATTTTAAAAAACCCGCTGCCTTGTTAAAATCCCTTTACCCTCAAAGCCGCCTTGCAATTTCGGATCTGTCTTTGAAAATTTTTGGTTGTACCGTGTTTGTTCACGATCACAACCCCACTAGGAGTAAATTTGATCCAAAATCGAAAAAATGTGTTTTCATTGGCTACGCCACGAATCAAAGAGGGTATAAATACTTTGATCCTTTATCAAATAAAATATTTATCACAATGGATGTGTTGTTTTTTGAAAATAAATCTTTTTTTAAGCCTCCTCTTCAGGGGGAGACAAATAGTGAAGACTCGGTTTCCATAAAAAATAGTCTCCCAAAAATACCCAACTTAATCCCACATACAAATTCACAAGATCTAGATTTTTTAAATCAAGACATTTTAGACCAGTCTTTTGAACACCTGGCAAACCAAAACAGTGAAAATTCACTGGACACTCAAAAAAAGTCCTTGAAAACTCAAAAAATATGTCTGTTGAAAACTCGGTTCTTTTATTAGAAGATCCAGAAAAATCCCATAAAAATAGGAACACACCACCGACTTCTAAAACAACTTGCCTCGTGGATTTAAATCCACTGGAAGCTGATGTGGAAATTAAAACTTACAAAAAGAAACAACGTGAAACAGGTCTGGAAAAAACGCAACAGGAACATTTAATTGAGATAGATCCTTCTCCAGAAGCAGAGGCCGACTCTGTCTAGTCCCACCAAAAATCCGACTCGAGAACAGAACCGGATCACAGTGAGCTGGATCTTCCCATAGCCCTCCGAAAGTCCATAAGGTCATGTACTAGTCGTCCCTTGTATCCAATGTCAAAATTTGTGTCCTCAAATAATCTCTCACCCAGTTTTTCAGCCTTTACCTCTAATGTGTATGCTGTGGAGATTCCAAAAACTGTACAGGATGCTCTGAGAGCTCCAGATTGGAGAAAGACGATTTTCGAGGAGATGAATGCACTTGAGAAAAATCAGACTTGGAATATGGAGGAGCTGCCGTGAGGAAAGAAGACTGTAGAATGCAAATGGGTATTCACACCAAAGTTTCGTGCAGATGGAACCCTAGAACGATATAAGGCG
Organism: Agapanthus africanus; assembly: GCA_030015575.1. Lineage (NCBI taxonomy): Eukaryota > Viridiplantae > Streptophyta > Magnoliopsida > Asparagales > Amaryllidaceae > Agapanthus > Agapanthus africanus. Next base: position 485,658,806 of record CM057347.1, on the reverse strand, counting down.
AGGCTCGTTGCTAAAGGGTTCACTCAAACATACGGGATTGATTACACGGAGACTTTTGCACCTGTGGCTAAGCTAAACACGATCCGGATTTTGCTGTCAGTTGCAGTAAATCTCGATTGGCGACTTCAACAACTAGATGTGAAGAACGCGTTTTTGAATGGAGACCTGGACGAAGAAGTGTACATGGAAGCTCCGCCGGGTTTGAAAAAGGGTTCAACTCTAAAGTGTGCAGATTGAAAAGATCACTTTACGGTCTTAAACAATCTCCACGAGCTTGGTTCGATCATTTCCATCAGTTTGTGAAAGGGCAAGGATACGATCAGGCTCAGGCAGATCACACCATGTTCTACAGAGTCTTGAGACATGGGAAAATTGCAATATTAATTGTTTACGTTGATGACATCATTGTTACAGGAGATGACGAGGAAAATGTCAACCAGTTAAAAGGAAGTCTCGCTAAGGAGTTCGAAGTAAAAGAGTTGGGAGAATTGAAGTATTTCTTGGGTATGGAAATTGCTCGAAGTAAGAAAGGCATTGTCGTGTCTCAACGGAAGTATGTTCTCGATCTTCTCAAAGAAATAGGGATGACAAATTGCAAACCTGCGGAGACACCGATAGATCCGAATAAAAAGCTCGGAGAATTTACACAGAGTCCGTCAGTGGACATTCCACAATACGAGAGGTTAGTGGGAAAATTGATCTATCTCTCACACGCACGTCCCGATATCACCTTTGCAGTGAGTATGATAAGCCAATTTATGCACTCACCTGAAGAAGAGCACCTTGATGCAGCAGCATATAGAGTTTTGAAGTATTTAAAGAGCGCATCAGGAAGAGCTTTATTCTTCAAAAAAGATGAGACTCGCAGCGTCAAAGTAATCACTGACGCGGATTGACCATGTTCCATCGTAGACAGGAAGTCAACTTTAGGGTATTGTACGTACGTGTGGGGCAATCTAGTTACATGGCGGAGCAAGAAACAAAGTGTCGTGGCAAGGAGTAGCGCGGAGACAGAATTTCGAGACATGGCCAACGGTATTTGTGAAGTTCTGTGGGTTCAACGGGTACTACAGGAAATAAAGCAGTCTATAACTCAGCCACTAAAACTATACTGCGACAACAAAGCTGCCATCAACATAGCACACAACCCCGTACAGCATAACAGAATGAAGCATATTGAAGTCGACCGCCACTTCATCAAGGTAAAACTGGATGCCGGTACCATCTGGATTCCCTACATCCGACAAAAGAACAAACTGCAGATATCTTTACAAAGGGACTATTCAAAGCAGCGTTCGATGGACTCATAAACAAGTTGGGCATGATGGACATCTACGCACCAACTTGAAGGGGAGTGTTGGAAATAGTCAACAGTAAGATATTTCTCAGATTAGTTAGAATCTATTTGTAACAAAATCTATTCATACTTAGTTAGAATCCGTTTGTAACAGAATCTTTTTGTAACTTCTTTATTTTATTGTTTTCCTCGTATCTTCTTATACTTGTGTAACAAGGCTATAAAAAGAGCCTCTATGTATACTGAATTTTTTGTGAAAGAAAGTTCAATTCGCTTATATATGTATTATCATAAACATATAAATCTAAATTTTAGTTTTCTTTTGGCAGTTTCATGGTGCCTTGCGATTTGAGCTTGAGACAGGAGAAAGAGCCATGGGCTGAGGCATTTCTAGCTTGCTTGCGCGAAAAGTTTGAGTCCTGCAGGGCCGGTGTTGTGAGAGATGAAGATGGAGTTTAACCAATGCTATCCACAATCAATTGTGTTGTAGCTGAACAAACAATTGTAACATGGATTGAATCGATTGTTTTCGTAAATAATTTCATGTACTTGAGATTCTTGAACAACTTCCCATTTTGAGCTGTTTTCTGAACCTATTTTTCATTTGTTGATGCCACAGGAGGTTGGTAGAAGAAAGTAACAAATATGGAAAAGGCTTCCTTTCTTTTCAGATAAAACATCAGACAACCAAGACATGGAATCTGAAAAGTTCTAAATTACAATGCTGCTACTTACGATTACGATAAACCCAGATACAAATTTCGCACTCCGGAAAGTTCTAAGCCCTTTCTATGAAGGTTAATGCTTCTGATAAGTTCGGCAACGCAGGGATCGCTCCTTTTTTGGTGGTCGTGATGGCTCCGCATGCATTCGCAAACTTCAGCATCTCTCTCAATCTCATCTCGTCCTGCAATCAATCATAGCACATCATTAAATTAACATCATCGAATACTTCGATCGAATGCAACAGTTATTTATATACTCACCTTAAGAATGGATTGGTCTCCGACAAGCTTTGTCAGCATTGCACCAACAAAGGCATCACCTGCTCCTGTTGTGTCTACTTGCTTAACTGTGAATGCTTCAACAGCACCATGGAAATCCTATGATCCAAGAAATATTTCGAACCATCAGTTTCTAAAGTTTTTGCTTTCGGTTACTCAGCAGAAGACTAAAAATTGGGAGTTTAATTCTTCGGTTTTGATTCTCATCAACGTAGTTGGAACTTGGAACAACATTGAATACAGTAAATTGAAAAAAGGTCAATTGCATGAAACACCCCTGCAGTTTATCCCATGTAGCGCACTTATCCCTCCCCCCCCCCCCCCCCCCCTCAAGTAACAACACACCCTCTGCTTTTCGACCAAAACCCTTAGGAAATGCTAAAATTTTACTCTAAACAACTCAAATGATCACAATTCAATACTAGAACCTGCCTGTGTTGTCTAAAACAGAATTTAAGCGTTTTTTGAGGTTTCTAGTTGACAAGGAGAGAGGTGTTTAGAGTAAAATTTTGTGCTATATGTGAGGAAAACTACCATGGATTTTGTGCAATTAAACTATAAATCAAGATGCAATGTAACTAAACAATGGTAACTCTGACTATAGTAGTTGAAGCTATATGCGGCTGGAAATAGACTACAGTGTTTACCTTGGTGTAATACTTACAACCCTTTTCACCAAGGGTCACCAACATAAGCTTAAAGCTCGGTCTCCACAGCGTCATCGCCACCTCATCTTCCACCGAATCTTTACCAGTGAGAAACTCGAGCTCGATGTCGCTAACCTTTATGATGTCGGCTTGATCCCAGATGCTCATGATCTGTTCCCGTGCCTCCTCTGCAGATGCCCATAGAGGCAGACGCAGGTTGGGGTCGTAGGAAAGTAGGGCTCCGGCTTTTTTGGCAGCCTCCATGGCTTTTAAATGAGCTGTTCTGCATGGTTCTGATATCAAGCTTATGGAGCCATAGTGAAAGACTGTAGACTGAGGAATCAGATAGAAAGAGAGGTGAGGTTTTGTTAGTTATGTCAGATAGGTTAGTTGTAAAGGGGAATATATTATATAATCTTATTGCTGCTACTTTGAAATATGCATGCGAAACATGTTTATTAAACTAATCTTATTGCTGCTACTTTGAAAAGAAGATGCCAGGGATATAGTAAGAATTACAGTGTGGATAGAATAAAAAGGAAGAAAAGCATAAAATTCAGTGGTCCCTTTACTAACGTGTTAGGAAATGCATTACATGCCTTAATAATGATTTTACAGAATTTGGCCAACAAAAGCAGTATTATTCTCACATTTTATGACTCTAAATCACCTAACATTTCTAACAGCCTCGTTGTATCTATCTCACACCCAATGATATGACACATGAATCCCACCCCGTGAATCGCGTTGATTCCTATACATAGTGACAGATGATGCGGATTCATACTCAACGAAGATGAGCATAAAACTAGTATGAAAAGTATCTTTGCCTGTAATAAAGAAAGAGCAACAAAGGAGATGTCTTAAAGGACTAGGCAGCAGGTCAAAAGTTAGGCAGGGCTTCAATTTAGCAACAAACTCTACCTAAAAGAGGTTTAGTTTACACTAATTGTAATTAAGACTCCCCAACAATTTTCTCCCCAGTGTCCCCCACAAACAGCTCATTGGAGTAAAAGCGAAGGACCAAAAACAAGGGATATGGGGTCCCTGCTAAAACAAGAGAGCTATCTTTTTTTCTTTGCAGCTCTTGCCAGGGCAGCTCGTGATAAAAGAGAAGACAGATCTAGAGGCTGTTTGTTTATTGAGTAGAAATGCCACTTACACCTAGAATTTACTAAATTATGGACCTCTTCTTCTTCTTCTTTTCCCCCCTTTTTCTTTCACGCTTTGCAAACTTTTGAAGTCGTGAAAGTCCTGCTGCTAGTATAAATATGCAATTTATTATAAGCATTCATAGTTTGTATGATAAAGCAAGATAATATGTTTTGATTTTATTTGAACTACTATTTTGCACTGCCATGCTATGCATTGGGTGTGTAAAAGACTAAATAGGTACATATAAGTGGCTGTTTGGTTGCAAGATTATGAAATTTGGAGTCCAAAATAGTACGTTTGAAAATTTCTGGATTTGGTAATTTGTTGTTTGGTTGGTATTGGATTCTAGTATTGGATTTGTAGATCCTTGTAATAATTGTTTGGTTGGTGGAAAGAAAGTGGGATTTGGATTTGAGGATTTTAGAAAGAGATAGACAGAGAGAGAATTATTAAATAAAAAAAGTATCCCGGATCCATCTAAAAGTACAATGAATAGTGCCAAATCCTTGTAAATTCTTCAAATTCTAGAATTTTTTTTGTGGTGGGCCCTCCATAAAAAACAAAAGAATACTATAAATCTAAATTCTACAACCAAACATAAAATTGTGGAATGCTCTCACTTTTTTGGATTTCACAATCTAATTCTTTCCTAATCTTGCAACCAAACATGCCCCAAGGAGATCATGTGGTATTGTACCAAAGTCTGAAACCAACCCCCAAAGAATGCATCCAAACAAGATACCAACAAATGGAACAGAGGCATCAAGCAATCAGTGCAGGGAATCTCATATGTACTATATATTGATATCACTGACATGCAACCATAAAAATTCAAGATTACGTTTGTGCTACAATATTAGATAAATAGTGCTGGCCAAATTATTAACTTTCCAGTTTTTCGGCATTATTTGATGCAAACTGTGTTTGAACTCTAATTATAAGCAAATAAATTCCCAGGAAAAAGAAACATCTCAAAATCATATATTCTTCACAAGATAAACAAAAAAAGAAAGAATTCTTTTTAGTTTTTTAAAACTTAATAATAACCATGAATCAGGTGTTTGAGGTCCTTAATTTGACATGTAAGAAGTAACTTAATAAAGTTCAATTAATTGTACATAATATTGCATTTAGCGGTAAAAAATGGATTTTGAGGACATATTATTTCTAGCTACCATCTCAAGCCCTGTTTGAGAATGGAGTTAAGTTTTCTAAACTTGACTCCAAAATGCTAACTTTGTCATGTTTCGTATTCATTTTGGAGTTTAGCTATATGCCGAAGTTGAGATAACTGCAGTTATATAAACTCCAATCTGATTTAAGTTATCTAAAATGCAGTTTGAGGCTTGCAAAGGATAGCTTGCATAGGGCCTCATGCACACAAATTCACAATGACATTTCAAGATCGAATTAAACTGCAAACAGAGATAAAATCTATTTGCGGAATTAAATTTTCCAAAAATCACCAACAATTAAAAAAAAAGAGGAGAAAAAAGGCTATACCTTTCTGATGAGGTCGAGATTCAACTCGGCCTCGGTCAAGAGCATATCCGCGCTGGGGTTCCTATAAAACATGAACTCCCTCTCTCCATCCGCACGCAGCGTCACGAACGCCAGCGCCGTGCGGGCCCCCGCATCGAAGCAGATCCCGCCATCGATCACGCCGTTCTCCTTCAGAATGCCGGCGAGCATCCGCCCGAACTCGTCGTCGCCGAGCTTCCCGACGAACGCCGACGCCCCGCCGAGGCGGCTGACGGCGATGGCCACGTTGGCGGGGGCGCCTCCGGGGGCCTTCACGAAGGCGGGAGCGCCGGCGAGGGCGACGCCGGCGACGGTGGGGACGAAGTCGATCAGCATCTCGCCGAAGCTGATGATGAGGCCGGCGCCGGCGCCGGCGCCGTTAGCATTGCCGTTGCCGTTAATTGAGGGGGCCATTGGGATGATGGTTAGGGTTTTTAGAGAGAGAAAGTTTCGAGCTTTGGAGGCTTGCGAGAGAGAGAGGGAGAGAGGTGAAGATCTGAGTTGGTATTTATAGAGGTTGAGGGGGGTCGAACAAGGTTGGCGATCACCGACGTTTTATACGAAACTACAGGGGTGTTTTGTGAAAATTCCGCATTCATAAATTATAATGGTGGGGTTGCATAAATTTTTAGCTGGATAATGTAAATCTATATTTTATCCAAAGTGGATTTTTAAATTTCAGGCTTGTTTTTTTACTTTTGTTGTAGAAAGAGAAAATTGCTAAATAACATGGTGAATAAAGATTTAATTTTCAAAAGTTTGTTAGTAAACAGCAGAGATTTTTAAATTCCAGAAATTTAGATATAAAAAAATTAATCTTTTTTTAATTAAATAATAAGGATTTTCTTGACGCAGAGTATAAATAAGATGATAAATTACAGGAACAGCCAATCCTTTGCCCAAACCTACATGCCTTCTTCAACTAAATGTTTCAAATCTTATCATATATTTTTATTTTTTCGGAATAAAATCAATCAACAGTCTAAATCTACAAAGAAGTAGATTTTAAAAAATATTTTATTCCACCTTGTATTAGCTGGGAATCAAGCTGAAATTAGAGGACAATTTATACAGCTAATATTTTGTCTTCTGGAATTCACAATTGGTTGTTTGTTTCAAAACAACAGAGGAGACCCGAACATGGGGTACGAGTATGCATACCCATTAATATTATAAATTAAATATCACTTCAATTTGACCTTTTTAAGAGTACCTTTTGTAAATTTTACATAAAATATACTGCAGAGGGTCCGTGACTTTGGTAAAAATCAATTTGAAAAAGGTGTCAATGCGTGTAGATTGGAATCTGAAAAATCGTGTGTAGATCGGGTCGGGTCGTACCATAAAAGATGGGCCCATTTAGCCCTAAACAACAACCCCCCGACAAAGGTGGTAGTTGGTAATAGAAGCATTTCAATAAAAAAAAAAATTTCCTTTTCTTTTATAAAATAAAATGTGTTGACGAAAGAAGAGATTTATCAAATCTTCAATAGGATTTGGGGTATGCTATTTTAGAATCCTGACCATACATCAAGATCACAAGACCATGGCCTCCCTGTTTGACCCTATTGATCATCGTTGGATCTTAAATAGTATTAATACTATCCCCTCAAAATAGCATCCACCCCGGATCCGCATCCACCAACCCTTACCTTACCTTATGATTTACTTATGTAGGGCCCGATCAATTATATATAACTAGATTATTATGGCACGTCATGAAGCAGTCAAAAAGCCTCTGGTATTTTCAAAATACTTGGAAAGAGCCCACTGTTCATAACTCTTTTTGAGAAAACACTACTACAAAGAAGGGTTGCCCCTACGGATAAATCCGTAGGGGCAACCCACTGCCCCTACGGATATATACGTAGGGGCCAAAAAACACCCCGTAGGTACAAAGGCCGCAGGTGCAAGTTGAGGCCCTGAACTTGCCCCTACGGTCAAATTCTTGCCCCTACGGATATATGTGTAGGTCCCGTTTCCCCTACGGATTAAGCCGTAGGGTATAAGATTTTATATTATTTACGGTTTATTTTAATAAATTACTTGGCCCTACGGGTATGTCCGTAAGGGCATGTACTACCCCCTATGTATATATGCGTAGGTACATTTCCGTAGGGGCACAAATTCAGGATTCCTGATATTTTGCCCCTACGGATAACGCCGTAGGGGAGAGTCAGTGGCCCCTACGGATATATCCGTAGGGGCTTTCCCAACCCCTGGCACTGAGATCTGGAGGAAATATCAGTTACTGCTGATATTGTGCCCCTACGGACATATCCGTAGGGGTAACATGTGTGCCTACGGATTAATCCGTAGGTACATATTGTCTGTAATTTTTTTAAAAAAATTGGCTGCTTGATTTTTTCCCGCCCTGTGCACAATAATATATACATCAATCAAATCATATATTGCAGTATTCATAATCACATCTCACGCATATATATAATATACAAAAGAAACACAAAAACTGAATATGATATAAATACAAACCAATATCAATATCGTTTCAAAATGTAGTACAATGTGTATGATATAAATAAATACATGTTTCAAAAAAAAAGAACCAAAAATCTACCCTAGCTCGGTCCAGCTCCACCTCTGAATAACGATAGAATATCGCGCGCCTGCTCCTCGGTCAATAAACTCTGCAATTCGTCGCGAGCGGTAGTCTGAGCGGCATGTGGAACCGGCGATGTGGTCTGCGCAGCCGCCGTCGAGGTAGTCGCTTGCGGAGCCGCGGCTGCGGGAGTCTGAGTGGACGGTGGAGCTACAGGAGCTGTCTGCGGAACCGCAGCCGATGTGGTGGCTTGCGGAGCCGCAGCCGAAGGAGATGCGTGTGGAGGCTCGGCCGATCTACCCTGTCGCGTCTGGATATAACGTGTGTAAGAAGCGTGTAAGAACTGTTTATTATTCGAATTCGTATCATTATTAAGTTATTTCGAAACCCTGTTTGGATATCTAGTTTGGAAAAGCGTTGTTTATTTCAATTACATATGTATGTATGATTAATCAAACTTAAGTCTAAAACCAAATAAGCTCAAGCTACGTACTAATTATGGATATGTTGATATGTATATAATATGAAATGATATTTTACTATAAAGTAGTATACATACCAGCATCTCCTTCAACTCCTGAACGCTGGCCCTCAAGCTATCCAGTTCATGATGGACATGCCGGTCACTGGAGACGGAGGAAGTAACCGCCGGGGTGGAGTCCAACCTCATATGGGCCCTGCTAGGGCCCAATCCCCGGCCTCTCCCAACCTCCGTGGTGCCTTCCGTGTGCGGCGTCCAGAACTGGGGTCAGCAGCCTCGGATCGTTCTGTCCGGTAAAATCGATCCCCGAGGCCTGGGCCTGCTCAACCACCCGCTCCTACACCCACATTCGAATTCTTATCATTATCGAGTTATTTCGAAACCCCATTTGGATATCTAGTTTGGAAAACTGTAGTTTATTTTAATTAGATATGTACATGTATGATTAATAAAACATAAGTCTACAACCAAATAAGCTCAGGCTATGTACTGATATTGGATATGTTGATATCTATAATATGACATTATATTTTACTATTAAGTAGTATACATACCAGCATCTCATTTAACTCTTGAACGGTGGCCTTCAAGCTCTCCAGTTCCTGCTGGATACGTCGCTCACTGGAGACGGAGGAAGTAACCACCGGGGTGGAGTCCAACCTCATATGGGCCCTGCTAGAGCCCAGTCCTCGGCCTCTCCCCCAACCTCCGTGGTGCCGTCCGTGTGCGGCGTCCAGGACTGGGGTCAGCAGCCTCGAATGTTGCCTTCCCCCTAGCAACTGTCAGAACATTATATTTAGCACATACTGGTCTATAAAATTGACAAGAAATACCAAAATCAACAAATTCAAAGTCTTACCTACAGAGATAGAAGATGTGCTCCTCTGGTATCTGCATGTATCAAAATTTGAATAATATTAATTAATTTCAGTACATACATACTAACAAGGTAAACTCGCATATAGCGCTGCTTACACATATGACAGGAAGTGAACAAGCTCTTGTAGATCATCAGGCGCAAATCTAATCTCATCAAGCAGCCCATGATAATGAGTTGGACGACTAAGAGCAAAAGGAATGTGTGTATATTTATGATATAGCATTCTAAATCAATATACATTCCCTATATAATATATAAACATACCTGGAGGAACGGGAGTGGCCTCTGTCCCTGATATGGACGCATCACCAACAACTAGACAATCAAACATTGACAATATAAGTAATTTTGACATAAACAGGCATGGATATCTATAATATTACATTCAAAATGGATATTAGAGAGCGCACCTGCAGTGAGAAGTGGTAAAAGTATCACCCAACTAGGGTGTAATTTACAGAATCAGTTGAGACTCTTAAAAGTCATAGAAGAACCCGACCTGCACAAATCTGATGTATGCTTTCCATTGGACACTAAGAAGTCTCTAAAGGGAAAAGCCTATGTGAAAGCCATCATTAGTTCATATCAGAAGATTGATGCTGAAACAGAGAACGAGGAATGTCATTTTTTTCTTCTTCGGCCACATTACTGTCTTCTCCTTCTGCCACATTACTGTCTTCTCCTTCTTATTATGTGCGCGTGCAAATTCAATGACTATATTGAGAATATGGATTAATAGTGGGTAGAAAAAGTATTTCTCAAATGGCTTTTGCGTCTTAAAACCATAAACTACTAAGTAATGACATACATAATTTTTTTAGTATAAAGGTTGTTATTTTAAGTTTTCCCTTATAGAGATATGATCTAACTGCATCTATAAACTATAAGTGTGCAGAAAATTATGATAAGAAACCATAAGAAAGGGTCGTAGCCATGCATAACCTTGAATCTACATACCAAATCATGCAAAAGCATGCACTTATTGTCACCTTGCCTTGGAATATAAAATATCTTGGAAGACTATAAGCGAGCATTTAAATCTTGATAGCTTTTGACTTCAACATATATTTTTCTCAAGTACCATGAAATATACTTCCTCCGTATAAACCGTTTTCAGGAAGATGGATTAATAATGACAAATTATCCATTGTGGCTCACTAGGTTAGCATTTTCTCTTCTATTGACCATCTTACTAATCTGCTTGGTAAATTTATTCAGAACCGGCTACGAATCATTAAAAGACATGCATAAGAAAGAAAGCTAAAATACAGATATATAGCATACCGATACATCGAAACTTCATAGTTGCGATGACAATCCAGAGATATTTATTTCTACACACGTGGTGCGCGTGCGAATGCGTCAGGCATCATGGACAAATATTTCAGAACATGGAAAGTATTATTCGTATAAAGTAATTAAAACTTTTAAACACCTTGGGTAGATATTTTCTTAGTTGATGCAATCATATCATGAGGACTAAATTTAAGCTATTATACATATGCATATGTATTTTTCTAACCTAATATATCACACACACACACACACACACAGAGAGAGAGAACACCAGGTAGGTAGAGAAATCAGGTAGCAGGATCCTGAAGAAATGGAGTCCATAGAATTGCTCATCATCATCATCCATGATCCCTTTGATAATATTTTTTCAAAGGGATCACGGATGATGATGATGAGCAATGCTATGGACTCCATTTCTTCAGGATCCTGCTACCTGATTTCTCTACCTACCTGGTGTTCTCTCTCTCTCTCTCTGTGTGTGTGCGTGTGATATATTAGGTTAGAAAAATACATATGCATATGTATAATAGCTTAAATTTAGTCCTCATGATATGATTGCATCAACTAAGAAAATATTTACCCAAGGTGTTTAAAAGTTTTAATTACTTTATACGAATAATACTTTCCATGTTCTGAAATATTTGTCCATGATGCCTAACGCATTCGCACGCGCACCACGTGTGTAGAAATAAATATCTCTGGATTGCCATCGCAACTATGAAGTTTCGATGTATCGGTATGCTATATATCTGTATTTTAGCTTTCTTTCTTATGCATGTCTTTTAATGATTCGCAGCCGGTTCCGAATAAATTTACCAAGCAGATTAGTAAGATAGTTAATAGAAGAGAAAATGCTAACCTAGTGAGCCACAATGGATAATTTTTCATTATTAATCCATCTTCCTGAAAACGGTTTATACGGAGCAAGTATATTTCATGGTACTTGAGAAAAATATATGTTGAAGTCAAAAGCTATCAAGATTTAAATGCTCGCTTATAGTCTTCCAAGATATTTTATATTCCAAGGCAAGGTGACAATAAGTGCATGCTTTTGCATGATTTGGTATGTAGATTCAAGGTTATGCATGGCTACGACCCTTTCTTATGGTTTCTTATCATAATTTTCTGCACACTTATAGTTTATAGATGCAGTTAGATCATATCTCTATAAGGGAAAACTTAAAATAACAACCTTTATACTAAAAAAATTATGTATGCCATTACTTAGTAGTTTATGGTTTTAAGACGCAAAAGCCATTTGAGAAATACTTTTCCTATCCACTATTAATCCATATTCTCAATATAGTCATTGAATTTGTACGCGCACATAATAAGAAGGAGAAGACAGTAATGTGGCAGAAGGAGAAGACAGTAATGTGGCGGAAGAAGAAAAAAATGACATTCCTCGTTCTCTGTTTCAGCATCAATCTTCTGATATGAACTAATGATGGCTTTCACATAGGCTTTTCCCTTTAGAGACTTCTTAGTGTCCAATGGAAAGCATACATCAGATTTGTGCAGGTCGGGTTCTTCTATGATTTTTAAGAGTCTCAACTGATTCTGTAAATTACACCCTAGTTGGGTGATACTTTTACCACTTCTCACTGCAGGTGCGCTCTCTAATATCCATTTTGAATATCGATAATATTACATTCAAAATGGATATTAGAGAGCGCACCTGCAGTGAGAAGTGGTAAAAATACCACCCAACTAGAGTGTAATTTACAGAATCAGTTGAGACTCTTGAAAGTCATAGAAGAACCTGACCTGCACAAATCTGATGTATGCTTTCCATTGGACACTAAGAAGTCTCTAAAGGGAAAAGCCTATGTGAAAGCCATCATTAGTTCATATCAGAAGATTGATGCTGAAACAGAGAACGAGGAATGTCATTTTTTTCTTCTTCTGCCACATTACTGTCTTCTCCTTCTTCTTCTGCCACATTATTGTCTTCTCCTTCTTATTATGTGCGCGTGCAAATTCTGTAACACCCGAGCCCAATAATACTATTTATATTACTAGTTGAGGGTTATCTATTGCTCATTCCAATTTTCCTGATTTTCTGGTGTTTATTGCTAAATTTTACCCGGTTAAGTCATTTTGGCAGATAACAAATTTTAACTCCGAAAATGAAATTTAAGATGTCCAAGTTAGCCTACTCGTCGCCACTAGTCGCGTGGTAGCGTCCGCGTGTCGAGATTCCGTTCCGTTTGGCTAAACGGGCCAGTTTGGGCGACTACGCGCGCGTGCAAGTGTCCGACTTGGGGGCATGCATTTTAATCGCTAAACACCTATTTTCAAAATTTGGAACCCGCTTAAAATCCTATAATTTGAATTTGGAACATTTGGGCGCAACCCGGGCGCGATTTGGAAATGTTTCATTTCGCGCCAAAAAGGGCCCATTTTAATTTAATATAAAACTTTATATATATATATACGAATATAACTTTAACTGTGCAAATCCTTTAAAAATCTTTACACAAATATTTTCCTCACCTCCCCCAGCCAATCGCGAGGCCCAAATCTGCGCATGGGCCCCACCTCCCATTTCCCTATCTCTCTCTCTCTCTTCCCTCAATCCCTCGCCCTTTCTCTCTCCAATCTCTCTCTCTCTTCCTCTATTAATTCCCATGCAACTGCCTTCTTCTCCCCATCGACCACGAGAACACCCGAGCAAACCCTAACCCTAGCCTCGCGATCCCACCGCCGACTTCCCCGCGACTTCGCCGTCGCCGCCAGCAACGCCTCCTCGACCGCCGCACCTTCCTCCTCCCTCCTTCCTCCTCTCTCCTGCGCCTGCACCCATTCCCGACCTCGCCTCCACCTTCGCAGACCTCGCCGTCGACGCCACCCATCGTCGTCGACGACTCCCGCGGCACCCTCTCACCCTACTCGACCCGACCTCGTCGTCGCTGCCCTCCTCCCCTCGCCGGAACACCCACACGAGCCCTAACCCCTCGCCTAACCTCCGCTGTTCGCCGGAGAAGCGCGCCGGCGACCTCGTCGACACCACCTCCGACCACCTACTTCTTCCCCTCGACCACCAGAGCCGACCCCCTCTCCTCCAGCTCGCCGCAGCACCCTATCCCGCGCACCCCGAAGCCTTCAACCCCCGCTACAGCCGCTGCCGTCGCTTCGCCGGCGTTCCAGCGCCGTCGAGCTCGCCGGGGTCACCTGGTATACCTCTCTGTAAGTGCCCCTTTTCCTTCCTTTGTGCAAATCTTTCCCTTGCTGGTCGTAGTCGCTTGTATCCTATCGTTTTGCTAACTTCGCTCCCTTTTGTCGTTGCCGGAACCCGACCGTGCCGTCTTGGCGAACCCGACGCTCCAGCGAAGCCCCCTGGTCCGTGTGATCCCGTGGACCTCTGTTGGGACTCGATCCGTGGCCCGTGCTTTCATATCGCGTTTTCTGCCGACATCGCATCCGTGTTTCGGTTTGCGGAACCGCCGAGGCAAGTATCCGAATACTTGCTTTAACATGCTACAACTTAATCATCATATTATAACCACACAACTATTATAACATCGATACCTTTTATAACTTAGAATTGCTAGTCACAATTATCCGTAACTTTAAATCAATGAAATCATTGCTCGTATTAACCGGTCTGCTATTAATTCATACTTAACTAATCAAACCAAGTAGATCATCCCCACTTCATTTGTTAAAATCACTCATGAGACAATTATTATGCTTAGTTCAAATTCATGTAACTCCATTACGTATATTATCGATATTGTTTCGTCTTGTGGCTATTGCACCTCAAAGGTGCGTGAACCGGATTAATAAGAGAATACGAAACATCACTGTGTTTACCTAGATTAATATTGTTATTTACTGTTTCCTGCTACTGTTCATTATTGATTGCATACCTGTTGCGAGCACACACCTGATTGCATTACATATTGACCGATCTTGATACACATGACACATGTACTGATACACCGGACATGACACCCTGTGCATATCGACTCGACCTGTTGAAGGTAACCTGACCTGTTACCTGATTTCATGCCTAATGCCGACAAACCTGACCATTCCCGCTGTCTATCCAGACAGACCTACTCTTACTGGATCTTGCGTTGGCATTAGTCCTTGACAACTGAATACCTGACCTGACATACATAGCTTGGGGGTATGGGGAAATCAAAGGTGAAACCGACTTGTAACTCAACAGTTCGATACTTGTTCTGATCAGTCTTACGGGCTTGGCCAGCTCCGGAGTGTTGATGCTGACATCACTCATCTATCCTACTACCTTTTACTGCTTAGCGGCACGTCTCGGATTCAGCCCCGAGGATCATGACCGTGGTCCCGGGCATGCACGGGATACTATTGAGTTACATCGACGATTCATCAATTGGTTTCAAAGACTATAGAGTAGAAAACCTGATAGGACAGTTCAGTCACCATTGCACACTACCCTGCTTGTTATTTCTTATCACTGCTTTATTCATGTTCATACTTGCATTGCTTATCATCATGTTTACATTATGTACTTGATGTCACGACGCGCTGACGTCTGGGTTTTGCATGGCCCAGATTCCTTACCACTATCGACGACCGAGCAGGAGTACTTCAGCCAGCAGGCTGAACTGTGAGTTCCTTAGAGTTTAGTTTGTTTATTTTCATTTCATTTCCAGATGTGAGCCCGCATTATGGGACGCACTGTTTATTCATTGTATTGGATCATTAGCTTCCGCACTTATTGTTTATTGATTCTTGTTATATTGGATTTGGACATGTATTAGTTTAGTTTATTTGTACTGTTCTTGATAACCTTACAACCGTAATGTGACTGTGGATGGATACTTCCTACCCACAGGTAGCATGGTTGGCTATGTCACGTGCCCAAACGGGCGTACTCTGGGAAGCGGGGCGTGACATGGTTTTATGGTATCAGAGCCATAGGTTAATTGGGTTGATTCTTGTAGTTGGGTATTGCACCCGATACATGAATCAGAATACCCGTGATTAGGAAACATGTCCTGCCACTTTGACCGTTTTACTATCCTTGAATCATTCTTCCGGATCATGTCGACGTGCAAACTTACTTTGCATTTGTCAACTCAAAAACCTAATTTCTTGTTATCTCTAGGACTTAGGCGACTTGGGTGGAGTTAAGTAATTGCGGTTATGATACCGCGGCATAGCTACAATGCAGTACTCTACTTAAGTATCTTGGAGTTCTAGCCTTGATCTATACTCAGAATCTATCATCATGCTAATGTTGGGTACTTTGATTTCCAGGATTCATGGCAGGTACGAATTTGAAGATGGACCAAAGAAGTGCGGTCTTAGCCGCCAGGCGTAGAGTGATAAGGGGATTGCTGGAGAGTTTAAAGGAACAGATCGAGCTGGAACCGGCTTTTGCACTGAACCAAACGTCGGTACGTAGAAGTATTCCAGTGAACAGGCGCAGCGTAGCACCGATGAAGAAAATGATTGTGGGTGATCGAAAGGGGAGCGTGATCTGTAGCCACTGCCATAAACCCGGACATGTGCGAAGGGAGTGTCGTTTGAGGCTGGGACTCTGTTTGAGATGTGGAGCGGCAGATCACACCGTTAATGCTTGTCCGTCGAAGCCTCCGCAGAGACCGTTCCAAGGGCAGAGACAGTCGAATCAAGGACCAAATCAGGCTCGAGCGTTCACATTGACAGCCGAGGAAGCTAAGGCATCGGGAGAAGTGGTTTCAGGTACTTTACTCGTTCATGGTTTTCCCGCATTGGCATTATTTGATTCCGGAGCATCCCACTGTTTTATGTCGTCCAAATTTATAACTGCACACTCGATTACCTGCACGACCCTGTCTAGTTTTTGGGACATACACACTGGGAATGGGAAAATCATAGCTAGTAAGGAATGTAGAGATTGTACAGTCGTTGTTTGCGGACGAGAGCTTTTTGCAGATTTCTTGGTGATAGATACGGGCAGTTATGAGATTGTTTTGGGGATGGATTTTCTTGGCACTTTCCACGCCCACATGGACTGTAGGGCAAGGAAGGTAAATTCCAGATTCCCGGACATCCTAAGTTTACCTTCATTGGAGAAAGCAATTCTGTCGGGCCAGTCGAGTTTAGGGCTAGGCCGACGAACAGTGTTCTTGCGGCTATGGTAGTGGAAAGTAATGAAGAGCCGGCAGTTGTCCGCGACTTTATGGATGTGTTTGAAGATATTTCGGGCTTACCGCCGAAGCGAGATGTGGAATTTGCGTTTGACCTTATTCCTGGTGCAGCGCCAGTATCAAAATCTTTTTATCCGATGGCACCGGTGGAATTGGAAGAAGTTAAGAAACAAGTTGGTGAACTACTCGAGAAGGGATGAATTCGAAGCAGCAACTCACCTTGGGAGCTCCAGTTCTTTTAGTGAAGAAGAAGGATGGCACGAGAAGGATGTGCATTGATTATCGAGAATTGAACCGGGTGACTATTAAGAACAAGTACCCGATCCCTCGCATTGGAGAACTCTTGAGCAGCTTAGTGGCGCGAGGGTATTCTCGAAACTGGATTTGCGATCCGAATGGCATTGGGTCCTACTGATGTGGAGGCAGGAGAAGCTTTATGCGAAGATGAGTAGTGCGAATTCTGGCTGGAAGAAGTGAAGTTTCTGGGGCATGTCGTGTCGGGCGATGGAATCGCCGTTGACCCCGAGAAGATTGCAGCAGTTCGGGTTTGGCCTGTTCCAAGGAATGTTGCGGAGATAAGAAGTTTTCTTGGACTCGCCGGTTACTACAGAAGATTTGTGGAGAACTTCGCTCGTTTAGATGAGCCGTTAACCAAGCTTACGCGTAAGGAGGTACCGTTTGTTTGGACGGATGGATGTGCATTGGCCTTCGAGACGTTGAAGCAGAAGTTGATAACCGCCCCGATCCTGACCGTACCGGATAATTCAGGAGGACTGGTGATTCACAGCGACGCATCTGGAAAGGGATTGGGATGTGTTTTAATGCAGAACGGGAAAGTCGTCGCTTACGCATCGAGACAGCTGAAGACTCATGAGAAGAACTATCCGACTCATGACTTAGAACTTGCAGCCGTGATCTTCGCCCTGAAGATTTGGAGACACTACCTATTGGGCGAGAGAGTCGAAGTCTTTACAGATCACAAGAGTTTGAAGTATGTGTTCACTCAGAAGGAGTTGAACATGAGACAACGCAGGTGGTTGGAGCTGATGGCCGACTACGACCTTGATCTTAAGTACCATCCGGGAAAAGTTAACGTCGTGCCGGATGCGCTAAGTCGGTTGCCAGCCATTCAGGTATTGACCGCACAAAGGGAGATCATTGCGGATTTTCAGAGATTTGACTTGGAAGCTGTGCTACCACATGCTACAGGACAGTTGATGCAACTGCAAGTACAGTCGTCTTTAGTCGAGAGGATTAAAGCAGCACAATCGCAGGATGCTCGACTACAAAAGTTTCGGGAGCAGGTTGAAGCCGGACTACGAACCAATTTACTGATCCATGAAGACGGTTCTTTGAGATATGGTAGCCGTGTATGTGTGCCAAAAGGAGAAGTGCGTGAAGAGCTTATGAAGGAGGCACACAGTTCAGTTTACTCTGTACATCCAGGAGGGACTAAGATGTACCGAGATATTCGACAGCACTTCTGGTGGGAAGGTATGAAACGGGAAATTGCTCGCTTCGTGGCTAAGTGCTTGGTGTGTCAGCAAGTCAAGGCTGAACACCAAAGGGTTGCTGGTTTGTTGCAACCACTTCCGATTCCTCAATGGAAGTGGGAACATATAACCATGGATTTCGTGACGGCTTTACCACGGAGTCCAAAGGGCAATAATGCAGTATGGGTGATTGTCGATCGGTTGACCAAGGCGGCTCACTTTATTCCTTTCGGGTTGGTCAATCGACAGAGACTTTGGCAGAGCGGTATATGCAGGAGATTGTCAGATTGCATGGAGTACCGGTAAGCATCGTGTCCGATCGGGACACTCGGTTCTTGTCACACTTTCGGAGGAGCTTACAAGAAAGTTTGGGGACTCGATTGAAGTTTAGCACAGCTTATCATCCCCAGACTGATGGACAATCGGAGAGAACGATCCATACCCTTGAAGATATGTTGAAGGCCTGCATGTTGGACTTCAAAGGTTCTTGGGAGGATCATCTACACCTGGTGGAGTTTTCGTACAACAATAGCTTCCAAGTGACAATTCAGATGGCTCCGTTTGAAGCGTTGTATGGTCGTAAGTGCCGTTCGCCGGTTTGTTGGGATGATGTTGGTGAACGAAGGTTACTAGGACCAGATTTGGTGGTACAGACAGTCGAAAAGGTGAATACAATCAGGAAGCATATGAAGGCAGCTCAAGACAGACAGAAGAGTTGGGCCGACACGTCAAGAAGACCTCTAGAGTTCGCCGTGGGTGATTTGGTATTCCTGAAGATATCACCGACTAGAGGGGTGATTCGCTTTGGCAGTCGGGGAAAGCTTAGTCCTCGATTCGTTGGACCCTTCGAGATATTGGAGCGTGTTGGAGAGGTATCGTACCGGTTGGCGTTACCACAGTCTTTAGCAGGAGTTCGCGATGTGTTTCATGTGTCTCAACTACGGAGGTATGTTCGTGATGAGACTCATGTCTTGGATCATTCGGAGTTGACCGTTCGGGAGGACCTGACTTTTGAGGAGCGACCAGTCGAAATCAAGGATCGAAGAGAAAAGGTTCTTAAGAACAAGGTTATCCCTCTTGTGCTAGTTTCTTGGGGTAATCGATCGTGTGGAGAATCTACTTGGGAGCGAGAAGACGAGATCCGGCAGAAATTCCCTCATCTTTTCCAGTAGTTAGTTATCTTGTATTCTTGGAATTTCGAGGACGAAATTCTTTTTGTAGTTGGGTATGATGTAACACCCGAGCCCAATAATACTATTTATATTACTAGTTGAGGGTTATCTATTGCTCATTCCAATTTTCCTGATTTTCTGGTGTTTATTGCTAAATTTTACCCGGTTAAGTCATTTTGGCACATAACAAATTTTAACTCCGAAAATGAAATTTAAGATGTCCAAGTTAGCCTACTCGTCGCCACTAGTCGCGTGGTAGCGTCCGCGTGTCGAGATTCCGTTCCGTTTGGCTAAACGGGCCAGTTTGGGCGACTACGCGCGCGTGCAAGTGTCCGACTTGGGGGCATGCATTTTAATCGCTAAACACCTATTTTCAAAATTTGGAACCCGCTTAAAATCCTATAATTTGAATTTGGAATATTTGGGCGCAACCCGGGCGCGATTTGGAAATGTTTCATTTCGCGCCAAAAAAGGCCCATTTTAATTTAATATAAAACTTTATATATATATATACGAATATAACTTTAACTGTGCAAATCCTTTAAAAATCTTTACACAAATATTTTCCTCACCTCCCCCAGCCAATCGCGACCCCCAGCCAATCGCGAGGCCCAAAGCTGCGCATGGGCCCCACCTCCCATTTCCCTATCTCTCTCTCTCTCTCTTCCCTCAATCCCTCGCCCTTTCTCTCTCCAATCTCTCTCTCTCTTCCTCTATTAATTCCCATGCAACTGCCTTCTTCTCCCCATCGACCACGAGAACACCCGAGCAAACCCTATCCCTAGCCTCGCGATCCCACCGCCGACTTCCCCGCGACTTCGCCGTCGCCGCCAGCAACGCCTCCTCGACCGCCGCACCTTCCTCCTCCCTCCTTCCTCCTCTCTCCTGCGCCTGCACCCATTCCCGACCTCGCCTCCACCTTCGCAGACCTCGCCGTCGACGCCACCCATCGTCGTCGACGACTCCCGCGGCACCCTCTCACCCTACTCGACCCGACCTCGTCGTCGCTGCCCTCCTCCCCTCGCCGGAACACCCACACGAGCCCTAACCCCTCGCCTAACCTCCGCTGTTCGCCGGAGAAGCGCGCCGGCGACCTCGTCGACGCCACCTCCGACCACCTACTTCTTCCCCTCGACCACCAGAGCCGACCCCCTCTCCTCCAGCTCGCCGCAGCACCCTATCCCGCGCACCCCGAAGCCTTCAACCCCCGCTACAGCCGCTGCCGTCGCTTCGCCGGCGTTCCAGCGCCGTCGAGCTCGCCGGGGTCACCTGGTATACCTCTCTGTAAGTGCCCCTTTTCCTTCCTTTGTGCAAATCTTTCCCTTGCTGGTCGTAGTCGCTTGTATCCTATCGTTTTGCTAACTTCGCTCCCTTTTATCGTTGCCGGAACCCGACCGTGCCGTCTTGGCGAACCCGACGCTCCAGCGAAGCCCCCTGGTCCGTGTGATCCCGTGGACCTCTGTTGGGACTCGATCCGTGGCCCGTGCTTTCATATCGCGTTTTCTGCCGACATCGCATCCGTGTTTCGGTTTGCGGAACCGCCGAGGCAAGTATCCGAATACTTGCTTTAACATGCTACAACTTAATCATCATATTATAACCACACAACTATTATAACATCGATACCTTTTATAACTTAGAATTGCTAGTCACAATTATCCGTAACTTTAAATCAATGAAATCATTGCTCGTATTAACCGGTCTGCTATTAATTCATACTTAACTAATCAAACCAAGTAGATCATCCCCACTTCATTTGTTAAAATCACTCATGAGACAATTATTATGCTTAGTTCAAATTCATGTAACTCCATTACGTATATTATCGATATTGTTTCGTCTTGTGGCTATTGCACTTCAAAGGTGCGTGAACCGGATTAATAAGAGAATACGAAACATCACTGTGTTTACCTAGATTAATATTGTTATTTACTGTTTCCTGCTACTGTTCATTATTGATTGCATACCTGTTGCGAGCACACACCTGATTGCATTACATATTGACCGATCTTGATACACATGACACATGTACTGATACACCGGACATGACACCCTGTGCATATCGACTCGACCTGTTGAAGGTAACCTGACCTGTTACCTGATTTCATGCCTAATGCCGACAAACCTGACCATTCCCGCTGTCTATCCAGACAGACCTACTCTTACTGGATCTTGCGTTGGCATTAGTCCTTGACAACTGAATACCTGACCTGACATACATAGCTTGGGGGTATGGGGAAATCAAAGGTGAAACCGACTTGTAACTCAACAGTTCGATACTTGTTCTGATCAGTCTTACGGGCTTGGCCAGCTCCGGAGTGTTGATGCTGACATCACTCATCTATCCTACTACCTTTTACTGCTTAGCGGCACGTCTCGGATTCAGCCCCGAGGATCATGACCGTGGTCCCGGGCATGCACGGGATACTATTGAGTTACATCGACGATTCATCAATTGGTTTCAAAGACTATAGAGTAGAAAACCTGATAGGACAGTTCAGTCACCATTGCACACTACCCTGCTTGTTATTTCTTATCACTGCTTTATTCATGTTCATACTTGCATTGCTTATCATCATGTTTACATTATGTACTTGATGTCACGACGCGCTGACGTCTGGGTTTTGCATGGCCCAGATTCCTTACCACTATCGACGACCGAGCAGGAGTACTTCAGCCAGCAGGCTGAACTGTGAGTTCCTTAGAGTTTAGTTTGTTTATTTTCATTTCATTTCCAGATGTGAGCCCGCATTATGGGACGTACTGTTTATTCATTGTATTGGATCATTAGCTTCCGCACTTATTGTTTATTGATTCTTGTTATATTGGATTTGGACATGTATTAGTTTAGTTTATTTGTACTGTTCTTGATAACCTTACAACCGTAATGTGACTGTGGATGGATACTTCCTACCCACAGGTAGCATGGTTGGCTATGTCACGTGCCCAAACGCGCGTACTCTGGGAAGCGGGGCGTGACAAATTCAATGACTATATTGAGAATATGGATTAATAGTGGGTTGGAAAAGTATTTCTCAAATGGCTTTTGCGTCTAAAAACCATAAACTACTAAGTAATGGCATACATAATTTTTTAGTATAAAGGTTGTTATTTTAAGTGCGCGTGCAAATTCAATGAAAGTTAGATTTGAGGATACCCATGTATGAGTTGTATTCTATATATGTGTGTTTCGATTTATGATTTCGCTTAAGTGTAGGGTTGTTTTTACTTAAAGAAGTATCACCATCTACTATATATAAAAAAATATAGCAAACTAGGATTGGTATTCAAATCCCAGTCCAGATTGGTATTCAAAATTTATTTAATTAGTTTGTGATCCACATCATTTGATTCGTTGCTTGAGGCATCAATGTAGGCACAAATATCGGCGACGAGGAACTCGACGAGGAAGAACGAGGGCGGTGGTGGGCCAAGAACGGAAGGCGGTGGCGGGTTGAGAACGGAGGGCGCGCGGTGGCGACGAAGAGAAAATTGGAGACGCGGGAACGAGAGAAAATTTTGGGAACGAGAGGGAAAGAGATCGAGGCGTAGGGCATTTCTGTGCCTTTTTTTTTATTAAATTCCCATTTAGATGCCCCTACGGACATAACCGTAGGTTATTGGTTTGCGGCTCCGTAGGGCCAAACAACAAATTAAGATTAAATATTTTTAAATTAAAATGTCGGGCACCGTAGGGACAAAGTGGCGCTTTTAGTTTCATATATGAGTATCGATGGGAATATGAAGGTTTCATATTATCATCGAGTATCATATATTGGTTTTAACCTGAATATCTCGAGTCGCTCTCTAATTATGCGTTTGTTGTGCATTCGTGTTGTATGTGTAACATGATTTTAAACCATTGAGATCAAGATTGATAGAACTGATCATCCTACATTGCAATAGCATTCATCAACCAAAAACTATTATTGCAATGGTATTCATCTATAACAATCAACAATTAAAACTACAAATGTAGGATACTGATATCATAAAGCGTTATACGCAACATTGATAGAACTGATAAATAAAAAAACGAAACACAAACCGTATCAAGATTTAACAACTTTGATTATGTCATATACGCGGGCCGATATTTTCATATTAGCCAATAGGCAAAAATAGATTGCGGTCTGGATATGACATATTGGCAGATGTTACCTATATGCATACATGCATGTTGTCTCCCTATTTTTTCATAAATCAAACCAACAACATACATCAAACTAGTCCATGCCACCAATCGGAAACTCCACTATGTTTTTGAATTATTATTTTTCCAAATAGCATTGAGCTCCTATTGATATTGTCCCATCCAACAAATTTGTTGTGCTTGCCTCGACCTTCATCTCGCTTTCACATGACATACACATTATATGAGTAATATAGTTATAAATTATGGTATTTTGTTGTCATCAATCCACCTAACCCTAACCCCAAGTTGCTTAATAATTCAAGCAATTCAACAGCATTTAGTACCAAATCACTAGCCTTCGGCAACAATACTCGTCCAAACTAAAAACATGACATTGGTGTTACTACAGTAATTGTCCCCTCCATACTTACGCTCTAATTCCATGAAACAAACAACCTCTCAGTGGATTTGGATTGGAGTTGGATTTTTGGAATATCAAATCCATAAAAACTTGCCAGTTTTGTATTTGGTTTGCAAACTTGATTTTAGGATTGATTGATGCAACTAGGATATTTGGAGCCCTT
Organism: Agapanthus africanus; assembly: GCA_030015575.1. NCBI lineage: Eukaryota > Viridiplantae > Streptophyta > Magnoliopsida > Asparagales > Amaryllidaceae > Agapanthus > Agapanthus africanus. The sequence continues at coordinate 485,634,456 of CM057347.1, read as the reverse complement.
TCCATTCCGTCGAAAAAGGTAAGGATTTGCAAAAAAATCCATGTCCACAATTTGGGCACAACCAAACAAAAGAATAAGAAACTCGTAAACCATCATCTTTCATTTTCATTTGGTACAAAACAAACAAAAAAGACACATAAATTCATGAATCAACCTTAAGACTTTGAGAATCCATGTGCCCAAGGACACTAATCATCCAACATATTCGATATGAGCCCAGAACACTTAACATCCATTTTCAATATGAATCTGACTACAATTTTTTATTTTTTTATTTTTACATATCAAATATGAACAATGCATCCAATATCCAAACAACATCTACAAGAAATAAATGTGATCGGATGATATAACAATGTTTTCAAGGCTACATCAATTGACAACACCAAAGCCAGCACCAAAGCCAGTTTTCAAGGCTACATCAATTGACAACACCAAAGCCAGTTTTGCTACGAATTAGTTGGTGAAAGAATGGTTTACACAGCAGTACACAAGAACACATCTGGGCATCTTGCTATACTAACTAGAGTGTAAGGATACATACTAGAATAATTTTCCAACTCCCCACCACTTAACCCCAACCCAGCCCCAGCCCCCGCCCCCAGCCCCAGCCCCACCCCAGCCCAGCCCCAACCTAACCCTAAACCCAATGCGGCCAGCTAAACCCCAACACCAACCCTAAGGCAAACCCTAACTCCAGCCCCACCCCACAGCAGCCGAACACCAACCCTAACCCTACCCCGACCCCGACCCCGACCCCGACGCCGACTGCGACCGCGACCCGCCCAACCCCAACTCGCGCGCCATGAACCCTAAGCCCAAAATAATCCCAAAAATCTTTAATTTACCTCACCTGAACCCTAAGCCCGAAGTAATCCAAAGATTTACTCACCTGAACCGCTGCTGCGCTGGGGCTGGGGCGACGACCTGAACCGCGGTGGCGACGAGAGCTGAGGTGGCGACGAAACCGGCGGTGGCGACGAGGAGAACGACGTTGGCGACGACGGCGGGGCGAATTGGGGAATTTTTTCGCGCGCGATCGAGAGAGAGAGAAAGTGAGCGAGCGTAGGCGATCGGTCTGGGATTTTTTTAAATCGATATTTACTTGCCCCTACGGATATACCCGTAGGTCCTTTGTTTGCGGCTCCGTAGGGGCAAACACCAAATTAAGAATTAATATTTTTATTCTTGGACGTCTATGCCCGTAGGGGCAACCTTTTAGCCCTACGGATTAATCCGTAGGGCCAAACTTAAATTGCCCCTACGGATGTCATTATCCGTAGGGGCAACCCCTTATTTTACTAGTGAAATCCTTAGACAGTTTTTAAATAAGACATGGTATTAAAAATTAAGTAAAGTTACCGAATTGCCCTTCTTCTCGAATCAACGAATATCTTTCTGCTCTGACGATCTCTCTCTCTCTCTCACATCCTCTGTTCCCTCTTTTTTCTTCGTCGCCGCCATCGCCATCGACGACTCCCACCGCCGTCTCATCGCCTTTTGGATGACTCCCACCATCGCCTCATTGCCTTTTGGTTGAAGCTCATTGGAACCTTATCCCTCAGCCGATTCGTCGGCAGTGACCTCTACGACGATTTCGACTCCTCCATCCACTCCCGTGATCTCGACGTCCTGGTACTCAATTTTTTACAAATCTCATTCTCTCTCGCTTCAATTTTAGCCCTAAGGAAATCAAAACTGAATTTGATAGAAATCAAAATTTGTTTTCCGTTACCAAACCTTAACCCTAATTAGATTTAATACTAACCCTATATGCTCGATCTCTGATGATGCTCGATAACGGTAATTCCTTAGATCATGACACGTTGCAGATGACGTGTCCCAGAGCATGCAAGGAAGGACCTACAGTGGCCGACCAGACCACTCCTATGCCCGTCCTACCAACCAACGGTGGCTCACTTCCGAGCCCCGTGCACAACTGGCCTCCTCGGCCTCATAGCTCGTCTCTGGGCTACCACAGAACCAAGATACCTCATCTCTTCCGCTCATCCGCGAGCTCTCCGGCCGAGGTCATCTTCCTCGGTCTCATCGACCGACCAACGACACCGCTCACAGGCGCAACCGCCATCCTGCGAGTCTCGCTGTTTCGCCCAATCAGAGCAAAGCTCTGTTTGAATTCAAAATTCAAATTTTGAAGCAACGCTTCAAATTTCAGGCGCAACGCGCCACGTGTCAGGCGCTAATACGTCAGCGCAGCGCCCAAGAAGGCGCGCCCAATCAGAGCAAAGCTCTGTTTAAAGGAAGCAACGCTTCAGTTGCGCATGCACTGCGCTGCGCGACACGTGTCAGCGCAGATGCGCTCGCGCAGTTGCGCTGCGCTGTGCGACACGTGTCAGCGCAGATGCGCTAGCGCAGTTGCGCTGCGCTGTGCGCTGCGCTACACGTGTCACGCGCTGGGGCATCTGCGCCAAACTGAATTAAGATTTTAACAAATCTTTTCTGTTCTTGTTAAAATAAGAAGATTTTTTTCTGTAAAGCAGGGGCCTTTGGATCAAAGATCCAACGGTGGGGAAAATTCCCCAAATCACTCAGAAGAGATTTATGTAACGAATTTAACTAATTTATGAGCCCTATAAAAAGGACCCCAGACCTCATTTCAAAGGCATCAAGATCCTTCTAAAAAAAAAGAGAGAAAGAAGAAAGCTCTGGAAAAACTCCTCAAGAACGACAGAAGGTAAAAACCTTAAGGGAGAAGAGAAAGTTCTCTTACGGGTAGATTATTGATCTAAGAACAAGATCAATAATCTTAAATAAAATATATATATATATATATATATATATATATATATATATATATATATATATAAGAAATAATAGTGGTTTGCACTTTTTTATGAACCTCTGGTTCTTGAAACAAACACAAAGAAAAATTTATTTTTTTCTTTGATCTAAATGAAGATCAAGAAATTAAATAGTGCTTTGCACTTCTGATCCTTGAATCTAAAAGATTCTTAGTGCTCTGCATTTCCAAACTGCGCTGTTGCGCTCTTAAGAGAGCGCCACGTGTCAGCTACAGAATAACTTGCGCTACGCGCTCTTGAGATAGAGCTTTGCTCTCTGGAATTGGCGCAACTCAACAGAGCGCGCCACGTGTCAGCAGCGCAACAGCGCAGCGCACTAGCGCAGCGCACTGCGCTGTTGCGCTTGCGCTCACCAGAGCATGACACGTGTCATCATCATATGAGCTTACGCTCATTACTTAGCGCAAAGCGCCAAACAAATGCATTGTACTGCTTATAAAAGGGCCAAGCCCAATTAAAGAAGGCCTAACAGGCCTAATAAAATGCAATGCATTATTTTAAAAAAAAAAGGGGCAGAGCCCAAACCAAAATAGATGCTATGCATCATAAATAAAGGGACAGAGCCCAAATTAAAAAAGGCCTAGCAGGCCAGAATAAAATGCAGTGCATTATTAAATATGGGCAAAGCCCTAGCATAGGCCTAATAGGCCGAAGATCAAGAAAAATCTTGAATATTCTTAATGGGACTTAGCCCAATTCTGGCCGTAAGTCCCCAAATTAAATTGACTGAGCATAGCTCTCTCTTAAATCTATTTATATCCGGTTCGAGGGTACATCTCCGAATTCCTCTGACACACGTCGTTGTAATCATTCAACGTCGTCAGAGAGATGACGGGTCCCAACAACCACACATGAATATTGGACCGAAACGTCCTTAAACTAATGATGGACCGAAACGTCCTTAAACCAATGATGGACCGAAACGTCCTTAAACTAATATCGGACCGAAACGTCCCTAAACTAATATCGGACCGAAACGTCCCTAAACTGGCGATAGACCGCCACGTCCCTAAACTGGCACAATAGGGCCCAAACGCTCTCTTGTCGGATCTAAACGGTCCCGTCTAAGTGGATCTTAGCCCCAAATACGGTTAACGTATTCTTAGATATTTAAATAAACGATAAAACTCCAAATCAACTTTGGTTCAAGGGTACATCTCTGAACTCCTCTGACGCCTGTCGTTGTAATCTCTCAACGACGTCAGAGAGGTGACGAGTCCCGACGGCCAGATATTAAATCGATCACTACGTCAAGTCGATCTTAGTCCAAAACAGGATTAACGTATCCTTGACGAACGTTTAAGTTGATCTTAGCCGCAACGCGACTAATGTATCCTTAAACTAAAACACCAAACCCAAATCTAAGTAAACACGGATTTGGACTAATCCACGTCCTACGGGCGACGGTATTACTCGGTCTTCGTATACAATCCACGGGCAACCACAAACAAAACAAACACACACGACACGAAGTGAAATTCTGGAGAAGGAGAAAGTTGTTACCGCGATGCGGTAGCGTAATTAACTGCAGGGGCTTGCGCCTGCAGGGAAGAGCGTCCCCACAATCAAAAAACCCCTCACTCTGAGGGGGAATCTGACGAAGTCTGCTACATCGGCCGCATCCGTCTAAGCCTCCGATACACGGTGCCGTAAATCGGTATCTTCGGAGAGGTGGACGGATAGCACCTATTAGCATCTGCCCCGAATCTCAGGCGAGACCCAAAGTCCAGGCCTCCTTTCGGAGGGGAACAGATTCTGGCACGCCCGGTGGGACCTTTTCCTCTTTCCACTCCACACTTCGTGTGTCATCCTCGCGAACCAATCGCGGTTTGTTAAATGGTTGCCTTCGGATTTCAAGTTACTAAGATTTGGTCTTTTGTCTGGCACAGAACTCAAGATTCAATGGCCTCCAACTGCACCAACTGCTCGAAGTGCCACTGCAATGGACGCTCCACCTCTCCCAGAGGTGTAGCATATGGGCCCCAAGCGACTTCCTTCCTCACTCTGCCAGTAGACCAGGTGACCCAAGCCACCACTGGCTTATTCTTCGGGACCATGATCCCACCGACAAGCTTCTCTATGCCGATACTTGCACCAGAGATGAACAAGAAGTCGGTCTTCGACCGACTCGCTGCTACCACGACCCCTGTCAACGGGTCGCTTGCTGCCAAACCAACAGCTTCTGTTTTCGCCAGACGGAATAAGAATTCTAAACTGGCTATTCCAAGGAAGACAATAACTGCTGCTCCAGAAGTCGTCAAGGCAGCTTCCCCTGTCAAAGAGTCAGTCTTTTCAAGGCTGACGATTCCTACTCCTCCTACTCGAAGATCTGTCTTCGACAGGTTGGATATCACACCTCAGAAGACAACCTCAGTCTTTAAGAGGTTAACACCGGCGGCGCCCCATTCAGACGGGGGGCAAAAGGAAGCTATTAAAATCTCCGAGCCAGTCCCAGCGGCTCGTCGTGCTCGACGTCGCCATTGGCGACGAGTGAGGAAGGCAGGGGGCAACTCCCCCTCAGGGCTAACTCCGCCTGCTCCAATGGCGGAGGTCAACGCTGCTGTTCCAACTGGGAACAGCTTCGAACTGCTGAGGAGGGTACGTAAAAATTCTTCAACCGCTACATTGAAAAGATCTCCTCCGCCTGTGGAGAGAGCTCCTGAAACAAAACAAGAACAGCCCCCTCAACGGCTGTCTTCAAGGATTTATAAAGTTTGGCGGAGGGTTCAAGACTCTGTGATTGACCCAGACCAATTTCGTCGCCAGAAAAAGGCGAAAATGGAAAAGGACAAAGACCTCCCTATTAAACAGCAGGGGACAACAGTTGCTAGGATGCCCACTTCAACGGCTCCTCCAACCCTAACGGCCCATAAAAGAAGGAGGCCGGAGAAGGCTCCCGTGTCAGCAGCAAAAGTTAAAAACGTTGAAACTAAACGCCCCAAGTCAGGGGGCATAACAGTTCATACGGTTTATATGACATCAGGAAAGGAAGACGGCCGTATGTCCACGGGTCATAGACCACTTACACGGTCAGTGACCAAGGCTCAGGAGCAGCAACAGAAGCTCCAGGAGATGATGAGCGCTATGGCTGCACTTACTGGGTCAAACGAAAGCCCTGGAACCTCTTCAGAAGAGCGTCAGGAACAAGAGACGGACGCCGAATTCCTTCGGCGCGTACTAGAAAAGAAAGATAAAGAAGCTGCGGAGCAGGCAGCCAATATAAAGAAAATGGCCATCCTGCTCCAAGATATGGTGGGTATGATGATTCAACAAGATCCACCTGCTGGAGATCTCCCGATCATTCTTGAAGACGATAGGGGAGAGGCATCAAATCCGCCACCGGCTTTATCCTCAGCTAAAGAGGATACCATATCAAAAGCTGGTTTGGATGAATACATCGCCCAGCAAATACGGGTGCATCAGGCGACTGAAGCAGCCGGTCAGGTCGTAAAGACAGGGCGGCCATACCCGGGTTGGTATGATCAAATTAAGTACCCAACAGGCTATACAATCCCTAAATTCCATGTCTACAAGGGGACGGGTGTAACACCCGAGCCCAATAATACTATTTATATTACTAGTTGAGGGTTATTTATTGCTCATTCCAATTTTCCTGATTGTTTGGTGCTTTTTGCTAAATTTTAACCGGTTAAGTCATTTTGGCACATAACAAATTTTAAACTCCTAAAATGAAATTAAAAGTGTCCATGTTGGCCTACTCGTCACCACTAGTCGCGTGGTAGCGTCCGCGTGTCGAGATTCCGTCCCGTTCGGCTAAACGGGCAAGTTTGGACGACTACGCGCGCGTGCAAGTGTCCGACTTGGGGGCATGCATTTTAATCATTAAACACCTCTTTTCAAAATTTGAAAACCGCTTAAAATCCTATAATTTGAATTTGGAACATTTGGGCGCAACCCGGGCGCGATTTGGAAATGTTTTCATTTAGCGCCAAAAAGGCCCATTTAATTTAATATCTTAAAACCATATTTATACGAATATTTTTCCTTAACTGTTTAATCTCTCAAAACCCTCTCAAATCTTTCTTTAAATTTCCTGGCAGCCAATCACGAGAGACTTAAGTCTCTCGTGGGCCCCGCCTTCCCTTTCTCTCTCTATTCTCTATCTCCCTCTCTCTCTAACCAATCTCTCTCTCTCTCTTCCTTTTTCAAATCTCCTCCTCCCTCATCAAATCTTCTCTCTCTCCTCCTATATTTTAAAATCATGCAGCCGCCTCCTCTCTCATTATCCATCACGAGAAAACCCCTAACCCTAACCCTAGCTCCTCGCGACCTCACCGCCGACCTCCCCGCGACCTCGCCGTCGCCGCCCTCGCCACCACGAGCCCAGCCGCACCCACCTTCCTCCTCCCTCCTTCGCCGCTTCCCGTGCCTGCACCCAACCCCGACGACGCCTCCAACCACTGCAGAGCCCGACGTCGACGCCGCCTCTCGTCGCCGACGACTCCCGCGACTCCCTCTCACCATCCTCGTCCCGACCTCGTCGTCGCTTCCCTCCTCCCCTCGCCGGACCACAACCCGAGCCCATAACCCCATCAAGTACCCTCTGCTGTTCGCCGGAGAACGCGCCGGCGATCCTCGCCGTCGTCACCAGAGCCACCTCCGTCTCCCCCTCGTTCACCAGAGCCGACCACCACTTGTCGCACTACCCTCTCCAGCAAACCCGAGGCTGTTCGAGCCTTTGCAGCCGCCGTCGCTGCCTCGCCGGCGTTCCAGCGCCGTCGAGCCCGCCGGGGTCACCCTGGTATATCTCTCTGTAAGCTTCCTCATCTTTCCTTTTGTGCAATAAACCCCCGCTGATCGTATTAAGTTTATCGTGTGTTGCTAACTCGTTGCCGTGTTGTTGCCGGAATCCGACCGTGCCGTCTTGGCGAACCCGACGCTCCAGCGAAGCCCCTGGTCCGTGTGATCCCATTGTTCTCTGTTGGGACTCGATCCGTGGCCCGTGCTACCATATCGTGTTTTCTGCCGACATCTCATCCGTGTTCCGGTTTGCAAAACCGTCGAGGCAAGTATCTGAATACTTGCTTAAACATGCTAGCGTGCGAGATCTAGTCTTGCCACGCAATTGAATTCATACTATATAAGACAACAACTTAATGATGGTAATTGATATTATATTGTAAGTTAGAATTGATAGTTGCAGTTATCTTTAACATGGAATCGTTATAATAGTTTCTCATAATTAATCAACCCACTATCAATCCATATTCCAACTAAATAAGACAATTGGATCATATCCGCTTTAATCGTTAGATCATCCATGAGACAATTATTATATTTTAGTTTAATTTCATGTGGTTTCATTACGTATGGTTAATATTGTTCCACCTTGTGACTATTGCACCCCAAAGGTGCGTGAACCTGTTAATAAGAGAATACAAAGCATTACTGTGTTTACATGGAATAATATTGTTATTTACGGTTTACTGCTGCTGTTCATTATTTGATTGTATACCTGTTGTGAGCACATACTCGATTGCACTACATATTGGCCTGACCCTGCTACACATGACATATACATACATACCAACTCATCCTGTTGTACCATGACATGACTTGTTTCATGATCTCATGCCTAATGCCGACAAACATGACCATCCCTGCTGTCTATCCAGACAGACCTACTCTTACCGGATTTTGTGTTGGCATTAGTCCTTGACTACTGAATACCTGACCTGACATACATAGCTTGGGGGTATGGGGAAATCAAAGATGAACCTGACTTGTAACTCGACAGTTCACTACCGTCCGAGTGTACACTTTCCTATTCTGTGCCCAGCGGCATGTCTCGGTTTCAGCCGAGAATATTGTGGCCGTGATCCCGGGTATGTACGGGGTAATACCGAGTGTACACTTTCCTATTCTGTGCCTAACGGCATGTCTCGGCTGCAGCCGAGAACATTGTGGCCGTGGTCCCGGGTATGTACGGGATACTATTGGGTTACATCGACGATTCATCAATTGATTTCAAAGACTATAGAGTAGAAACCTGATAGGACAGTTTAGTCACCATTGCACATTACCCTGCTCTGTTATTTCTTAGTACTGCTTATTCATGTTCATACTTGCATTGCTTATTGTTCCCACCAAAAATTTCTGCGCAAAAGAGTCCAAGGTATAAAATGGCAGCGATACGCTTAAGGAAATACGAACCAGTATCTTCCGGGCTGTTTTTTGACAAACTCCCGAATGAGAAATGGATAAATTCTATTTGTATCGAAAGCGTCTCGATAAAACCTTCGATTTGATATATTATGGGCCTCATAATTCATCAGGGATCAAAAGTTATGAGCAAATGTCTATGCACATGTGATTTAAGGAAGAAGATGCGAACCAGTATTTTCCGAGCTGTATTTTGACAAACTCCGGAACGAAAAACAGCTAAATTCTGATGATATTGAAAGCATATCGAAAAGACCTTCGATTTGATATATTATGGGCCTCATAATTCATCCGAGATCAAAAGTTATGAGCAAATGTGTTATACACGTGTAATCTAAAGTAATGCTCTACTACATGGGGAATGCATTTTTTAGTCCCACATCGGGAAAAGGAGAGCTGGATTCTCTACCACTCCCATATAAATAAGAGGGGATACCTCTTAGAAAGGGAGAGTAAAAATCCTCAAAGGATTCAATACTCAAAGGAGCTTAGTTCTCCAAGATAGGAGCATGCTCCTCCATAATGCGCATATGCGCAAGCGCCATGTGCGCTACGTGCAACGCATGTGTGCCTGCCATGCGGCACTACGTGCAACGCACGTGCGCACCACATGAGAATATTTAATAATATTAAAAGGAGCTTGTTCTCCATATATAGAAGCTTTGCTTCTCCTCATATTGCGCATGTGCGCCACGTGCAACGCACGTATGCCCGCCATGCGGCACCACGTGCAACGCACGTGCGCACAACAGATAGTGCCTTGCACTTGCTATGAACCTCTGGTTCTCAGATAAATAAATAAATAAAAATAGTGCCTTGCACTTGCTATGAACCTCTGGTTCTCAGATAAATAAATAAATAAAAATAGTGCCTTGCACTTGCTATGAACCTCTGGTTCTCTGAGACAGAAAGAAAGAAAAGATTTTCTTTTCTCTTCTTTGATCTAAATTTAGATCATTAAAAAGTGCTCTGCACTCATTTTCTTGAATCCAAAAGATTCTTGGTGCTTTGCACTATTTGAAGGGCCAGGCCCAAATCAAAATGACCTGACAGGCCAAAATAAATTGCAAGGCAATAAATGGGCAGAGCCCAAATAAATTGATGCTTTGCATCCTTTATATAAGGGCAGAGCCCAAATAAAATTGATACCTTGCATCATTCCTAAAAGGGTAGAGCCCAAAACAAATTGATACTCTGCATCCTTTCTGGGCAAGGCCCAAATAAAAATAAAAAAAAAAGAAATGCAATGCAAAAGCAAATAAAATGTTGAACATTTCAACTGGACTTAGCCCAATTTTGGCCATAAGTCCTTAAATTAAATTGACTGAGCAAAATGGCTCTCCTAAATCAATCTACATCCGGTTCGAGGGTACATCTCCGAACTCCTTTGACATCCGTCGTTGTAATTCCTCAACGACGTCAAAGAGGTGACGGGTCCCAACGACCACACATCGATATGGACTGCGGGGTCCTTAAACTCGTGGACCGAGATGTCCCTAAACTAATATTGGACCGAGATGTCCCTAAACTAATATCGGACCGAAACGTCCTTAAACTAATATCGGACCGAAACGTCCTTAAACTAATATTGGACCGAGACGTCCTTAAACTAATGTTGGACCGAGACGTCCTTAAACTAATATCGGACCGAGATGTCCTTAAACTAATATTGGACCGAGACGTCCTTAAACTAATGATGGACCACTACGTCCCTAAACTGGCATCGGACCGAAATGTCCCTAAACTAATGACGGACCACCACGTCCCTAAACTGGCGATGGACCGAAATGTCCTTATACTAATAATGGACCACTATGTCCCTAAACTGGCATCGGACCGAAACGTCCCTAAACTAATAATGGACCACTACGTCCTTAAACTGGTATCGGACCGAGACGTCCCTAAACTAATAAGGGACCACTACGTCCCTAAACTGGAACAATAGAGCCAATTGCTCTTTTGCCGGATCTAAACGATCCCGTTTAAGTTGATCTTAGCCCCAAATACGGCTAACGTATCCTTAAGCACTTAAATGGACTATAAAACCCTCAATCAGCTTTGGTTCAAGGGTACATCTCTGAGCTCCTCTGACACCTATCGTTGTAATCCTTCAACGATGTTAGAGAGGTGATGAGTCCCGATGGCCATAAATTAAATGAATCACCACGTCAGGTTGATCTTAGTCCAAAGCAAGACTAACGTATCCTTGACGAATGTTTAAGTTGATCTTAGTCGCAACGCGACTAATGCATCCTTAAACTAAAAACACCAAACCCAAATCTAAGTAAATACGGATTTGGACTAATCCACGCCCTACGGGCGACGGCATTACTCAGTCTCCGTATACAATCCACGGGCAGCCACAAACAAAACAAACACACACGACACGAAGTGAAATTCTGGAGAAGGAGAAAGTTGTTACCGCAAAGCGGTAGCGTAATTAACTGCAGGGGCTTGCGCCTGCAGGGAAGAGCGTCCCCACAATCAAAAACCCCTCAAGCGAGGGGGAATCTGATAAAGTCTGCTACATCGGCCGCATCCGTCTAAACCTTCGATACACGGTGCCATAAATCAACTTGGCATCTTCGAAGAGGTGGACGGATAAAAACCAAATAGCATCTGCCCCGAACTTCAGGCACGTGACGTCCTAACGTCGCAGGCCGCCGTTCGGAGGGGAACAGATTCTGGCACGCCCGGTGGGACCTTTTCCTCTTTCCACTCCACACTTCGTGTGTCGTGTTCGCGAACGAATCGCGATTTGCTGTGGTTGCCTGTGGATTCGAGGTACTAAGATTTGGTATCTTGCTTCGTGCAGGAAACAGAAGATCAATGGCTTCAGACTGCACTACCTGCAACTGCATCTCTCGCTCCATCCCGTCCGGAGGAGTGACTTATGGGCCCCAAGCGGCCTCCCTTTTCAAGATGCCAGTGGAGCAAGTAACTCAGGCCACCGCTGGATTGTTCTTCGGGACTATGCTCCCATTGATAAGCTTCAATGCCCCAATAACATCGCAAGAAGCTCCAAAGAAGTTGGTCTTCGACCGACTTGCCACTGCCGCGACCCCTCTCAACGAGTCATCCAACTCCACTGCTTCAGGTTTTAATGGATTAGGCCAGAGCTCCATCGGGCCCATGAAGAAGCCTGCCATACCAGAAGGCGTTATCCCGAAATGGATAGCCATCCCAACTCCCGTTCCTGGCAAAATCACCAAGGTTGCTTCCCATGTTCAGAAGTCCGCTTCTGACAAGTTGGCCGTCCCCGCTCAACGGACGTCGATCTTTAAAAAGCTGGTACCGGTATATTCTGACCAACACAGGGGGCATGAGGAGGTCACCCCTATAGCTGAAACAACTCCATCAGCACGACATGCCCGACGTCGCTACTGGCGCCGAGTGAAGAAGGCTGGGGGCAACTCCCCCTCTGGACTTTCTCCTCCAACTCTAATGGTGGAGATCGATACTGCTGTTCCAACCAAGAACAGCTTTGAGTTGCTGAACTCGGTGCGCAGAAACTCTCCTACTGCGGTGCTAAAGCGAACTCATTCATCTGTGAAGAATATTCCAGAGAAGAAGCTAGAGCAGCCCCTTCAACGGCTGTCCTCTAAAATTTACAAAGTCTGGCGACAAGTTCAAGAGTCGGTGATCGATCAAGACTGCCTCCGACGACAGAAAAAGATGAAGGTTCGGCAGGGGAAGGATTACTCTGTCAAAGCACAAAAAGAAAAAGCTACTTGGGTGCCCACTACAACGGCTCCCTTAACTCCAATCACTCAAAAAAGGAGGCCGCAAGAAGCCCCTGTGTCTTCGGCAAATCGCAAAGACACCGAACACAAACGCCCCAAGTCTGGGGGCATGGTGGTGCACACTGTTTATATGGCTTCTGGAAAGGAGGAAAGCCGCACTTCTATGGGCCACCGACCGTTCACCCGATCCGTGACGAAAGCCCAGGAGCAACAACAAAAGCTTCAGGAAATGATGACTACAATGGCTGCACTCACTGAGCCAAAAGAAAGCTCTGAAACGTCTTCGGATGAGCGTCAAGAACAAGAAACCGACGCTGACTTTTTACGCAGAGTCCTCGAAAAGAGGGACAAAGAAGCTGCAGAGCAAGCGGCTAACATAAAACAGATGGCGTTCCTCTTCCAAGATATGGTAGGGATGATGTTACAGCCGGACCCTCCTGCCGAAGATCCTCCGATCGTCCTTGAAGACGACAGGGGAGAAACGTCAAATCCTCCGCCGGCTCTATCAACAGCCAAGGAGGAGGCAATCTCCAAAGTTGACCTAGACGAATATATAGCTCAGCAGATCCGGGTTCATCAGGCGAATGAAGCGGCTGGGCAAATTGTTAGAACCGGACGACCGTATCCGAGCTGGTATGACCATATCAATTACCCGCCAGGATATACGATCCCTAAATTCCACGTATATAAAGGGACAGGGAATCCGCATCAGCATGTCGCTCAATTCAGGGCCTTATGCGGCAATACTGGAGGCGGTGACAAATTGTTGCTACGTCAATTCGTCGGCAGCTTAGCAGAAACAGCCTTTGAATGGTATTCGGAGCTACCTAACGACTCTGTCAAAACATTTGCAGAGATGAAACTGCTGTTTACACAAAGATTCGCAAGTGCTAGTGAACGCACCCCGATTACAGCACTGATAAATGCCAGGATAAGGTCAGGCGAAACATGTGTCCAATACGCAACACGATGGCGGAACCTATGGTCGAAATGCGAACAACGCATAGAAGAGGCTCCTACGGTAGGCATGTTTGTGGGCACTCTCGATCCGCAGGCGACCATCTCGCAATTCATGATGTTCTTCAGGCCGACCACCTTCCAGGCCTTGATCGACAAATTAGCCCAAATGGACCAGATGGGCCATAGACCGTCTCCTCCAAGACCCGATCCCCGAAATGAGAAAAGAAAAGCGATCATCGTCGCCAACGCTCAGCAACAGCCGAGCAACTCAAAGCCGGTCGCTCGCCAAAACAACGTGCGTCCACGCCCATCCCTCGAAGAGAGGCTAGGACGTCCTTACTCGTTTCCTCAGAATAAAACGAGAAGACTGTTTGAGCTGGCAGTGCGTAACAGACTCATCAATCTGCCAAGTCCAAAGCGTCTGTCGCAGCCAGGCGATCTTAATAATCCCAATTATTGCCCTTACCACCAAACGGTAAGTCACCCGATTGAGGATTGTTTCGTCTTTAAGGGATGGATTGAGGATCAATACCTGCAAGGCAAGTTCACGCTGTCTGAAAGCTGGAAGGTAAACCCCCCACAGCCGTACTCTCCAAAGAAGACGGACACGCCGGGGGCAACTTGTTCTTTCGTCGAGGATGAAAACAATGGAGAAAACTTATCGGATGAATCCGAAGACTACGTAGCGACTTGTCATGTGATTTCTCATTCACTGACGGATGAGGAGGAGGATCCTTACGCTGAGAAATCAACGGCGGACCCTGAAACAGAAATTTCGCGGCCGTCAGACAAGTTGATCGATGCCTTCCTAAATGAAATTCGTTTGAAAGCAAAAGCCAATCAAGAGCATGAAATGGCCATACTGGAAAGAACCAAGGTATTCCCGTCAAATCAAAAGCCATACACTGCGGGTAAAAATAAATTCAAGACGAGGGAACGGTTCGCCAAAGCTCTATCAGTAGGAATGAAGCTACCGCCCTCCGAAGAAAATCCTTTCTCTGAGGTAGAGATGCACCCTAACTTCTGTTTATATCATCAGAAGATCATACATCCTACCGAAGACTGCGAGTCCTTTAACTGTTGGTGGCAAGGGTATGTCGCTCAAAAGCAACACTTCGACAGGACAAAGTGTGAAGCTTGTGGACATCGGAAAAATGCGATATATGAGCGCAAAAGAGCCACCGCCGACTGTCATATAGCCGACTTCAAGGGATCACAAATTATCACCTTTGGAAGCGACTCTGACGAAGAAGCTACCCCCAACTCTTCCATCGGGGAATCTATTTCAAAAATAAAGGAATTGAGAATCTGCGAGAACGTTCAGCCGTGCAATCGCATGCTACTCGGAAAAAATCTCGGCCCCGTAAACAAAGGATCGAACAAAAAGGATAAAGGAAAAAGAAAAACGGCCCTCGTCGCCAGCACTCACCAACAATCAGGTGACCCTAGACCGGTTGCTTGCCAAAGCAACAAGCGGCAATCCCTCCAGGAAAAGTTGAAACGTCCTTACTCGTTTCCGCAAGATAAAACAAGGGGACTGTTCGAGCTGGCAGTGTGCGACAGACTCATCAATCTGCCGAATCCAAAACGTCCATTGCGGCCAGGCGATATTAATAATCCTAATTATTGCCCTTACCACCAAACGGTAGGTCATCTGATCGAGGATTGCTACGTCTTCAAGAACTGGGTTGAAGACCAATACCAACAGGGCAAGTTCGCGTTGTCCGAAATTTGGAAGGTGAACCCGCCACAACCGCATGCTCCGAAAAATATGGACACGCCGGGGGCATCATGCTCATTCATAGAGAAAGCCTAACGGACCACTACGTCCTAAAACTGGATAACGGACCGAAACGTCCTTAAACTAACAACGGACCGAGATGTCCTTAAACTAACGACGGACCGCAATGTCCTAAAACTTGCAAATGACCGAAACGTCGTTAAACTACTCCCAACCCGCAGCATCTTCAGGCTGACGTGTTAATAAAAAAAAAAAGGGTACGTCCACAAGCAAAATGGGCACGGATGAAAACCCGAAAGGGCTCCGTGAGTAAAAACAGCAGAGCTACCGACGAGTGTTCGTGAAAACCCGAAAGGGCACGACCTCGTTAAAAAAAAAGAATAAAATAAAAGATAAAAAAAACGGTACGTCCACAAGCAAAATGGGCACGGATGAAAACCCGAAGGGGCTCCGTGAGTAAAAACAGCAGGGCTACTGGCGAGTGTTCGTGAAAACCCGAAAGGGCGCGACCTCGTTTGGACAAATAAAAAAAAAACAAAAAAAAAACGGTATGTCCATAAGCAAAATGGGCACGGATGAAAACCCGAAAGGGCTCCGTGAGTAAAAACAACAGGGCTACCGGCGAGTGTTTGTGAAAACCTGAAAGGGCGCAACCTCGTTAAGAAACACTTATAGGATCCTCTCGACCCTGTAAGGAGAAACCACCTGCGTGAGATCCTTACGACTCACAAAGGAGCAACACACTTAGGGATCCCCACGATTCCTAAGGAGAAAATACACTTGCGAGATCCTCACGACTCGTAAGGAGAACTCTCTTATGTGACCCTCACGGCTCATATGATTTGAAAGTCTTAAGTCACAGAGACCTAAACCTGTGCTTAAGCAAACCCCCACAAACTTCCAATATTGCCCTACAAGCGGCTCATAATGACCCTTGTATACAATCTACGGGCACGAATAAATATTTCCCTAACAAAGTCTCATCCGTGACTAGGGATATGCTTGTACAGCAAACAACACTTGTAAGTCCTCTCGACTTACAAAGAGAAAATCCTTTTGTAAGATCCTTACGACTTACAGGGGAACATACACTTAGGAATCCTCACGATCCCTAAGGAGAAAACACAACTACAAGATCCTCACGACTTGTAGGAAGAAATACCTTTGTGAGATCCTTACGGCTCATGAAGTCAAAAGCCTTAGCCGACAGGACCCTTAACCTTGTTTACTAAGCCACCTTTGTTCAACATCGACAGAGACAAGTGATGATTCGCTCCTGGCAATATTCCAGTTGTAGCGATGCTGATGCCTAAATCAGTATCAAATTCCAAGTCCTTTCATGGCAGATGATGATTCGCTCCTGGCAATATCCCAGTTGCAGCGATGCTGATGCCTAGACTGGTATCAAATTCCAAGTCCTTTCATGGCAGATGATGATTCGCTCCTGGCAATATCCCAGTTGCAGCGATGCTGATGCCTAGACCGGTATCAAATCCCAAGTCCTTTTACGGCAAATGATGATTCGCTCCTGGCAATATTCCAGTCGCAGCGATGTTGATGCCAAGATTGGTATCAGATCCCAAATCCCCTACTCGCAAAAAAAAAAAAAATCAGCAAGTAAAAATGTATGCACGAGTAAAAAGAAAAATAGCCGAAATGATTGGGCAACTCGCAATAAAAAAAAACAGCGAGTAAAAATAAAATAAACAGTCGAAATGATTGGGCAACTCGCAATAAAAAGTAGCGAGTAAAAATAAAGTAAATAGCCGAAATGATTGGGCACCGCGAAAAATAGCCGAAATGATTGGGCAATCGCGACCTTCGCGATATAAAAGCTGAAATGATAGAGCATCGCGGAAACAATAAAAAAAAATGAAAGAATGAAATTTTTTGCCCTACAGGTGAAATCACATTGATCCCTGTATACAATTCAGGGGCACAGATAAAGAGGGAACCATACCTTCCCAACAGGCTCCACCAGAAAGCCAAGCCAAATCTCGACGGTTCATAGATAACCTAGAGACCGTCTCGACATTTGTCGCAATATTACAGACACGATGTCAACAAATGAAGCAAAGGAAGGTCCCTAACTTCAGGGTCTCGACGTCAATATCGACAACTTAAAGATCACCAACGGCGTTTCTCCTCACTTCAACTAGATGCAGACATGGCGTCAACAACTGACCTCAGAATAACAACAAACGGAACCATGACAAAGTCCCTAGTTCCAAATCTCAATGGCCACGTCTAAAGCCTGGAGACCAACAACGGTGTGCCTCCTCATTCCAACAGGACACAGATGTTACACCATCAAGCAGAGCGATGGCAGAATCCCAGCTTCACCTCAGCATTCGTCTCGATACAGTAGACGCAATGTCAACAACAGCGTTCCTCCGCAGTCCAGCTGGAGGCAGATGCAACGTCAACAAAAGACCTCACGGTCAAAACAAAGCGGAGTAACGGCAAAATCCCAACTCCACCTTAGCATTCGTCTCGTTACAACAGACGCAATGTCAACAACGGCGTTCCTTCGCAGCCCAGCTGGGTGTACATGCAAAGTTAACAAAAGACCCCATGGTCGAAACAAAGCGGAGTGATGGCAAAATCCCAGCTCCACCTCAGCATTCATCTCAATATACCAGACGCAGTGTAAGCAAACGAAGCGAAGGCCACATTCCTAGCTTCAACGTCTTTACGGTAACTCACATAAAACCGGAAAGACAATCGGAGACCATCTCACAGAAAGTGGTCACCTCCTTGACGTTCGTCTCGATACAGTAGACGATATATCAACCCCGGCGTTCTTCCTCCAACAGGATTTGGACACACCAAAGCAAACGAAGCGAAGGCCACATTCCTAACTTCGACGTCTTAACGGTAACTCACATAAAACCGGAAAGACAATCGGAGACCATCTCACATGAAGTGGTCACCTCCATGACGTTCGTCTCGATACAGTAGACGAAATGTCAACCTCAGCGTTCTTCCTCCAGCAGGGATTCAGACACACCAAAGCAAACGAAGCGAAGGCTAAATCCCTAGCTTCAGGGTCTTAACGGCAAGTCATATAAAACCGGAAAGACAATCGGAGATCATCTCGCACCAGTGTGGAGTGGTCACCACTTCGACGTCCGTCTCGATACAGCAGACGAGATGTCACCCCAACGTTCGTCTCGACACAGCAGACGTAACGTCATCAAACAAACGGAGCCACGGCAAAATCCCTAGTTCCCACCGTGACATTCGTCTCGATACAGAGGACGCAATGCCAGCAAATGAAGCGAAGGCTAAATTCCTAGCTTCAGGGTCTTAACGGCAAGTCATATAAAACTGGAAAGACAATCGGAGATCATCTCGCACCAGTGTGGAGTGGTCACCACTTCGACGTCCGTCTCGATACAGCAGACGAGATGTCACCCCAACGTTCGTCTCGACACAGCAGACGTAACGTCATCAAACAAACGGAGCCACGGCAAAATCCCTAGTTCCAAACCTCGGCGGTTCACCAGTAACCTATAGACAACCACGACATTCGTCTCGATACAGAGGACGCAATGCCAGCAAACGAAGCGAAGGCTAAATTCCTAGCTTCAGGGTCTTAACGGCAAGTCATATAAAGCCGGAAAGACAATCGGAGATCATCTCGCACCAGTGTGGAGTGGTCACCACTTCGACGTCCGTCTCGATACAGCAGACGAGATGTCACCCCAACGTTCGTCTCGACACGGCAGACTTAACGTCATCAAACAAACGGAGCCACGGCAAAATCCCTAGTTCCCACCGCAACATTCGTCTCGATACAGCAGACGCAATGCCAGCAAACGAAGCAAAGGCCAAATTCTTAGCTTCAGGGTCTTAACGGCAACTCATATAAAGCCCGAAAGACTATCGGAGATCATCCCCACACCAGCGCGGAGTGGTTATGACTCATCGGGGCTCTCCAAAATGAGCCTAACCTCAAGTAAAAAGCGGCATGGCAAATTCCTAACGCTTGCTCTTCTGACGGTCAAACTGCCAAGGAGGATTGCTTGAAGACGTCTTGTCCAGCCTCCGAAGGGATCAGAGACACGGCAGTCGCGGGGCTACTCGAACAGCACGATTGCCTATCGAGGACTATATCAGCTTATGCGACGGTACGATGGCCAAAACCCTAAGTACCACCAACCTTAACGGGCTTCTGTCGTAAAGAGCAGAGGTTAAATGCGACGTTAAGATGTTCTTGCGAGATCTGCTCGATCCGTTTCGACTCGTGAGGAAATTGATGTCTTTGCGAGATTTTCTCGATGCGTCTCGACTCGTGAGATAAAGCCTTAGGCAGTAGGGATTAAAAAACCTGTTTCCTAAGCACTGGGACCCTGCAAGTCGGCCCAAAACGGTCTCTTGCATACTATCCACGGGTCACACTCTCCAAAGTCGAATCTCGATAAGGAGGGAAACAACCGCTTACGGGTCCTCTCGACTCGTAAGAGGGAAAACTCTCTTATAGGATCCTTACGACTTATAAGAGAAAACACACTTAGGAATCCTCACGATTCCCAAGGAGAAAATACACCTACGAGATCCTCACGACTCGTGGGGAGAAAAGTCTTTATGAGACCCTCACGGCTCGTAAAGTTGAAAAGCCTTAGGTGGCAGATCCTACCCCTGTCTCCTAAGCCATCACTGCCCTGCAAAGAAGTCAAGATGGGCCGACCATCTATGGGCCACACTTGCCAAAGCTACATGCCACTGAAATGGAGAACTTACTCATAAGCGTATGAACTACTCCACGCCAGAGTGAGACAAAAAAAGAAATAGAAGGATGCGGCTCATGGAGTTAAGGGTTGGAACTATATCCCTTAAGAGTTGAGATTTGAGTCAAAGATAAATGACGACGCTTGTGTCCGCTCGTTATCTTCTCAGATCAAGATTCTGAAAGTGATACATCAACCCAAAACTGGCCATACGCCATGCATAACTCTGCATAACTCTGCACTACTTCACCCACGTACATACTTACGTGGGCAAAGTAGTGGGGGGCATTTGTTCCCACCAAAAATTTCTGCGCAAAAGAGTCCAAGGTATAAAATGGCAGCGATACGCTTAAGGAAATACGAACCAGTATCTTCCGGGCTGTTTTTTGACAAACTCCCGAATGAGAAATGGATAAATTCTATTTGTATCGAAAGCGTCTCGATAAAACCTTCGATTTGATATATTATGGGCCTCATAATTCATCAGGGATCAAAAGTTATGAGCAAATGTCTATGCACATGTGATTTAAGGAAGAAGATGCGAACCAGTATTTTCCGAGCTGTATTTTGACAAACTCCGGAACGAAAAACAGCTAAATTCTGATGATATTCAAAGCATCTCGAAAAGACCTTCGATTTGATATATTATGGGCCTCATAATTCATCCGAGATCAAAAGTTATGAGCAAATGTGTTATACACGTGTAATCTAAAGTAATGCTCTACTACATGGGGAATGCATTTTTTAGTCCCACATCGGGAAAAGGAGAGCTGGATTCTCTACCACTCCCATATAAATAAGAGGGGATACCTCTTAGAAAGGGAGAGTAAAAATCCTCAAAGGATTTAATACTCAAAGGAGCTTAGTTCTCCAAGATAGGAGCATGCTCCTCCATAATGCGCATATGCGCAAGCGCCATGTGCGCTACGTGCAACGCACGTGTGCCTGCCATGCGGCACTACGTGCAACGCACGTGCGCACCACATGAGAATATTTAATAATATTAAAAGGAGCTTGTTCTCCATATATAGAAGCTTTGCTTCTCCTCATAATGCGCATGTGCGCCACGTGCAACGCACGTATGCCCGCCATGCGGCACCACGTGCAACGCACGTGCGCACAACAGATAGTGCCTTGCACTTGCTATGAACCTCTGGTTCTCAGATAAATAAATAAATAAAAATAGTGCCTTGCACTTGCTATGAACCTCTGGTTCTCAGATAAATAAATAAATAAAAATAGTGCCTTGCACTTGCTATGAACCTCTGGTTCTCAGATAAATAAATAAATAAAAATAGTGCCTTGCACTTGCTATGAACCTCTGGTTCTCTGAGACAGAAAGAAAGAAAAGATTTTCTTTTCTCTTCTTTGATCTAAATTTAGATCATTAAAAAGTGCTCTGCACTCATTTTCTTGAATCCAAAAGATTCTTGGTGCTTTGCACTATTTGAAGGGCCAGGCCCAAATCAAAATGACCTGACAGGCCAAAATAAATTGCAAGGCAATAAATGGGCAGAGCCCAAATAAATTGATGCTTTGCATCCTTTATATAAGGGCAGAGCCCAAATAAAATTGATACCTTGCATCATTCCTAAAAGGGTAGAGCCCAAAACAAATTGATACTCTGCATCCTTTCTGGGCAAGGCCCAAATAAAAATAAAAAAAAAAGAAATGCAATGCAAAAGCAAATAAAATGTTGAACATTTCAACTGGACTTAGCCCAATTTTGGCCATAAGTCCTTAAATTAAATTGACTGAGCAAAATGGCTCTCCTAAATCAATCTACATCCGGTTCGAGGGTACATCTCCGAACTCCTTTGACATCCGTCGTTGTAATTCCTCAACGACGTCAAAGAGGTGACGGGTCCCAACGACCACACATCGATATGGACTGCGGGGTCCTTAAACTCGTGGACCGAGATGTCCCTAAACTAATATCGGACCGAAACGTCCTTAAACTAATATCGGACCGAAACGTCCTTAAACTAATATGGGACCGAGACGTCCTTAAACTAATGTTGGACCGAGACGTCCTTAAACTAATATCGGACCGAGATGTCCTTAAACTAATATTGGACCGAGACGTCCTTAAACTAATGATGGACCACTACGTCCCTAAACTGGCATCGGACCGAAATGTCCCTAAACTAATGACGGACCACCACGTCCCTAAACTGGCGATGGACCGAAATGTCCTTATACTAATAATGGACCACTATGTCCCTAAACTGGCATCGGACCGAAACGTCCCTAAACTAATAATGGACCACTACGTCCTTAAACTGGTATCGGACCGAGACGTCCCTAAACTAATAAGGGACCACTACGTCCCTAAACTGGAACAATAGAGCCAATTGCTCTTTTGCCGGATCTAAACGATCCCGTTTAAGTTGATCTTAGCCCCAAATACGGCTAACGTATCCTTAAGCACTTAAATGGACTATAAAACCCTCAATCAGCTTTGGTTCAAGGGTACATCTCTGAGCTCCTCTGACACCTATCGTTGTAATCCTTCAACGATGTTAGAGAGGTGATGAGTCCCGATGGCCATAAATTAAATGAATCACCACGTCAGGTTGATCTTAGTCCAAAGCAAGACTAACGTATCCTTGACGAATGTTTAAGTTGATCTTAGTCGCAACGCGACTAATGCATCCTTAAACTAAAAACACCAAACCCAAATCTAAGTAAATACGGATTTGGACTAATCCACGCCCTACGGGCGACGGCATTACTCAGTCTCCGTATACAATCCACGGGCAGCCACAAACAAAACAAACACACACGACACGAAGTGAAATTCTGGAGAAGGAGAAAGTTGTTACCGCAAAGCGGTAGCGTAATTAACTGCAGGGGCTTGCGCCTGCAGGGAAGAGCGTCCCCACAATCAAAAACCCCTCAAGCGAGGGGGAATCTGATAAAGTCTGCTACATCGGCCGCATCCGTCTAAACCTTCGATACACGGTGCCATAAATCAACTTGGCATCTTCGAAGAGGTGGACGGATAAAAACCAAATAGCATCTGCCCCGAACTTCAGGCACGTGACGTCCTAACGTCGCAGGCCGCCGTTCGGAGGGGAACACTTATTACCATGTTTATACTATATACTTGATGTCATGACGCGCTGACGTCTGGGTTTTGCATGGCCCAGATTCCGTACCACTGTCGACGACCGAGCAGGAGTACTTCAGCCAGCAGGCTGAACTGTGAGTTCCTTAGGGTTTAGTTTATTTATGTTATTTCATTTCCAGATGTGAGCCCGCATTATGGGACATACTGTTTATTTATTGTATTGGATCATTTGCTTCCGCACTTATTATTTATTGATTCTTGTTATTATGGATTTGGACATGTATTAGATTAGTTATTATCTTGTTCTTGATATTCTTACAACCGTAATGTGACTGTGGATGGATACTTCCTACCCACAGGTAGCATGGTTGGCTATGTCACGTGCCCAATCCTGCGTACTCTGGGAAGCGGGGCGTGACATGGTTCTTTTGGTATCAGAGACATAGGTTAATTGGGTTGATTCTTTGTAGTTGGGTATTGCACCCGATACACGAATCAGAATACCCGTGATTAGGAAACATGTCCTGCCACCTTGACCGTTTTACCATTCTTGAATCACATTCTTCCGGATTATATCTTTTACGACGTGCAAACTTACTTTGCATGTCGACCCGGAAACCTGATCTCTTGTTATCCCTAGGACTTGGGCGACTTGGGTGGAGTTAAGTAATTGCGGCTATGATACCGCGGCATAGCTACAATGCAGTACTCTATTTAAGTATCTTGGAGTTCTAGCCTTGATCCATATTCAGAATCTATCATCATGCTAATATTGGGTGTTTTGAGTTCAGGATTATGACAGGTGAGAAGTTGAAGACGTACCAGAGGCGTGTGAACGAAGCCGCCATGCTTGGAGTGATAAGAGGAATGCTGGAAATCAAAGAAACAGACCGAGCTGATCCAGCAGCACGCGGACTTGTTTCAGGAAGGTTTGCAGATCGTTCAGCAGTCTGTAAACGAAGTTGGAACTAGACCAGTCGACCGAGTAAAGACCATAGCAGATTTCAGACGGTCGGGTCCTACTACTTTCACTGGTCTGGAGGAGTTGTTGCCAGCCGAGCAGTGGCTAGTAACACGGAGAATTTGCTGATTGCGACACAGATCCCAGAAGACAAGAGTGTTGATGTGGTGCGCATTCAGCTGGTGGATTACGCCCGAGAGTGATGGCTTGTGGAGGAGACCCGCTTGCCCAGGCCGATCAGTTGGGCGGATTTCTCTAAAAGTTTCCTGGAGAAATTCTTCCCGCGGACCGCACGGGAGGAAATGGAAGAGAAGTTCATCGGACTAAGGCAGAATGGAGCAGCCGTGGACGTGCATGCAGCAGAGTGGACGAGACTCAGTAGTCTCGCTGGACCTTTCGCGGCCAACGATGTAGACAGCAGTTGCGGTAAGGAAGCAGTTCTGTCGGGCCAGTCGAGTTTAGGACTAGGCCGACAAACAATGTTCTTGCAGCTATGGAAGTTAATAGTAATGAAAAGCCGGCAGTTGTTCACGACTTTATGGATGTGTTTGAAGATATTTCGGGCTTACCGCCGAAGCGTGATGTGGAGTTCGCGATTGACCTTATTCCTGGTGCAGCGCCGGTATCAAAATCTTATTATCCGATGGCACCGGTGGAATTGGAAGAAGTTAAGAAACAAGTTGGTGAATTACTCGAGAAGGGATGGATTCGAAGCAGCAACTCACCTTGGGGAGCTCCAGTCCTTTTAGTAAAGAAGAAGGATGGCACGAGAAGGATGTGCATTGATTATCGAGAATTGAACCGGGTGACTATTAAGAACAAATACCCGATCCCTCGCATTGGAGAACTTTTTGAGCAGCTTAGTGGCGCGAGGGTATTCTCGAAACTGGACTTGCGATCAGGATATCATCAGGTCCGAGTGAAGGCAGAAGACATTTGCAAGACGGCGTTTCGAACTCGATATGGACATTTCGAGTATCTAGTAATGCCCTTCGGAGTGACTAATGCGCCAGCAGTATTTATGGATTTGATGAACAGGGTCTTTTCACCGTTCTTGGACCGGTTTATTGTGGTATTCATTGACGATATTCTGGTGTACTCGGGGAGTCCGGAGGAGCATGCTGAGCACTTAAGGATCGCACTGCAGACGCTGAGACAAGAGAAATTATTCGCGAAGATGAGTAAGTGCGAATTCTGGCTGGAAGAAGTGAAGTTTCTGGGGCATGTCGTGTCGGGCGATGGAATCGCCGTCGATCCCGAAAAGATTACAGCAGTTCGAGATTGGCCTATTCCAAAGAATGTTGCGGAGATAAGAAGTTTCCTTGGACTCGCCGGATACTACAGGAGATTTGTGGAGAACTTCGCTCGTTTAGCTGAGCCGTTAACCAAGCTTACGCGTAGGGAGGTACCGTTTGTTTGGACGGATGGATGTGCATTGGCCTTCGAGACGTTGAAGCAGAAGTTGATAACCGCCCCTATCCTAACCGTACCGGATGATTCAGGAGGACTGGTGATTCATAGCGACGCATCCGGAAAGGGATTGGGATGTGTTTTGATGCAGAATGGGAAAGTCGTTGCTTACGCATCGAGACAACTGAAGACTCATGAGAAGAACTATCCGACTCATGACTTAGAGCTTGCAGCCGTGATCTTCGCCCTGAAGATTTGGAGACACTACCTTTTGGGCGAGAGAGTTGAAGTCTTTACAGATCACAAGAGTTTAAAGTATGTGTTCACTCAGAAGGAGTTGAACATGAGGCAACGCAGATGGTTGGAGCTGATGGCCGACTATGACCTTGATCTTAAGTACCATCCGGAAAAAGTCAACGTCGTGCCAGATGCCCTGAGTCGGTTACCAGCAATTCAGATATTGACTGCACAGAGAGAGATCATTGCGGATTTTCGGAGATTTGACTTGGAGGTTGTGCTACCACATGCTACAGGACAGTTGATGCAGTTGCAAGTACAGTCGTCCTTAGTTGAGAAAATTAAAGCGGCACAATCGCAGGATCCTAGACTGCAAAGGTTTCGAGAGCAGGTTGAAGCCGGACTACGAACCGATTTGCTGATCCACGAAGATGGTTCGTTGAGATATGGTAGCACTGTGTGTGTGCCAAAAGGAGATGTGCGTGAAGAGCTTATGAAGGAAGCACATAGTTCAGCTTACTCTGTACATCCAGGAGGGACAAAGATGTACCGAGACATTCGACAGCACTTCTGGTGGGAAGGTATGAAACGGGAAATTGCTCGCTTCGTGGCTAAGTGCTTGGTGTGTCAGCAAGTCAAGACTGAACACCAAAGGGTTGCTGGTTTGTTGCAACCACTTCCGATTCCTCAGTGGAAGTGGGAACATATAATCATGGATTTCGTGACGGCTTTACCGCGGAGTCCAAAGGGCAACAATGCAGTATGGGTGATTGTCGATCGGTTGACCAAGGCAGCTCACTTTATTCCTTTTCGGGTTGGTCAATCGACGGAGACTTTGGCAGAGCGGTACATGCAGGAAATTGTGAGATTGCATGGAGTACCGGTAAGCATCGTGTCCGATCGGGACACTCGGTTCTTGTCGCACTTTTGGAGGAGTTTACAAGAAAGTTTGGGGACTCGACTGAAGTTTAGCACAGCTTATCATCCTCAGACTGATGGACAATCAGAGAGAACGATCCAGACCCTTGAAGATATGTTGAGGGCTTGCATGTTAGACTTCAAAGGTTCTTGGGAGGATCATCTACACCTGGTGGAGTTTTCGTACAACAATAGCTTCCAAGCGACAATTCAGATGGCTCCGTTTGAAGCGTTGTATGGTCGTAAGTGTCGTTCACCTGTTTGTTGGGATGATGTTGGTGAACGAAGGTTACTAGGACCAGATTTGGTGGTGCAGACAGTCGAGAAGGTGAATACAATCAGGAAGCATATGAAGGCAGCTCAAGACAGACAGAAAAGTTGGGCCGACACGTCAAGAAGACCTCTAGAGTTCGCCGTGGGTGATTTGGTATTCCTGAAGATATCACCGACTAGAGGGGTGATTCGCTTTGGAAGTCGGGGAAAGCTTAGTCCTCAATTCGTTGGACCCTTCGAGATATTGGAGCGTGTTGGAGAGGTAGCGTACCGGTTGGCGTTACCACAGTCATTAGCAGGAGTTCACGATGTGTTCCATGTGTCTCAACTACGGAGGTATGTTCGTGATGAGACTCATGTCTTGGATCAATCGGAGTTGACCGTACGGGAGGATCTAACGTTTGAAGAGCGACCAGTTGAAATCAAGGATCGAAGAGAAAAGGTTCTTAAGAACAAGGTTATCCCACTTGTGCTAGTTTCTTGGGGTAATCGATCGGATGGAGAATCCACTTGGGAGCGAGAAGACGAGATCCGGCAGAGATTCCCTCACCTTTTCCAGTAGTTAGCTATCCTGTATTCTTGGAATTTCGAGGACGAAATTCTTTTGTAGTTGGGTATGATGTAACACCCGAGCCCAATAATACTATTTATATTACTAGTTGAGGGTTATTTATTGCTCATTCCAATTTTCCTGATTGTTTGGTGCTTTTTGCTAAATTTTAACCGGTTAAGTCATTTTGGCACATAACAAATTTTAAACTCCTAAAATGAAATTAAAAGTGTCCATGTTGGCCTACTCGTCACCACTAGTCGCGTGGTAGCGTCCGCGTGTCGAGATTCCGTCCCGTTCGGCTAAACGGGCAAGTTTGGACGACTACGAGCGCGTGCAAGTGTCCGACTTGGGGGCATGCATTTTAATCATTAAACACCTCTTTTCAAAATTTGGAAACCGCTTAAAATCCTATAATTTGAATTTGGAACATTTGGGCACAACCCGGGCGCGATTTGGAAATGTTTTCATTTAGCGCCAAAAAGGCCCATTTAATTTAATATCTTAAAACCATATTTATACGAATATTTTTCCTTAACTGTTTAATCTCTCAAAACCCTCTCAAATCTTTCTTTAAATTTCCTGGCAGCCAATCACGAGAGACTTAAGTCTCTCGTGGGCCCCGCCTTCCCTTTCTCTCTCTATTCTCTATCTCCCTCTCTCTCTAACCAATCTCTCTCTCTCTCTTCCTTTTTCAAATCTCCTCCTCCCTCATCAAATCTTCTCTCTCTCCTCCTATATTTTAAAATCATGCAGCCGCCTCCTCTCTCATTATCCATCACGAGAAAACCCCTAACCCTAACCCTAGCTCCTCGCGACCTCACCGCCGACCTCCCCGCGACCTCGCCGTCGCCGCCCTCGCCACCACGAGCCCAGCCGCACCCACCTTCCTCCTCCCTCCTTCGCCGCTTCCCGTGCCTGCACCCAACCCCGACGACGCCTCCAACCACTGCAGAGCCCGACGTCGACGCCGCCTCTCGTCGCCGACGACTCCCGCGACTCCCTCTCACCATCCTCGTCCCGACCTCGTCGTCGCTTCCCTCCTCCCCTCGCCGGACCACAACCCGAGCCCATAACCCCATCAAGTACCCTCTGCTGTTCGCCGGAGAACGCGCCGGCGATCCTCGCCGTCGTCACCAGAGCCACCTCCGTCTCCCCCTCGTTCACCAGAGCCGACCACCACTTGTCGCACTACCCTCTCCAGCAAACCCGAGGCTGTTCGAGCCTTTGCAGCCGCCGTCGCTGCCTCGCCGGCGTTCCAGCGCCGTCGAGCCCGCCGGGGTCACCCTGGTATATCTCTCTGTAAGCTTCCTCATCTTTCCTTTTGTGCAATAAACCCCCGCTGATCGTATTAAGTTTATCGTGTGTTGCTAACTCGTTGCCGTGTTGTTGCCGGAATCCGACCGTGCCGTCTTGGCGAACCCGACGCTCCAGCGAAGCCCCTGGTCCGTGTGATCCCATTGTTCTCTGTTGGGACTCGATCCGTGGCCCGTGCTACCATATCGTGTTTTCTGCCGACATCGCATCCGTGTTCCGGTTTGCAAAACCGTCGAGGCAAGTATCTGAATACTTGCTTAAACATGCTAGCGTGCGAGATCTAGTCTTGCCACGCAATTGAATTCATACTATATAAGACAACAACTTAATGATGGTAATTGATATTATATTGTAAGTTAGAATTGATAGTTGCAGTTATCTTTAACATGGAATCGTTATAATAGTTTCTCATAATTAATCAACCCACTATCAATCATATTCCAACTAAATAAGACAATTGGATCATATCCGCTTTAATCGTTAGATCATCCATGAGACAATTATTATATTTTAGTTTAATTTCATGTGGTTTCATTACGTATGGTTAATATTGTTCCACCTTGTGACTATTGCACCCCAAAGGTGCGTGAACCTGTTAATAAGAGAATACAAAGCATCACTGTGTTTACATGGAATAATATTGTTATTTACGGTTTACTGCTGCTGTTCATTATTTGATTGTATACCTGTTGTGAGCACATACTCGATTGCACTACATATTGGCCTGACCCTGCTACACATGACATATACATACATACCAACTCATCCTGTTGTACCATGACATGACTTGTTTCATGATCTCATGCCTAATGCTGACAAACATGACCATCCCTGCTGTCTATCCAGACAGACCTACTCTTA
This sequence comes from Agapanthus africanus, assembly GCA_030015575.1. Taxonomy (NCBI): domain Eukaryota; kingdom Viridiplantae; phylum Streptophyta; class Magnoliopsida; order Asparagales; family Amaryllidaceae; genus Agapanthus; species Agapanthus africanus. The sequence goes on along the minus strand of CM057347.1, from coordinate 485,604,674 downwards.
CCGGATTTTGTGTTGGCATTAGTCCTTGACTACTGAATACCTGACCTGACATACATAGCTTGGGGGTATGGGGAAATCAAAGATGAACCTGACTTGTAACTCGACAGTTCACTACCGTCCGAGTGTACACTTTCCTATTCTGTGCCCAGCGGCATGTCTCGGTTTCAGCCGAGAATATTGTGGCCGTGATCCCGGGTATGTACGGGGTAATACCGAGTGTACACTTTCCTATTCTGTGCCTAACGGCATGTCTCGGCTGCAGCCGAGAATATTGTGGCCGTGGTCCTGGGTATGTACGGGATACTATTGGGTTACATCGACGATTCATCAATTGATTTCAAAGACTATAGAGTAGAAACCTGATAGGACAGTTTAGTCACCATTGCACATTACCCTGCTCTGTTATTTCTTAGTACTGCTTATTCATGTTCATACTTGCATTGCTTATTACCATGTTTATACTATATACTTGATGTCATGACGCGCTGACGTCTGGGTTTTGCATGGCCCAGATTCCGTACCACTGTCGACGACCGAGCAGGAGTACTTCAGCCAGCAGGCTGAACTGTGAGTTCCTTAGGGTTTAGTTTATTTATGTTATTTCATTTCCAGATGTGAGCCCGCATTATGGGACATACTGTTTATTTATTGTATTGGATCATTTGCTTCCGTACTTATTGTTTATTGATTCTTGTTATTATGGATTTGGACATGTATTAGATTAGTTATTATCTTGTTCTTGATATTCTTACAACCGTAATGTGACTGTGGATGGATACTTCCTACCCACAGGTAGCATGGTTGGCTATGTCACGTGCCCAATCCTGCGTACTCTGGGAAGCGGGGCGTGACAACGGGCAATCCTCATCAGCATGTCGCCCAGTTCAGAGCGCTCTGTGGCAACACCGGCGGCGACGACAAGTTATTGCTTCGTCAGTTTGTTGGAAGCTTATCAGATACGGCGTTCGAATGGTATTCTGAACTCCCCAACGACTCTATTAAAACCTTTGCAGAGATGGTGCTGCTCTTCACCCAACGTTTTGCAAGTGCCAGTGAGCGTACCCCAATGACGGCACTGATTAATGCCAGGGTAAAACCCGGCGAGACATGGGTTCAGTACGCTATACGGTGGCGTAATCTATGGTCGAAGTGCGAACAACGCATAGAAGAAGCTCCAGCGGTGGGAATGTTTGTTGGAACCCTTGATCCACAGGCAACCATCTCGCAGTTCATGATGTTCTTCAAGCCGACTACCTTCCAGGCTTTGATCGACAAACTAGCGCAGATGGACCAGATGGGCCATAAACCCCCTCTCCCAAAGCCGGACTCCCGAAACGACAAAGGAAAGGGAAAAGCGATCATTGTCGCTAATGCTCAACAACAACCGAGCGACTCGAAGCCGGTTGCTCGTCCAAACAATACGCGCCCATACGTACCCCTTGAGGACAGGATAGGACGTCCTTACTCCTTCCCCCGCGATAAAACGAGGAGGCTATTCGAGCTGGCGTTGCGCAACAGACTCATAAATCTGCCAGATCCAAAACGCCCGTTGCAACCGAATGACGTCAACGAGCCCAATTACTGCCCTTACCATCGAGTGCTAGGCCATCCCATCGAGGATTGCTACGTTTTCAAGAATTGGCTTGAGAACCAGTACCGTCAGGGCAAATTTGCGCTATCCGACAAATGGAAGGTGAATCCCCCGCAGCCCCACACCTCTAAGGGGACGAATACGCTGGGGGAAACATGCTCCGTCATTGAGGAAGCTCCTTGGGAGGTTGTATTATCAGCCAAGACAAAGAGGATGCTAAACGATCTTCGGACCTGTCCAGCGGTCAAGTGGAAGAACCCCTTGGAACCGCAGGTTATTGAGGGGATGTTGAAGCCACGTCCGACCCCGAAGACCGATGGTGGTAGTTCAAGCGTTCATAGCCAGCCGTCAAAATCTTCAAAAAAGAAGAAGAAGAAATCTAAGAAGCCCGTGAAGCCTGACGACAAGCGCACGGACTTACAAAAGCAAATCGACGCGCTGGATGAATACAACCAAAAGGCGCGGACTCCCATTACGCTCCAAGATTTCCTTGATCACGTCTTTCAAAAAGAAGATGAGGGAGAAAGTTCATCGGATGAATTCGAGGAATATGTGGCGAGCTGTCATATGATCTCCCATTCGATCACGAACGACGAAGAGACTTCTGGCACTAAAACGCTGGGGACAAATGCCGAGTCAAGAGTTCCGGAGTTACCAATCGAAATGATTGGCTCGTTTCTTAGTGAGGCTCGATTGAAAAGTAAAGCTGATCGAGAACGCGAGACGGTTATATTCGAAAGGGCCAAGCGCCAGCGACTTGAGGAAAAAGCTGAGATGATCCCGCTTGAGCAAAATGCCTCCACCGCCGACAAAAGCCAATTCAAGATAAAGAAGAGGTTTGCTAAGGCCATATCAATGGGCATGAAGCTACCATCCTCTGAAGAAAAAATTACCGGTGTAATGAAAATGCACCCCTCCTATTGCTTATATGATCAGAAGGTCTCGCATCCCACTCAAGAGTGCAAGGCTTTCGATAGATGGTGGCAGGGATACGTCGCTAATCAACAACGCTTTAAACGGGAAAAGCGTAAAATCCGGCGGGAGCAAAGAAATACGACCGAAGAACTTGAAAGAACTGCCGGCAATTGCCACATGGTTAGCACTGCCGGGTCACAAGTGCCTACATTTGGGAGCGACTCTGATGAGGAGCTAGAACTTGCCCCTCTCTTTAAAGAGTCAACTTTAGGAAAAGAAGAAGAGCTAGTGGTCTGCGAAAATATCCGGCTGCGGAATCGGACGCTGCCTGAAAAGAACCTCGGACCCTCGAATAGAAAAGATAAAGGGAAAGAAAAGGTCTCCGAAGACATCGTCTTAGATGACCAAGTTCTGGAAGAGCTAAACGCCGAAAACCCGCCGAAGAGAAATAAGGTGGATTACAACGTTCTGGCACACCTGAGAAAACTACCCTCTCAACTCAGCGTCCTTGATGCCTTATTACTATCAAAGGAGGCGAGAGATTCTTTGATTAAGGCGCTACAAGATCCGGACCAGTTCCAAGCCTTCCTAGCCGAAGAAAAGATGAAAGACGAATTAGAAGAAGTGCACACAGCCGACGTTGCTTTTGGTGATGAAGACCTTCTCCTCGGGACCTGCGACCACAATCGTCCCCTTTATGTCTCAGGATACTGCCATGACATAAAGATAGGTAAAATCCTGGTCGATAACGGATCGTCTGTTAATTTGCTCAATGTGCGAGTGTTAAAGGAAATTTGCATGAGCGTCCAACACCTCGCCCGAGACAAAATCACCATCTCCGGATTCGACTCTCAATCATCAAAAACTCTTGGATCTGTGATATTGACGCTACGCTTCGGGTTGCTCGTCACAGACATCAAATTCCATGTTATAGACGCCAAGACGTGCTACAATGCTCTGCTCGGCCGACCATGGCTACACGAGTACAATATCATCCCTTCTACACAGCATCAGTGCATGAAGTATTGTAGGGATGGCCTCGAGTACACCGTGGCCGGAGACTTGAATCCGTTTTCCGTGAATGAAGTTCGCAAGTATGAAGATGCCAAATACTTCTTGCCGAGTTTCGAAGACACGGAGAGGTGTCACAGGCCGGAGAACAAAACTAACGCAACCATCCCTGTCTTCGGCAGTGATACTGAGGAAGAAGAGGATATAATTTATTCGGGTCCGCCCCAATACACCGAGCCGGGACCATCCACCCCTTCACTGATCTTTGGGAGTGATTCAGAGGACGAAGTCCATGCTGTATTCCCTGCTCGGCTTTCAATACGAGCTTCTGCTGATGAAGAGCGAAGTCTACAGATAGCCATGGTGCCGCTCGAACATTATAAAGAACTAGATGCGCTCGTCACCAATAGTGTGGAAGAATTGCGGACATTTTATATCCCTCCCGGACGAAAAGGCGATAGGGCAATCCTATTCTACCGTTCCGAAGAAAACAAAGTGGAAAAAGAACTCTGGCACGGTGCGGATCCAATGCTGGACAGACTTCAGCCCATCCGTCTACCCCGATATTATACGGAAGGCTTGAGGAGACTGCTGAAACGCCAGGGAATACCTTTCGAACAAACCGTTAGAAAGGCCAAATTCTATGACAGGGTTTGGAACGTCCCCGGAACTCAGCACAAGCTACCTAATGGGAGGCTGGAGACGATCGGGCTCGGATACATTCGCTCCAGGAAACGAGAGCTGCTCCGCGACTGTTACGTCGTGCACAATTCTGATGAAGAAACAGATGCTCAAGAGAAAAACGTTAATCCTGAACCAGCAAAAGTTCCTGATACAAAGCCGCCCAGTCCATCATTTGAAGACCAGACGGGCAAACTTATAAGGGAAGCGGGTCAAAGAGCCCGAGATGATCACAATCGTGAAATGGCGATCTATGAGAAAGCCAAAACACAGCGCCTCCTTCAACAGGCAGTAAAAGACGAAGATGCTGCCCCACGTCAACCTGATACGGAAAAGGCTCGACGCGGAGGCAGAAACGAGTCGAAAGGCCGAAGAGGCGCTCAACAGCAACAAAGCAAGGCTAAGAAGCCACGCAAGCGAGAATCGAGCGTTATTGACCAATCCCTCATGAAGAAAATGGGTCGAGCATACTCGTTTCCTCGAGACAAGACGAAGAAGATACTTGAGCTTGCTCTAAAACATCAAATGCTTACATTGCCAGAGTCCAAGCATCCAGAACAAGCAGGTGAAGTCTCTGACCCAAACTATTGCTCTTACCACCGAGTGATAGGGCATCCTCTTGAAGATTGCTTCACCTTTAAGAATTGGGTCGAAGATCAGTACCAGCTCGGCAAGTTTGCTCTGTCTGACAACTGGAGGGTAACGCCACCACAAAAGCACGAACCCAAAGCCACGAAAGAAAAAACAGTTCCACATTGGGACTGGAAACGAATTCGCACCTGTCATATGATCACAATATTAAAAGAAGAACCCGAGAACTTGGACAGCCTCCCTTGGTGCCTCGAAAACAGTAATGATGAGGTAATCTCAGAATTTCCCCCAGCTCCGAAAGAACTGGAGGATGGAATACATACTACTGCAGATAACCTCAAGAAAATCGAGTTGGGGACGGTAAATGATCCGCGACCGACATTCGTCAGCGAGCTGCTGTCTGAAGAGAGGGTGGCTGCGTTAAAAGACGTCCTTGTGCAGCATAAAGATTGCTTCGCATGGAACTATTCCGAGATGCCAGGACTAGATCCAGGAGTCGCTGTACATAGACTAGCAATATCCCCAAACGTCAAACCAGTCAAACAGGCGCCGAGAAGAACGCGACTCGAGATTGAGATGAGCATAAATACCGAAGTCAAAAAGTTAATCGACTCTGGCTTCATCCAGGAAGTTCAGTACCCTGAATGGATCGCCAACATCGTCCCAGTGATGAAGAAAAATGGGACAGTGCGCATATGCGTAGACTTCCGGGATCTTAATAAAGCTTGCCCGAAGGATGATTTCCCAGTGCCAGTCACTGAACTGATGATAGACAATACATCCACTCGTGAGGTTTTCTCCTTCATAGACGGCTCATCGGGGTATAACCAGATAAAAATGCATCCAGAAGACCAGAAGCACACAGCCTTTAGGACTCCTCTTGGTATATTTTGTTATAAAGTGATGCCCTTCGGTTTGAAGAACGCCGGTGCTACTTATCAGAGGGCCATGACAAAGATCTTTGACGACCTTATACACGAAATCGTCGAATGCTATATCGACGATCTCGTAGTTAAAAGCAAGTCATACGAAGAGCATCTCGAGCATTTGAAGACCGTATTTCAACGCCTTCGGCGATACAATTTGAAGATGAATCCTTTAAAATGTGCGTTCGGGGTTTCCTCGGGCAAATTCCTAGGATTTATCGTTCGACACCGAGGTATTGAAATAGATCCGTCTAAGATTAAAGCGATCACGGAAATGCCTCCGCCAAGAACTCTTAAACAGTTGCGATCTCTCCAAGGAAAGCATGCATACGTTCGGCGGTTTATCGCTAATCTTTCAGGAAAGTGCCGTCCTTACAGTCACCTGATGAAGAAGGGAACCCCATTCGTTTGGGATCACAAATGCCAAGGCGCACTGGATGAGATCAAACAGTATCTGCAAAATCCTCCGGTGTTGGCTGCTCCAGTTAAGGGAAAGCCTCTCATTCTTTACACGACCGCCCTTGAAGGTTCTTTAGGCGCATTATGGGCACAAGAGAATGACCAGGGGAAAGAAAGAGCACTCTACTACTTAAGTCGGGTTCTGCTGGGGGCAGAAAGCAATTATTCCCCCATTGAAAAACACTGCCTGGCGTTGATCTTCGCAATAACAAAGCTTAGACATTACGCATTAGCGCATGAAGTCCATCTCATTTCAAAGGTGGACCCTCTCAAATATTTAATGTCAAAGGCCATCTTGACGGGACGACTCGCTAAATGGGCTCTGCTCTTAATGGAGTTCTCGATAACATATCGACCCCTCAAGGCAGTGAAGGATCAGGCCATAGCCGACTTCCTTGCTGAGCACCCGATACCTGCCGATTCTCCCCTGAATTGCGATTTGCCAGACAAGCATGCGTTTGACGCAATCGACGGTGGTAATACCCGTTGGGAGCTTTATTTCGATGGGGCGTCTTCCATGAAAAAGCACAAACAAAATACGTCAATGATCAAATCGGGAGTATGCCTTATCTTCGTAACCCCACAAAGAGGAATAATGCGCTTCGCCTTCTCCTTGACAGAGCCGAGAACGAATAATGAAGCTGAATACGAAGATTTGATAGCAGGCTTGGAGATTGCCATTGACATGGGAATTGAAAACCTCCTCATATATGGGGACTCCCAGCTAGTCGTCAGTCAAGTGAACGGCGATTACCAAACATGCAAACCGGAATTGATAAAATACGGGGAAAAGGTGCAACAACTGCTAACCCAAATTCCCTCCTATACTTTGGAAAGCATACCGCGCGCGGAAAACAGCAAAGCGGACGCACTGGCCAAACTTGCTAAAGAATTGGCTGACGAGAACCTCGATGACGTTAGAATCGTGGTACAAAGCCGTCGAGTGCTCGCCCCGGCAGAAATACCTCCGGAATTATATAAAGAAAAGGGAGCGACTGAGCAGACGACCCTACAAGTAAAAGACCATGAGAAGGCCGAGGATTGGAGGGAAGTCTTCATAGACTACTTTAAGACCCACCAAGTGCCTGAAGAAGCGTCCACAAGACATCAGCTCGCGAAACGAGCCCTGTCTTTCGCCTTTGTCAACGATACCCTGTACAAGAGGTCATTTGATTCTTTGTGGCTGAGATGCCTAGGACCTGACGAAGCGAAAAGAGTCGTCCAGGAAGTTCACGACGGACTCTGCGGTTCTCATCAAGCAGGCCCTAAGATGAAGTTGAAAATAAAACGAATGGGCTACTACTGGCCCACGATGATTCAGGACTGCATCGAATATGAGAAGCAATGCCACTCATGCCAAATTCATGGGGACTTCATCCATCAGCATCCAAATCCACTACACCCAACAGTGGCTAGCTGGCCTTTCGAAATGTGGGGGACTGATATAGTTGGCCCTATCGAACCAGCATCGTCTAAGGGACATCGTTTCATCCTAGCGACGACTGACTACTTCTCTAAGTGGGTAGAAGCGATACCGTTAAGAGAAGTGAAGACAGAAAATATCCTCCACTTCTTCAAAACGCACGTCATATATCGGTTTGGAACTCCGCGACGGATCATCTCCGATAACGGGCCAGCCTACAGAAGCCACAAGATTAGTCGCTTTGCGCAACAGCATAATATAGACTGGAGATATTCCTCAGTTTATAATCCGCGAGCTAATGGTCTAGCTGAGGCCTTCAACAAGACCTTGACGAAGATCATGAAGAAAACGATGTCACGAAATAAGAAAGACTGGCACGAAAGATTGCAAGAGGCTCTTTGGGCGTATCGAACTACATTTAAAACGGCCACAAACACAACGCCGTACGCATTGGTATTTGGGACGGAAGCAGTACTCCCTCTCGAGATAGAATTACCTTCTCTACGAGTGGCAGTCCACTACGAGCTGACAGACGAAGAAAATGCTCACCTTCGGTTTGAAGAGCTTGACGCCCTTGATGAAATCCGGCTCCTAGCACAGCAAAATCTGGAAGCTTATAAAGCAAAGATGACGCGCTCATACGAAAGATTGACCCGACCGAGGACATTCCGTCAAGACGAACTCGTGCTAGTGGTCAAAAGGCCTATGATCCCCAATCGCGCCAAGCGGGGAAAATTTGAGCCAAACTATGAAGGCCCGTACATCATAGATAAAGTCTACCAAGGTGGAGCCTATCTACTCATCGACATGCACAGCGAAAGGCCTTTCAGACCAATAAACGGTCGCTTCCTAAAGAAATATTACTCTTAATGAGCCACAGCCTAGGTCAATGATGGATGACGACGACTATGTCCGCTCGCTATCTTCCTAAGCTCAAGCTTCATAAAGAATAGTCAACCTTCTCAACAACGGACCGAAATGTCCTAGAACTAATAGCAGACAAAAACGTCTTTAAACTACTACCGCAGCATCCTTAGGCTGACGAGATGAATAAAAAAAAATATAATAAAAATAAAATAAAATAAAAACGGTATGTCCATAAGCAAAAAGGGCATAGATGAAAACCCGAAAGGGCTCCGTGAGTAAAAACAGCAGGGCTACTGGCGAGTGTTCGTGAAAACCCGAAAGGGTGCGACCTTGTAAAAAAAGAAAAAAGGAGAAAAAGAAAATAAAATAAAAAACAAAACGGTATGTCCATAAGCAAAAAGAGCACGGATGAAAACCCGAAAGGGCTCCGTGAGTAAAAACAGCAGGACTACCGGCGAGTGTTTGTGAAAACCCGAAAGGGCGCAACCTCGTTAAAGGACACTTACAAGGTCCCCTCGACCTTGTAGGGAGAAACCACCCGCGTGAGATCCCTACGACTCATAAGGGAGCAACACACTTAGGGATCCTCACGATTCTTAGGGAGAAAATACACTCACGAGATCCTCACGACTCGCGAGGAGAAATCTCTTATGGGACCCTCACGGCTCATAAGATTTGAAAGTCTTAAGTTACAGAGGCCTAAACCTGTGCTTAAGCGACTCCTACAACTTCCGATACTGCCCTACAAGTGGCTCAATATTGACCCTTGTATACAATCCACGGGCGCGAATAAGCATTTCCCTAACCAAGTCTCATCCGTGACTGGGAATACGTTCGCATGGTAAACAACCCTTATAAATCCCCTCGATTTATGAGGAGAAAACCCTCCTGTAGGATCCTTACGACTTACAGGGGAACAAAACACTTAGGAACCCTCACGATTCCTAAGGAGAAAATACACCTACAGGATCCTCACGACTTGTAGGGAGAAATACCTTTGTGAGACCCTTACGGCTCATGAAGTCAAAAGCCTTAGTCGACGGAACCCTAACCCTGGTCGCTAAGCCTCCTTTGTTCGACAACGACAGAGGCAAATGATGATTCGCTCCTGGCAATATCCCAGTTGTAGCGGTGCTGATGCCGAAATCGGTGTCTAATTTCAGGTTTACGGCGAAAAGCCAGTAGGCCGCACATGCATGCAAAATAGCCGAAATGATGGGGCAACTTGCAATAAAAAAACAGCAAGTAGAATGTATGCATGCAAAATAGCCGAAATAATTGGGCAACCCGTAATAAAAAGCAACGGGTAAAAATAAAAAAAATAGCCGAAATGGTTGGGCACCGCGAAAAATAGCCGAAATGATTGGGCAGTCGCGACCTTCGCGATATAAAAGCTGAAATGATAGAGCATCGCGGAAATAAAATAAAATAAAAAGGAGAAATGATAAAACTTTGGCCCTACAGTTAAGATCACATCGATCCCTGTATACAATCCAAGGGCGTAAACAAAGAATGAACCATACTTTCCCAGCGGATTCCGTCAGGCGACGAACCCTAAACCTCAACGGTTCATTTCAACCGAAGAAGCCAGTGACTTCAGCAAAATTCCTCGACTCACGGATACAAACACTCCTTGACGAGAGCCTTCTGATCCGCGTCGACCCGCAGAGCCACCAGTGCCTCCGTAGGAATCCTCGACTCGTTTCAAACCCCAAGGAAACAAATAATACTTGGCGCTTGGGAAACAAATAATCCCTAGCAAAATTCCTCGACTCACGGATACAAACACTCTTTGACGAGAGCCTTCTGATCCGCGTCGACCCGCAGAGCCACCAGTGCCTCCGTAGGAATCCTCGACTCGTTTCAAACCCCAAGGAAACAAATAATCCTTGGCGCTTGGGAAACAAATAATCCCTAGCAAAATTCCTCGACTCACGGATACAAACACTCCTTGACGAGAGCCTTCTGATCCGCGTCGACCCACAGAGCCACCAGTGCCTCCGTAGGAATCCTCGACTCGTTTCAAACCCCAAGGAAACAAATAATCCTTGGCGCTTGGGAAACAAATAATCCCTAGCAAAATTCCTCGACTCACGGATACAAACACTCCTTGACGAGAGCCTTCTGATCCGCGTCGACCCGCAGAGCCACCAGTGCCTCCGTAGGAATCCTTGACTCGTTTCAAACCCCAAGGAAACAAATAATCCTTGGCGCTTGGGAAACAAATAATCCCTAGCAAACTCCTCGACTCACGGATACAAACACTCCTTGACGAGAGCCTTCTGATCCGCGTCGACCCGCAGAGCCACCAGTGCCTCCGTAGGAATCCTCGACTCGTTTCAAACCCCAAGGAAACAAATAATCCTTGGCTCTTGGGAGACAAATAATCCCTAGCAAAATTCCTCGACTCACGGATACAAACACTCCTTGACGAGAGCCTTCTGATCCGCGTCGACCCGCAGAGCCACCAGTGCCTCCGTAGGAATCCTCGACTCGTTTCAAACCCCAAGGAAACAAATAATCCTTGGCGCTTGGGAAACAAATAATCCCTGGCAAAATTCCTCGACTCACGGATACAAACACTCCTTGACGAGAGCCTTCTGATCCGCGTCGACCCGCAGAGCCACCAGTGCTTCCGTAGGAATCCTTGACTCGTTTCAAACCCCAAGGAAACAAATAATCCTTGGCGCTTGGGAAACAAATAATCCCTAGCAAACTCCTCGACTCGCGGATACAAATACTCCGTGACGAGAGCCTCCCAACCCGCGTCAACTCACAGAGCCACCACTGTCTCCGTGAGAGAGTTCTCGGTTCGTTCCACCTTGCAAGATAAAGTCCCGGGCAGCAAGGATTAAAAAACTTGCTTCCTGAGCAATGGGGCCCTGCAAGTCAATCCAAAATGGTCTCTTGCGTACTATCCACGGGTCTCACTCTCCAAAGTCGAGTTTCGACAAGGAGGGAAACAACCGCTTATGAATCCTCTCGACTCGTAAGAGGGAAAAATTCTCTTATTGGATCCTTACGACTTATAAGAGAAAACTACACTTAGGAATCCTCACGATTCCTAGGGAGAAAATCCACCTATGGGATCCTCTCGACCCGTAGGGAGAAAAACCTCTAGGGGACCCTCACGGCTCATAGAGTCGAAAAGTCTTAGGCAGTAGACCTGAACCTGCAGCCTAAGCCATCGCTATTGCTTAAGGAAGTCAGAATACTCGTTTTAGATATCCATCAATCATGGTTATTAAGACAGCCTGCTGACAATAAAAAGAAGATGACAGAAAGAACATCTGATCTACATTTGATCGGGCGTTCGTATCGCATTCATTTATGCACAAGCAGAAGACTCAAGACAAGGAATAAGACAAGCTGAAATAAAAAGAGGGGAGAGTTCCATTCATACTGCTAGAAAATTCCTTCTTACAATCATAAGAACAATAAATAAGAAACATTATTCAAATTATTACAACGGTATAACCTCGGACCCGGGGCACGGATTGAGGAAATCGAAAGTAAGGCCATCCAGAGTTCTTCTGGCCTTTCTAATTATTCTTATGCGCAGTCTTTCGCGCTCCTCTGTGTCAATATCATCGGCAAGCCCCCCTGGCCTTTGATAAGCGGCAATTATCGTCGTCTGCTGGAAGACTTGGTGTAGGATGTCAACGAGGCTGTTCCGCCGTTTCTTTGAGATCAGCCCTGTCAGGTACACTGAATGCACCTTGTCTTCGGCATCATCCAGTGCGTTAAGCGGTAAGGCCTCATGAAGATCCGGAAGTGCTCTCCATATGGCTCCCAACACGACTTTCAAAAGGGCCGAACGACGAGGCAACAGCCAACCACCACTTGCGTTTAGATGACCCATGACTTCTGCACATTCAGCGTCCGTAAACTCCTGGTTTTGTTGACGACCCTGAGCGCGGATATCGTCGTAAGTAATGAACTCGTGCAAACTGTATAAATGCACCGCCGCCATTATACCTGGAGGAAATATTACAGGAAGATCAGCAATAGAAAAGCAATAACATACATAGATGACTAAATTCCTGAGGAGCAAGACTATGTTCAAGAATGAAATCCCCCAGACGAAAGCTCTGCTGGTTAATCGATCCTACCTAAAGAAGTTTTTTTCTAAAAACTTAAAAAAAAAAAGGGGGAACAAGACACCAGAGTTCTTGAAGGCAAGAACGAAACTCTGAAGTTTTTGAAAATAAAAATCTGAAAGATGATAAGTATCTGTGGGGGATCAAAGGTCCTATTTATAGGCACCAAATGCCTCTTCGACTTCCAAAAGTCGCCACGGCGGTTCACCCTAATCGGAGCGAACTTCTGTTCAAATCCCGAGGTGGGAGACGAGGCAACGCTTCGTCTTTCCCCAGTCAGAGCAAAGCTCTGTCTTGAAAATTAATTTAATGAAGCAACGCTTCAGATTGTTTGCGCTGCGCAACGGGCCACGTGTCGGACGCAGACGCATCAGCGCAACGCCTAAAGCAGCGCACCCAATCAGAGCGAAGCTCCTTTTCAAACAAAATTAAAGGAAGCAACGCTTCAGCTACACTGCGCCGTGCGTTACACGACACGCGTCAGCGCAGAGGCGCTAACACAGCTGCGCTGCACTGTGCGCTGTGCGACACGTGTCATACCCTGAAGCATTTGCGCTAAACAAAATTAAAAATTCCGGAGAAATCGTTCCTACTTTTTTTAAATAAAAGGATTTGCTTCTGTGGAACAGAAGCCCTTGGATCAAAGATCCGACGGTGAGGGGAAATTCCTCCAGATCATTCAGAAAAAGGATTTCTATAATAAATCGAATTTGCGTCTCAACCTGCAAGATGAAGTCTCGGACGGCAAGGATTAAAAAAAAAACTTGCTTCCTGAACGAGGGGGCCCTGCAAGTCAATCCAAAATGGTCTCTTGCATACTATCCACGGGTCTCACTCTCCAAAGTCGAGTGTCGACGAGGAGGGAAACAACCACTTACGGGTCCTCTCGACTCGTAAGAGGGGAAAATTCCCTTATAAGATCCTTATGACCTATGAGAGAAAATCACACTTAGGAATCCTCACGATTCCTAAGGAGAAAATCCACCTACGAGATCCTCTCGATCCGTAGGGAGAAAAGTCTTTATGAGACCCTTACGGCTTATAGAGTTGAAAAGCCTTAGGCGGCAGATCTGAACCTGCGGCCTAAGTCGTCGCTATTTCTTAAGAAAGTCAGGATACTCGTTCTAATCATCCGTCAACCATGTTTGCTAAAGCGATATGCTGATAATAAAAGAACGAAAAGACGAAGAAAATGACACATTACAAAAAAGGGGTGTGTGTCTTTTTATTCATAAACTCGATTGGATACAGGATACATTATGTCAAAGAATAAAAAAATATATACACGTACATTCTTTTATCTGCAAGTACAAACGATACAAAGATGGATAGCTACTGAGGAGGGAGTGTCTTTAGTAAATTCACAAGCTGCTCTCGCACTCCCTTCAACGCTTCCTCCTGAGTGATAGCCGCGGCCACCTCCGCCTCTACCTGGGCCCGCTGCCGCAAGAAAGATGAAAGTCGCTCCTCTGCCACCTTCTGGGCTGCTTCCTGGCTGGGTGCAGCTCGCTCGACAACATCAAGGTGTTGCCTTAATGATAACCCTTCAGAAAGACATTGCAGGAGACCCTCAAAGGCAACCTTCAGCCGTACAGCGTTGGCCTCCACCCGAGCATGCAGTTGGGCAGACTTGCTCGAAATCTCACCTCGCTCTTTACGCCTTGAAATTGCTTCTTGTTTGAGGTGGTGAAAGTAAGGAGCGCTCTGCTCAATCCACGCTGTTCTTTGATTACGGGCAGCCAAGGCCTCGGGAGCGGGACGCAGAGACTCCAACTGATGTAGGCGAGCCTCGATCTCCCTGCAATGGTTAACCCAAGATGCGATGATACCCTCGTCATGAAAGTTTACGAGTATCACTAGCATCGGGTTAACTGCTATAGCAAAATCCGCAGCAGAGGTAGGGGTCTCGATGTCGAGCTCCTCAACATAATCACTCAACGTACGTAAGCTGTTCACGGCACCTTTCGAAGATGGACGTCTCAGGTAAGGACCCGCTGGCATTATGATGCGAGATTCGAAGGGCACCGAGACTGGAACGACAGCTGAAAGGAAACAAGATATGGTCAGATAACAGTTCAGAAAATAAAAGGGGGATTTATCAATATGATGGTCACTGTACCAGCTGAAGCAGGTGGCAGGGCCGGAAGGGTCGGCAGTGCAGCCCGTCTTTCATCCCCTCCTTCGATCTGTAACACTGCAGTCGAGGTAAAAAAGGGAAGGTTTATAAATAATCCCATCAATAAAGAAAGAAGGATGTCATTGGAAATCGTCCTCACCAACGCCACCAGAAGAAGAAGCAAGCTCGGATGGGAAGGAGAAGTGCGGGAGCAACATCTGGTAAAGATGGTCAAAAGTACTCCTGAAAAGACACAACAGCGCAACTTCAGTACATAAACTATACATCTGAAAGATAGGATTAATAAATTGCAAACCCATACCTTCCAACATCTTCGAAGGAATAAGATAGGGTTGAGGGGTGACCATCACCAAGGCAGTCGTTGAAGGCGCTCCTTCAAGCAGTGGGGCATCGGCGCTGGCTACACCCGCGTTACAAGAAAGGTGAACTTGTCAGGAAAGATTGTAAAATAAAAAGGACAGTAACCTAAGGTTTACCTGAGGAGCTCCCGGCCGAAACAGAAGCGACTCCCTCCTCTATCGACATGAGGCCACCACCCGTAGCCTCATCACCCGACTCGATGGGGACCGTCGTCGTGCTGGCGCGACCAGGAGACGGCAGGGGATCAAAAGCAGGGAGAGCAATGGTTGGAGCGTTGCCGGACTCTTGGAAGGAGGCGGTTGATTCTCCCCCAAAAGTCATGCCCATCTCACCCGCTACTTTCTCGGGCTCCGCTGTCTCCATTGGCTCCTCTACCGTCACCACAAGGTCGCCAGCCTCAAGTGCATCGTCCGCCATCACCCCAGACTCAGTTATAATGATCGTTTCATCTGCCGCCACTTCAGGCCCGGCATCAACGACCTTCTCAGCTATAGGCCCCTCAACCTCCGCACCAGACTCCATGGCCTCAACGATATTGCCTGCGATCGGCTCGGGTTCGGCAAGCGCCACCTCTTCTGTTCCCCCGGGACCAACAGTCTCCGCCTCACCCTCGGTCGGACTTGGCTCTACAAAATAATATATGTAAGAACCATTGGCGTTATAACTTTCACAATAAAAATTCTGAAAGAAATGTCACCTGAAGTGGACTTGCCATTTGCGCTCCGAGCGGCACGCGCCACTTGTCTGCGAGCAGTGGACAGGGCGACAGGGGCTTCTTCGGAAGGAGTATCTGCCTGAGGGACGGTGCTTGGGCCCGCTCCCGTAGCCAAAGCAGTCCGGCACACCTTCGCCTCGCGCCTTAGCCGTTTTCTCTCCTCTTGGGCCATTGAGACGGACCTCACCAGAGCCTCTCTCATTGAGGCGTCCTTGTCTGTATACAGAGATGCCTCCAAGCTCTTCAAGGCATCCCTCGTCGACTTGTCAAGTCGAGGCTCTTGCAGCAGCCCCAACGAGACCGGAACTCCAGTGACGGGTTCCGAAAGGATCTCTTCGTCGACTGGTATAACCCCTAGAAAGAAACAAAGGAAGAAAGTCAGGTTGATCCTCTAAAAAGAATGACGGAATTTGTTAAAAAAAAGGGGAGTGGGACGTACCGACGCCCGCTAAAGCGCGTTTCTCCTCCTCCTTTTGGAAGGTCTTCAAAGAGGCAGCAATAGCTTCTTCGGTAGAGATACCTGTTGAAATTCGAGAAAAGCATTAGTCAAAAATAATGATAAAAAAAAGGATACAATGAAGAGATGAAAAAAGCAGCTAATAATTACCTGACTCAGCAAGTTTACTCAACCACGCTTCAAGCCTCGCTGATCGTTCAGAAGCCGCGATGGCGGCCGCCAGGTTGGTGTCTGCGGGGTCTACCGCGAAACCCTTATTGCTGCCGTACTCACTTATTCCTTCGGTAAGGGGGGCTTCAGGCTCTAAGCCAAGAATCGCGTCAAGGGAAAGGAGCGACTTTTTCTTCTTTTGCCCGCCAACTCTGGATGCATCCGGAATTGATTTACGCTTGGCAGATACCTTGGGACGGCGGGTCCCGATATCCGCGCCTACACCAGACCCTGGCGATATCACAGTCACCGTTTCCATTAGGGCACGGGGGGCTGGTGGCGCACCCACAGCATCGCGAAGCGGCAATCCGCGTGGAGGACTCAACATGCGCGGAGGTCCGCCTCCAGTACCTCTCAATGGGGGAATGACTGGAGTCCTCGGCCTCAAGAGAGCCTTGCGATCACCGCCAGGAGGTGCACCCTTGCTGTCAAACAGCATACGTTTCTCCATCAAAATAACGGGCCCCATTGCATGCGCATACCAAGCCACGTACGCGTTGAGGACTTTGGGGACGCAGCTCGGCTCACTGATAAAGAAATAAGAACCCGTGTTAAGCCGCATAAAGTGGTGCATTGCATTCTTTATCCCCTCCCGGCTAACCACAGGCTTCTCTAAGAAGGCTTCCATCGGGATCCCTTGATTGTAGCTTGATTGCTGGGCAAACCGGTGAGGGTTATACCTCATGAAGAGTGCTGTCTCATTCTGCCTGAACACCAGGTAGCCCGGCCGAATGGAGTAGAGATGGAGGATTTCTGGAGCCTTCAATATGGAAGCCCCATCCTTAAATTCATCGCGTAGCGACACTACTGACTTGGTGGTCTCTGAGCCTATTGTTATGACCTTGTCCAAGAAAGAAATCTTCGCCCCGACCAGGTGTGGTCGAAGGAGCAGCCCCCTAGTCTCCCGCGGAGGTGCAACTACGATCGAAGCCCCGACCAGCCGTATGACCCTCGGAAGCCTGCACTTCTCAAAAAAGGGAGGAATCTTATGGGCACCGAACACTCCGTGCACGTGCATTTCCATCCAGGAGGTAAAGTAGTGCATCGGGAAGTTGGCGGGTTGCACCCCAGGCTCACTAGCGTCTGCCGCTACGCTAAGTCCATTATAAAGGTAGGCCAGCCCGGCAATTCCTACTGACAACTGTAAACCGGCTACCATCCGATGCGCTGGGTAGAAAACAGTCGGCCGCATATGGCGTGGATGCATGGGAAGAGCAAAACTGCACAACCATAAGCCCAAGAACCCTATAAAGAAGGTCTCTTCATCCATGTTTGGGATGGCAATTTCTGAAAAGGGGACGACGGCAGCACCGGGTAGATAAAAGTCTTTGTGGTTATCCTCCGATGTGGGTCGGCGATCAAGACCGAACCCAAAAGGGTCGTCAAGCTGGGCAAACTTCTCGCTCCGCTCTGATAAGAACTCTGGTTGAATGAAGCGAGCAATAAAATCTGCAAAACTGACTCCCCTGTCACCTGATTCTAGATAGAGTCTTTCATAAATCTCCAATACCTTCACTAAGCCCGGGTACTGGTGCTGAATAGCGTTCTCCGGCGTCAGGTCAAACACTAGCGGCTTGGTGGCAAAGACATATTCATCGGGAGGAAGCAGCTCCTCGTAAGGCTCTCCCCTCATCGGCAGACCCGAGATTTCAGCGAACTCCTCCAAGGAGATAGAGACTTCCCGGTCCGTCATCAGGAAGGTGTGCGTGGGAATATTCCATTGCTCGATAAAAGCCTTAACCCACCACGTTGGAGGAGTAGGATACTCAAAGAGCGAGACGTAAATGGCCGAGTACAAACCAATCCTCATCAGATGAGTCCTCCTCGCTGATAGGATATACCGGGCCTATTGCAAATATCCAGCAGGCGGTCGTGGGATCAGTCCAATGTTATAAGCCTGTCCCCAAGGGCGGGCTTCACCCTGACAAATTCTCCTCCCTAAAATATCTATTGCCGGCGGCGGCTGCACTGGGATGGCACCAATCGCAGGCTGGAGGAGGTCATCCGAATTCCAATTTTTGACCTCCACGGCATACTTCACCGGGGGGTCATCTGCGTAGGGGAGTGAAGATGTTGGCTCAGACGGCGTGGCGGAACTGAAACTGCGACGACCCTGGATGATTTCATTATACCACCTACCCCACAAGTGAAGGTTTTTGTGTTCGGGGTCATGATCCTTGATGAGAGCGAACACCACGCGATCCACCGGTGCCTGGGGAAACCCTCCCTCCGAGCGAACAAACGGAAAAGACGAATTGGCAGACATATGTCCTGCAAAGAAACAAACATCAGCCGTAAGTATTATAATTCCAACGCTCAGCATGTTTAAATTTTTTATACCGTACCGCAATGCAGTGGATAGGGGGACCAAAGGGGGGCCCACTAAATCTGGATGACGGCGCATCATTTAATGGGACAGTCCCATCATTGGATGAGACTGTCAGTTAATAAAAAGATCCCCAAGAGGGAATCCTCATTGATGGGAAATTCCCAGAGACAAGGAGAAAATTTCCTCTTTTAAGAGCAAGGCTCCATCACAGAGTGACATTTGTCAGACTCTGGTCTCAAGGGAATAAAAATTCCCTTGGAAAGAGCCCAGCTCTATAATAATGATGGAAAAGCCATCAAAAAGGGAAACTTTAACTCCTAAAGATTAAAAATTTAGGATCTTAAAAGGTCCACAAAAACTTTTAAGAGCTCTCCACTTTCAGATCAAAAAGGGTCTACACTTGATCCATGAGCAAAGATCTGTTCATGGGTTAGAACCCATAAACAGGGTCTCTGTAGATCTATAGAGCAAGGCTCTGTTAATAAAACCCCAAAGGGGTTTTCTTTAGATCAAAGATCTACAAGAGTAAGGCTCTGTTAATCAAGTTTAATTTAATTTAATTTAAATTTTACCTAAATGGTCCTAAAAATCTGGACTCTGGAAAGAAATGAGAGCAAGGCTCTGAAAATCTTAAACAAGAGCAAGGCTCTGAAACTTAAGTTCTTAGAAACGGTAAATTTTTTATCAAGGACCAAGGGTCCTATTTATAGGCGCCTGCGCCCTTTCACCTGATCCCTGGGATCTAACGGTCAAGATATTGCCACCGCTGCACTCACGTGTGTGCGCCACGTGAGCGCAACGGTGGGGGAGAATTTGTTTCGCCCAATCAGAGCAAAGCTCTGTTTGAATTCAAAATTCAAATTTTGAAGCAACGCTTCAAATCTCGGGCGCAACGCGCCACGTGTCAGGCGCTAATACGTCAGCGCAGCGCCCAAGAAGGCACGCCCAATCAGAGCAAAGCTCTGTTTAAAGGAAGCAACGCCTCAGTTGCGCATGCACTGCGCTGCGCGACACGTGTCAGCGCAGATGCGCTCGCGCAGTTGCGCTGCGCTGTGTGCTGCGCGACACGTGTCAGCGCAGATGCGCTAGCGCAGTTGCGCTGCGCGACACGTGTCAGCGCAGATGCGCTAGCGCAGTTGCGCTGCGCTGTGCGCTCGGCGCAGATGCTGTGCGCTGCACGACACGTGTCAGCGCAGATGCGCTCGTGCAGTTACGCTGCGCTGTGCGCTGCGCGACACGTGTCAGCGCAGATGCGCTAGTGCGCTAGTTGCGCTGTGCGCTGCGAGACACGTGTCACGCGCTGGGGCATCTGCGCCAAACTGAATTAAGATTTTAACAAATCTTTTCTGTTCTTGTTAAAACAAGAAGATTTTCTTCTGTAAAGCATGGGCCTTTGGATCAAAGATCCAACGGTGGGGAAAATTCCCCAAATCACTCAGAAGAGATTTATGTAACGAATTTAACTAATTTATGAGCCCTATAAAAAGGACCCTAGACCTCATTTCAAAGGCATCAAGATCCTTCTAAAAAAAAGAGAGAAAGAAGAAAGCTCTGGAAAAACTCCTCAAGAACGACAGAAGGTAAAAACCTTAAGGGAGAAGAGAAAGTTCTCTTACGGGTAGATTATTGATCTAAGAACAAGATCAATAATCTTAAATAATATATATATATATATATATATAAATAAGAAATAATAGTGCTTTGCACTTTTTTACGAGCCTCTGGTTCTTGAAACAAACACAAAGAAAAATTTATTTTTTTCTTTGATCTAAATGAAGATCAAGAAATTAAATAGTACTTTGCACTTCTGATCCTTGAATCTAAAAGATTCTTAGTGCTCTGCACTTCCAAACTGCGCTGTTGCGCTCTTAAGAGAGCGCCACGTGTCAACTACAGAATAACTTGCGCTACGCGCTCTTGAGATAGAGCTTTGCTCTCTGGAATTGGCGCAACTCAACAGAGCGCGCCACGTGTCAGCAGCGCAACAGCGCAGCGCACTGCGCTGTTGCGCTTGCGCTCACCAGAGCATGACACGTGTCATCATCATATGAGCTTGCGCTCATTACTTAGCGCAAAGCGCTAAACAAATGCATTGTACTGCTTATAAAAGGGCCAAGCCCAATTAAAGAAGACCTAACAGGCCTAATAAAATGCAATGCATTATTTTTTTTTTAAAAAGGGGCAGAGCCCAAACCAAAATAGATGCTCTGCATCATAAATAAAGGGACAGAGCCCAAATCAAAAAAGGCCTAGCAGGCCAGAATAAAATGCAGTGCATTATTAAATATGGGCAAAGCCCTAGCATAGGCCTAATAGGCCGAAGATCAAGAAAAATCTTGAATATTCTTAATGGGACTTAGCCCAATTCTGGCCGTAAGTCCCCAAATTAAATTGACTGAGCATAGCTCTCTCTTAAATCGATTTATATCCGGTTCGAGGGTACATCTCCGAATTCCTCTGACACACGTCGTTGTAATCATTCAACATCGTCAGAGAGATGACGGGTCCCAACAACCACACATGAATATTGGACCGAAACGTCCTTAAACTAATGATGGACCGAAACGTCCTTAAACTAATATCGGACCGAAACGTCCCTAAACTAATATCGGACCGAAATGTTCTTAAACTAATATTGGACCGAAACGTCCTTAAACTAATGATAGACCACCACGTCCCTAAACTGGCAATAGCCCGCCACGTCCCTAAACTGGCACAATAGGGCCCAAACGCTCTCTTGTCGGATCTAAACGGTCCCGTCTAAGTGGATCTTAGCCCCAAATACGGTTAACGTATTCTTAGATATTTAAATAAACGATAAAACTCCAAATCAACTTTGGTTCAAGGGTACATCTCTGAACTCCTCTGACGCCTGTCGTTGTAATCTCTCAACGACGTCAGAGAGGTGACGAGTCCCGACGGCCAGATATTAAATCGATCACTACGTCAAGTCGATCTTAGTCCAAAACAGGATTAACGTATCCTTGACGAACGTTTAAGTTGATCTTAGCCGCAACGCGACTAATGTATCCTTAAACTAAAACACCAAACCCAAATCTAAGTAAACACGGATTTGGACTAATCCACGTCCTACGGGCGACGGTATTACTCAGTCTCCGTATACAATCCACGGGCAACCACAAACAAAACAAACACACACGACACGAAGTGAAATTCTGGAGAAGGAGAAAGTTGTTACCGCGATGCGGTAGCGTAATTAACTGCAGGGGCTTGCGCCTGCAGGGAAGAGCGTCCCCACAATCAAAAAACCCCTCACCCTGAGGGGGAATCTGACGAAGTCTGCTACATCGGCCGCATCCGTCTAAGCCTCCGATACACAGTGCCGTAAATCGGCATCTTCGGAGAGGTGGACGGATAGCACCTATTAGCATCTGCCCCGAATCTCAGGCGAGACCCAAAGTCCAGGCCGCCTTTCGGAGGGGAACACTCGCCATACGCGAGATATCCGCCGGCCACACCCCACGTTCCACGCCATCACGATCCCCCATTAACGAGCCTGTCTCGCCATTAATGGGAGATCCCGCTCATCACGCAGACGTAACGTCGGGAGCGTAACTGTCGGCGTGATTCTCGTGCCTGCCCTGCCTGCTGCTACCACTATATAAGCTCCTTCTTCAGACGGTTCAAGTAAGCCATTTTTACTCCACTAAGCCGTTACTCTACTCGGATCTCTAGTCTAACGTGACCGTAGGAGGGTCCTCGGTGGTACAACCACCCCGGGACTTCCTTGCAGGTAGCTCGGCAACCACA
This sequence comes from Agapanthus africanus, assembly GCA_030015575.1. Lineage (NCBI taxonomy): Eukaryota > Viridiplantae > Streptophyta > Magnoliopsida > Asparagales > Amaryllidaceae > Agapanthus > Agapanthus africanus. The sequence continues at coordinate 485,582,131 of CM057347.1, read as the reverse complement.
ACCTCAAACCCATTGAGATCTACACGCTTCAGGAGCGACAGCCTCCAGATCCAATCTCAGCCACCCATCGCTGCCATCAGCAGATCAACGGAAGGTAACATCTTGGCGCGATCCCAGATCGCGTCAGCTGGCGCCGTCTGTGGGAAATCTTTGATTCTACAAAAACAAAAGTTCATTTTCCGATCTCAACCCAATGGTGAGCGATCATCACGAAGATCCAAACACTAGCCGCCGCCTCCCCCTCAACGGAGGCGCGGACGAACCTCCTCCGCTGAATGCCATTAGCGCCCTTGCCGGCCGAATAGACCGATTCGCGTCCGTCGTGGAGGCGCTTATCCGTGTCCAAACGGCAGGGCAAGTTCCCCAGGTCGCCGCTCCTCCGCCTCGAGACCGGGGCCCCTACAGAGGGAGAGAAGACTCTGCTCGCGTCGGTTCAGCCGACCACCACCTCGTTACCTCCCACGGCCCCTCCGGCGTCAAAGCCCTCACCAAGAGGCAGCTGAGCGGCTATCCTGCTCGGCTATCCCTGGCTGGTAGCTCCCTACCTCACAACGCCAAGGATCAAAGCCCTCACCAAGAGGAAGCCGAGCGGCTACCCTACTCGGCTATCCCTGGCTAGTAGCTTCCCTATCCCACAACGCCAGGGATCAAAGCCCTCGCCAAGAGGCACCGGGTAGCAACCCTGCTCGGCCATCCTTAAGGACAAAAAACCCTCGCCAAGAGGCACCGAGCAGTAACCCTGCTCGCCATTCTTAGTAGGCCATTTACGGCCTCTCCCGCGCTAAGAATGAAAAGGCCTCGAAAGAGGCAACCGGGCCCGCCCTTGCTCGGTTATCCCTGGCTGGTAGCTCCCTACCCCAATAAACCAGGGATCAAAGCCCTCGCCAAGAGGCAACTGGGCCTGCCCTTGCTCGGTTATCCCTGGTTGGTAGCTCCCTACCCCAACAAACCAGGGATCAAAGCCCTCGCCAAGAGGCACCGGACAGTAACCCTGCTCGGGCCGTCCTTAAGGATCAAAGCCCTCGCAAGAGGCAACTGGGCCCGCCCTTACTCGGTTATCCCTGGCTGGTAGCTCCCTACCCCAACACACCAGGGATCAAATCCCTCGCCAAGAGGCACCAGGAAGCAACCCTGCTCGGCCCCGTCCTTAGTAGGCCCCTTACGGCCCCTCCCGCGCTAAGGATCGAAGCCCTCATCGTAAGGCCGCCAAGTTCCTTCCTGCTCGGCGCATCCCCAGCGGACATCCTCCTGCCCATCAGACACTGAGGATCTGAAGCCCTCATTGTGAAGCCGCCGAGTTCCTTCCGGCTCGGCGCATCCCCAGCGGGCAACCTCCTGCCCATCCGACGCTGAGGATCTGAAGCCCTTATTGTGAGGCCGCCGAGTCCCTTTCTGCTTGGCGCATCCTTAGCGGGCATCCTCCTGCCCATCAAACGCTGAAGATCTGAAGCCCTCATTGTGAGGCCGCCGAGTCCCTTCCTGCTCGGCGCATCCCCAGCGGGCATCCTGTCACGCCCCGCTTCCCAAAATACGGAATACGAGGGGTTGACAAGGCCAGCCATGCTCCTACGGTCGAGAAAATATCCCTCCGTAGTCACACTTCGGCTTCTAGCACTACGTGGTAATTAGTAATCAATGCAAGGTAATGAGAAATGCAGTATCTAAATCAAAAGAACTAACCAAAGGAGATCAAGGAAGTATAGCTCTGGGTCGCTGATCAAGATGTCCGCGATGTCCTCGAGGTACTCAGGTCCTGGTCCAAGCTAGATCCACTTCTCACTCTGAGTATGCATACTCAGGTCGTCAGAGCGACACGATAGCAATATATATATATATATATATATATATATATATATATATAATACAAACGTGAACACGTGCAATAATGATGAATACGAAACAGTAATCATGGAATAATGACGTGAACATGAAGTAGCCAATGCAGGTAGCTAATAGAGCAGGTAAACAGTAAAGCAGTAAACAGTATGGCAGATATGTTGAATCAGTAAGCAATGCATGTCAATGTCACTAACCCTATCAGTCTCTAAGTCTCACTGTACAGGTCGCTAAGCCTATCGTCAGTCCAAGTGTGAGAGTCAACCACTCGTGAGTATCCCCCACCCAAGGATAGGACCCAATGACAAGGGAACACGGGCTCGAGTCGCTCGCTAATAATCAGTAATATCCCCATATATCTCCAGAATCGCTGTATGTGCCGGCAATGGGACTCCCGAGATTCTGTTGAACTCACACTCAAACTACCCCACACCCCGTGGTCTACATCAAACACCAACCATAGACTCAAATACCAGTCGGTCCATGACAAGTCTACGCGAGAACTGGAGACAGGATCTCCATCAAGCATGTCTCGATTGATACACAAGATAAATGGACAGTGTTTGGTGCATTATCTATGACACCCATATAAATGCTTCCATAATCGTCCCATACCAATTATAGTTACACTTATACATGTCTCATAGACGTCGATAATGCAATATATCAATAGGGTCCGCTGATTGTGTACAAGTACGTGTCGCTTCCACTTATTCATTCACGCTTAAACACTAACGCCCTTGCCACAATCAAACACTAATACCTAACACTGGATAATGCACACGATCACTAGGTTACCAATGCAATGACATCTACACGATATGATGAGAATACAATAATTGTAATATGAACAAAATATCATCAGTCAGTGTCCTACCACTTGCATAATTTATTATAAATCATACATACAGAATTAAGCGAAACAATGTAAAGGGGGTAGGCAGTATGTTTAATTATATATCCATAAAAATTAGTTTCGTGCCAATCGGGTTTCAGGTTTGCTAGATACGGCCATTTCAATTTAAATGTTCACTGCTAGAAATCCGATTTCAGAATAGGAAGTCCGTTTCGTAACACACTTTAATCCCAGTTGGGATCGTAATTAAACGATGCTATAGTTGAACAATATTTAGGATTATTAGTTAGGTTTCCACCGCATATGGAGGATCAGTAATACACTATCTCAACAGGGAGTTATGATCAGGTTACGGTTAATGTGTAAAATCTATCACTGCAGAATTCAGCTAGACACGCCGACATTATAAAATGTGTTAAAAATACAAAACGGAACAGGAATCTAGTGAAACCAGTGGAGTAAGAAATATAACTCAATTTTATACGTAACGATATAGGGTTCCACACATCCTCGTATTTGAACAGGAATGTAAAGGGATCTAAAAACAGGGGTTAACTGGGATTTCCGTTCTGGACTGCAGTCCAGAATCGTAATCCTCCGCAATTATCTCTATCATAATTTGTTAAAATTCAGTGAACAACTATAGAATACTGTATTTTAAACAGTTATCTTCGATACGAGCCATGGAACGCTAAAATCCGATTTATACATAATTTATTATAAATTTTACGGTTTAGCTTGTACGAAAGTTTTCAGGTTTTGCGACAGAAATCGGGACACCATTTTACGTGAGCAAACGACATTGTATTGTAACCAAAGTCTTAAGGGACATTCATTATAACTTGGGCCATCACATGTTATTTGTTGCCGTCAATTTAACGGGGTTTTCCATTTGGGTTTTGCATCGAACACTTGAATTATAACGATTCACATGAAAAGTATATGTGGAATTTATTGGTAAATTGAATTGTAATAGATAAAATTAGCATGAAGCAAGTATTAAACTTGCCTGAAGACGTGTCGAAGATGGTACGGCAGAGGCAACGGCACGATCGCGTCACGAACATGGCACAGGTTTAGCCTTGTCGGATCTTGATTCTTGGACTCGATGGCTCGGTGGGTGCGACGGGCGTGCGCTGGCGTTGCGATGGATAGCGTGTTGATGATGATGACGGCTTAAGGGATCGATGCCACAGGTTTGATGGCGAAGACGGTGACCAGAATAGCGACAGTAGTGATTGATGTAAGTGTTCGAAGAAATGTCGGGAGCTCGACTGCGAACTAGGGCTCGAGAGCGGGTTGTGAAGGCTCGGGTGTCCTGCAGGTGCTCGGCCGCGGCGTAGGGGTCGCCGTGATGCTTGCAAAGGGGAGGCCGGCGGTTGGTGGTGGTGGTCGTGGACAGTAGCGCCGGTGAGAAAGAGAGAGAACGGGAGGTTGAAGGAGGCGCTCGGGGAAGGCGATGGGTTTTCTTGGTGCAGGGCTCGTCGTCGCGGCCTTTTAAAGTTACCTTTTATCACTTGTCTAGCCTAGACACCACAAAGTCAGGTTTAGATAAACGACTGAATGCCCACAACCTTCCGCTGTCCTAATGAGTGCGACAGTCTAGATATTTTTATTATTAGCTCAAAGGTTATTTATTTGTAAAGATGTATCAATACTAAATCTTTTAGAAATGGTTTTATTAAGTAAATGGTATTTAAATGAAAATATTTGTTTTCTCGTATTCTAAGTTCTCGATGGTATCGTGTTATGTTGCATATGAGTGTGTGAGGAGGTAGGTCATTACCTCGTGGTCTACTTAAAGGTATAGCAAGTTTAATGAAGTTAATTGTATAATTGAAACAATGTGGTATTTAAATGAAAAATACGATAAAGTGAAATAGCTATCATTTTATGAAATGAAACTTGATCAATTTGGTTGATTAGTGTTTAATAGTCAACATGAGAGAGTTTAAGCATAATTGTATTAACGAGAAGTGAAGTTTTATAAGAAACCGAATCGGAAATCGGATTTGTTCCGATTCCGTCGGGTTTGTAAATCCGTATTTTGAGAATAGAAAAGAGAGGTAGAAAATGGGACTTACGGGTTTTGGAAAATAATGAGAGTGAGAAGGAAGGAGAGGGATCGCCGGTGCGTCGCTTCATCGTCGAGAGCTCTTAGAACGATCGCCGGAATTTCGCCGGGAATTTCGTCGTAGCTTCGCTTCGAGCTCGCTTCGATCGCACACTAGGGTTTTAAGAATTTTTCTTGAGAGTTGGCTCAGAAATGTGAGTGAGGGGGGTGGTGTTTAAGGTAGTATTTATAGGGTTAGGCTAGGGTTGGGGTAGTGTAACACCCGAGCCCAATGCTACTATTTTCAGTTACTGTTTGAGCATAATGTGGTACCCATTTCATTTAACTTGCTTGTTTGTTACTTACTGTAAAATTTACCCGGCAAAGTCATTTCTACATATAACAAATTTTGGTATCTAAAATAAAATTAAAAATATTCATCTGGCCTACTTGACACCCCTAACCCCGTTGTAGCGCCCGTGCATCGTGTTCTCGTCCCGTTCAGTGAAACGGGCGAGTTTGGATGGCTACGTGCACGTGCGTGTGTCCGTTTTGGGGGTATGCTTTTTGATCATAAAACACTTCATTTTAAATTTTGGATCCCGCCTAAAATTCTATTATTTCAATTTCAAATTTTTGGGCTCGACCCGGGCACGGTTTGGAAATATTTTATTTGGCGCCAAAATCCCAAATTTTAATATTATTAAAACCATCGCATATATTTTTCTAACAAACCTGATATCTTACTGTTTATTACCTATCTTTTAAATCTTTAAATTAACCATATAATATTTTTACAATCTTTTATATCCTTCTCAATTTATTCTCTTAGCCAATCGCAACCTTTCCTTTAACCCCGTGGGCCCCACTTTCTCTCTCTCCCTCTTCTCTCTCTCTCGCTCTCTCTCCATTTCTCTCTCTCTCTCTCCCTCATATATTCTCTAATACTTCTCTTTATCATTCTTTCTCTTCTTGCTTCATGTCTCGTTTCTCATTTTTTTTAACTGTTCTTTTGTTGCCGGAATTCCGTCGTGCCGGTGATGCTTCTCGACGTTCCAGCGAGGTACCCCGACCCGTGTGGTTCCTTTGGTCGTCGTTTGGGTTTATTCCGTGAACCGTGCGCCCGTCGCGAGTTTTCCCCGCCGATGGTTAACGTTCCGTTTTCCCGATTCGCGACCCATCGAGGCAAGTTAATCTTGCTACATGCTATATAATTCATTTTATACCTATTTAAATAAATATCATACCTATAGTTTAAATCTAGTGCCCCATGTTTAATTTTATAACGTTTCGATGTTCCGTTTGCATCCGTTTATATCATATTAAATCTAGATCATGAAAACTTATCTTGTGACATACTAGATTACATTATACCGCATCCATATCAATTAAAATATACATCGTCATAATATTTCTTATTATTATCTTTAATTAGTTTATAGTCTGCATTTTATGATATTATATATTTAAAATATTATAGTTTACACATGAAACGTCGTTGAAAAAGCGGATACGACAAATCTGAAATTTACTGTACACCTTACCGTATAAAATTCATTATAAATCATAGAAAAATCATTAGTATACGTTCTTTAGTTCGTTACGAAGCTAACTCAGAATACTATAACTCTATAAAATATTTACTTGCAAAATAAATTGTTTAAACAACGTAAAATGCAAATGAACACGTCTCTAAACTGCTGTCCAGGAAAATTCCAGCAGCAAACTTTCAATTTCGAATGTTCATAACTTTTTGTAGGGACAACCTGAGATGTTTATACTTATAAAAATAAAAACCTTATTGAATTATCTTTGTTTTGGTATAAGACACGTCCCTTTTGGAGAACGTTTGTTATTTTTAAGTTATTTTACAAATTAGGGTGACGCTGAATTTCTGAACGGAACCTTCTTGTGCATGGTTAATCAATACCACTTTTATAATTATTAATCGCTTTGAATATGCTATCCATATTAATATTATTATATCAATATTTTTATCACATATTGCTTAGTTGTACATCCCACATTACCATTTTATAGTTTTATAACTTTTCGGATACCCGTTTGCATCCATCGCATTTAAAATACATATAATTGCATCCATATATCACATTACTACGTAATACTGTGATATTAACACTCCATGTTTAATAAATTGCATCCTAATTAATATTGGAACTATAAATGTAACCCTAATCGATAACTGTGCATCCATATCCTTGAAATTATATCTATTTGCATATCATATTACATGTTCCAGTTTATTATTCAGATAGTACTCATGCTTGTTTATTTATACACATGCTTATGTTAGTTTGATTATGAGCACCCACATGACATCTTGTGCTTCCTGACATGATTTGTTACACTTCCTACTTGACAGGACATGATACCGTACACTGCTTGACTTGACCTGATGTACCATGACCTGACCCGTTACCTGATCCTGTGTCTAATGCCAACAAACCTGACATATAGTCCTTACGGACCGTTCCTGTTGTCTATCCAGACAAACCTGCACCTACCTGATCCTGTGTTGGCATTAGTTCTTGATTACGGAATACCTGACTTGAACACATAACCTTAGGGGTATGGGGAAATCAAAAGTGTAAACTAAAGTATAACTTAAAAGGGTATTACTTGATCCGTGGTCCCGGGGGGTAACGGGACAGAGCCATTCGTGACTCTTACATCTTGATCCGTGGTCCCGGGGGGTAACGGGACAGAGCCATTCGTGACTCTTACATCTTGATCCATGGTCCCGGGGGGTAACGGGACAGAGCCATTCGTGACTCTTACATTTTCCTGATCCGTGGTCCCGGGGGGTAACGGGACAGAACCACTATTGGTTCACATATTCCTGATCCGTGGTCCCGGGGGTAACGGGACATATCCTTTGAGTTACATGGAGGATTACTCAAATTGATTTCAAAGACTTTAGACTAGGAAACCCGATAGAACAATTTAGTTACCCACTGCACACTACCCTGCACTGATTGATTCATATTTTTGTTACCCATGTTTTATTCATGTTTATATTACATTGCCTGCTACACTATTCATATTATATTACTTGATGACATGACGCACTGACGTCTGGGTTTTGCATGGCCCAGATTCCGTACCGCTGTTGCAGTCCGAGCAGAAGTACTTCAGCCAGCAGGCTGAGCTGTGAGTTCAGTAGTAGTTAGTTTTATTTCCTGCATTTATTTCCTGATGTGAGCCCGCATTATGGGACACACTTTTCAGTTATTTATATTGGATCATTTGCTTCCGCATTTATTTATCATTGACTCTTGTTATTCTGGATTGTGGACATGTGTTAGTTAGTTTTATCTTGTTCTTGATATCTCTACAGCTGTAATGTGACTGTGGATGGATACTTCCTACCCACAGGTAGCATGGTTGGCTATGTCACGTGCCCAATCTTGCGTACTCTGGGAAGCGGGGCGTGACATGGTTCTTTTGGTATCAGAGCCATAGGATAGTTGGGTTGATTCTTTTGTAGTTGGGTATTGTATCCAATACACGAATCAGAATACCCGTGTTTAGGAAACATGTCCTGCCACCTTGACCGTTTTACCATTCTTGAATCACATTATTCCTGATTATATGTTTTACGATGTGCAAACTTCCTTTGCATATCGATTCGAAAACCTGATTCCTTGTTATCTCTAGGACTTAGACAACTTGGATGGAGTTATGTAATTGTGGCTATGATACCGCGGCATAGTTACAATGCGGTACTCTATTTAAGTATCTTGGAGTTCTAGCCTTGATCTATATTCAAAATCTATCATCATGCTAATGTTGGGTATTTTGAGTTCAGGATTATAGCCGGTAAGAAATTGAAGACATACCAGAGGCGTGTGGACGAAGCCGCCATGCTTGGAGTGATAAGAGGAATGCTGGAGATTCAAAGAAACAGACCGAGCTGATCCAGCAGCAAGCGGACTCGTTTCGGGAAGGTTTGCAGATCGTTTAGCAGTCTGTGAACAATGTTGGAGCTAGACCAGTTGACCGAGTAGAGACCGTAGCAGATTTCAGGCGGTTGGGTCCGTCTACATTTACTGGTTTAAAGGAGCCGTTGCTAGTGGAGCAGTGGCTAGTTGACACAGAGAACTTGCTTTTTGCGGCACAGATTCCAGATGACAAAAAAGTTGTTGTGGTACGCATTCAGCTAGTGGACTACGTCCGAGAATGGTGGCTTGTTGAGGAGACCCGCTTGCCCAAGCCGATCAAGGGGGCGGATTTTTCTAAGAGTTTCCTGGAGAAGTTCTTCCCGCGGACTGCACGGGAGAAAATGGAAGAGAAGTTCATCGGACTAAAGCAGAAGGGAGTACCCGTAGATGTGCATGTAGCAGAATGGACGAGACTCGGTAGTTTCGCTGGACCTTTAGTTGCCAACGATGCAGACAGGGTACGGAGGTTCATGCGCAGACTGGACGTGGACATCCAGAGGCAGATTGTCTCCTTGAGTTTGACCACTTTCTCACAAATACTTGCAGCAGCCAAGAGGAGCAGAGTTTATCTGGGATGAAAGGGAGTTTGCAGCAGACGGCAGTTGCGTTAAGGAAGCAGTTCGGTCGGGCCGGTCGAGTTTAGGGCTAGGCCGACAAACAATATTCTTGCATTAATGGAAGTGATGAAAGTAAAGAGCCGGCTGTTGTTCGTGATTCTATGGACGTGTTTGAAGATATATCGGGTTTACCGTCGAAGAGAGACGTGGAGTTCGAAATTGATCTTATTCCTGGTGCAGCGCCAGTATCTAAAGCGTATTATCCAATGGCGCCAGTAGAGTTGGAAGAAGTAAAAAAACAGGTTGCTGAATTGCTTGAAAAGGGTTGGATTCGAAGCAGTAACTCGCCTTGGGGAGCTCCAGTTCTTCTAGTAAAGAAGAAGGATGGCACAAGAAGGATGTGCATCGACTATCGAGAATTAAACCGGGTGACTATTAAGAACAAGTATCCTATCCCTCGCATTGGAGAACTTTTTGAGCAGCTTAGTAGCGCGAGGGTATTCTTGAAGCTGGATTTGCGATCCGGATATCATCAGGTCCGAGTGAAAATAGAAGATATTTGCAAGACGGCGTTCCGAACTCGGTATGGACATTACGAGTACTTAGTGATGCCCTTCGGAGTAACGAGTGCGCCGGCAGTATTCATGGACTTGAGGAACCAAATCTTTTCACCATTCTTGGATCAGTTCATTATGGTATTCATTGACGATATTCTGGTTTACTCGAAGAGTTTTGAAGAGCATGCTGAGCATTTGAAGATCGCACTGCAGACGTTGAGACAGGAGAAATTGTATGCGAAGATGAGTAAGTGCGAGTTTTGGCTGGAGGAAGTAAGGTTTTTGGGGCATTTGTGTCTGGCGATGGCATTGCCGTCGATCCAGAAAAGATTGCAGCAGTTCGAGATTGGCCTATTCTAAAGAATGTTGCTGAGATAAGAAGTTTCCTTGGATTAGCCGGATACTACAGGAGATTTGTGGAGAACTTTGCTCGTCTGGCAGAGCCGTTGACCAAGCATACGCGCAAGGAGGTACCTTTTGTATGGGCGGATAAGTGTGCGTTAGCTTTCGAGACGTTGAAGCAGAAGTTGATTACCGCCCCTATTCTGACCGTGCCAGACAATTCCGGAGGATTGGTGATTCACAGCGACGCATCTGGGAAAGGATTGGGATGAGTTTTGATGCAGCATGAGAAGGTTGTAGCATACGCATCGAGACAGTTGAAGACCCATGAGAAGAATTACCCAACTCATGACTTGGAACTTGCGGCTGTGACTTTCGCTTTGAAGGTTTGGAGACACTACCTTCTGGACGAAAGGGTCAAAGTTTTTACTGATCATAAGAGCTTGAAGTATGTGTTCACACAGAAGGAGCTTAACATGAGGCAGCGTGGATGGTTAGAGCTGATGGCTGACTACGATCTTGATCTTAAGTACCATCCGGGGAAGGTTAATGTTGTGCCGGATGCGCTTAGTCGGTTACCAGTAATTCAGGTGTTAACTACGCAGAAGAAGATCGTCGCAGATTTTCAAAGATTTGACTTGGAGGTTGTGCTACCACATTATACGGGACAGTTGTTGCAGCTGCAAGTACATTCGTCATTGATCGAGAATATTAAAGCAGCTCAATCGCAGGATCCTAGACTGCAAAAGTTTCGAGAGCAGGTTGAAGCCGGACTACGAACAGATCTACTGGTCCACGAAGATGGTTCGTTGAGGTATGGCAGCCGTTTGTGTGTGCCAAAGGGAGATGTTCGTGAAGAGCTTATGAAGGAGGCACACAGTTCAGCTTATTCTGTACATCCAGGAGGCACAAAGATGTACCGAGATATTCGACAGCATTTCTGGTGGGAGGGCATGAAGCGGGAGATTGCTCGCTTTGTGGCAAAGTGCTTGGTGTGTCAGCAAGTTAAGGCTGAACATCAAAGGGTTGCTGGTTTATTGCAACCACTTCCGATTCCTCAGTGGAAGTGGGAACATATAACCATGGATTTCGTGACGGCTTTACCGCGGAGTCCAAAAGGCAACAATGCAGTATGGGTAATTGTTGACCGATTGACCAAGGCAGCTCACTTTATTCCTTTTCGGGTTGGTCAATCAACAAAGACTTTGGCAGAGCGGTACATGCAGGAGATTGTAAGATTGCATGGAGTACCGGTGAGTATCGTGTCCGATCGGGACACTCGGTTCTTATCACACTTCTGAAGGAGTTTACAGGAAAGTTTGGGGACTCGATTGAAGTTTAGCACAGCTTATCATCCTCAAACTGATGGTCAGTCGGAGAGAACGATCCAAACTCTTGAGGATATGTTGAGAGCATGCATGTTGGACTTCAAGGGGTCTTAGGAGGATCATCTACTTTTGGTGGAGTTGTCTTACAACAACAGTTTTCAGGCAACTATTCAGATGGCTCCATTTGAAGCTTTGTATGGTCGTAAATGCCGTTCACCTGTTTGTTAGGACGATGTCGGTGAATGAAGATTATTGGGACCAGATTTGGTTGTGCAGACAGTTGAGAAGGTTAACCCTATCAGAAATCATATGAAGGCAGCACAGGACCGACAGAAGAGTTGGGCAGATACGTCAAGAAGACCTCTGGAGTTCACCGTGGGTGATTTGGTATTCTTGAAGATATCACCGACTAGAGGGGTGATTCATTTTGGAAGTCGAGGAAAGCTTAGTCCTCGATTCGTTGGACCCTTGAGATCGTGGAGCGTGTTGGTGAGGTAGCGTATCGTTTGGTGTTACCGCAGTCCTTGGCAAATGTGCACGATGTGTTTCACATATCTCAACTCCGTAAGTATGTTTGAGATGAAACACACGTTTTGGATCATTCGGAGCTAACAGTACGAGAAGAGTTGACTTTGAGGAGCGACCGATTGAAATCGTGGATCGAAGGGAAAAGGTTCTTAAGAACAAGGTTATCCCCCTTGTGCTTGTTTCTTGGGGTAATCGCTCGCGTGGAGAGTCCACTTGGGAACGAGAAGATGAACCTCACCTTTTCTTATAGTTATCTATCTTTGTATTCTTGGAATTTCGAGCACGAAATTCTTTTTGTAGTTGGGTATAATGTAACACCCGAGCCCAATACTACTATTTTCAGTTACTGTTTGAGCATAATGTGGTACCCATTTCATTTAACTTGCTTGTTTGTTACTTACTGTAAAATTTACCCGGCAAAGTCATTTCTACATATAACAAATTTTGGCATCTAAAATAAAATTAAAAATATTCATCTGGCCTACTTGACACCCCTAACCCCGTTGTAGCGCCCGTGCATCGTGTTCTCGTCCCGTTCAGTGAAACGGGCGAGTTTGGATGGCTACGTGCACGTGCGTGTGTCCGTTTTGGGGGTATACTTTTTGATCATAAAACACTTCATTTTAAATTTTGGATCCCGCCTAAAATTCTATTATTTCAATTTCAAATTTTTGGACTCGACCCGGGCGCGGTTTGGAAATGTTTTATTTGGCGCCAAAATCCCAAATTTTAATATTATTAAAACCATCGCATATATTTTTCTAACAAACCTGATATCTTTCTGTTCATTACCTATCTTTTAAATCTTTAAATTAACCATATAATATTTTTACAATCTTTTATATCCTTCTTAATTTATTCTTTCAGCCAATCGCAACCTTTCCTTTAACCCCGTGGGCCCCACTTTCTCTCTCGCTCTCTCTCCATTTTTCTCTCTCTCTCCCTTATATATTCTCTAATACTTCTCTTTATCATTCTTTCTCTTCTTGCTTCATGTCTCGTTTCTCATTTTTTTTTAACTGTTCTTTTGTTGCCGGAATTCCGTCGTGCCGGTGATACTTCTCGATGTTCCAGCGAGGTACCCCGACCCGTGTGGTTCCTTTGTTCGTCGTTTGGGTTCATTCCGTGAACCGTGCGCCCGTCGCGAGTTTTCCCCGCCGACGGTTAACGTTCCGTTTTCCCGATTCGCGACCCATCGAGGCAAGTTAATCTTGCTACATGCTATATAATTCATTTTATACCTATTTAAATAAATACCATACCTATAGTTTAAATCTAGTGCCCCATGTTTAATTTTATAACGTTTCGATGTTCCGTTTGCATCCGTTTATATCATATTAAATCTAGATCATGAAAACTTATCTTGTGACATACTAGATTACATTATACTGCATCCATATCAATTAAAATATACATCGTCGTAATATTTCTTATTATTATTTTTAATTAGTTTATAGTCTGCATTTTATGATATTATATATTTAAAATATTATAGTTTACACAGAAACGTCGTTGAAAAAGCGGATACGACAAATCTGAAATTTACTGTACACCTTACCGTATAAAATTCATTATAAATCATAGAAAAATCATTAGTATACGTTCTTTAGTTCGTTACGAAGCTAACTCAGAATACTATAACTCTATAAAATATTTACTTGCAAAATAAATTGTTTAAATAACGTAAAATGCAAATGAACACGTCTCTAAACTGCTGTCCAGGAAAATTCCAGCAGCAAACTTTCAATTTCGAATATTCATAACTTTTTGTAGGGACAACCTGAGATATTTATACTTATAAAAATGAAAACCTTATTGAATTATCTTTGTTTTGGTATAAGACACGTCCCTTTTGGAGAACGTTTGTTATTTTTAAGTTATTTTACAAATTAGGGTGACGCTGAATTTCTGAACGAAACCTTCTTGTGCATGGTTAATCAATACCACTTTTATAATTATTAATCGCTTTGAATATGCTATCCATATTAATATTATTATATCAATATTTTTATCACATATTGCTTAGTTGTACATCCCACATTACCATTTTATAGTTTTATAACTTTTCGGATACCCGTTTGCATCCATCGCATTTAAAATACATATAATTGCATCCATATATCACATTACTACGTAATACTGTGATATTAACACTCCATGTTTAATAAATTGCATCCTAATTAATATTGGAACTATAAATGTAACCCTAATCGATAACTGTGCATCCATATCCTTGAAATTATATCTATTTGCATATCATATTACATGTTCCAGTTTATTATTCTGATAGTACTCATGCTTGTTTATTTATACACATGCTTATGTTGGTTTGATTACGAGCACCCACATGACATCTTGTGCTTCCTGACATGACCTGTTACACTTCCTACTTGACAGGACATGATACCGTACACTGCTTGACTTGACCTGATGTACCATGACCTGACCCGTTACCTGATCCTGTGTCTAATGCCAACAAACCTGACATGTAGTCCTTACGGACCGTTCCTGTTGTCTATCCAGACAAACCTGCACCTACCTGATCCTGTGTTGGCATTAGTTCTTGATTACGGGATACCTGACTTGAACACATAACCTTAGGGGTATGGGGAAATCAAAAGTGTAAACTAAAGTGTAACTTAAAAGGGTATTACTTGATCCGTGGTCCCGGGGGGTAACGGGACAGAGCCATTCGTGACTCTTACATCTTGATCCGTGGTCCCGGGGGGTAACGGGACAGAGCCATTCGTGACTCTTGCATCTTGATCCGTGGTCCCGGGGGGTAACGGGACAGAGCCATTCGTGACTCTTACATTTTCCTGATCCGTAGTCCCGGGGGGTAACGGGACAGAACCACTATTGGTTCACATATTCCTGATCCGTGGTCCCGGGGGGTAACGGGACATATCCTTTGAGTTACATGGAGAATTACTCAAATTGATTTCAAAGACTTTAGACTAGGAAACCCGATAGAACAGTTTAGTTACCCACTGCACACTACCCTGCACTGATTGATTCATATTTTTGATACCCATGTTTTATTCATGTTTATATTACATTGTCTGTTATACTATTCATATTATATTACTTGATGACATGACGCACTGACGTCTGGGTTTTGCATGGCCCAGATTCCGTACCGCTGTTGCAGTCCGAGCAGAAGTACTTCAGCCAGCAGGCTGAGCTGTGAGTTCAGTAGTAGTTAGTTTTATTTCCTGCATTTATTTCCTGATGTGAGCCTGTATTATGGGACACACTTTTCAGTTATTTATATTGGATCATTTGCTTCCGCATTTATTTATCATTGACTCTTGTTATTCTGGATTGTGGACATGTGTTAGTTAGTTTTATCTTGTTCTTGATATCTCTACAGCCGTAATGTGACTGTGGATGGATACTTCCTACCCACAGGTAGCATGGTTGGCTATGTCACGTGCCCAATCTTGCGTACTCTGGGAAGCGGGGCGTGACAGGTAGATAAAGGGTTTTAATTTAAAAATGTAAAAAATATGTTAAAATGCATTAAAATGGAGTAAAAGGGACTTTATGGCTTCTCTGGAACCGATCTAAATAAATGGAGTGTGCAGGGTGGTAGGGGAGGTGAAGAGACACATTTCATCTGTTGATGACTCGGCCGACCGGCCAAGTCCGGCAGGCGGCGCCGGCCCGAGTCGGCCGGTCCGCCGGCCGACTTGGCCGAGTCGGGGTCTCGGGAGGTGGGGGGTCGCCGGGGGTAACCGGCTTGGTTCAGCAGTGCAAGGTATTACCAATGAGCCACAAGCTCCTTCTTGTAATTAAATTGCTAATTAATTACTTAAGTTTTGTGCTCAGGGAATAAATACCCCTTTAAGGATTTAAAAAAAAAACAATTTAAAAATTTGTATGGAAAAAGTGTATAAAGGGGATGAGATATTCTCTCTGTGTTTTGTTTCTTCTCTTACCTAGAGTTTCTTTTTCTCTTTTTTTTCACTGGAGAATTAAATTCTCTTTTCTTTTGCCTACGAGGGGTTTCTCTTTCTCTTTTTTCTTCTTCCTTTCTCTGTGTATCTCCCCTTTCCTGTGTGTTTCTTTTCTCTTATTTATAGGAGAAAGAAGGAAATCAATTTGTTTAGAAAATCTCTCATTGAGATATTTTAATTGATTTTTTAATCAACCAGCATGATCTTTTAGATCACTCGGTGAATTTTATTCACCGTTGGATTTTTAATTCAAGAACTTCTCTTTTATAGAAGATATTTCTTTTGTTTTTCTTAACAAGTTTAAGAAGATATTTCTTTGCACAGAATTTTTCTGTAGATTGGTGATTTTTAATCACCATTGGATCTTTAATCCAACGGCGCTCTGTTTTACAGAGCATAGTCTTTCTTGTTAAGAAAGATCCAAGAAAATATTTTCTAATTAAGGCTTTTCGTCCCTTTTAATTAGAATTTACTTCTATCGGTTCAGAATGCATAGGAGTCTATCACGTGTAGCACGTGACCCCACCAAATTAAACCCACCAAAAGGTGTCACGTGTTATCACGTGAGTGTTTTTTTTGTCCAATTGTTTGCTTTATTCAGGCGTCTATATACTCTGTCTATAGAGGTCACGTGTATGCACGTGAGGCCCAGTTTTAGCTTAGTTTTGTCAGCGCGGCGCCTATCACGTGTGGGTACGTGATGTTCCATTTGGGGACTTTTTCCCGTTGCTTTATTTATTTATTTATTTACCGTAAGGGAACAAGGATTTTATGTGTCGATGATAGACACGAGATTTATGATGATTTTGAGTGTCGGTGATGGACACTCGGTGGATGATGAGTTTGAATGTTGATGATGGACACTCGTGAAATTTTGAGTGTCGATGCTGAACACTCATATGTTGATGTTTGCACGATCCGTCGAGATGCGCTATTATAGATTGTGCTATATAGTAACCGATCAGGACTGATCTATGGGACAGTACCTGAATACTATTTTCACATATCGATGCACATAAAGAGATTTCCAAATGAGCTATAATCTCACTATTTTTACGTTTCTAGGACGACATAAGAATCTTTTAAACGGAAACCCTCTTAAAACTCATTTCTAACAAGCGGGACACATACTTTAAACAAAACGCATATAATACTTCATAAAATCACGTCTGCTACTTGTGCCGTGATATACGTATCATACGGATATTTTGAAAGGGTTTTACATATATCTTTCGGCTATTTTATAGGCTTATACATGGATGCATACTATTTATATATGATATGATGATATATTTTCATGGGTACACGATCGATATTGACGCGCTTATAGTACTTAAGCATTATATATACATTAGTACGGGGTATGATAATACTATACTTTATGACCTAGGTAAATCGTTATGCATTTCGATTTCTTCCTTGCGATATATTTTTATTCACTGAGTTGGCAACTCATCCTCGTTGTGCCCCAGTCTGTTATAGAATTGACCGCTCAGATCAGTAGCGTTTTGTTGGCACACTTCTAATTTCGGTGGTTGTTTTGGTAGGTGGATTACATGTTAGATTGTGACCGTCCCTTTGTATATGTATATTCTTTTGGATCTAGTTAAAAACTCTATTGACCAAAACTTGTATATTTTTGGACTTAGAAGAGAGACTTAGATATTTATATGTTTTCGGGCGTCGCACTCGTTTGGAGTCGACTTTATATTGTTTTTGGTTATGTTTCGCTTTCTATTTTTTCGCCTTGGTCGTCGTATATTATCTGCATGGTTGCTCCGCCGTTTGGATGTGAAATCTAGCTCTCGTTGGGGATGCTTTATATATATTATGCTTGTACGTATTTTATTTAAAATTTATAAAGGAGGTGCTGTCCGATTTTCAAAAGATATAGGCGTTTTCAAACAAATTTATTTACACTTTAAAAGAAACTCGATTTCATTTAGTAACCCTCATTAAAATTTCATCTTCACTGATTTTTTTAAAAGTTTAGATTCCGGGTTTTTGGCATACTTGAATCGCGTCGACATCTTTAGACGTGACGTGATCCAAGTGTCAGTCACATGCCGCTTTCGGGTCGTGACACTAAAATAGTAAGAAACGTCCTTCTACACACGATTAGCTGGAAACCATCTGAGATTTAAAAAAGCTGCAGTTTGCTATTGTTTTATTGACCATAATCTTCTTACGGTTCTATTGATATTTTCTCTCTTCAAGATACCACTCGGTAATAATATAACATAAAAACAATTCATGAAAACGGCATATAAAATGATTTTTAGGGACACATTAAGAACAGTAGACGAAAATAAAAGCGTTTGTTAAGGTCAAAGGCAAAAAATAAGGGGGTTTCATGCTATTTAGTACATAAAATCGAAATCCATATATTTGAAAATTGTATTTGGTTGATTCTAAAGATACTGAAATAATTCTCCCTAAATTCATCCAAAATGATAATATATGCTCCTTTGATTGCAAAGGTTTCAAAATATCATACACGTTTCATGAGCAGATCAACTCGAATCAAATGATATATATGTATAGAATCTCTTCACTTCCAAAAAGTTTAACCCATAAAAAGTTGGAGACATTTTGTCAATAAAAGTTTGCTTATATACTTTGACTACAACTTATATATATGACATGTGATATAAATATACAACTTATGTACTCTCTTTTTTTTTTTTTTTGACCTTTTCTATGGCAAAATGGAATATCATATCTTCATATACAAATTGCTCCTTTGCCTATTATGAATCTCTCTCATCAATCAAATAATGTAAGTAAATTGCTCCTTTTTGGGATTAAATCCTTGCCTTTATCTTTAGAATAAGTGTCAACCTATCTCATCTCAAGAACTACTATATAATTGAGTATTAGATTCTTTATTCCTTGACTTGCTAGGTTTCCCATTTTATTGGATTTGTTCATTGCATGCTTCCTTTATTCTTCTTTTGGTAACTTTTTATGATTCCATAACCTTTAGAATTTGCTTTTGTGCAATGTTTTGATGGTTTCTTCAATGGATAGCCTTTTCGCGAACTAAGTTTGTGCGGATTTTTTGCTTGAAGAATATCGAGTTAAAATTTATAAGTTATGTCCTAAATAACTGTTTGGATAGAGGCAAAGCATTTGCAGGTTCGATCCCAGATTCCTTTTTGAGAATTTAAGAAAAACGTGTGAGAATTTATTTGGGTTCGTAACAAAACATATGGGTCATATTCGGCCCAAACCACATCCCATCAATTTTTCTGCCATCCGGTAACTACACCAAATTCAACTACGTACTCTAAAGGCGAATAAATACATTCACAATCTCAGTTAACTCTATCTTACATACAATTCCCAATTCAACTCGACAATTTTTTTGGGAAAGCATCTTCTCATAACACAAGTAAGATCATGGTTTTTGTAAGAGTCAGAAAGGGCTGTCAACACGGAAGTAAACTAGGGGGGAAAGGAAAAAGAAACCAAATTCAAGATGATTTTAGTCCCAAATGAAGCGAATAGCAAAAAAAAATTAAATTTTTTTAGCAAATCATGCACAAAACATGAAGCTCCTACTAAAAATTCAAACTTATGACAGGAATATAAAAAACATATTCTTTATAATCGAACATGTACACATGCTGCTTGGGGTTCCATCCTTGATTAAACTCTCATATAACATATATGGAATATTAAAGCTAGGCGCTACAATTCTTCAGTCATTTTTGGCCTTTTAGCAGGAAAATTATCACCAGCCCCCCGGATTATATGATAATTCGTATCTGCCCTTCCAACTTAGAATACACCCTGGAAAAATGCCTGGAAATTTCTCCCCGCCCTCGATTCCATGTAAATTTACATTTAGACCTTCCAACTTAGAATACACCTGAAAATATCCCTGTAAATCTTTATCCGCCCCCTGAATTCCATGTAAATTTGCATTTGGTATTTTCTTCACCTCTCTAAATTATGAGTAAATTTTGCTTAAGCCCCAGCATTTTCTATTAAAAAAACGGCCGCCCCCGTGCATGTGCATGGAGCACCTTGCTTGTTAATATCAAAATCTATGTACTTGTGTGCATGCCCCAATGAACCTAGTTAAGCCTTGCACTCGCACACACAGAATCAAAATACACAGGGTTTATTGAAACTAACCATAGGGTTAATTTAAAATAAAATTTGGTCAATTCTAAGGGTCTAAAATAATACCCCTAAATTCATTTAAAATGATAACATGTGTTATTTGATTGTATAGAATATTTCAAAAGTCATATACGTTTCATGGCAGCAGATTAACTCGAATCAAAGGACCCCCAAAAAAAAATTGACATGCATATATAGAATCTCTTCACCTACAAAAAGTTTTTAACTTATAAAAGTTGGAGAAATTTTGTGACCAGTAGTTTGCTTATGTACTCTCACTAAAACATATGGGACAAATATATATATATATGACATGTGATATAAATATATACCTCTTTATTCTTTTTGTATCTTTTACTATGGCAAATGTAATAACAGCAATATTATATATCTTTACAAATTGCTCCTTTGCTTATGCAGAATCTCTCTCATCTTGTCCTTGGGTAGGACTATTTGGTATCTAGAGTTTTTTTTAATCTTTTTTTCTTCTTGCTTTTTATTCAAACTGATATAGTTTCATTAATTTATCTTTAATAGGAACGCAGGACAGTTTGGTTTCGTTTACTAAAAAAATAAAAAAAAAATCTCCCTCATCAATCAATAAAATGCCAAATAAGTGATTTAAATAAAAAAAATCAATGTTCGAGCAAATCATGCAAAAAAACATGAACGTCCAGCAAAAAATTCAAACTCATGATAATTAAAAACATAAGAAACATGTGTATCTCCAGCTAAATATGTTCACATGAGGCCCTGTTTGGTTGCAGGATTATGGATTTGGATTTGGATTTTGGATTGTGAAATCCTGGGATTCCATAATTTTGTGTTTGGTTGATAGATTTGGATTTTTAGGATTCCTTTGTTTTCTATGGAGGCCCCACCACAAAACAATAATTCTTGAATCCTAAAAAATTTCAAGGATTTTCAAGGATTTGGCACTATTCATTGTACTTTTAGACGGGACCCGTGTACTTTATTTATTTAATAATCCTCTCTTTATCTATCTCTCTCTAAAATCCTCAAATCCAAATCCCACTTTTTTCACCAACCGAACAAAGATTACAAGGATCTACAAATCCGATACTAGGAATCCAAAACCAACCAAACAACAAATTACCAAATCCAGAAATTTCAACCGTACTATTTTGGAATCCAAATTCCATAATCCTGCAACCAAACCAAACAGGCCCTGATGGAAGCACTCAAGGCTTGAACAAAAAAGAGACTGACAAAAATAGATGTGTAAGCAATGTTGCCAGATTAGTTATTAGAAATTTTGCGAGGAAAAGTGAAAATGACTTCCTTCACGAGAAATATTTTCTACATTTTGGCAATGAAAATAATTTCTCAGCTCATTTAAAAAAGAAAAGAAAATTTATAACCACTCCAAGCCTAATCGTTTTTCCCCAGATAAAATGGTCCAAGAAAAGGTAATTAATAATTACAGAGAAACTATTCGGTGTATCGGGTGTCATACATCTAGATAGGAGGAAAAAATGAAATGATGAATTTCGGACACCTTTCGGCCAGTTGGTGGGGTCCATGCTCCTATCTCTTTATCTCTCCAGTCCGGCATGCAGAATAATTTCTCATAATTACAGTTTATATACATGATTTTATTAGTTAAATTTAAAGCAAAAGCTTAAAATTAAAAGGATTGGACTCCAAGCCTTAAAAAGTGGAAGTTGAAGGACCCTTGTTATCATCCTTGTCAGCATCAATATTGTCATCTTCCATTACTAAATAATTAAATTTTTAGTAATTATTTTTCTTCTTTGTTATTCAAGCCAACTTGCACTCAATTATATGGGCCCCTCAAACACATTAAGATTCAATTATAGAATATAATCTCAAATTATATTTACTCATCTAATTCCATTTGTTAAATACCATGCACCCATCTATACTAAATACCTAGAAGATTTGGATGCATGCAACGAACATCTATGTGCAGGTTTTCACCTCTTATTTTTTATCTATTAAGATCAAATTCTATGTATTTATGTGCATGTAAGTGGGGGCAATAATGAATCTATTCAAAGCTTGCCAAAATTCAACAAATTCGGATCATGTATTAGCATATTCACTTCAAATCTTCTATTAACCATTATATATATTTGAGGTTTTCCTTTACAAAGCAAAAGGGAAATTTGTTCAAATTTATAGGAAAGAAAAGTAACACAAATTGGTATTTTATTTTTAAGCTGCTGACGTGTATAAACCGTTTTAAACAACTTCGGCTTTTAGCTGAATTTGTATACCTCGTTTTCTAACATCCAACATTTGTTCAATTCTAAATAAAAGAAATTTTCATGTAATGTCCTGGATAAAATAATCTACACACGTCTTCAAGTAGATGTATATATGTTGTTCAAAATATTCGCACGTGCATATATACTGAGTATTTGATATTTTTTTGACACTAACCTAAGCACACAACACACAACACACCCAAACACACTACATACAAGCACACAACACACACGTATTGTGGGGACCAATGAATTTACTCCAAAAGCCTTAATTTATGCAAAATTACTAAGTATTTGATAAGCTTTTTTTTTTACACTGGCCCGTAAACCCTAATCTAAGCACACACCACACCCATGCACACCACATACAAGCACACAAGGCACACGCATCCAGGAGACCCACGAATTTGCCCCAAAAGCATTAATTTATGGCCACTTCCCTTTTGGAGTTCGTAAAGGCTCAAACGCCTGCACTCTTCCTAAGAGGAGAATTACTCATACCAACTGAGCTAGTGCTGTGTAAGTATTTGATACCGAAATCATATTAAGAAGATTTCAACATCCTAACTCTATATCCTTTGAATACCGAACACAAAACGCGCTCTTCCACACTGGCCGTTGCAGCCTCTCTCCCGCCAAATTTGAATTCAAAAACAAACCAAAACCCCTCAAAATCCCACAAACTCCATCCTCACAAAACCCAACTCCTCTCTCTCCTCAAGCAATGCAAAATCTTAGCCCAATTCCCCCAAATCCACTCCCTAATCCTCAAATCCACCCACTATCAAAACCGCAACCTCCTCTTCGAGTCCCTCCACCTCCTCCCCTCCTTCAACTCCCCCAATTACGCCTCCAAATTCTTCGATTCGATTGAAAACCCCGATGTCTATCACTACACAGCCCTCATCACCTCTCTAATCGACGCGGGTTCTCTTCGAAAAGCCCTAAGTCTATCTTCAAATGACCCATCAATCGAAAACCCCTGACCCAATTCTTCTCTCATTGGTTCTCAAAGCTTGCAGCTTTTTGTCAGCTTTGAAAGAAGGGAAACAAATTCATGCCCAAGCTGTAAAATTTAGTTTTGGTACCGAAAAGCTTGTGAAAATGAAACTTATCGAGATGTATAGCAAATGTGGTGGTTTTGAGGATGCCCGTTTGTTGTTTGATCAAATGCCTGAAAGAGATGCAGTTGCTGCTACTATTTTGATTGATTCGTACTCTGAATGCGCCCGGATCGATGATGCGATGGCTGTTTTTGAATCGGTGCTTGAAAAGGATACGGTTTGCTGGACCGCGATGATCGATGGGTGTGTTCAAAACGGGAAATTTAATGTGGCTTTGAATTTGTTTAGAGGGATGCAAAATGAAAAGGTTTGTGCTAACGAGGTCATTATTGTTTGTGTTCTCTCTGCTTGTGCTCAATTGGGTGCTCTTGAGCTTGGGAGATGGATTGATTCGTACATCGGTGAGTACAATATTCGAAGAATACATTTGTGGGGTCTGCGCTTATTGATATGTACTCAAAATGTTGGAGCTTGGATGAGGCAATAAAAGTATTCGATAAAATGCTTGTAAAAGATGTGATCTCTTATAACTTGATGATCACAGGTTTTTCATTGCATGGTAAAAGCAACGAGGCGATTGAATTGTATCGGAAATTGATTAAAAAGGGTCTAAAGTCTACAGATGCAACTTTTGTTGGTGTATTAAATGCTTGTAGCCATGGTGGTTTAGTAGATTTAGGGCTCCAGATTTTCGAATCAATGTCTAAAGATCATAAACTAGAGCCGAAAATTGAGCACTGCGGTTGCATAGTTGACCGTTTAGGTCGAGTGGATAGATTACACGAAGCTTATAAGTTCATTTCAACTATGAAGATCGAGCCCGATCAAGATATTTGGGGTTCATTGCTTAGTGCTTGTAAAATACATGGAAATTTAACCCTAGGAGAAAAGGTAGCTGAAACCCTAATCAGAAACAATAAAACCAATTCAGGGACTTATGTTCTTCTCTCAAATGCATACGCTTCGCTCGGAAAATTCAAGGCAGCGGTGGGAGTGAGGGCGTCGATGAAAGATCAAGGGATTCAGAAAGAACCGGGTTGCAGTTCAATCAAAGTCGATAACGAGATTCATGAGTTTCTTCTTGGTGATATCAGACAGCCTCGAAGAGACTAGATATATAAGAAGTTAGAAGATCTGAATTGCATTTTGAAATCGAAAGGTATATTTGAGAGAAATATTTTTATATTTTGAAACTTCCTTGCATTTTGAGCTCCGGTGTATGAGCCAAAACCCATGTTCTTGAATCTACATTGCTCTGGTATCATCTTAAAGTTCCATGCCTTACCAAAATTCTGGAGTGTGGTGAAGCCTGAGGAATATATTTTTATTATTAAGAAAAATCTCTGAAATCTTGATGTGAGTTGAGAATTATGTTATTATATTCTAATAGGTTATAGTCCGGAAAGAGATGTGGTGTTACACGATATCGGATAGACAGGAGAAGGATTGGGTTTTGACAATACATAGCAAGAGATTAGCGATATGTTAAGGGCTCATAGCGACGTAAGCAGGGGCGGTGTGAAGAATTTGAGGGTTTGTAAGGATTGCCATTTGATGATTAAGCTCGTCGCGAAAGTTGACAGGAGGAAGATTGTGGTGAGGGATCGAAATCTATTTCACCATTTTGGGGATGGGCTTTGTTCTTGTGGGGACTTCTGGTGAGTTTGTTGAAAATGTACATTATTTGTTCAGTGCATTTGAATTTCTCAAGTGGTTGTTTGGCATCCTGCATTACAAAGGCAACCTTTTTATTTAATTCTTTTTATAACATATTCATCTATTTACCACTTTTTATGAATGAGTGACACGGTATGATTAATTCTCCATGCTTTAAAACTTGGATACATCAATTTCGATGCAATTCCAATAACATTGATATAGCTTTGTCAAATATTCTATTGTCAAAATGTGATCATATTTGCATGCAAGAGGTGAGAATATTGATACCATATGATATTTGGTTTACCCATTTAAGATGATACCTTATTTCATAAAATATGCCACAACCTTATACATTATAAGTAGTCCTCTTTTTGTCGGGATAATTTATGAGCATATTTGAAAATGAGATTCAATATCTTGATTGTTATTTTAAGGATCAATTTTACTAAACCCCATTTACCATCTGGGGTTTTTGAGATAATCCTATCGAACTTTAAAAATGTTATAAAATCCCGTTGAAGCGCGTAAAAATTTTGAAAGGTATTTTTGTAAAAGCATATCATATTCTGTACATTTTGAGTCTATTCAATCTATCCGTAAGACATATCGGAGTTATTCAGTCTGATTGTGTCTTTCACGAGTTATTCAAACTAACGATGTCATACAATATAGATATTTTAATGGGGTTTTATAGTATTTTAAAAGTCCAATAGGTCTATCTTAAAAATCTCAAAAGATGGATGAGGTTTAGTAAAGTTTACCCTTATTTTAACTATTTTAACTATGAGTTGAATTTTAGCTTAACTTATAACAAGAAACTGCAACCTTTACAGACAAAAAAAAAGTCGAACAAATTTCAAATGTTTAAGAGATTTCTTGTACATGCATCAAATGAAATGGATTAATTTTAGGTGCCAAAGCAAACCGATTATAGCTTCACAAAAGCTCATCATATCACTGTCCTCTGAAGGCACCAAAATGTAAGTATTATATAACCAGCAATACTTTGGCATGAGCACCAACACTGCTTTGATTCTTAAAATCTAATGCAAGGCATCAGCCTTGCATAAAGCTACATCATCATAGATTTCCAGCAGGAAAATAATGTTTTATCAAAAGAATAGTATTTCATTGTATAAATAAGGCAGTTGCATGTTCTCAAGAGAGTCGAACTTCCACATTTTAATACACAGCTAACCTCTGTCAAATTTCGGTACAAGGTCAGATTCGCGATTCCATTTCTCAGATTGAACTGCTATCTAACACGAAATGAAAGGGAAAAAAAAATAATCTTGATCGAGATGATGTACTGCTTAAACAAAGAAAATTGGCTCCACAATATTTACAATTCTCGACTATGGAATCTGATCTTTAATATGAATTACAACTTCATTCAAATTGCTGCAGTTGTATATGTTGCACATGCCAGCAGCAGTGGAATCCCAAAGCAAAATATGGGGGCGTGAAGAAATGGGTTCATATCATAAGCCTTCACCAGATCTCTGCATTGCTGCAATGATAGTTTCACAGAAAATTGTAATTAGAAGTTCATTCTTGCAATTATCAGAAGATAACAGTCGATTTAGGAAGCACAATTTTAGAGAGAGCGCGCGCTAAAACACAAGCATTTATACACCTAGCTCTAATTCTATCAATGCACAATTAGCTACCCAGCATTTATTATACTACTAACTAGCACAGTAAAAGAGGGTTAAAAGGAATGATGTAGGACGCAGAAAATTGGATGTAAATTCTTTTTTTATTGTTGATGCTGAATTAAAAGGGCTTAGAAATTATTGTCAAATGTTGTTGGGGTCCTCACCAAATACCAAAAGGTTAATATGACTAAATATACCATCTCAAAAGGGTCAAAATAAATTAAGCTACATTAACTGTGCTTAATTAGTTAATTAATGCTTGACTAATGTCAAAACTACACAAAAAACTGAAGTTCTGAATTTTATGAGTTCTTTATATACAACCATTTCAGAAACCTCAATTATTTAATTTCTCAAATATAAGGCATCTTCAGAAGTGCAGCCACAACTCAATTTTTATCCACAAAAATAAAATTATCATCACAGCAAACCAAAGAAAATGTACATATTGTATTATAAATAAAAATAAAGAAACTCAATGCTTACCTTCCAGTGTTTCCACAATATCGCCAGGCAAATCAATAAAAGCAATTTTCTCATCCAACGCCAACTAGAGAAACAAAAAGCACCGAACAAATTTCTCTTTTTAACACGTCTTTTGGTCCCATAAAAATGATCATCTTCTTTCTTCCCCGATAGAGAGAGAAAATGAGTCCTATATGCTGTCCTTTCTGAAGCCATAGCAGCAGCAACCAAAATTGTCGATAGAACAACAAAGCAAAGATGAGGTATAACAACTACTATAACATCAGGAACTCCAATGTAATTATTACTGTTTTTAACTGCCCAGCCTCTATAATTCATGTATGTCATCTCACTTTTTTGGGTAAAAATATTCCCATAAATCCAAGGGAAGAACATAATATAGAGTAAATAAAGTAAAATACCCGTCCATACTATTGTCGCCCTAGAAAGCTCCATTAAAACCCAAAACACACCATCAATTATACATTCCCTCAGACTCCTTCCACTGAAATTAGGGTTAACTCTCTTATACGTGTAAAATTGCTTTGAGAACATGAGAAAAGCTCGAGGAATTAGAAGCAACGAAAAGAGAAGCGCAAGCACCGTCCACAAAATAGGGTAATATAGCAAAGCCCATTGAAACCCCATAACTAAAAACTCCCTCCAACTCCAACTCACTCTATAAGTAATTCCATTGATAGAAATTGGCCTTAATTGGCTAAAGCTGGTGGTTCCTGATATATCAGTTGCTTCTATTTGCAGCCAATAGCGATTTGGAGATGAATCTGCAAATGCCCTCCAATTCCATGGTGTTGTGTACAAATCGCCTCTAGTTTCATTTCCTTCAAGCTTCACCATAGATGAATCTAGCACCAAACTAAGACTTCCGGGTACAGAATCATATATTTTCGCAGAAACAGATATAACCAATTTTCTTGAGAAAACTAGAGCTCTTATGGTGTCATAAGATGAAGTCCTCTTACTTTGGCATTTGTAATCATGCGAATATGAAACCCTTTGCATAAATCGAGAATCTAGAGGAAACGTAGGTAATATGATCATATCCCTGGATCCAAACTTGAAATCGGTGTCCAAAAATGACACATGACCCGAATCAATGGCAACTATTCTCATAGCTCTACTCTTTCTCCAATCATCCATCTCCCACTCCCAAAATTCTTTGGGAGATTCGGATTTTAAAGAGCAATTCTCCTTACCGACGATATCTTTTAATGTTGCTTCATAGATGTTAAATTGATAATATTTCGATGGCATGGAATGGTGGCGCTTTAGATTCTTCCCGAATCTTGTATGGAGATGCCCACAAAGGTAGGTTGATAAAGAGTGCTTAAGAAATACATCTTTGAGAGTTTTGTCAGTATCTGTTGATGCTGAAAAGGATAGAGGGAAGTGCCCAAATGATATTTTTGTTATTGATGACTTTGATGTTCGCGAATCCCATTGTGAAAGTTCAGCGTCTAAATCTGCAAGTAATTTGTCGGTTGGATGTCCAAATAGATTTGTTGGACCACGTGGACCAATTTCCATTGTACTGTCAATACCAACAAAAACATGCTTCCATCCACTATTCTGCATTTTCAACAATTAGTTTTATTTTCAGCAGGCATCATCTCCAGAAGAATATGAAAGAATATGCAAATTGAAAACACATAAAAGGTTGGTCTTGGTACCAAAGGGAGCGTGGAAAAGAAAGTGATCCAAGATTATGTCATTACTTGCATGCATGGTTAATGGAGCAAGAAATAGGAGGAAGATTGGTCTATATCTTCTATGCTATGAAAACCTTTGCCAACATGAAAACTATTACCAATTGAAGTTGACAAAAGAAAATACAAATTCCATTTCATTTTTACTCTTTTCCAAGTCTTCTGTTTTGCCACTACTTCTGCCTAAAACCCAATATAAAATTTGAGGTTCCAAATTTCCAACATGATTGACGTCAAAAAGAAAATCAAGGATGTGAATATGTTTGTGAGAAAAACAATTTGTACCTTTCAATTATAGTCGAGGTCACATATTTCTGATGGTTCCAAAAAAAATTCATTAGAAACTAAAGAATTAGATGTGAAGGATCAGTTTCTTGAATCCTAGTGCCATGACAATAATGTTAGTTAGAATGACTTGCCTGTAAAGTAACGCTCTGGATTTTCCCCTGCCGTCTCAACCTTGAATTAATGCTGTACCTTTGATAGAAATCATATATACCACCAACCTCTGGAACACCAAAATTATCATGGTTCCCTCTAAGATCATAAAAAAGTTTCTCTTCTAACCCACTCTGCCGAATGATGTCCTCCATCGTATTTTGGTATTCTTTCCACTCTGCCTCTTCTTGTTTCATCGTCAACAAATCTTTACTTTTTCCATCTATCAGTAAATAGCCGACAGAGTCAGAAAAATAGAATAGTACTCAAGATGATGGTCAAATTTATATTTCCCAACAAGGTACGTTGCAACTAAATCCCATACACTAGGTTTAAAACGTGGATAACAAATTGTTTTATACTTCTGTGTACTTTGTTTATACAGAAATATATAAAACGGGCTCCAATTTTGTCATTTAGTTAAAGCAGTCCTGTCTTTCTAACTACCTTACAATAGAAGGGTGAACCAGTTTCTTTGCAACAGAGGAGCAAATACAAAGAATTAGAAACAGATTGAAGCAAGGGAAATAGAACAAGAAAAGAAAGGAGAGGGGGTGGGGAGGCAAATCCAATGCCAAATATGTGTCTGTAGCTCTAGGAACAATGAAGGCATCAAAAGACATTGGAAGACCTAACGTTAACGGCTATTGACACCGGTGCTCCTTGCTAATTAAGACCCCTAATCTGCCATATTAGAACATTACAAGCAATAACTCGAAGCGAGAATGATTTCCTCGGCAGAAAAATTGGAGACTCTAGAGAGGCTGATGGTTTTATTTTGTTGGATTTGCATTTCACTTTCAACCATATGTACTAGAAAATAAGTGTTATAGTTTCTACGTTCCAACAGCTATAATCGAGAAATTATGACACAGTTGTTCACAAATTCTAACTAAATAATTGTCTAACACCGAGTGTGAGCATAAACAACTCGGAAAAAAAATCACTTATACCCTGTGTGGAGTTAGGAAACTAGGGTTAATTTTTAAGTCGAGATAGAGAGTATACAAACTCTAGTTTGAGAACTCTGTTTTACAAACTTAACTTTGATGGGTGTTTGGCTTTGGAGTTTCCTAAACTCGGGTGTTTTCTTCACAAATGTTTAAGTTTAGAAAACTCTGGTTGGATTGGAGTGTTTGTGAACTCCGTTTATCTTCAACTTTGGAGTTAAAATCCCCGAGGATTCTAAACCCCAAATGAAAGTCAAACATGGCATAGACATGATTTTGGAGTCAAATGTAGATCACTTAATGAAACTCCGGGTTATCTAAACTCAACTCCATTCCCAAATAAGGCCTTGCTTAGGGATGGCAATTTTGCCCCGCCCCATGGTACCGCTCCGACCCCGTCTTGACCGGAACGGGGATTTTGACCGTTGACCGGGACGTGGGGAGGAGGTGGGAAAAACCCAATGGCTAAATAGTGGGGATAGGGCGGGGATGGTATTAGCTCCCCCGCCCCGTGCCCCGCCCTGCAATATAGATAGTTATGCATAATATTATTTACATTGTGTACTTCCGTATATTAATTTTCGTTGTCCCATTTGTAATCATAACCTCCTCCCCAACTCTCCAGCTCTCACTTTTGATTTGCGGCTGCCTGAGTATTGTTGATATGCACAATCGTTATCTCCCTCTCTCTTATAGTAGTCAACGATCGACGGTGCATTTATTGAAATTGTCGGTAATACTTAAATTTAAATGTTTTTTGTTTGGAGATTATTTTACAAAGTGTAAGGATTCAAAATTTATAGTTATTTATGGCAGGACTTAATTTTAATGGATATGTATGAATATATTGATCTGATCGGTTGGAATATGAACACTTGAAAAATAAATGGGGAGGGACAGGATCCTTGTAGGGTCTTGGGTTCCCCGGTGGGGCGGGGATGGGACAGATTTTGTCTGCCCTGGCGGGTCATGGGGCGGGGGTGGGGTGAGGTTTCACGACTATGGGGCAGTTATGGGATAGGCAATCCCTGCCCCCGCCCTGCCCCATTGCCATCCCTAAGATTTTTCCAACTGCACAACCAAAAAGCCTCAAACTGGCTCTCAATGTATCAGTTTGCTCTGGTTCAAAAGAGCCCCCATTCCTAACTCGTAAGCATTAACAAAATTGGCAACTCATCCTTATTCAATTCCAATCAATACCCATCATCAAATCAAGCGTGACGAACATGAATCCATCATCAAAACGCGATCGTTTTGCACACAAACCCCAAAATGATCATAAAAAGTTCCAAGGATAGAAGGAAGCTATATAGAAAGAGGGGAGATACCAGTGAGATCGCCGGTGATGAGGACGAGGGAAGGGTTGATCATGGAGAGGGCGGGGCCCACCAGCCTCTTGAGATCGAGGGCCCTCTCGGGGTTGAAGACGCTGAAGTGAAGATCTGAGAGCTGCACCACCCAAACCACCGAGTGGGGCCCACCCTCGACGTCTATCACGCTCCTCGTCCTCTCGCTGCTGCTGCTGCTGCTGCTGCTGGATTCGGCAGCGGAAATCGATGAGAGAAGCAGCAGAGATGCGATGATCGCCCATTCGAGCATCGCCATTTTCGCTCGATTTCTATTGATTTCGCGCACAGAGAGAGAGAGAGAGAGCATGATGATGAGAGAGTACACCCCTTAATCATGGATCGGATCCTAGCTCAACATTACTAGATCCGGCCCAATATCAGAATTCGCTAGTGTCCAATAACTTTCAAAATATGTTGCTTTTTTCGTTTTTTTCAGCCGCTGGCCCGAACCCCCTAACCTATGCACACGACATACACAACACATCCACGTAAATCACACACAAGCACACTGTCACGCCCCGCTTCTCCAAATACAAAATACGAGGGATGACTGGGTAAGCCATACTCATACGGTCAGGGAATAATCATGCCGTAATCACACTTCGGTTTCTAGCATTACATGGTAGTCAGTAAACAGTATTAGAGTAAAGAAAATCACAGTTCACAACTTTATTATATTACAATAAAAGAGTTCAAGATACATTTATTTTGCATAAGGAAATAACTAACCAACGAAATACAATGTGCTTATAGCAAAAAGGGCGGCGCTGATGTTGTGGCCTAGACCTCCGCGATCTTGAATGGCAGGTCCTGCTTCTTGACTGGATCCACTTCGTTCTCTGAGCATACACACTCAGATTGTCAGGATGACACGTATAGCAATAAATATATATAATGGGTACAATGTTATTAAACATGAAGTGCACAGCAGAATACAATAACACAACAATAAATATCGTCATGTGAATATGAACAGCGCAGTATATGTATCATGTCAGTCGCCAAACAATGTGTATGCCATTTCTTATCAGTCACTAAGTCAACAAAATCAATTGGTGGAAAAGATGCTCGTGTTTAACAAGGGTCTCGTGCATACCCGAAACTACGGGCCACTGTTGCCCGGGACATAACCCTGCAGCCGTGCCGCTAGGCCCCAACCTAATGTGTGTGTATATATATCACTAATATCGAATGATCATTCTCTAAGTCACTGTACCTCGTTAAATACGAGTTCAATTCTACCTTAATTTCCCCATTCCCCAGGTTATAGTATGTATGCAGGTATTAGATA
Organism: Agapanthus africanus; assembly: GCA_030015575.1. Lineage (NCBI taxonomy): Eukaryota > Viridiplantae > Streptophyta > Magnoliopsida > Asparagales > Amaryllidaceae > Agapanthus > Agapanthus africanus. The sequence goes on along the minus strand of CM057347.1, from coordinate 485,549,166 downwards.
GGTTGTGAACAAATACGTATCGCTTTCACTTTCAATCATGTTTCCACTTATCAATATCACTTTCGTACTTACCACAACCCAATCACTAACATTTATATATCGACAATGCACAACAGCCGCTAGATCTCAATGTAAACAATCACTATGCAGATGGTATAAAACAAGCACAAAAATAGATAGAAATGCACTGAACAGGTATTCACTAAATTATGACATCCAACGCCACATGACTTGCAAAATTTACCATAAATCACGCATATAGAATCGACCAAAACAATATAAAAGGCGTACAAATTACACTTGATTATATAATCGGTAAAAATGGTTTCATGTCAATAGGATTTCAGGTTAGGGACTTATCATAATTTTAAATTAGCGATCAATTGCTGGAATTCCAGTTTCAGAACTGGAAGTCTAACTTCGCGTGCGGTTTACTAGGGGTGTTTAGATTCATGTGTTTCCCCAGTTGAATAAAATATAGTTCTATTTGTTATATTTCCAACGCATCAAACGGATTAATAATATCCTTTCTGTACTAGAAGATATGTCATGTTTAGTGTGAAGGTGAAAGAAATGTCACTGCAGAAACTGCAGAACACGTCGACATTATAAAATACAAACAAAATATCAAACGGCTGTGAAACTGAACGAGAAAAGATTCATATGTTAGATAACTAAATTATATACGCGAATATATAGGACTCCGCGCATTTTCAGTTTTATGTAGGGATGTGCAGGCACTCAAATTCAGGTATCCTCGTAGAATGCTGCCCCGGACTGCAGTCCAAAGCCGCATTCCCAGTCAATTCTCGTTACAGTGGCCTATCAATATTGAAGGGTAAACTTTAGAGGGTTATATCTTATCAAGTTGGTTTTGATATGAGCCATAGAACATTACATTCCAATCTGTATTTGATTTAATATATATTTTTCAACGTGACATGTGACCTGTGCATTCCAGATCTAGTGTTGCCTTTAGGGGGGCAACTGTACATGATTAAAAACACGATATTTTACATCCAAATTTCTACACGATATTCGTAAACAGTAAAGGGATCTAACTATCGCAAGTTCCGCCATATTAAGATATGTTTTGGTTTAAGGTTTTGCATCGAACACTTCGCACATCATTTCGTAACTATAGTGGATTTGGTTTATCGCATGTATGAACAGGATTCGATCCCGGAGAACTCTATATATCTATCACGGGATATTAAACTCATTATTGTTCAGTCGTCGTGTAACGCACAAATGCGCTTCGCAATATTTATCAGACTCCAAAATATATAATTAAGTGTTGATTGTTATTAATGGTAGTGTATGTGTGTGTGTATATAGCAAGTAAAGCAAGTGTTTAACTTGCTTGGCGAAGACAGCAACGACGACAGCAAATGGCACGAGCACGGCACGCACGGGCAGCGGCGACAACAGCAACAAGACAGCAACACCAGCACGACACCGAGCAGCGGCACGATCACGGGCCAACAACAAGATGCAGCAATGGTGGCTGGCCTCGGAGCTCAGGCAGTGGCCCAGTGAAAGGTCGGAGAGACTTGGGGCGTGGCGCGAGCTGGAGGAGGAGGAGATGGGGCGGTGGTGATGTCGGTGGTGGTCGGTCAGGTGATCGGGGTCGAGGTTGAAGGAGACGTGGGATCAGGGATCGAAAGGGGTGCTCTCGAGGATCTCGAAGGGGATGAAGGTGTCGCCGGCGATGGGTCTCGGTGGTTGATGGCTGTGGTGAGGTAGGGGATTCGAGGGTGAAAGGTAGAATGTGGGTGCAGTGGGTAGCTGGGATCGTCGTAGTTGATGGAGGCAGCGAGCTCGAGTGGTGGCTGATAATGGTGAGAGGATGCGGTGTTTCGTCGGAGGTTGTTGTAGGGTTAGCTTAGCACCTTAGCAAGGCTTTGGCAAGCATCAATCATGCAACTTTAAAAAAATTTAGGTGCTAAACCAACCCGCCAAGTAATCGAACTAGAGAATCAGGGTTAAACATGATATGTAAACTCTTTACATCTAAGTGAACAAGGAATACAATCTTTATAGACCGGTCCTTCACTTCAATAGCTCCGTATAGTAGTCCTTTCGCTGCGATCACGAACTTCCGGACTCTAGAAAAGCTCCCATGAAGAAACGAACAAGCTTGCTTCGAAGTCTTCGAGCCCGAAGATGATCTACATCGAGGAGACACTAGCTCATGCTATCTCTTCACTAATTGTGTAGATTAGTGAAGCAGATACCCTAAACTAAATGGCTAATAGTATAGGATAATGAAGTAGGAAGTGGGCTCACTTTAGATATATTTTCTCACAATTTATCATCACTTTTACAAAAGCTAGAAAACTTGAATGAGGAAGAAGAAGATGAAGCTCAAGTGATGAATGAATCCATGAGGTTAGAAATGCAACTATAGTTAGTGTATGTCATGCACTAACCATTGTAGAGACTTAACCATAGCTATGAGTTAAGGGTTGGGTTGAAAAATATCTTAAGCTAGACAAACAAGTGGACTAAGTCAAAGTTTTCCACAAGCTTCTCCAAGCTTCAACCATGACTCATTATCTAAATGTTTGAATTACTTAAAACAAATAAAACCCTAACTTAACCCTAACATGGTTTGAGTCTCATACATACATGTTGGTTGCATGTGTAAGCTAGCATGACACAACATATCTATCACATATATATTTTGTGCAAAAAGAAAACAATACATTTAAAATATATCACATATATATCAATGTATCATTAAGTGAGAAAAGAAATCTTAAGCGAGCCAATATTAGTCAATATAATTTAATATATCAAATATATAATTATACATTAAATTATTAAATCAACTCTTAATTTAATAATCCGGCTATAATACATATAACCGACTAATATCAAATGAATCAACTTATCGAATCAACACTTGATCCGATAACCCGGCTATATCATATATACCCGACTGATATCACATATCGCGAGAATAGAATACGGTATCACATACTCGTATTAATCTTGGTTCCGCACATATCACATATGTGCTCCTACTCCGTTTCGCTTGATTCAGGAAACCTCTGTGTAGGACTCTAAAGACTCATCAATACGCCGGCAGTAGGTGATGATCATATCGAACACCCACAAGCCGCAAGCGGTCTGCTAAACGTAACAGCCACCCGGGTATTGAGCGATCAGAAGATCAACAAGCAAGCCTGCAAATACTCCTGCGAATCTAATCAGTAACACTACCATACAGTCCGGTCTCTTCGTCTGATATGTCGCATATCACAGCCTGGGGGTGGTATAACGTCAGACCCCAATAGCCTAGTAAGTCATGCCGATGCAAGGTCCATAACGGTTCGAGAAACTACTGGTAACACTTACCAGTAAATCTCAGCAACCCTGGCCAGGGATTTCCTGTTATGGCCAATCGAGCATAGCGTAACATCAACTCCCAATACTGGGAGAGACGAAACCCCCCTATCGCTCATTGCCTCCATGTGACTCGGGAATGTATCCAAAAGCCACCGTTTTGCACGATCTCTTGACCGTGGTAAGGTGGAAATCAAAGCATTGTGGGAATCACACAAGACTCTATAATGATCTCGGGTCTACAGACTAACTTGTACCAATATCACCAGAGAACTGCTATCCGACGATAGGTATAATACCATCTAGGAGTTCTCGGCGAGTCCATCCAATGTACCCGGTCTCCACTGAGCACCCGTATACCTTCTTTGATGTCAAACACTAATGGATATGGGATCATCCATCGCCCATCATATGGGTCAAGAAGCGCATACACTGGTCTACTCTGGAGAATCGATACCCTGTCTCGATACTCCCACAACTAGGAACATTTGAAGGATGTACTTATCGACTACCATGTCCCCACTAGTATGATCTGCATCATAATTCTGGTAGTCAAGTAATCATCCTAAGGGCTTTATCAACATGTGATCACAAAACGGTATTTGTTTACATGTTAAGATAAAGTGCAACCAGATAGCATACATCATGTCGAGAAAGAAAGTCCTCCCTATATATGTCCAAGCATCCACCACAATATACATCGCATGTACAGTAATGGCCTCTAGGGTATACATATAACTAGCAATCTTCCACTTGCACTAAGGCCATCTGTTGCAGTATCCAATACCCAACAATATAGCAGTGGTTGTAGTATCCCATACTCAACCATTTGTAGAGAAATCTCTCTAGGGGTAAGGCCTTTGTGAGTGGATCCGTTGTGTTTATCCTTCGTGTCAACTCTCCTAACCTCGATCCCTTGGAGATCAACCATCTCCCTGATCAGGTGATGCTAGCCTCAGAATTTGTCTGGAACGCTGATGGGACCGGTGTTCCTAGGCCAAAACCACAACTCCATTGTTGTCACAATAACAGTTATTGGACGCTCAATGGTAGGAACCTTGTTCATCTTATGAACAAAAAATGTCCAGACAGCCACTTTGGTAGTATTATTGGTAGCAATGTATTCAGCCTTTATCGTCTAGTATGTCACAGTATCTAGCTTGGAACTCTTCCAACATACCGTCCCTCCTTCGAGGGTAAAGACAATGCCTGTGACTGACTCTCAGTCGAACTTATCACTCTGGAAGCTGGAACCAAGAACTTTCTTTTAGTGCTTCTCAAATGCTTAAGAATGTCCTCCACAGCTGTCCAGTGATTCTCCCAAGATCCGATTGATTCCTGATCACTAAACCTAGTGAGTCATCTACATCTGGTCTGGTACATAACATTGCACACTCTGATAGAGCCTACTGCCGAAATATAGGGTATCCCTTGCACGCAAGCTCTCTCCAAATCAGTATTAGAGAGAGTGATCCATGAGTAAGTGGATGAACCACCACGCTTAGAATCTTCCATACTAAACCCCTGTAGTATGGTGTTAATGTACCTGGATTTGGGACACTCCCAATATCCACTTAGATCTATCACCATAGATCATAATCCACAAGATGTAGCAGGCATCATCCAGATCTTCTATTGAGAATCCCCATGATAAGAGGAGCTTGACCGAGTGTAGCATAGGAAACCATTTCCTATCAAGAGTATGTCATCTACGCATAATACGTGGAAGACCACCTTACTCTCTACAACCTTCTTGTATATACAAGGTTCATCTACCATTTTGATGAAGTCAAACATTTTGACTATCACATCAAAACAGACGTTCCAACTTTCTGAACCCGGTTAGGCCATCATCTTATGATGCAATTCTCGCTCCTACTGTCACCGAGAAGACCTTAGTATCTCTCAAGTGGATGAGAAATCCCACCAGATTCGCGGAGAGGTTGAGGTTCGTTGGAGACTATTGAATCCTTTGGTTTCACCAAATTATCAGTTGTTAATTTGTCTAGCTGGAACTCCTTCCAGTTCTACCTCATGACCACTTAATTTCTTCACAAGAAATTCCTTTTCTAAAAAGGTGGCATGCTGAGAAACAAAATACATTTTGCTCCTCAGTTAGGTAGAAGATATTTCCTTACTAATGTTTGGGATATCCCGAAAAACTTACACAACTGACCTTGCCTCGAGCTTGTCCGGATTTTGCTTTTCACCATAGGCCGGACAACCCCATATCTTAACTCGTTTAAGACACGGTCTCTTCCCATACCATATCTCATATGTAGTGGTAGACCCTGATTTGGATGGAACCCCATTCAATAGGTATGCAGCTTCTCAAGTGCATAACACCAAAAAGGAAACAGGTAACTCATCAATACTCATCATAGAGTGCGCCATATCTCATAGGGTGCGATACCTCCGCTCCGATACACCGTTGCGCTGTGGTGTATACGAAGGAGTAAGCTGAGAGAGAATCGCATTCTCCTTTTAGAAACTCTAGGAACTCCATACGCAAGTATTCGCCTCCTCGATCACATCGTAGGACTTTAATACTTTTACCCGTTTGGTTCTCAAAAGAACCAACCTTGGAATTTGTAGACATGGGACCATATACATCATCATCTATCTGTCCCAAGAGTTCACTAACTCTTTTTCTGTTTCCAGTAAACGGAGTATTGGTTATATTACCTTTGAGACAAGACTGGCAAGTATCATAAGATGAAAATTCGAACAGATTCTCATATTCATCCTCATGTAACTTAGATGGTCGTATCGCATTGATATGACCTAGTCTACAACGCCTCAAGAAGGATTCGTTCATTCCTGAACTACTCCTCTTGTCTGTGTTCTATATACTTTGAACTGTGGTTTGATTTAGAACGTATATGCTATTATATAACGTGCCTGATCGAATCAACTCTTGATTCAGGAAAATGTTCACAACATTATCCTCCAATACAGAATTATATCCTTCTTTAACTCGGTAAAGAACATGATGTAATGTTGTATAGCAGGTTCGGTATGTAATAACATTTATTCAGAATCAATGTATTAATACAAGGTGATATCTGCCAACTGATTTGGCTGCAACAATTGCAACATTCTCTAACACTTAGAAACATATCACCCATTCTTAGTTCTCTGTAATAAGAACACCCGAAGAATATGCATCAACATGTACTTTCTTCAAATTGGGTGGCATGGGAATCCGGATATTCTCATATTTCCTGCTCGGACTTATAACAGTTATAAGATTGAGCGGAACCAACGTTCCCTAGCTTAGTATATTAAGTAGGTTTGGTCAATGCATCCATATTATTATCTTGATTAAGGCATGACATAGTCGCTACCAGGAGAGAGAGAGAATAAAACACTCTGCGTACGCTCTTGCAAGATTAGATTGGTTATTATTTTATCTAATCAGGATGGCTCCTACTGTTTTAATCAAATATTCCTTCAAACCCTAAAAGGTAAGACTAGCCGGGATTAATTACACCCTACAAGTTCGCTAATCTTTCAGCCAGGCCAGTGTCGGTACTTTGAGGGAGGTTCCCCGTGCTTTCGCACGAACATAATTAAAATAAACCTCAATTTCCTATGGGCGTAACCCCGTTAACACCTTTCTAGACACCTACTTGATCGGCTAATTGTAATGTGTAAAACTCTTCCACGAGTAACTCTTACTCGCAGTGGGTATCGGGATCCAACTATCTCATAGATGTTATGCAATCTCATTGCAAATTTCAACACTTGAAATTCTCGATAATATTTTACCCCTAGCGTCCTATGACCTTGACACAGGCCAACAAACCATAGTCCGCTAGTCAAGTTCAACCCGTACATTTCCTGATTGAATTAAACCCACCAGCACGACCCTTGACGCAGGCCAACAAAGTCGCACGACTACCCTAATCCAATCGCATCGTATGCAACAGATAAGCACTAGTTAGCTACCGCACACAGTGCCTTGACGCAGGCCAACAAACGTAGCACGAATACTAAGTAGTACTTATCTGAAATAACGGAAGGCTACGACAGGTTTTTAAGAAAACCCTTTGCGTAATGAACCTGATATCGTTGTAGAATCGAGTGATTTTGAAAAAGGAGTGTTTTTTGAGGCTTTTACTAGTTTCGCTAAAGAGGTCACTCTCGGTGAAGGGATCTCGGCTTTTTCCTTATCGAATAAGGTGCAGGATATTTCACAAATACCACTATACAAAGCAAAAACTATAGAAGCAATCAAAAGACAAACCGAGTGGGTTGTAGTATCTACTAGTTTCTCTAAAGAGGTCACTCCCAGTGAAGGGATCTCGGCTCTTTCCTTATCGAATAAGGTGCTGGATATTCTACAAGAAATACTGCTCTGCGAAACAAGAACTATAGCTACCAGTTTTTAAATATTTTTCTACAACATCTTTAGGTTTCTTTTAGTTTTATTTCATTAATCTCATTAATGAAGTCACATCTGTTATACTTCCTAAGCATCATATAAGAAACGAAAGTATCAATATTTATTATATCTCATATATATAATATAAGCATTCATCTCAGAACATTTCAAATGATCACATCACAGAATATCAGCAGCAGAAGAACCACATATGAAATATTGGATATACTAGGAATTCTCTGTTTTATTTAAGCCAGTAAAAACACGGATTCCACGGTCGTGATGAATAGCCAAACCCACATCCCTAGACCCCTACGAGAGAGTCAAGCAACCCTACCAATTCTAGAGTTAGGAGCCCCGGTCTCGACTCCTCGAGATGGTCTCCCACTGGACCCTAGAACCCGGTTACTTGTGCTCCCCGTCTTGGGTCTATCCTAATGTGGAAAAGTAAATAATACACAATGGTGACATCATCCTCAACCCGGAAGTGCCCCAATAAAAGAATATTACATACAATGAATTTTACATGAATGAAAATGAAAAACTCTCATCTCACATAAAAAAACCCGGCTATTCAAAACACGACGATCCAAAATAACATATCACAGTAACGCATAATATCACATGTCATCAACGTAAGTAAATATGCGTATCCCAATTGTCGTTGACATATAGCACCGAAACCGGCGATACACCACATATTACACTTACGGTCGCAGAAAAGAAAGTGAAAACTACAGCAGTTGAAATCCACAACCACCTTAGACATCATAAACCCAACGTATCACATACTTTGGATTTCATGCCCAACCAAATGAATTCCGTAGACATCACATGCCTAACAATTATAAATCCCGCATTTTAGTCTCCATATTGAAAACACTTTCCAATAACCTTTCGGGTAATTCAACAAGATTCCCGATAACCTGATCGAATGCTCGTCGAAAACTTTATTAGATGGCCGCACCCCCGATGCCGTCGACGAAGTGTACTAAGACGAAACACCGCTGTCGCGAGCACCCTAACGGATGCTTTTGGCGACGGGGTTCTCCTACAGTCACTTGGTCGGGGCTATGGGACGTGGCTATCTAGTAATGTTACCCGGCGAGTATCCGCGTACGCTACGTAATTGCGATGGATTTTTGATCAACATCAAAATCCCGTGGCAACCGATCAAATGAGACTAAACGGCTAGATTTATAAAATTCAAACTATTATCTCATAACCAATTATGTGGATTCCAAATATTGTATCATAATCACAGATAGGTAGGCGAAGTTAGATAATTCGATCGATACAACAAATTCCTAAAAATTCCCAGAGAGCTCAACACTTGAGCACAGTTAAAGTTAACCAGAGACATGCTGCAACACCTACGGACCAACAGCTGAAGGGCCCGACCCAAGCCTCTCAAGTGGCGCCGCGGATCTGCCGCCAAAACCATGTTTTGGCCGCGGATCCGCCGTCACTTGGACGAGTTAGGGTTTCGCTCTTCAAGTGGGTCCATAGAATTCCCTGGATGATTTTCTGAGTATTTTTAACATGGAAAAATTCCACTTTTGGAAAAATTTCCAGAAAGGCGGTCGTTTTGGAGTTTCGGAGTTCGATCGGATATTAAACTTCGTCTAGACAACGCCTAATGCTCTAGCTTGGCTTAGATACTACTGTAGGGTTAGTTTAGCACCTTAGCAAGATTTTGGCAAGCATCAATCATGCAACTTTAAAATTTTTGGGGTGCTAAACCAACCCTTCAAGTAATCGAACTAGAGAATCAGGGTTAAACATGATATATAAACTTTTTACATCTAAGTGAACAAGGAATACAACCTTTGTAGACCGGTCCTTCACTTCAATATCTCCGTGTGGTAGTCCCTTCACTACGGTCACGAACTTCCGGATTCTAGAAAGGCTCCAATGAAGAAATGAACAAGCTTGGTTCGAAATCTTCGAGCCCGAAGATGATCTACGTCGAGGAGACACTAGCTCATGCTCTCTCTTCACTAATTGTGTAGATTAATGAAGCAAACACCCTAAACTAAATGGCTAATAGTATAGGATGATGAAGTAGGAAGTGGGCTCAGTTTAGATATATTTTTCTCACAAGTTATCATCACTTTTACAAAAGCTAGAAAGCTTGAACGAGGAAGAAGAAGATGAAGCTCAAGTGATGAATGAATCCATGAGGTTAGAAATGCAACCATAGTTAGTGTATGTCATGCACTAACCATTGTAGAGACTTAACCATAGGTATGAGTTAAGGGTTGGGTTGAAAAATATCTTAAGCTAGACAAACAAGTGGACTAAGTCAAAGTTTTTCACAAGCTTCTCCAAGCTTCAACCATGACTCATTATCCAAATGTTTGAATTACTTAAAACAAATAAAACCCTAACTTAACCCTAGCATGGTTTGAGTCTCATACATACATGTTGCATGTGTAACCTAACATGACACAACAATATATATCACATATATATTTTGTGCAAAAAGAAAACAATACATTTAACATATATCACATATATATCAATGTATCATTAAGTGAGAAAAGAAATCTTAAGTGGGCTAATATTAGTCAATGTAATTTAAAATATCAAATATATAATTATACATTAAATTATTAAATCAACTCTTGATTTAATAATCCGGCTATAATACATATAACCGACTAATATCAAATGAATCAACTTATCGAATCAACACTTGATCCGATAACCCGGCTATATCACATATACCCGACCGATATCACATATCGCGAGAATAGAATACGGTATCGCATACTCGTATTAATCTCGGTCCCGCACATATCGCATATGTGCTCCTACTCCGTTTCGCTTGATTCAGAAAACCTCTGTGTAGGACTCTAAAGATTCGTCAATACGCTGGCAGTAGGTGATGATCATATCGAACACCCACAAGCCGCAAGCGGTCTGCTAAACGTAACGGTCACCCAGGTATTGAGCGATCAGAAGATCAACAAGCAAGCCTGCTCATACTCCTGCGAATCCAATCAGTAACACTACCGTACAGTCCGGTCTCTTCATTTGATATGTCGCATATCACAGCCTGGGGATGGTATAACGTCAGACCCCAATAGCCTGGTAAGTCATGCCGATACAAGGTCCATAACGGTTCGAGAAACTACTGGTAACACTTACCAGTAAATCTCAGCAACCCTGGCCAGGGATTTCCTGTTCTGGCCAATCGAGCATAGCGCAACATCAACTCCCAATACCGGGAGAGACGAAACCCCTCCTATCGCTCATTGCCTCCATGTGACTCAGGACTGTACCCAAAAGCCACAATTTTGCACGATCTCTTGACCATGGTAAGGTGGAAATCAAAGCACTGTGGGAATCACATAAGACTCTATGACGATCTCGGGTCTACAGACTAACTTGTACCAGTGTCACCAGAGAACTGCTATCCGACGATAGGTATAATACCATCTAGGAGTTCTCGGCGAGTCCGTCCAGTATTCCTAGTCTCCACTTAGCACCCGTATACCTTCTCTGATGTCAAATACTAATGGATATGGGATCATCCATCGCCCATCATATGGGTCAAGAAGCACATACGCTAGTATACTCTGGAGTATCGATACCATGTCTTGATACTCCCACGACTAGGAACATTTGAAGGATATACTTATCGACTACCATGTCCCCACTAGTATGATCTGCATCATAATCCTGGTAGTCAAGTAATCATCCTAAGGGCTTTATCAATATATGATCGCAAAACAGTATTTGTTTACATGTTAAGATAAAGTGCAACCAGATAGCATACTATCATGTCGAGCAAGAAAGTCCTCCCTATATATATCCAAGCATCCACCACAATATACATCGCATGTACAGTAATGGCCTTTAGGGCATACATATAACTAACAGTTGTAAGTTGAAAGGGGGAGGAAAGAGGAGATGGAAGTTGCCGGTGAGGATGCGGTGGGCGGGGCTTGGTTTGTGGAGGGAGAACGAGAGAGAGAGAAAGCAATTAAGAGAGATGAAGAGAACGAGGGAGAGATAGTGAGAGATAGCGGTTAAGGGTTTAGAGAAGTTAGGCGAGGGGATATCGAGGATCGCTGGCGAGTGGACGAGGTCGTCGTGGCCATTGGGGGAGCGGGCCTCGTGGAGACGTCGGCGGGGGAGGGGGGAGAGGAAACGAGATGAGACGGATAAGGAGGCGGTTAAGACGTGGCGCGGGTCTTGCGGCAACGGCACGAGGAAGGAGGGGGAACGTTGGAAAAAGGAGCGGGAAAAAGAAGAAAGGTAGTAGCAGGTCGGGTTGGGTTCGAGTCGAGTTGGGTTAGATTAGGAAAAATAATAATTAAAATAAATAATAAATTATAAAAATTATAAAAAATGTGCAAAAAAATACTCGGAAAATTCTGAAAAAATAACGGAAAATACATACACGGAATTAGGGATTTACACACACAACACACACGCACTCAGGGGACCCACGAATTTGCCCCTAAAGCGTTAAATTGTGGTCTCTTCCCCTCTTGGGGTTCTTGAGGTTCGAAATTGTTGGGTTACACTAACGTCCTGGCCATCATCCGTGGCCGTTTGCGGAACAAAATTTTTACAACGGGTGAAACTTGGCGCTAGAATAACTTCAAACCGGATCTACCATAAACCTAACTAACAACTAAAGATGTTCTATCTGCTATGATAGAGATTATACCTAAAGAAACAAATCCTTCGGGTCTTCAATCCTCTCTTCTAGCTCCTTGAAGGATATACGGATCGTGTTTGATCGACGGTCTCCTCGCGTCAAAGATGATCCATCCGAGAGTGTGTGCTTTGAGCTCCTACCTCCAAAATGAGGTAACTAGGGTACTTAGAATGCTAAACTAAGTAGCCTAGATTAAGTAGAGAGTGATGATGGATTGCTTTGTCTCACTAACCCTAGGTTTCTCAGCTCATGAGACTTTTAGGGTTAGAGCTAGAAGAAGAGAGTAAGGAGAAGAAGAGAGTAAGGAGAAGATGAGAGTGTGAAGTGAGCCTAGAATGAAGAAATGGCTAAGTGTTGTGAACTAATAATGCAAAGCCCAAAATATCTTAAAGCTACACAAATATCTAATATACCATCTTGTATCAATAATTCACAACACATGAAAATATCAAGCATACTCCAATAGTAAACAATGAGTCATACCATGAGTCACCAAGTAGCCATGCTTCATTTAAAGCAAATGAACATCTCATTTCTCCACCTCATTAACCATTAACAAAAATGGTTTAAACAAATAATGAGGTGTCTTCTTTTAGAAGCATCTTGCACAATTACAAGAATGCCCCTCACAGTATATATATACCAGTATCCGTATTCCGAAAAATATGAATATAAAGAGACAAAATAATCCAAGAATATCCGGCTTAAACTAAAGCCCACTAGTATTATCCGCCCGAACTTCACATGCGCACAAGTACACGTATGTGATCAAACACCTGCCGTAAAACCATACGGCCTCTACATCGTTTCGCCCGAAGCAGGGAAACCCTCTGTATGAGACTCTAAACACTCGACAGTACGCTGGCAGTGGGTTTAACCACAAGCACGTCAGCGGTACTAGCTGCACGTAACGGCTACCCAGGTATTGGTCGAAAAGGAAAGCCGACGAGCAAACTCATCTGGATCCCTACAAAGCCTATCCGTGACAATATCCGTACAGTCCGGTCTCTTCGTCTAAGAGTATCGCATACCGGTTCTAGGGTGTGGTAAACGTTAGACCCTAATAACCCGATAATTCCAGGACCAATTGTCACGACCCGAAATGGCACGTGACTGGCACTTGAATCATGTGAAGTCTATAAGACCCCCACCTAATTCAAGTAAACCAAAAGCCCAGAAATCTAAACCATTTTTAAAGAAATGAGTGAAGAAAACTTGTTTTAAAGCAAGTGGTTTTAATAAATAAGTGGCATTAAACATTTAAAAGCAACGTTATATTTTTCCCGAAAATTTCGGCAGAGTCTCCTTTGTAAATACTGGTCCCAAACGGGTACAACACATGAAATATATATAAATGATGAATAAAGGCATCCCCAAGCAGGAGCTAGCTCTACGCCAAAAGGCAGAAACCACCACACAAGCAATATAATATACAACGCCGAAGGGCAAGGATCAAAACTCAGAAGAAAACCAATGTCATCAAGGAAACCAGAAAACCATAATAATACAAGCGCGCGACTCTAAGGTCGAAATAATACACATCTGGTCTTCGAAGTCTATCAATAATACAAGTCTGGTTGATGGAGTTTTCTAGATACAACTGAATAAATAAAAGTACTGTGGTCGTCACGATGCAAGTGAACCCACCTACCAAAGCAATCACCCAGAAAGAAGCTGTGTGCCAGTAAAGCCGCCAATAAAAACCTGTACGGCAAAATCTGCAAGAGACTGTGGCACAACGGGGGTGAGTTGCCAACTCGTGAGTAGAAAATATCACAGAGCAGAAATTGCGTGTATGACTCTATCTTAGGTCATACAATAATAATATCCTCAATATATAACCATGAAACCATCTACACATAAGTGTAGTATCAAGTGCTCGTGTAAGTGCCCCAGGTAGCAACATATCATATATATGATATATGAATGCATGAAAACAGAATACAACTGAATGAGAAAACTGTTTTCTTATCTCAGTGAGATTTATGTATAAAAATCGAAGTATCATCGATGAAATCAACAAAAAGTCAGTGTCTAGCATCGACACAAAATATATATCTCGCTATCTCAATATCTCAGGCTCCGGCAATCCGGACTGGCCCGTATCATCAAATCTCAATATCTAGGGCTCCGGTAACCCGGACTGGCCCGTAACATCAAATCTCAATACCTCAGGCTCCGGCAATCCGGACTGGCCTATACTCCGATCGGTATCCTCCGGATATCCGTCGAGTCACAATAAAATCACCGGTCGGTAGTGCTTCCCTGCCAGGCTCAACGCCATCATCTGCGACCATCTTGCCCCGGGGTACCGCACCGGGTCTACCATGCACCTACAGACGGTTCCTCCTCCTCCTCGAACCGGGTGTATGATATCGCTCAAGAGCCGAGAAAACTTATGGTGGATGTATCTCACGTTATATCACGAGAAAACCGCACTTTTTGTCTTTTGAAATGAAAATGAGTTATAAAATCTTGCGGTTTCTCCAAATCTAGAAATCTCATGGAAAATCCGAAATCCCAAAATGAAGAGCCCATAATAGTAAATACCGGGCTCCGGCAATCCGGACTGGCCCATAACATCGCATGGTAAATGAATACATAAATATACATGAAATATCACAGTAATGAATGCAATATCTAAATTAGCATAGTAATGATGTATCAGAACTATCAGCTAACAAGCGATATCAATAAAATAATATTCTCTAAAGTGTACGTGACATGGCAATTTCCGATGATGATGTGTGTGAGCCGGCAAGCAAGTGTACGTGGAGTATACGCATCATCGGTAATGGTGCTGGTGTCCTGACAGCATGGGTTCATAATAACAATAAAAGTACATTTAAACATCCAATGCGATGCGATATGAACAACATGAGTATACAGACCGAATAATAAATGCAACAGTAAGGAATCTACATTAAATATACGAGTCATACAGTTATCATTTGAAATAACACGAATCGTGGTGTTAGAAAATAGGGCTACGGTGTTTTTACGAAAGATACGTCCTTTGAAATATCTGTAGTACCCCTTGGCCTGTCTTTAAAATATTCACGATTCGTTGGTTTTGGAAGTATGACTCGAGCCCAGTCTAACATCTACTAAGTAAACTACATGACTAAACTAACATACTAATCGAAAAGGTAAGGAAAACCACCTAAGTCTGAGTCGATATATATGTATATAATAGTCGGTGATCCCGCCTCAATAGTGTCATGTACGATACAGTATATAATATGACATTCTCGAGTGAAGAGTGCGGATCAATCATCATAAATATATCTCGTACGGTAAATCCATCGAACGACATCCCAAATCTGGGTACGGGTCGAATATCACATTTATCTCATTATTCATCTGGTATTCTTATCATCATATCCTGAATTTGGGGTACTGATAGTACATTCCGATACCTGTATGAAAACGCATCGCCTAAAGACCCGCTATAAACTTATGTCATATCTCATAATACGAACCAAGTCACATCACCGATCTCGTGGTATCATGCCAATATCATCGACTCATCTCCAAGTATCATATACTATCCACATCATCCGTATATATGTATACATATATACATATACATACATACATACATACATGCATACATACTCACATACATACATACATACTCACATACATGTGTGTGTGTGTGTGTATCCCCATATACGCACAAGAAAATAAAATTTATGTAAGTGTGTGTGTGCGTGTACCTTATTCTAGGGTTTCGCGACTAAAAACTAGCTAACGATACTATCATCCAAGTATACTAGAATTTAACCCATGATCTTCTAAGATCATACTTGCTAACTATCCATGTTTCACATAACAAATATTCATATATAAATATATATATCATAGGCTACACTACGAACTGCGGGGGTGCTACATGCCATCAACCTGACTTCCCCCGTAGATACATATATACTCACCTGGACGCCTCGGCTAATCTGGTCCGATTTCAGCTCTGTCATCTCCGCGCAACATCCGACGCCTCTGCACCCGATCCTAGAAACGTACACAAGAAAATAAGGGAATAAATATATATATTCACGGACACAAACAAATACAATTCCACCACGCGCACTAACTAACGCGCGCGCATTTGGTGCACGAAACGCGCCGCGACAACGCTGCAAATCACCACTAGGGTCGCAATACATGAAAATCACTAATTCTAGTACCCACTCATACCAATTGCACATTCACAATACTTTAAATATTATATGGAAAAGGTTGTAAATCACCAAAAGCTCAAAATAATCAAATCGTTTTACTTCCAAAAACCTAGTAATCCATAATTTCCCGTTTTAGCACAAATCTAAATGTTTTAGCAATTTTAGTGGCCATAATGCTCACTAAATATCTTAACTAAGTCGCACAAAGCATTACCAAAATTTTATCTCACCAATTTATTTTAGTTCTAAAAAACCTAGTTTGCAAAATAGTTTGATTAGAACAATTTACAAGTAACAATTTATAAATTAACAACTAGATTACATTTTGCATTCCTTAATATATTAAATTACCCATTGTAATCACGATTAAGTGATAAACCCTAACTTGAATTTCAAACTCCATCTCTTTAATTCACAAACTTGCAAACTAGAACCTTAATAATAACTAAGTTAGCTTTAAACAATTAACTAACAAATTAAGTGTTGGGTTAAAATTTATACCTCACAAACCATGGATCTAGCATGTTAACATAGCTTCCAAATTGGTTCTCTAGCTCCAAGATCCATGCTTGAATGGCCAAGAAATAATGGGTAAGGATTGGATTAGGAGTTTGTGAGGTTTATTTTGATTTTTTGAAGAATTTTGTGAGGGTTTTTGAAGAGAAAATGAGGTCAAGAATTGGGGGGCTGTTGGTTTCGGCAGTGAGTGAAGGAGGGGTGTGTGTGTGGGGTGGGGGGAGGAGAAATCTCAAAGTCAAAGAACGCCATACACACATATAGAAAGCCCATACCTCTTTCTTTAATCTCTTCACTTATTTCTTTATCTTTTTTTTTAAAGGAAGGAAGTGGGGAATTTGAGGAGAGGGCTGCCAAGAATTTCGGCCAGAAATTTTTGAGGGGAGAGAGAGAAAAGTGTGTGTGGAAACTTCTCCAATTTTTATTTCTTTCAACTCATTTCTTAATTGTTTTGTTTTATTTTATTTTCTAGTTTAACTTATACATGAATTTTCTAGAATCATGGAGACACATTTAAGAATGGAACGAGCATGTTACAAACTTGTTTTCAAGTTGTCATGGTTCACTAAAATATAATTAACCCATTCCAAATTGTAAATATCAATAATTAAATGTATTAGTGAAGCCTTAAAATAATATTTAAAATAATTAATTACGGAAAATATTTTAGTAAACTAGAAATTTTATAAGTGACCCATTAAATACCAAATACTAGCAATTACATAGCTAGAATAGGTATAACTAATTTTATGTTGAAAGATAATTATATCATGATTTTTACGGAAAACACCAGTTATTTTACCGATTATCCGAAATTTCTCCTAAACGATTTTCAAAACGTTACACCAATCTTGGAAACCACCGATCAACCTATCAGTAAATCCCAACTGTCTTGGTCAAGGTCTTATGGTCCTGGTCAATTAAACACAGTGCGATATCAACTCCCAATACCGGGAGAGACGAATCCCTGACAATCACTCACTGCCTCCATGTGGCTCGGGACTGTACCCAACCAAAACCTGTTTGCACGACTTAGTGGAGCCGTGGTAGGGTAGTGATCAAAGCACAGTGGGAACTTATACGAGACAAATGACGATCTCAGGTCCAAAGACTAACCTGTACACATGTCAAAAGAGAACCGCTATCTGACGATAGGTATAATACCATTTAGAGGTTCTCGGCGAGTCCGTACAGTGTACTCACCCCCAGTGAGCACCCGTATACAATCTTAGGTGATCACACCAACGGTTGTGGGACCAACCACCGTCCCTCGTCGGGATCTAGAAACGTACACGCAAGTCTACTCTGGAGTATCGATGCCCGATCTCGATACTCCTGTGACTCGGGACATTTAAAGATGTGCTTATAAACTATCCAGCTCCCACAAGTATGATCACCATCATAACGCTGGTAGTCAAGTAAGATCTTACGGGCTTTATCAACGTGTAGTCGACATATATAACATATGTACATGTTAAGATAAAGTCAAACCATAACAGTATACTACTGTATCATGTCTTTATCAATATGTGCAAGCTGGATAAAACATCAATAGAAACAAATACACATATCCTGATAAAGACAACTCAAATAATATATTATATAACTGAGCAAGATTGTCCTGTACATACATATCCCCAGCATCCACATGTATACATATACAATAATGGCCTCCAGGACATACATATCCAACAATCTCCCACTTGTACTAAAGGCCAGTAATTGGCGTATCGAATACCCAACATCTGCACTAAGACCAGCTGCTGGCTTACCGCATACCCAACATCTTAAAAAGTCGCTCGAACTGCGCTTGAGGGAGGGCCTTTGTAAATGGATCCGTCGTGTTCTCTTTTGTATCCACTCTCCGGACCTCGATCTTCTGGCAATCTATGATCTCTCTGATCAGGTGATACCGCCTTAAGATGTGTCTGGATTTCTGATGGGACCGTGGTTCATTCGCTAAAGCTATAGCCCTATTGTTATCGCAATACAAAGGTATTGGATCAACAATGGACGGAACTACCTGAAGTTCAGTAATGAACTTCTTCATCCAGAACGCTTCTTTTGCGGCATCGTTTGCAACAATGTATTCAGCCTCCATCGTCGAGTCTGCGACAGTGTCCTGTTTAGAGCTCCTCCAACACACCGCCCCTCCGTTGAGGGTAAACATAAAACCCGAGACAAACTTGTTGTCATCATTGTCACTCTGGAAGCTTGAATCGGTAAAGGACTCGACTTTTAGGTCTCCATTATCGAAAACTAAGAACATCTCCTTAGTCCTTCTCAGGTACTTGAGAATGTTCTTCACTGATGTCCAGTGGTTCTTGAAAGTCGACCCTAGCACCACCATGAGATTTTAGTAGTATCAAGCATGCCAAATTTTAATTTTTATTAGGTGCTAGGTTAGACTATACAAGATCTTTACTAGAATATTAGGGTTAGCTATAAAACCATCAAGAAGGGAAGGAGGTTATACCCTTGTAGATCGTGTCCTTCTGCTCCGGGTTGTTGTCCACGCAACTCCACTAGGCTCCTCTTCAAGATAAAAGAACCTCCTTTGTGATCTTCACGCCAAAGACGATCCACCCGAAGTCCACTAGCTCAAGCCAACCTTTCACTAATCTCATTAGTGAAGGCAACACTCCACATCAAATTGCTAATCTAATGTGAGATGGTGAAGTAAGGGTTTATTTTGCTCACTAGGGTTCTCACAAGTTCAATGATTCACATCACATGTGAGGGTTTGAACTTGGAGGTGAGGTAAAGAAAATTGTAGAGAGCAAGAGTTCATGGAAATGGCTAAGGCATCAAGAATGAAAAATGATAAGAGTAAAAACTCAAAATGGCTCTCTCTTTCCTCACTTATTCAAGCATGAAATAAAATTGCAATTCTAAATTGCAACCATGCTTGAATAGTGAGTCAAGACCGATATAATATAATAAAAACCCATGCCTTGCCCATTCCACAAATATCTCCACAATTTACACCTCATTTTGTATTTTCTAAAAATATAAAATAGATGCCATGCTTCATATAATATATATATATATATATATATATATACATATATCAAATATACATATATTAATATATATTAAGAAACATAATTAGTGAGCTAATAATATTAGTCAAGATATAATTATATCATATATAATATATATCACATTATTAAATCAACACTTAATTTAATAATCCGGTTACATCTTATATAACCGACTAATATTATTAATCTGAATATCACATTATCAAACCAACACCTGATTCGATAATCTGGTTATATCACATATAACCTGACCGACATCAGATAACTACCAGATTATAATACGGTATCACATACTCATATTTAATCAGGCTCACGCACATATCAACATATGTGCCCTACTTCGTTTCGCTTGAACCAGGAAACTTCTGTGTGGGACTCTAAAAACTCGTCAATACGCCAGCAGTAGGTGATGATCACATCAATCACCTACAAGCCGTCAACGGTACTAGCTAGACGTAACGGTTACCCGAGTATTGAGCGATATGAAGATCAATAAGCAAGCTCATCCACACTCTCCATGAAGCCAATCAGTAACACTACCGTAAAGTCCGGTCTCTTCGTCTGATATGTCGCATATCATGTCTAAGGATGGTAAAAGTCAGCCCCCAGTAACGTGATAAGTCATGCCGATTGTTGAAGTCGAAAATTGCACCCCGGTTGACCAAGTCAAAGTCAAACTCAACCCCAAGCCAAACGGCCCCATGCCCAGGTCGAGTCCGAACATGGAGCGGCCGGCCCTCCCCCATGCCAAAATGAAATCATGTAATAAATAATTTTTATGTATTTCTTTATGCATGAATGTAAACAAAATGGGCATAAAAGCCAAATTTTTGTAAGCCCATGGCTTATGTGCAAGAAGAAATGGCACATGAGCCATGGGATGGGCAAAATGCCATTTTGTAGAGCCCAAGGGGCTATATGTAAATATGTAAGCCTATATAAGACAACATGATGATGAATAAAAAAGCACACTTTTCATTCTCTCAAAAAACCTAGGGTTTGTGTCTCTTTTCCCTTTCTGAAGGTTCTAAACCTTCTTCTTTCCTTTGAAATTAAATCAAGAGTTTTACTCTTTCTTTTCCAAAACTAAATAGTTTTTCACCATAAAACCCACAAAGGGGAACTCAGATCTGCCATCAGATCTCAGAAAGGAGAGATTTTTAAAATCTCATATTTCTTGATCTTCAAGATCCGGCCAACAAAGGAAGAATAAGGAGACCCATATCTAGAAACCCCACTTTGGGGAAGAACTAGGGCTCAAGGGGAGAAGCCTATCATCAGCTTCAAAACATCCTAGGAGTTCAACTCCTCATACACACACACACACACATACAAAATAATAAGTGCTCCTTTCTGAGAGTACAACTCCCATTGCAGGGACTAAGTCCCTTTTAGCGCGCGAGCGCCCACGTGGAGCGCTAGCGCTCTTGCGCTCAGAGCGCTGGCGCCCAAAGCGTTCAGAGCGCTGGCGCCCGAGCGCCCACGTGCTGACACGTGGAGCGCTAGCGCTCTTACGCTCCGAGCGCTAGCGCCCACGTGCTGACACGTAGAGTGCTAGCGCTCATAGCGCTAGCACTCTTGCGCTCAGAGCACTAGCGCTCAAAGCGCTAGCGCCCAAGCGCCCATGTGCTGACACGTGGAGCGCTAGCACTCAAAGCGCTAGCGCTCTTGCGTTCAGAGCGCTAGCACCCGAGCGCCCACGTGCTGACACGTGGAGCGCTGGCGCTTTTTCCCCACGCATCCTTTGGATGCCCTTTCCCTTTCTTTTTTTTATATATATGTATATATAAATATACACACACACACACATACTCTACAACACTCTCCCTCCCAAAAAAATTTTGGGCCGGGGTGCTGCCCCGCATCTCTCAAGGAGGCTGCTAGCCCCCTTGACCCCCCCAGCCCGCTATCCGGGTAGTGGGACCCCCGTAAAAACTCTGCGTGGTTCCCGATATATCCAAGCCCCCTCCAAAACAAAACACAACACTTCACATTGAGTTCGCATGACCAGTTTAACCCGTCAATCGGAGGTTCCCTCGCTCCAAAGGCGAGGGGTAATTAACGGCAGCTTAGTCCGCGGCTGCCGGAGATTCGGATCCCCACAATCAATAAACCCCGCCCTACCCTAAGCAAGGGGAATCTCTAGTACGCCTGACAAGCGCGCGCGTATTCCCATCTCAATGGGGTAACGAAAAACACTCTACACCGATGTCTGGCTCATAACGGTTCGAGAAACTACTGATAACTCTTATCAGTAAATCTCAGTAGCAGCCCTGACCAGGGACTTCCAGTTATAGCCAATCGAGCATAGCGCAACATCAACCCCCAATACCGGGAGAGACGAAACCCCTCCTATCGCTCATTGCCTCCATGTGACTCGGGACTGTACCCAAAATCCACATGTTTGCACGACTCCTTTGAGCCGTAGTAGGGAGGAAATCAAAGCACGGTGGGAGCCACACAATACTCTATGACGATCTCGGGTCTACAGACTAACCTGTACCAGTGTCACCAGAGGACTGCTATCTGACGATAGGTATACTACCAACTAAGAGTCCTCGGCGAGTCCTGTTCGGTGTATCCATTCTCTAATGAGCACCTGTGTACAATCTTTGATGTCACACACCAATGGTTGTGGAATTAACCATCGCCCTCTAAGGGACAAGAAACGTACACACTAGTCTACACTGGAATATCGATGCCCTGGTTTTGATATTCCCACGACTAGGAACTGATTAAAGGATGTACTTTTGGACCACCTTGGCACAACTAGTATGATCTCGTCATAATCCTGGCAGTCAAGTATATATCCTAAGAGCTTTATCAATATGTGAGAGCAAGATAGTAAAGAATATCAGTCAACATGTTAAGATAAAGAGTAACCAGATAGCATACTATCATATCGAGCAAGAAAGTCCTTTATATATATATATATATATATATATATATATATATATATATATATATATATATATATACAAGCATCCACTATAATATACATCACATGTACAATAATGGCCTCTAGGGCATACATATTCCTAACAGTTCTCACCTGGGTTCGACTGATACCGGCTCACTACGCTTAGCGCGTAAGCTACATCTGGTCTTGTAAATAGCATCACATACATTATAGATCCTACTGTCGAAGCGTAGGATATAGTGCTCATGCGAACCCTCTCCTCATCAGTCTTGGGAGACATCTCTTTGGAGAGGATGATTCCGTGCAATGCGGGTATGTTACCGTGCTTGGAATCTTCCATACTAAATCTCTTTAGTACGGTCTCTATGTACCTGGACTGCGAAAGTCCCAATAATCTCTTGGATCTATCTCTGTAGATTTTGATCCCCAGAATGTACGAGGCATCACCCATGACCTTCATAGAGAACTTTTGTGATAAGAACAGCTTGACCGATTGTAGCATAAGAATATCATTTCCTATCAAAAGAATGTCGTCCATGTACAAGACTAGGAATACGACAGCTCGTCCTATAATTTTCTTATAAATACATGGCTCTTCCTCGTTCTTGATGAAGTCAAAGCCCTTGACTGTTTCAACAAAATAGATGTTCCAGCTCCACGATAGTTGCTTCAATCTATAAATGGATTTGAGCAACTTGCACACCTTCCCGCTGCTCCCACTGTCTACAAAATCTTCTGGCTGATCCATATAAACGCACTCTTCCAAACTTCCGCTTAGAAAAGCCGGTTTTACATCCATCTGCCAGATTTCATAGTCATGGAAGGCAGCAATAGAAAGTAGGATCCGAATGGATTTGAGCATAGCCACTGGAGAAAAGGTTTCGTCATAGTCCAATCCTGGTGTTTGATGAAAATCTTTTGCAACAAGTTTAGCCTTATAGGTTTCCACCTGCCCATCTACACCAATATTCCTTTTGTAGATCCATTTGCATCTAACGGGTTTCACCCCCGGTGGAGAATTTCCAAGGTCCACACTTTATTGGCGTACATGGACTCCATTTCGGATTGCACAGTATCCAGCCACTTATCAGAGTCCCTACTGATAATGGTCTGCCTAAAACTAGTAGGATCATTTTCTTCCACGATCAATCCTCTCGATCCCCGTCTATGAGAAAACCGCAGTATCTCTCAGACGGATAAGAAATCCTACTAGATCTGCGAAGTGGCTGAGGTTCGTCCGGGATTCTTGAATCCTTTGGTTCTACCAAATCCATTTATAGTTTGTGGTTCCAGAATTTCTTCTAGTTCTACTATGCTCCCACTAATTTCTTTTGCAAGAAATTCCGTTTCTAAGAAAACGATGTGCTGAGCAACAAACACCTTCTGTTCCTCAGTGCGGTAGAATATATATCCATAACCATTCCTTGGATATCCCACAAACTTACAAAGAACCGACCGTGCCTCTAGTTTGTCTGGTTTATGCTTTTTAACGTAAGCCGGACAACCCCATATCTTAAACCGTTTATGATATGGTCTCTTACCATTCCATAATTCGAATGGTGTTTTAGGCACTGATTTGGATGGAATATAATTCAATAGTCATGTTGCTGTATCGAGCGCAAGTCCCTAGAATGAAAGAGGCAACTCGGCGTTACTCATCATGGAGCGAACCATGTCCAATAGGGCACGGTTCCTCCGCTCCGATGCACCGTTGTGCTATGGTGTATACGGAGGAGTAAGCTGAGAGAGAATACCATTCTCTTTTAGAAAGCCCCGGAATTCCATACTCAAGTACTCCCCTCCTCT
Organism: Agapanthus africanus; assembly: GCA_030015575.1. Lineage (NCBI taxonomy): Eukaryota > Viridiplantae > Streptophyta > Magnoliopsida > Asparagales > Amaryllidaceae > Agapanthus > Agapanthus africanus. Next base: position 485,524,283 of record CM057347.1, on the reverse strand, counting down.
ATCAGATCGGAGAATCTTGATACTTTTTCCAGTCCGATTCTCTACTTTGTTCTTATATTCTTTGAATTTCTCAAAAGCTTCGGATTTGTGTTTCATAAGATACATATATCCGAATCTAGAGAGATCGTCAGTGAATGTGATGAAGTACGAGATCCCACCCCTTGCATGTATAGACATCGGACCACACACATCACTGTGTACGAGTCTCAAGAGCTCTGCCGCTCTTTCTCCGTGTCCGGTGAACGGAGATTTAGTCATCTTTCTCTTGAGACAAAACTGACAAGTTTCATAAGATGAAAATTCGAACGTATTCAAATATCCATCCTTATGCAACTTACTTAGTCTTTTCTCTCCGATATGACCAAGTCTACAATGCCACAAGTAGAATTCGTTCGTATCTGAACTCTTCTCTTGCGTGTGTTTTGTACATTGAAAACTGTGTTTTGATTTAGAACATATATACCATTACACAGTGTACCTTCTGCAACCAATACCTGATTAAAGTAAATGTTCATGATATTTCTATCAAGAACAAACTTATATCCATTTTTATCAAGTAAAGAAATTGATATGATATTGCAGACCATGGAAGGTACATAGTAGCAATTGTTCAAAATCATAATATTGCCATTTGGCAACACTAGGTGATATTCACCGACGGCAGCAGCATCAACTTGTGCTCCGTTCCCCACTCTTAGGGACATATCACCATATCCAACTATCCTACATTTTCTCAGTTCCTGTAATAAATTACAGATATGAGATCCTGATCCGGTATCTAGTACCTAGGAGGCAGGACTGACCGAAAAACAGTTCTCAATAACAAAAACACCTGAAGAAGACACAATAGTGTGTTTCTTCTTCGTTGGGGTCATCAATGAATTCATGCAATCCTCTTTCCCTTGCTCATACTCATGACAGCTGTCATAGTTTAAAGCCGAACCGACGTTCCCCAGCCTCGAATAAGAATTCGGATCAGTCAAGTGATACATTTTATTATCTTGATTAGGGCGTGAAATAATTGCTACCTAAAGAGAAAGAAAAGAAACACTTAGCGTGCGCTCTTGCAAGATTAGTTTGGTTATTAGTTTATCTAATCAGGATGGCTTCCACTGTTTCCTCAAATTCTTCTTCAAATCCTAAAAGAAGAACTAGTCAGGATTAATCGCATGTCACAATACTTGCTTAACCTTTCGACCAGGCTAGTATCGGTACTTCGATGGAGGTTTTCCAACGCTTTCGCAAAGTTCCTTAATTATATAACCTCTTTTCCCTGGAGGCGTAGCCCCGCTAACACTGTTCTAGGCATCTACTTGGTTTATAGTATTGATTGTTAAGTGAAGTAATCTCCCAAGAGTAATCCTACTCATCAGTGGGATCGGGATCCAACTATCATTGTGTGATGACCTAGATGGAATCCACTCGAGTCACCACACTCCAGAAGGTATGCTAAAACTGCAAGTTTCCTGTATATTTGAAACTCCCGATGTGGTTTTTGCCCCTAACAACTTATGAGGAGGTCAACAAACCATAAGCTGCTAGTCAAGTTCAACCCGTCATTATCTAGATTAGTGTAGACCCACCCGCACAACCCTTGACGAGGTCAATAAGGTTATACGACCGTCCTTACTAATCGCAACTCATGCTATAAACGAGAACTGCATAGCTACCGTACACTATGCCTTGACGAGGTTAACAAACGCAGCACGAATACTATGCATTACTCGTAGGAAATGACGGAGGGCTACAGCTGGGTTTTTGGCGAAAAACCCTTTAACGTAATGAACTTGATATCGTTGAAGGAACTAAGTAGTTTTGAAAAAGAGTGGTTTAGCCTCCGCTTTTAAAAACGTCTGGTTTTGAAGAAAACCGAGTAATTCACAGTATAAACTTTTGCTCAAGAGCTCTCTCCCCGTGAAGAGATCTCGGCTCTTGCCTCGTGGAATGGGGTGTTGGATATTCTCAACCGAATACCACTATGCAAAGCGAATGAATATAACTATAGTTTTTCGAAATTTGTTTCAACATCTTTTAGGTTTTTTTATTTTGCATTAATCAAAATTAATGCGGTCCCATCAATTAACCTATCACACCAGAAAAGAACGAAAATACAATGTACGTATATGCCATCCGCATTCGCCACGGGGCCCCGTCATGCACTTAACTAACGGCAGAGCGGGGGCTGGACTAGCGCGGATGTAAAACATATACAACATCTACTAGTATATATATAAATATATATAACATTCGTCCCACGCATGATAATAAGCAACATCACAGAATCTCAGCAAGCAACACATAATGGCGGATAATCTTGGAGTCTCGGGTTTCATTTGAGCCGCAAATAAAATCCGACGTTCCTGGTCGTGTAGATAGCCTGTGCAATGAAAACCTAGACCCCTACGAGCGCGGCAAGTTATCCGCCAATCCCAGAAGTGAGGCAACCCCAATCATCAAAGTGAATGGGTCACCCAGCACTCTACGGGATCCGGTAACTTGAGCACCCCTCCGTGGGTCATACTATACCCCCTACGAGTGCGGAGAATAGCCCGCCAATTCTAGAATGAAACCCCCTCCGTCTCAACGCCATGAGATGCGGACTTGTTGCTTTCTAGAACCCGTCTATTCGAGCACTCCATCGTGGGGTAAACCTAGTACATAAAAAAATATGTATAATGGTGATATCGACCTCAACCTGGTCATGCCCCAATCAAAAAGTATACAATCTGGCAAAGACGGCAGTCCATATATCGGACGCTCGCCCCACAATATCAAATGTACAAGTGAATCTTAACTGTACTACTAATATTGCACCGCAAGCTATCCACTACGAAAATCCAACCACAATCTCAACACAAACACAGAACATCAACGTGAATGTCATGTTCGTAAACCCGTCTAAAAGAACATATAGCAGTTAGACAAGTTATACGGCTCAAATGACATTTATGGTCGCAGATAAAAATGTATGTACTGAAACTTATTAAACAGTGTTAAAAATAACGACTTCGAAATACCCCGTATTGCCTCAAAACTCAAGATAACATAATATCCAACCTGGGCAAAAACAAACAACACCTGAAACCCTAATTCCAAGAGACAAGAACCCAGAACAAAACTAAAGGCAAATCCTCACAACAAAACCAGTGAGGCCGGTCCTTTTGGCCGGCCACAAGGTGATGGAATTGCCTCGTTTTTGTTTTGTGTTCATCTAACAACCAAAGGAGCACACTGCAATTGTTTTAAAAAAAAATTTAGAGCCTCTGAAAATTTCGACAGAAACTTGAATTTATCGTTTCATGTTTCGGAGTTATTTCGGTTTCGTTACTTTAATGTTGTTTAAACCTACTAGTATAGGGTTTATGGGCTGGCTCGGATACCATGTTGGGTTACACTAATGCCCTGACCGTCATCCGTGGCCGTTTGCGAAACAAAAATTTTACAACGAGTGAAACTTAGCGCTAGAATAACCCTAAACCGGATCTACAATAAACCTAACTAGCAACTAAAGAAGTTCTATCTACTATGATAGAAGATTATACCTAAAACAACAAGTCCTTCGGGTCTTCAATCCTCTCCTCTAGCTCCTTGAAGGATGTATGGATCGCGCTTAATCGACGGCCTCATCGCGTCAAAGATGATCCATCCGAGAGTGTGTGCTTTGAGCTCTAACCTTCAAAATGAGGTAACTAGGGTACTTAGAATGCTAAACTAAGTAGCCTAGATTAAGTAGAGAGTGATGATGGATTGTTTTGTTTCACTAACCCTAGGTTTCTCAACTCATGAGACCTTTAGAGTTAGAGCTAGAAGAAGAGAGCAAGGAGAAGATGAGAGTGTGAAGTGAGCCTAGAATGAAGAAATGGCTAAGTGTTGTGAACTAATAATGCAAAGCCTAAAATATCTTAAAGCTACATAAATATCTAATATGCCACCTTGCATCAATAATTCACAACACATGAAAATATCAAGCATACTTCAATAATAAACAATGAGCCACACAATGAGTCACCAAGTAGCCATGCTTCATTTAAAACAAATGAACACCTCATTTCTCCACCTCATTAACCATTAACAAAAATGGTTTAAACAAATAATGGGGTGTCTTCTTCTAGAAACATCTTGCGCAATTACAAGAATGCCCCTCACCGTATATATATACCCGTATCCGTATTCCGAAAAATACGAATACAAAGACACAAAATAATCCAAGAATATAATACTAGGATCCGGCTTAAACCAAAGCCCACTCGTATTATCCGCCCGAACTTCACACGTGCACAAGTACACGTATGTGATCGAACCCCTACCGTAAAACCATACGGCCTCTATATCGTTTCACCCAAAGCAGGGAAACCCTCTGTGTGGGACACTAAAGAATCGACAGTATGCTGGCAGTGGGTTTAACCACAAGCATGTCAGCGGTACTAGCTGCACGTAACGGCTATCCAGGTATTGGTCGAAAAGGAAGGCCGACGAGCAAACTCATCCGGATCCCTACTGAACATATCCGTGACAATATTCGTACATTCCGATCTCTTCGTTTAAGAGTATCACATACCGGGTCTAGAGTGTGGTAAACGCCAGACCCTAATAACCCGATAATTCGTGCTGATGCGGCTAAGGACCAATCCAGTAAACTACTGATCAACCTATCAGTAAATCCCAACTGCCTTGGCCAAGGTCTCATAGTCATGGACAATCGAACACAGTGCGATATCAACTCCCAATACCTGGAGAGACGAATCCCTGACAATCACTCACTGCCTCCATGTGGCTCGGGACTGTACCCAACCAAAACCTGTTTGCACGACTCAGTAGAGCCGTGGTAGGGTAGTGATCAAAGCACAGTGGGAACTTACACGAGACAAATGACGATCTCAGGCCCAAAGACTAACCTGTACACATGTGACAAGCGAACCGCTATCCGATGATAGGTATAATACCATCTAGAGGTTCTCGGCGAATCCGTCCAGTATACCCACCCTCAGTGAGCACCCGTATACAATCTTAGGTGATCACACCAATGGTTGTGGGACCAACCACCGCCCCTTGTCGGGGTCTAGAAACGTACACGCAAGTCTACTGTGGAGTATCAATGTCCGATCTCGATACTCTTGTGACTTGGGACATTTAAGGATGTGCTTATAGACTACCCAGCTCCCATAAGTATGATCGCCATCATAACGCTGGTAGTCAAGCAAGATCCTACAGGCTTTATCAACATGTGGTCCACATATATAACATATGTACATGTTAAGATAAAGTCAAACCATAACAGTATACTACTGTATCATGTCTTTATTAATATGTGCAAGCTGGATAAAGTATCAATAGAAACAAATACACATATTCTGATAAAGACAACTCAAATAATATACTATATAACTGAGCAAGATTGTCCTGTACATACATATCCCGGCATCCACATGTATACATATACAATAATGGACTCTAGGGCATACATATCCAACAGAAATATGTTGCTTGATAGCTGCAAGTTAATCACTACATCTATCCAATAACTACTATATACACCAGAAAGCTATGCAGGCATGTGGTAGTAGTTATGTGCTTGATATAATGATTATTTGATAAATGTATGCGTCATAAATTACAATTACAAGGGTAGCATTTTTTTTTGACAACTGAGCATCCCTGTGTAGCTCAGGGGTCCCATGACATACATCCACGTGCATCCAGGATCGAATCTGGACTTGCGCATTTAAGTAAAGAAAGAAAAAGGAGAAAGAGGAAAATACCCTGTGCGTGTGAAAACTCGAACACGAGACCTTCCATCCCGCACACCGATGCCACAACCAACTGGCCCATGAGTTATGGATATTACAAGGGTAGTATATGGCTCGTGTACATGAGAAGAGAAACTTGTAGTTTTCTGGAGATAAGAAGTTTCTTATTGCTTTTTGGGCCTACTGAGTTGGACACATTTCCAATTACCTTTTTCCTCAAATGCTATATTTATACAATGTTTTACAAATTATATGATAATTAGCATTCGCATAAGCTGAAGTTGCATCAAAAAGTTATCTTATATAGAAGAAAAAAGGCTCAATTCAGCCATGATTAGCCACAAATAAAGGGACAACACATTGAGCACCATTACTGGCATTTTTACCCAAAATATAAAATAAAACATAAAAAATAAAATAAAACATAAGTTGTATCATCCTCACGACTACATATATGTCTCTTTGTGAAGCCATGCACTGTATCTTCATGCCATGATTCATATGCTCTATAACAGCGACTCGATGGCGATGGCTTTATTCGAGGTTTGGACATTGAAAGCTGTTTCATTTGATGCGATAGAAAATACAATGCTCGTAGCGAAGAGAGAACTCGATACCGTGAACAATCTTAGGCTTCAGAGTTTTTACTTGCATCAAGTTGATGCTCCCCATGCAGCCCACAATCGATCTAGCAAACTGTGATCCACAATGGTGTGCTATGCTTTGGTTTCAACTGCCAACTTCTGTTAAAGCCTTAATTCCAAAAAACTACCAGATAATAATGGTGTGCTATGCTTTGGTTTCAACCGCCAACTTCAGTTAAAGCCTTGATTCCAAAAAAACTACCAAATAATTTGGCCTAATTTCGAAAAAATACCAAATTCTTGTTAAATACATAATAAACTACCACAAAACTTTCAAAAACTACACGACTATCACAAAACTTTCAAAAACTATAAAAAAAAACTACCCTAAATACATTAATTGCAAGAAACTGGCACAAAACTTTCAAAGCAGGATAGTTTGTCTTAGATTTGTGAGAATTTGACAGTTTCTCGTATCGAGGTAAAATATTTGGTAGGTTTTTTTGGAACTAAGCGATGGTTAAAACCAAAACGATGGAGAGAAATCAATAACTTCGCTACAAGAAAAAGTTCATTTCAGTATAAATCAAAGAGCTACTTGGAACACTTACCCCTAAAGAAAACTCATAACCAACCCTCTTGTTTTCTTTTTTTAGAAATCAACCCCTTTCATGGATGGAACTTGCTGCCTCTTGGAGAGCAAATTGATACAGTTAGTAACTCATAACTCAACTTGATGTGCAGTAATGGAACACAGCGATAGTGTAATACTGACCCCAGTTGTAAATCTGATATCAAACCCGCTACAATTTTGTTGCATGTCAACACCAATGTAGCACTGCAAGAACTCGGCGAGCGCATAAACGAAGTCCCTCCTCAAACTTGGAGCACCCATTTCGGAAACAACCATCCCTAAGAGATCACAATTATGGATGATATTATCGAAGAGTTTGATGTGTAATACAAAAATGGCCGACCATGGCATTATATCAACCTTTTCTAATTCATCTTTGATGCAAAACAACCAAATCACACGAGAATTTCTTGCAACCGCTTCAGGAAAGTAAGCACTATATATCAATGAAATTCTGAAGCATATCTCATGGTCTAACCGGACATTTGGTCCAACAGTCGTTTGTTGTGACATTTTTTTGGGGGAGTGGGTGGGTGGGGGTGGGGGTGGGGTAAACCGGCCATCTCGTGCATCTTTCTCTGTTAAAAGACAGAAACCATAACTTGATGAAGCAAAAGAATAGACCAACTCTTGATGGCCAGGTCGTCAACTAGAGAAAATACATATAAATTGATACAAGTTACAAGCGAAGAAAAGTATGAGAGATATAGGGCCGATTCAAATGCATCATCTAACTCTAATACAACCCTGCTTCCATTCTTCAATTTAGCCATATTCACTTTTTGAGCCCATTTTTAACTCGTTAATTCTTGACTGTCTAATGTCAAAGCTTGGGCTAACTCTTCATCTTCATGGACATTTTACAGTGAATACTGTATAAACGGATATCCACTTCAATCATCGACCTCGAGAATAAAAATAATTTATATATATTCTCATTTTCATGATGAGTAATTTGATCCAAGGAAACAAAGAAAATTACTTTTGGGTATTTCCTATGTGACGTTCTTCTCATTCCTGGTACTACTGTGGAAGTTCTTTATATCCACTCTTTCTTCATCCTACATTCATAAGTTCTTTAGATTCCAAATTCTCTCATTAAGCAAGCTCTAGCTCTATTAAATAAGACGTAATTTTGATCTTCACCTCATTATGAATGGTTGATCTATGAATTAAAGATGTTCACTTTGGTTTTCACCTTAGCATCACTATGAATCATCTACTCCGCCTTCATCTTATTAATCATAGAACCTTAGCGTTTGTCGTACATTATAATTAATTCCATATCTAGAACAACCTACTAAGAAATTGGAACATGTGAATGAACTTTAAATTGAAAGAGGAAAAATGCACGAACGCGCTAGAGAGGGAGAGGGGGGGTGTGGTAGGCATAGACAATTACTAGTGCGCGTACAATTATTAGTGCACATAGCATTTTTCAGGATATAAGAAACAGAAACAACTTGCTGAATAAGAAATCCAGGTCTCTCCTAAAACAATAAGCCTACAGGGGTACTATTTAATTAGACTGCCTAACTTTTAAGTGGGAAAATGGGTCTAAGACTGAATATATGTTGTAATATATATGAGCAAGCACGCCAATGTAGACATGTAGACATATAAAGTATTAGGAAAGAGCCTCCTATCGCTCACTCTCACATGCGTGCACGCGCACCAGGCAAGTAAGAGGTCTGAAAGAGGAAAAATAAAATCAACGGGTGAGGAAATGGCTGAAGATGTATTTCCAAAACCAGGTAAGAACCATAAGGTTCATGCTCACTTGCAACAAGAAGGCCATAATGATTAGGCTTATGCCAGTGTTTCATTATGTCATGTTAAAAAAAGGTGGTAACTTCTAGCAGTTGTGTGGTTGTGGGAAAAAAACTTCTCTACAAGGGCTTGTAGAGAAAATCTCGACAATCCTTTGGATGGGCTGTGAGATTCGTGCAAATCTTTTTTGCACTCTCTCTTCCCTTGCATGAATCTCAAAAAACATCCAAGGGTTTGCAAGAGGCATGTAGAGAAATTTCTCAACAAGCCCTTGCAGAGAAGATTTTTTTCGTGGTTGTGCGTTAGAAATTAACTAGCATCCTCTAAAGCCCTATAAATACCTTGCTTGTAAAAATATATTAATTCAAAGATCATTATCGTATCCAGATTTATGCATCCAAAAGCTTGACAAAGAAAAATCCTAGGCCTACTCAAAACAAAACATATCGAAGAAAGATGCAAATCAGTAATCTACACGAAAGTGCCAACCCAGAAGGCTTATTGGGAATGGTGTCAATTGGAGAATTCCTTCTAGATTCCGGCTTCATGCAGGCGAGTTGCAGCCTGCAATCCGAACTGAGGACGGGTTTTTGGAGTTAGCTCCCTGCTGGGGAATTCACACAAAAGGGAATGAGGAATTCTCAACGAAAAATTTTCGGATGACTGATCCATCTAATCCAGTTCATCTAATGTCCTTTTCAGGAGCAATATATTCAACCTCTTCACTTTAGTTTAGAGAACAGCACAAAAAAAAGTTTCAACAGTAAATTATTGAGAAGCAATGATATGACGTAATGGGCAGGAGCTTTAGAAAATTAGACCTATAGGATATTTACAATACTCGTAGAGCACTATGAACAATCGACAATCAATTTAATGATATTTGTTCAACAGCAACTAAAGATAATTTACCCTACACTGCTACACAAAACATACACCATACAGATGCATGGTTAGCATAAATAAGAGGTCACACTTGTTTGTTTCTGAGCACCTATCGTTATGCTAGCTGACTTCCGTTTGCTTTCTGCTTGTGCTTGAACTTAAAAGCATTCTTTTCTTGTGTCTTTAACCACTTAGCTTCTACTAACATCTAAGAAAGATTGACAGAGATTTCTAAGTAAGGACATTAAGGATGTGTGGTACAGATCAAAATATGGAATCAATGCTATGTATTAAAATCTAGAATGAAATAGAAAGAAGAAATGATGAGTTCATCTTTAAAATTCGAATAAAATCCACAATGGCATAGTAAACATAATACATAGTTAGTATTTGACAGACCATTCCATGTCATCTGCTGCCATCTCATAATAGTTGAAATACATTATCTTCCTAAAGAGAATCGCTATAGCTTACAAAACCAAAGCCAATTTAATAATCTCCAAGAATAAACTCCACATCTCTCAGAAATTCACAAACACCGGCACCATATACCATGAGGGGAAAAAATCCTTGATCTCCACAGAATCAAAGTAATTAGATGGTTAAAAGCAACATGTATTTATCACATCATCCACTTTCACTTTGATGCTGGAATTCTCTTATACTTCAATCTTCAACTATTATTACCTTTTGTTCATAAGCCTTTCCAAATGCATGATCAAATTCATCTAATAACTAAGAACTTATCCAAGGGATGCCATACTCAATTCTTATGATGACATTTCAAGTTAAGTATGAAACTGCATATATTACCATGATCAAAGCAAAATATGGAACAAAGCCTTTATTGTTGTTGAAGTGGATAACAAAAATGATGATTTGACCAAGAATTTCCGAAATGGCACAAATTATTGAAAGGAAACTAAAAAGCATTTCATCGAGGTACAGAGATCTCAATCATAGATAGTTTTCAGGATCGCCGTCGTCATCTTCTCTCACAACATAAACAAAACACACAAATCATGGTTCTTTGAATAAAAATGAGATAATGTAGCGGTATCACCAAATTCAGTTTATTTATTCAAAAGACAAAAAAGCAAAGATCTTTTCTTTTACCAATCAAATTCCGAAATGGCACTTTTTCGGTTACGGAATGTCCCACGGCTTGGGCTCGGGCAGGGCCACCACCATCCCCTCCAGCTCCTTATCGAGCACCACCTGGCAGCCGAGCCTGGCGTGCTTGTTCAAGATCCGGTTCCTCGAGCTCCGCGTGAGCACGTACTTCTCGTCGTAGGAAGCGGGAGGGAGCCTGTCGAGCCACTCCTGGGCGATGTGGACCTCGCACTCGCCGGAGCAGGCGTCGATGTCCTCGAGGCGGTGGGACGCTGGTTCGATGAGGTTGGCGTTTGTGAGGGCCTTGAGGAGGGTGTGGCCCGAGAGGCCGATGATGGGGTGCTTGTTTCCGTCGGGATCGATGGCGTAGAGGTGGACGATGCGGTCGGCGACCTTGGCGGAGGAGGAGGAGGAGGCGGAGGCGGTGGAAGTGGTGCGGGTAAGGAACGGGGACAGCCGAGGGAGGCGGCGGAGAGCGGAGAGGGCCATGGAATTTGGGGGAGGTGATCTCAATTTCTAGGGTTTGGAGAAAGGGGAGATGATGGGGGCGTTGTCTGTTTTACTGGAAATTGCCTTTTGAGATGGAGAGGGGTGATTTTGTAATAATTAATGGATACAGGTGCTAAACAGAGGGATATAAAGCCTCGTGTTACTGCGTTCTTTTTTCTAGAGATCAATTAAAATCTTCCATTCTGCGGTATTAAAATTCATGATTTCTGTTAATTTTAATTGTCTCTGGCTATTTTCGTTAAGATCCATGGTATCCTTATTTTGGGCTATTAACTGCACGTTTGTCGCTTCTTTCATTTATCAATATAATTTATTCAGAAATATTTTATTTATTTTTTTTTGCATATTCAGGTTGCAAAATTACCGGTTTATTCTAGTATTTGTTAACTATGAATAAGAATAAGACACACAATGATGATCATGGGAAACAATTAGCACTAGGAAGCGTAGAATGTAAAATCATATGTACATTGCATCTAATTTGCAGAGACTCTGCGCTTCATTTACACTAGCAGAGCCCTTCGTGAGGTGATTTACTCCATAATTACTTCAACGACTCCTTCAAAATGGAATAGATGAAACTGTAACTATTGATCCGACTCAGTTATGTACAAAGGATACAAATCACGTTCTAAAGCTTCTTACTCGGCTTTACGTTCTGCGGACCCTATTGTTCATACCTTTGTCCGAGTAAAAGAAGAAGTAACAAATTCTTAAACGATAGGCCTTTTTCGAGACAAAAGAGGCTTACGTATCTTCGACATGGATAAAGCAAAGTCTAGATTTCCATGTAGGGATTCTATTACAAAATTTCTCTTATTCGAGTTGATCGAGCGTTTGCTTTACCTCTAAACAAAATTTCATCACTGTAATTAAGCATTAATCTATAAAGCAATTTCTCTTCTTCTTTTCATCCATCCTTTCCATTCTCTAGTTTTAGCATATTACAACCTAAAAATGAAAAGAATTTTAAAGAAAGTTCAACTCAACTAATCGTGGGATAAGTAACTGAAGGTATTGAAACATCAAATAGATTTCGCAAGAAACCAAATTCTTAATTTTATATCATCACAGAAGGAAAATTGACTGCACTAGCCATTGAGGACAGCCACAACGGATACGCTTCACCATCATTTATATTTATTATTACTACTATTACTACTACTATTATTATAGAAAGCCAGATACCAATTTCAATCTTTTTTCCCTCTAACTTTCCACATATATTTCAAGCTCACTTTCTTCTTATTGCTGACAATTGCAAGACAGCCTCTCACTTTCCTTATATCGCGAGGATAATAGAGAAAATGTGCCATATGAGAGAATTTCCTCCTATGGTGTCGAAAAAATGCACGCTTCATAATTTTTTCAACAATTGGCATCCATCATCTCCATCTATCATCTAAGATATAGATTCACCAAATTTCATGTGATTCAATCATTTTTTCAACGTTGATTTAGTGGGTGCAAAATCAATGGTTTACCGACAAGAACTTTGTAGATTGTTAATTCAACAGCGAAAAAGTGATGGAATCATATGAAATTTGGTGTATGCATATCTTAGATGATAAAGATGATGATGATGTGTACCGAACGCCGGAAAAAATCGTAGAGGATGTATTTTTACGACGACACTAACGAAAAATCCTTTTAGTCTTCATTATTCTCATATTTATATATTTATATATAAAACGACTTCCAATTTTTTGTTACTCATCTAGGGAAAAATTTATGAAAACCCTCATTTTCAAAAATGTTCACAGTTGCAAAATTTCTTAAATAAACTCCAATAATGCACCTAAACTTTGGCGTGGAAAATTTTCATCTTGCGACAACCGTCTTACTGTAGCTATATTAAGAAATCATCACTTAATACGCTGTTCATTTTGCTTTCAAAAATATATACGGATGGAAACTTGAATTATCCATGCTCTTTTCTGGCATCTAACAAATAATTACATGGAAGTTAACTTCGTCATGGAAAATTTATAACCTGTGGCAACCATCTTAATGCAGTTATATTAGGATATCGTTGCTTAATGTTTTTTTTTGGCATCTAGAGGAAAACTATATGAAGACCGTCATTTTCAAAATTTTGTCATGATTACAAAATTTCGTAAATAAACTCCAATAATGCACTCCAACTTCAACGTGAAAATTTTTCATGTTGCGACAACCGTTTTACTGCAGTTATTAAGAAAACATTGCATAATGCCCTGTACATTTTGCTTTCAATATACCGATAGAAACTTCTGTGGCCCTGCACTTGCTGAAGGGACCTGCTAGTATTTTAATAAAATCCACATGAGTGGACAGCAGCAAATTAAATCCCTGACACCCAACTTCCAAACCGTGTTGCATCATACTTGCTAGGAGGGTTACATGAACCTCAAACTGCTTGAATATCTTAAAATATGAAAGAAAACCAAGAAATACAACTGCTGCTAAAATGACAACTTTTGCTCCGCAAATTTCTTAAGCATCAGAAAAGAACAATTGAATCATTTCTGAAACGCAACTGTACACTCTTATTAACAACCACGGCTTTCATGGTTGATAAAAATCATAATTACGAAATCAAAATGGCTTGAAGAACTCATCAAGAAATATCAAATACATCCCAACCAAGAGAATAAGAGATCATCAGAGGCTTATTTGATATAAATACTACAAAAAAGCTTCTAATGCAATGGTTGTCTAGAGAAGCATCGATGCTGGGTTCTCTACGTAGCCCTTAAATGCCTTCAACCACTCCGCGCCAATTGCACCTAAAAGGATCACCATGAATTTAAATATCATACTGATGCATAGCAAAATGAAAATGTTGACTACGAAAGAATGTATCATTTTTGGGCATGATGCTTTTACCATCAATCACACGATGATCGCAGCTCAACGTGACAGACATGAAGGAGCCAAACTCAAATTTATCAGAACCGGCACCAGGAATGACCCTTTTTTCCGCTGCTCAAACAAAAATTAATCGGTTAAATCAACCTATAGGATTTTCCTTGAAACATAGAAGAATACAACATAATCATCCATTGATAAGGTTACTTGGCATAACTAGTTCCAAAGAGAGAGGACATAACAGATACGACAGATTGAACCCAACATTTGGGAGCGAGTTAAATTATGACTCGAATCCGGACATAAGGGATGCAGACAGATGGTATGACTCGAATCCGGACATAAGGGATGCAGACAGATGGGCCTCAATCAAATTAGTATTTAATGGAAGTCATATAAATTTTTTAAAGATATATGCAGTAGCCGACTAATCAAAAGTTCCAGCCAATTTCATATGAAGAGTTATTACATAATATAAACTTAGGCTTATTTTTAAGAAACTCCCCTTTAGTTTCCCCATTTTCCACAAAACTACCATGTACTTTGAAAATGACAAAGAAACTACCATTTTAACGGTCAAGTTTAACACCGTTGACGCCACGCCGGCACCGTGTCGATGCCACATCAACAAAATTGCCACATCGGCAAAAAAAAGTTAAAAACCCAAAAATACCCTCCTCTAACTAACAGATTTCTATTAAAAAAAATTAAAAAAATCGACGATCACCACTGGCCCGCCCCGCCCCCGATAACCACTACCACCATCCCCCCGACCTCCATCTGCCGCCTCCTTGGATCACCACCACCATCTTCATCCCCCTCCCCCCACCGCCGCCATCGCCGGCCTGCCCCCACCCCGATCACCACCACCGTCACCATCCTCCCGACCTCCTCCATCTGCCGCCTCCTTGATCACCACCACCACCATCTTCTTCATCCCCCCTCCCCCCACCACCAGCGCCGTCACCATACCCCCGACCTCATGCATCTGTCGCCCCCTCCTTGCCTCTTATCATCATCACCACCACCACCACCACCACCGTCACAACCACTACCCCACCACCATCTTCTTCATCCTCCACCCCCCGATCACCATCACCACCACCACCACCAACGCCGGCCCACCCCTCCCCCGATCGCCGCCGCCGCCGCCGGCCCATCCCCAATCACCACCACCACCACCATCCGGACCTCCTCCATTTACAGCCCCCTCCTCTCCTCCTTGATCATTATCATTATCGACCATCCCATCCGCCTCCCCAGCCCTGCCCCACCCCCAAATTAGTAATTTATTTAATTAATATTTAACTTATTAATATTTAATACTTACTTAAAATAGTTGATAATGTTCTTATAATTGATTAATTGTATTACGAGAAGGGCAAATAAGTCTTTTTATATGGAATTTAACAGTGTTAAACTTGGCCGTAAAAAAGGGTAGCTTTTCGTCATTTTGAAAGTACATGGTATTTTTGTGGTAAACGGGGAAACTACAGGGAAGTTTCTTAAAAATAAGCCAAAAACTTAAGATCTAACTCCACTCTCACATTTCATTTTATTCATTTCTTTTCTCAATTGTGGACTTATAGCGTTTGATATATATATAGCTGATCCTATGAGATCCGGTCTCATTTCTTATTTTGAGGTCCACTTTTTAAACACACAATACGTCGTGTTTTTCACCGATCCACACCGGTCATCATGATCTACACATGTTATATAGGTTATGTATCAAATTTTATAAGATTTGGAGATCTCTAACCAATCTATCAAATAGACTAAAAAACAACGGCTTCACGATGCATGAAAAATAAGATCGCTTGATGAATGTGTTAGAGATCTCCAAATCTAATGAAACTTTATACATAACCTATCTAATCCAAGTGACCGGTACAAATCGGTGAAAAACAGAGAGGTTGAGTTAAAAGTTTGGCCTCAAAATAAGAAATGAAAACCGGCCTCATAAGATCATCTCTCTCTCTCATCTCTCTCTCTCTCTCTCTCTCTCTATATATATATATATATATATATATAGGGTAATAGAGGAAAGATGCCATAGGAGGTAATTTCCTCCTATGACGTCGAAAAAATACACCCTCCATGATTTTTCCGACGATCGGTACCCATCATCATCAATGTAATATGTGGATACACCAAATTTTATGTGATTCCATCACTTTTTCACCGTTGATTTAGTGGGTGCAAAATTAACGGTTTACCGACAATAGAATTTTTACATTGCTAATTCAACGGTGAAAAAGTTGTGGAATCACATGAAATTTAGTGTATCTATATCTTACATGATAAAGATGATAATGATGGGTGCCGATCGTCAAAAAAAATCGTGAAGGATATAGATATTTGATACCACCTAACGAAAAAAATCCTCTTTTCTTCATTATTCTCATATATATATATATATATATATATATATATATATATATTCTTGAAATAGTTCAAGTCGGGCCCGAATTTGATTTAATTACGGCTTGGACCTTAATATAAAACAGCTTAATTACAAAACGGGCTGGTTTTGGACTCGATAGAAACATATACCGAACCCCTTAGTAACCCTAGGTGCAGACAGGAAAGAAAGTTTCAAAATCAATGCACAATATAAATAACAAAAGCATTACCTGAGCCTACAGCAAGAATGCCTGATTGAGGAGGATTTATTATGGCGCAGAATTGCTGGACTCCAAATGGACCTCCCAAATTTGATACAGTAAATGTGCCTCCCTACAAATAAGAGCCCTTTAGAAACTAGGATAACTTGAACAACATTCATGGCATCTATGTTAGTCCCCCCACCTCATAATCTTGTGGTTTCAGACTGTTTTCTTTGGCTTTCTGGGCCAAATGTTTCACCTCTTCTGAAATTGCAGACAAACCCTTTTTATCTGCATCCTGCAAGTCACTTATTTGTATTATGAAAAAGGCAGAAGAAATATGGGAGAGTCTTTTTGTTTGAATCCTTGACAACATCGACGTAATCCCTGTGAACACTTTCTTATAAAAGAGAGGTGGGGGGGGGGGGGGGGGTTAAATACTTCTAATTCTATATTGTATTCAATTTGCATATAAGCACTAAAAAATAAATAAAAATTCTTTAATAAGATTAAAAATTATGATTATTTGGAAATAAGAAATTTCAATGCTTTTATGCCGCACATGCCAAAATATTAATAAAGATTCCTATAGCTCTGTTCAGTATCTGACACATTAATGGTAGAGTCATCGAAGGTGATGGTTAAAAATTTACTGATACCACTCGTTACCTTGATAACTGGAACAAACAATCCATTATCAGTTTGCACGGCAACATTTATATTCACATTGTGATACCTGTATGGTTTAACATGAAAAAGAAGAAGAAGAAAATTTGTCAGGATGGAACTTGTTGAGAAAATGGTAAACATTTAGTCCCACATTGGAAAAATTATGAGATGCATATGGGTATAAGTATAAGATATATGATGAGATAAACCTCCATAAGGCCCGAGTCTTTTGGATTGAGTCCCGCTATATTAAAAAGCCCATGTGCATCCATGTGGGGTGGGCCCAAACCGAGTTTTACAGAACTATTATTATCTAGTATTTTGTTTATAAAAGCTTAAAGAAGTCAAAGTCATTAAAGCTCACTGTCGGATAAAATCATTCATCCAGGAACTGTTGCACGCTGGAACTTTACGCAGAGCCAAAGCAGCAGCCTGGCATTGAAAATTAGAATCAGATCAAAATGTTGACAAACATTTTATATTTTACTAGCAGAAAAAGATGAATCTCTTCAAGCTCAACTCTTCATATGAGCCTATATATATAATGGAGGAAAGGTGCCATAGGAGGGAATTTCCTCCTATGGCGTCGAAAAAGTAATCCTCCATGATTTTTTCCGACGGTCGGCACTCATCGCCTCCATCTATATCATCTAAGATGTAGATACACCAAATTTCATTTGATTCCATCACTTTTTCACCGTTGATTTAGTGGGTGCAAAATTAACGGTCTATCGACAATAGAACTTTTTACACTGGTAATTCAACGGTGAAAAAGTGGCGGAATCACATGAAATTTGGTGTATTCACATCTTACATGATAAAAATGATGATGATGGATGTCAATCGTCGAAAGAAATCATGGAGGATGTAGATTTTACGCCACCTAACGAAAAAGCCTCCAGGGCCTCTCTCTCTCTCTCTCTACACACACACACACATCATCTTTATCATGTAATATATCGGTACACCAAATTTTATGTGATTCCGCCACTTTTTCACCGTTGAATTAGAAATTTGGTGTATTCACATCTTACATGATAAAAATGATGATGATGGATGTCAATCGTCGAAAGAAATCATGGAGGATGTAGATTTTACGCCACCTAACGAAAAAGCCTCCAGGGCCTCTCTCTCTCTCTCTCTACACACACACACACATCATCTTTATCATGTAATATATCGGTACACCAAATTTTATGTGATTCCGCCACTTTTTCACCGTTGAATTAGCAATGTAAAAAGTTCTATTGTCGGCTAACCGTTAATTTTGCACCCACTAAATCAACGGTGAAAAAGTGATGGAATCACATGAAATTTGGTGTATTCACATCTTACATGATAAAGATGATGATCGGTGCCGATCGTCGAAAAAAACACGGAGGGTGTAGTTTTTTTATGCCACCAAACGAAAAAACCTCCTAAGGCCTCTTTTCTTCATTATTCTCATATATTATATGATTGCGTGTGTGTGTGTAAAGAAGTAAAATATGACAAATCAAATTATACCAGTAAGAAAACTGAAATACAGACAAAGCACTTATTTAAATTGTCTTCAACACCACCATATTCCAGTGAAAGCACTTTGAATTTATTAAAAGGAATCAATGTTCTTCATAATTGGCACTCAATTATATCTGACTAGTGCCTTGCACATGCGATGCACGTGGACTGAAAGACACTTGCATTGTATATAAGATTGAAAATAATATATAAGATTATTCTCTTACAGTGTGTTGTCTCATTATCTCAAAAACTATTTTAAAGAATGTATAGAGAAGGTATAGCTTGATGTCATCCATTTTGAAGATATAGCAGCAGCAGCAGCAGCAAATAACAATGAGAATAATGGGGGAAAGAGGCCATAGGAGGGGATTTCCTCATATGGCGTCGAAAAAATAAAACCTCCACCATTTTTTCGACGATCGGCATCCATCATCATCATCGTTATCATCTAAGATGTGCATACACCAAATTTCATTAGATTCCACCACATTTTCACCGTTGAATTAGCAATGTAAAAAGTTCTATTGTCGGTAAACCATTAATTTTGCACCAACCAAATCAATGGTGAAAAATGGTATAATCACATGAAATTTGGTGTATCCACATCTTAGATGATAAAGATGGACGTGATGTATGCCGATCGTCGAAAAAATCATGAAGAGTGCATTTTTCCGACGCCATATGAGGAAATTCCCTCCTATGACACATTTCCTCCATTAACCTCAATAACAATAGTATTGATTTTCAGTTCTATTGCGAAATACGATATACTATCCAGGATAATGTAGTTGAAAAAAATTTCTTTTTTGATTGAGCTTCCATATAATGCCATATTGTAATAAAAGAATTGTATGTATTTATAAAGTGGGCATGCATTCATTCATCCTCTGAATCATCTTTTAATTGATTTATGGACCTTTTGAAATTTATAAAATAAACAATGATGCATAAGAAATTATATAACTAAGGAGTGAAAAGGAAGGTTTTGGGGGTGGGGGTGGGGGGGGGGGTAAATATAATTTGGGGGCCAAAGAGGTTTACATTATAAGAATAGAATTGTTGTCCGGAAATGAAGCACACGACAAAACGGCTCAATAAAGATTTGGTAATACTTCTTTAACATGCAAAGAGAAACATGCCTAATGTTAGATACTTAAATATTTATGGTGAACACATAATATTCATTATAATGACTTAGGAAGGATAGCTTTTGAGGAATATAAAATATCTGATCAAATTTATGTATATGTATAATAAAGTGTTACGAGACTCAGATACCATAATGCAACTCTTCTGTGCATCCCAGACCATATAAACTAGTTTCCCAAAAAACTAATAAATAAATTATTTTTATTAGTTTTTGGATGATTGATGGAAAATAGAACTTACCATATTCAATTATAGCTTATATGCTACGTTTATCCATTCAAGAAACCCTGGTTGACGCCCTAACTGTAAAGGATGTATACTTGGTGAAACTAAATAGCATTAACCTATGAACCATGGCCACAGACATGGATACATGGGACAGAAATTTGGAAAAAGGACATAGCTGTATTATTTATCCATGTACTTAATTATATATATCAAACAAAAAATATAATAAACAATGAGAAGAAACAAGTACTAGTATAACTTTAAGAGCATAATAAAAATAAATTCAAGTTTATAGCTTTCATTCATAACCATATAAATTTTTCAACATAAACTATTGCATATATACAACAACTGAGCCTTTTATCCCAAGCATATGGGATAGGCTACATGAACCAACATGAAAATCACGCCGGGTCCAACATATGAATCCTCCGCCTCTACTCCCTCCTATCGAACAATATACTTTCATTGAGGCCTTTGGGAACCATATCTTTTCGTATCACCTCCATCCATGTTTTCTTCGGTCTCCCTTTCACCTTTTTGACATTGCCTATATCGATAGTATCCATTCATCGAACCGGTGCTTCCATAGGTCTGCGTCGCACATGACCAAACCATCTTAGCCAGTTTTTCCGCATCTTATTCTCCACAGGTGCTACACAAACTTTTTCATGAATATCCTCATTTCGTACCTTATCTTTTCTAGTGTTACCACACATCCAACGCAGCATGCGCATCTCCGCTACGTGCATCTTCTATGTATGATACTTCTTAGGAGCCCAGCATTCTGTACCATATAACAAGGCATGCCGAATAGCGCTCCGATAAAACTTCTCTTTCAACCTTAATGGAAAGTTACGATCGCACAAAATCACTGTTACACTCCTCCATTTCAACAAACCAGCTTGGATCCTTTAATTAACATCGCTATCGATCTTCCCAACCTTTTGGATGATGGAACCTAGATATCTAAACTGATTGCTCGGTGATCTCTTGTCCTTCCAGTGTTATACCAATGTGGTGCAACATGGACTTTATTGGAGCCGACTTTCATAACCCCGCTTTATTATTTGCATCAATTTGGGCATTTACTCCTAGTTGTAGTCTATCATGAGAGATTTACGATACTTTGTATTTTCAAGTATTAAAGTTGTTCACACATATACCACATTTTTATTTCCCAACCCCTTATGACATGTAAAAGCGTCAAACATGTCAAATCAACGAGGCCCAAGTGTGTCGGACACGGTGTTGTGCAAAATGTACGATGTGTTGGACACGGACACGGCGAGTAAATAGAAGTATTTGTGCTTCCTAGGCATTTACGATTTCAAATAAATATGTAATCGGGATTGAATTTATTTATTCGTTCAAGAGATTTACGGAAGCCCTTGAGGGGGTGTTTGGTTTCATGAAATGCACAAACATTGGCTTAAAAAAAAGTTTCTATATTTCATTTTCTACAAATAATAGATTCCTTCTTTTGCATAAAATAAGATAACTTAGGTTGGGTTGAAAAGCAAAATCATGCTTTTCTTTGTTGATTTAGCATGGTTATTAGAACTACGAAAGAATGTTAATATATATATATATATATATATATATATATATATATATATATATATTAAAAATATATATTTAAAAAATCAAGTGATAAGGGATAGTAAACGGATGAATTGAGACGGTATTTTGTAAATACGTAATTATCTTGAATATATCAACCATTTCTTTATTTTCCGATCGCCTGGAAGGGACAAAAGAAACATCTTGTTTTTTCTTCAAAAATTTCTGATCTCTAGTGGACCTCTCAGTAGGATTCGAACCCAGATGAAGTTCTGACCATCTGTCAGAGAAAAAAGAACGAATTGATCTTGTAGGATTCCCAAGAAATTCTTCGATTTCTTTCGGAAGCAGATGAATAATCATCTGCTTCTCACGTTTCGTGAATAGCCGGGACATTGAGGAAGAATGGCAAGATCAATAAAGGTCTATTATTCCTCGTCCACAAATATCCACATTTTTAGTCCTAATACTCCATGGATAGTTCGAATTGTATAGGAACAATGATCAATTTTAGCGCGAATTGTTTGTAGAGGAACCCTACCCTCTCTGATCCATTCGACACGCGCAATTTCTTTTCCGTCGATACGTCCATGTACAAATTTTTAACGTAGAAAGTATTTTTCAAGCCTCAATCTAAGTTAAAAGTTATGAACAAGTTTGAATTCATGGGCAACAAACACATGAACTCCCATATTTGAAAAGAATGGTTTTGGTGGACAAACATTTGATGCCTTGATACAATACATCTTTCTTTTCCCCCCAAAGAAGAGTCATATACGTGTCCTATAAGTGTCTCTAGTAGAAACATGTGTTTGCATCATACTTCATATGTTAAAGCTTAAAACTTAATTCATTATGAATCCAGTTGATGTTTCCTACTCTATCGTGTAGTCATATACATATCGTACATTACTTGATTTATTTTTTTTTTGGATTAGATTCAAAATCAATATCGCTGTGAACTTGTTAGTTGCTTTTATGATAATTTGTTTTTTAATATAGACATTAGTCTCCTTTTATGACCATATGTTCTTTGATTTATTTTAGGTATGTTGCGTGTACCAGAATAAAAGTTGTTGAATCTACAATTTTAGGTTTATTCTACTTGTTAAACTATTTTGCTTCTTAATTAGTATAATGAATGTGGTTACGGTAATAGCTTGTTAGCTGATGGATTATTTAAGTTTATTATATGTACATTAAAGTAGTCATTTTACAGTGTCCATGTGTCCTACTTTCTAGAATTTTCAATGATGATGTATCCTTGTCCCAAGTCTGTGTCCGTGCTTCTTGAGGGATAGTTGGCATACATTGTTCCAAATTCCATTAACCTTTTCCTTGCTACAGATCTTCCTTTGTCTGGAAGATTCTCAAGGACTTCCGAATTGCTTGAGCTGTGTGATGGTGAAGGTCTCTTGCCTGAAACTAATCTTACAGGATTTATCGCAAGGTTTTTTATTGACATGGAAGCTATGGAAAAACTTGGCACCAAAATAGAATTTTAACATCAGGTTGACAAACCACAAAATATTGTTCAAAATATTTTTCGTGCTTTCTCCACTTTGATGCGTGCATTGGAGCTACTTTTCTTATGTGGGAAATGCTTCGATGATGTGGTGGTGGTGGTGGTGGTGGTGGTGATGAGTAAGCGTGGAACACAATCCTAATTAGCTATCAGTTTCATCAATATAATTTGCTTTAAACATTCAACACGAAAGAACTTATCACTTATGTCAAAATCGCAAATACTGCTTAAGTCATGGAACCTTTTCATGCAGACTGCAGATAACATAAACTCTTCTAAACATAACATCATAGGAACATCAAGAAGTAGCTTCCAGATAAAAACATCACATACAATGAGCAGAAAGAGATTACCTTTATCACAAGGTCATTCACAGAAATTCTTTTTCCACCAGAGGCTTCTTGCACAGAATTAAGTTGGCTCCGCAACCTGCATTTTGACACAAACACGAGTGATGTTCTCTAACATGCGATGCACAGAGACTGAAGGAATTCAAAGAAAGAAAACCTCAGATACTCACTCCATAAGCTTGTCTGCACGAGTGTCTACAGTCAAATAGTAATGCGGAATAGTTTGTTTGGAAAGCAACAAGCGTGAAGCTGTGACCTGCAAACAAGGATTACGTACACTTTGTAACCATGCTCTTAAAATTTAAATACAGAAAAACTGGCATGTAACTGTTAGAAATATGATTACTTTTCTTATCTGGACAACGGGAATGTCTGCATAATTTAATGATTGAGCTGCTGTTGCGTCCTTTACCTTCGATCCCTTAGCAACAGATGCTAATTTACACAACGGAAAGCACCATTAAAGAGAATAATCAACAAGCATTAAATGTACACTGAGTGCAGATACCAGGGCTAGCTTAAAGGGGTAATAATTGGAAGTCACGAGTACTTTCAGCGAGTATATCATTACAATTTGTTGTGTTAAAATAAATATCAAATTATAAATGTTTAGGAATGTCCTGTAGCTTAATGAATAAAGACATGTCTGCTCATGTATATCATAGTATGTGTACAAGAAAATGACAAGTTATAATGGAGAGCAAAAATAAGGATGCAGAAAAACAACATTGAAGTCTAATACATGTGTCTGGTTAATAGATATTTTGATTATTTTGTACTAATTAAGTTAGAAGCGCTAGCTTAGAAATGATGAAACACGACCTCAGAGTGAGATTCTGTACTAGGTGCAAAAAATGCAGAAAATATCAGTGCAGTTTCACAATTAAAAATAACATGAATATCATACTATCGCCATGAAGCTTAAGCTTTTATATCTCCCACCCTCACAAGTAAACTGTATGAGGTTCACAAAATAAGAAACAAAACCAGAGCTTTGCTCTGAGTGGCGCATAACTCTGTAGATTGAGTAAGAACTACTATCATGCTATCTGCAGGAAGCTTAAGTAGAGCGTGTCTAAAAAATATGCAGTAAAGAAGGCTATCAGGTAAAGTTCTAAGTTCTTGCAACGGTAATACTACCAACAAACCTTAGGCTTCTGTTTCTCCCTCCCTCCATCTCTCACACACTCTCACACACGTTATTAACTTAGTCAGCATATAGGCGTTGACTTGAAAAGTACGCAACAAAAGTCCCTTCTTAGAGTAGAAGCAGTTTGTCATGTAAACTATACTATAAAGTACTATTGACACATGTAAATTGGTAAGTGCTTCTACTATTGCAATGTATAGATTTGAGTAGTTTATCTCTCAGTTTATCTCTCTCTCTCTCTCTCTTAGATTCTTATCGTAGCTTTATAATACATATTTGAAGTTTTCCCTATATTGTTTTCAAATTGTAGAAAGTTCAAACATGCACGCACAAGCACACACACATTAGAGAGAGAGAGAGAGCATAAACAATTTCAAACAATATCTTCAAGGCAAATCTATTTTATTAATACTTGTTCACAAGGATGCGTGGACTATGCCTTCTATAATCAGTCCAACCAACAGCAAAAATAATTGGATACTTTTTCATTATATTAGTTATTGACAAAAAGATAAAGAGCTTCATGTCCACATTGGGTACATTGATGTGGCATAAAAATGGCGGACCCGCATTCAATGCAGGGGACACTGTGTGCTATGACTGAATTATCATAACCTTTCAACAAAAATTGATGCATACATCCATATACGTATTCTACACATACCAGAAGGAAACGTACACAAAGAAATTTGAGTTAGGAACCAATTTAAATTCCATGAAAAAAGTGTTGAGGGTTACTTCCATGATGATAGATGAGTTGTGTTGTTTATATAACTTGTATCTATTTGTTAAAACACATGATAAGCATAGCAGGAAGACTAAAGAATATAGCATCTCCAATGTGTTAACTTTGAAAGACAAAATCACTAATATATATATATATATAGAGAGAGAGAATAATGGAGAAAAGAGGTCATAGGAGGAAATTTCCTCCTATGGCGTGGAAAAAATACAACCTCCACCAATTTTTTCGACGATCGGCCCCCATCATCTTCATCGTTATCATCTAAGATGTGGGTACACCAAATTTCATGTGATTCTACAACTTTTTCACCGTTGATTTAGCAATGTAAAAAGTTCATTGTCGGTAAACCGTTAATTTTGAACCCACTAAATCAACGGTGAAAAAGTTGTGGAATCACATGAAATTTGGTGTACGCACATCTTAGATGATAACGATGATGATGATGGGTGCCGATCGTCGGAAAAAATGGTGGAGGTTGTATTTTTTCCACGCCATAGGAGGAAATCCCCTCCTATGGCCTCTTTCCTCCATTAATCTCATATATATATATATATATATATATATATATATATATATATATATATAGTCTAACCACTAGTAGAAAACATACCTAAGTGGTCTTCAACATCAGCTTTCAATATGCTTCCATCAGGGCCTGTACCTTTTATGCTGGAAAGAGGCACCTGTGTGTGTGTGTGTGAGAGAGAGAGAGAGAGATTAGACAATGATTTCAGTAATATAGTCTGTCTCAAAGTTGTTTATTATTTGACAGACCGATCAGAATAAATTATTCTATCATCTTCATTTGAGGCGGTAACTTTCTATCCCCAAAAATGTCATAATAATATGTCCAGTATAAACTTTTCTTTACAAAAATCGTAGAACTTTGATAGCTCACATTGTAATCTTCAGCCAATTTTCTAGCAAGTGGACTAGAGAAGACACGGTCCCCTGCATGTGAAGTGTCTTCAGGACTTAATACTTGTGGCTCAGGAGCTTTAGGAGGCTCTGAATCTACCGTCTTAGGGGAAGCAGTCTCAGCTGATGGCTTCGATTCAGTGGGTTCAGCAGGTGCAGTAGGTGCTGAAGCTTTGTAATCTTTAAATTTTCCAATGTCCTTTTCTTCTTCAACAGTTATAGCAATTATCTAGTGGAATCATGAAATTAATATCAATATGATGCATTACCAAGAAATATGTTTTCTCCCTTAAAAAAGTGGCCTTTTGTTTAAAGAAGAAAAGGTGGCCTATTGTTTAAAGAAGACCGCATAAAGCAAAAATCAGTGATCATCACATGATCTTCTGCTAAATCAGTGGTCACCACATAACGCATGAATTATCACATGAATTAGTGGTCAATAAATTTTGAGGAAAATAATGGTATGAATATTCAATTGTTAAAGTGACAGTTCTACACTAATTTATTCATGAAAGCGTCTTACAGATTTTCTTTTAACTATGTGACCATAACCACGATTTAAGGCTTTATCACACTATCATAATTAAACAAATCGTTGTTATCATTGTGATTCCTTCCGACAAAAGGATCATAAACCGGTCGTGTCTGGACTTCTATTTGAATTTTATATTTTAACCATTATATAGCCATATGTCTATACAAATTATTACTATAATAGTGATAATAACAAAAATATTACGGTTATGTAATTGATGTGCTAAATGGACAGATTAAGGTGACCAATATATTTATTACAATTTATGCAGTTTCTCCCACAATACTTGGTGACTTGCCAAAACTAGGTTTTTAATACTTGATTGCTTAGATCTGAATGCAGCCATTATAAGCGTAAGCTACATCTGCGGCTATTCTAAAGGATAACGTGCTGCCTATTGGATTTGGAACCTTATTGGCTAAAATTGTTAATACTAGAGCATTGAACTGTAGACCATATTCAACTTCTATGGAAGGAAAATACAGAAAGGGGTAGGGAGTAGGATAGAATGGACAAGGAGGGAATGGACAAGGAGGGTATATCAGTTTCTATAGGTTGATATATGCATGATAAACGTCAAGTCATGGACATATTGATAGAAATAGACTGAAGCACCCTTAACTGGGGTTTGAAAACTTCTTGGTAATTATATCAGTTGACAAGTTGATTGTCCCCCTGAAAATTTGTTCAATTAAGACAAATGATAAGTTGTAACAATGCTGTATATTTTCTACAATATGTTGAAAATAAATAATCTGTACTGTGCAAATATCTGTAATAATTCTGCATTATCTTGCTTTGCTTTGTTAGAATAAAACAACGAGAACTTTAATAAAAAGTTAAATGGGACGCTCTCAGGCAAGACATGACGATTAACGACTATATTCATGAATCGGTTTTAAGAATAAGAAGTTTAGGATTAAGATCAACAACTCGATTACTCAAACTTCAAGTCAGAATGAATCACAGCCTGGCTTGATGGAACACAGGTTGAAGATATCCTCGAGTATGTAACTGGTACTTGAATTATACCAGTAAATAGACCCAATTAAGATAAATAACATCCTTGAGGTGCATATCATGCTGAGGTTCATTAAGCCTAAGCTACAGTAACAGGCATGTGAGACATTGAACATGGACGATAGGTGGCAAACACACAATCCTCCAAATTCTAGATATGTTGAATAGGATTAAGAACATTATATAAGTGTCGGTAGAGCCTGAACTTACATAATTGGGTATGGCATTTCTGATTTCTGGATATTCCCTCCATTACGAATTGTCGTAATAAATTACTCTAACATGGTTTACAAGTTGCTTTATCTCCTATATGAGATCTGAGAAGGTTTGCAAATATCTTGAAAAACAAGTGAATTACTTAAATGAATTCAATCTTTTCAACAAGCTGGGCCAGGATGAGAAGACTGTCATATTCCCACAGTTCAGAAGGTCATAGTGGACATTACCCATGGCTCGTGAGGTATAAGCAGAAAAGGAACAGAAAGTGAATACATTTCATGCAACTTTTTATGATATTCAACTTAGATCTACTTAAATTTTTACAGGCAAGAGATTATATATTTGAATTACAGATTTTTCAGTTCATTTTTTTTAGTAAGGTAACTATCCACTAACATATGCTAGCTTCAAAACATCTAAAATGTCTAAATCTACAGGAATATAGGTCATAGCAGCAACTAACAATGGAAGATGATACATGGTATTAGTTACACTTTATATATAATGAAACATGGAGGGCACTGAAAATAATGTTACAGGAAAAATTAGTTAATTTTACATCAAACTAAGAAGAAAAAAGTTAGGACTGTACAGATCAAAATAATGATATTAATTAAATTATGTTACAGGAAAAATTAGTTAATTTTACATCAAACTAAGAGAGAGAAAATTAGAACTGTACAGATCAAAATAATAATATTAATTAAGTTATGTTTCAGAAAGAAGCATTACATGTAAACACATTTCCAGGGGTAAGGGCATGTCTAAATCTATAGGAATATAGGTCATAACTGCAACTAATAATGGGAGATGATACATGGTATTAGTTACAGTTTTATATATAATGAAACATGGAGAGCACTGAAAATTATGTTACAGGATGTTGAAAGTAAAATCAAATGATGGGTCTTTAAAGATAGTCCCACATTGGAAACAACAAAAGAAACACATGAGTATAAGATATAAGATAGATCAAACCTCAACAAGGCCCGAGTCTTATTGTTGGAACCCCCTTATCATTACAATCCCATGTGTAAAAGCCCATCACTCCTCCAACTCTTCTCTAATTTTAAACTCTAACATGGTATAAGCATCCACGTGACAACCACACCAAGAAAAAAAAGTGATGGCTACGCGTAACTCTTCTCGTACTTTGCACGTGACAACCACATCAAGAAAAAGTGATGGTTGCACGTAACTCTACTCGTACTTTCCACATGGCAAACACAGGAAAAATTAGTTAATTTTACATCAAACTAGAAGAGAGAAAATTAGAACTGTACAGATCAAAACAATAATATGAATTAAGTTATGTTTCAGAAAGAAGTATTACATGTAGACACATTTCCAGGGTTAAGGACCAACATCTATGACCATAAGTATAAGAATCTGCTTTCATTATAGTTTTAGTTACTCTTTTTTACAAGTGTAAGGTAAATAATTAACACACACCCCACCCCCACCCCCACCCCCACCCCCCACCCCTGCGCGAGGGGAACAAAGATAAACATATGTATACAGCTGAGAATAATTTTTTAAAAGAGAAAAAGGAACCACATGAAGATTTGAATAATGGATCCAATAATTAAGGGGGAAATGTAGCAGCTATTAGCATTAGATAGAGCATATACCTCCCCAACTTTTATGTTTTGGGCCCCATCTCCATGAAGTATCTTAGCAACGTAACCTTCTTCCATGCATTCCATTTCAACGGTTGCTTTATCCTAATCAAGATGTGTAATGACCTCTTCAGAAAAAACAAAATTTGTGACGTAATATAACACACACACACACACACACTGAAAATTAAACATAATTTAGGTTTGAAGAAAATAGCCTACAGTTTCAACTTCACATAGTACTTCCCCAGGAGAAACTTTATCCCCTTCCTTCTTCAGCCACCTTGCGATGTTTCCCTATAAGGAAATACACACAAGAACCATCACTTACAATGCACACCAAGGTAGATGCATCCCTAGAAAGAAACAAGACAGCTCATACCTCAGTCATGGTGGGAGAAAGGGATGGCATTCCAATTTCTTGATGTGGAGGAAGATCTGAAACAAAATGTGGCAAGAGAAAAGGTTTGGTGAAATACTGGATTTTTCAGCTTCAAGTTGTGATTAGGAAAATACTTTACCAACACACACCATTGAACAAGAATTACAATACAACTAAAAGAAATATATGGCTGAGATTGATTGCTCAGTAACTATAAATGAGAGTCGCAGATGTAATTAATGAGTAGACAGATCCGGTATTTTGCACTTCAAAATATTTGATCTGATTTGTTCAAAAGAAAATAGTTGAATCAGCATCTCTGAGAAAAAGAAATATCAAAAATAATAATAATGACAATTATATCCTCAAAATTATTATATTTATACATTTTAATATTTCATCACATGCTATACTGAAGTTCACTTCGAATCTACAGAATAACCAAGAATCTTCACACATCTAATTAATTACCAAACTCATCGTACAGAAGAGGCGGCTTCAGACCCAATGGTTGATTTAACAAATGATATTGGCATCGGGTGAACAATTCTAACTTGAAATGTGAAACATCCAAAGTTAAAAGTAAACATAGATGTACCGAAAAAAGTAAATATACCTGAATTTCTTGAATAGCATCTCCTCTGTGCTGCAGGACTGGTGATATAACAAAGTAATTAGACATCCTGGATCATATTAACTTAATGGCAAAGAAAAGGAATGGCCACTGACCATGAAAAGGAATTATTGTGAACCATGCTAGACATTGGTAAACTAGCTTTCAATGGTGTCGTAGAAAAAGCTTTCATAAACTTTCCTGGAGGAGACATCTGAATTAAAAAAAAATCCATAGTTGCAATTAGGTTAATGACAAACAAATTAAGAACATAATGAAAATAGCAGTATTTCCAATTTTTTGTCACCTTGAAGATGTCAAAATATTCTGATCTGCTACCACGCTTTTCCCCATGTAAACCACAATGGGTACTTCCTACAATTAGGAAAACAAGCAACGAGGGATAAAGAAAGACCCATTTATAACATTGAGAAGCATTATAATTATTAATAAATTAAGTAGCCTGTATCATACAATTATGTCCTACGTTGTTTGTAGAGTGTTTTTCGTTATCCTATTGAAATAGGAATGTACGTCGCTTGTCAGGCGTCGTAAAGATTCCCTCTGCCTAGGGTAGGCTGGGGTTTATTGATTGTAGGGAGAATCTTGTTTGTTATCATTCATCATGATGCCTTATATAGGCTTTACATTATACATATGGCCCCCTTGGGCTTTTCAAAATGGCACATGTACCTTTCCCATGCCATGTGCTTTCTTTCTTTTACACATAAGCCATGGGCTTTTACATAATTTGGGTCTGTTGCCCATTTTATTACATTTATTCATATAAATTATATTAAGCCTATTTATACTTTAACAATTATTCTTTTGGCATAAGAGGGCCGGCCTCTTCATACTTGGGCTCGATTTGGGCATTGGCCCACTTGATTGGACTTAGGTTCGGGCTTGGGCCCACTTGGCTTGGGATTGGCTTTGACTTTGACTTGATCAACCAGGATGTAATTTTTGACCCCAACATTGTTCATTTATTTTAACAATCAGTTCTATTAAGTGGGACAGGTAACATGTAAACCTCTTGGGTATAAACGTATGCTATATCGATAGAAACTAAAGTCACAAGAGGATGCTCAATGATAAATGCCAAGTTTTTCACAAACTTTTAATGGCTGGCACACTATTATGAAATGTGTCAACTAATGCACATGATTGTGCATGTATACACACAATTGTTAGCAACTTTACTTCATGACAATGATGCTTCCATAGATGGTCATTTTTTCCATTAGAATATAGAATAGTATGATAAAACAAGTATCCATTTTTTTGCATAATGCTTTCGAATAAATTCTGGATGTATTTTATTGAATATATCTGCTTAGGATGAGCAAGATAGCAAGGTGTCCAAAAATATACTATATAAAAAAACATTTTGTTTAAGGGTAATTTCAACGACTGACAACCGAATTGAATTTTCAAAGTGCAAAAGTAAAATAATCAACCCTCGGGCAAGGCGAAGCACTCTCTCTCTCTCTCTCTCTGCGTGTGTGTGTGAGAGAGATAAGCTTCACAAATTTTTCTAAAGATTTGGTAAGAAAAAAACATAAGCTTCACAATAACAATCAAGTGATGGACTGGTGGTTAAAAAAGCTGAAAGCTCGAAAGCTCGTTTGGGAATGGCACGATAAAAACTCGTTAGGCTTGTTCAACAATTCAACAAGCCAAGCTCAAAGATATATTAAAGCTTGAGAAAATAAATGAAGGACTGTGACTATAAGTTGTTCGAGCTCGACTCGTATTCAAGCTCAACTTGTTTAGGGCTCGTCTAGGTCTTGTTTATTGCTTACTTAGTATTTAGTAATAAAAATCATAATTGATAATTAAATCATAATTAATAATTAAATCATAATTTAAAATTCAGATCATCTTTATCAGCTCGTTTATGCTAACTCAAAACTCATATATGATAACTATTTAGTCAAATATAGCATGCTACAAAATTGAAGAATTTATATACTTAATAACCTTACAATTAACTTGGTAGGGTTCCAAACAAGCTATAAGCTTGTTCTTCTTGTTATAAAAATTATACTTCCCCCTGATCAAGTTGTCAAAAGATAAGATTTCACATCTAGATGATTTTTGCATATACTCTAGTTATCATTTGTTGTTAATTTTGTAAATTGTAAAATAGGCTCGAAAAAGCTCGAGCGCGACTCGGGCATGGGTTAGAGCTCACTCAAGCTCGTTCGATAAATAAACAAGGGAAGCTTGAACAATTGTTAAGCTCGTTCAAATAATTAAACGAACATGAACCTAAACCTCCGCTCATTTGGCTTGTTTAATAGCCTTAGTCGGTATAAAGCAGTAAATCTTATCATGTCTAAAAGAACTCATCACAATGGAGAAATAAAAAAGGTAAAATGGGAGTTGTGTGTATTTGTGTCAAAAGGGGGATGAAAAGTGTAGGGAACTCACATTTCATCCCGAGTCTTAAAAAAAGACGTTTATGTTTAGTAGATGTGAAAAAGGAGGATAAAAAATGATGCGGTATAGCGGCCCAAATACGTATCAAAAAGTCAAATTGAAGCATTCAAGAGGAGATCGGAAAAAAGTTACGAAAAGAGGGAGAAATCATTGTTGTTCGAGATGGTGCTTGCTGATAACAATACTAAGAGAAGACGGTAGTTCCTGGCTATAGCAATAGCAAACACTACATTCTTGCTGAATGAACAGGACAACAAAGAAATATTTTGTGCTATTTTCGAATCATGAAAGCATAAGCTCTGATCCAAAGGGATTTATCTAATAGTGTGGTGAAATGTTGTTATGGTTCAAGGCACATCAAACAAGCTTTTTAATACATTGTTATGTGTATTGTTGATTTATAAACATTGCTTGAATAAGTTCTAATTGATGAGTAATCAAACACTCTACAAAAATTTCTAATTGTCTGTGTCAATTAATAATTATTATATTCATACAAATATACAATAAAAAAACAACAGAGCCTTTATGCCAAGTCTTTGGATCACCATGTGAATTTTTTTTCTTCATTCACCTCAATTCAGGGCCATCTCCACTTTTAACTAAATAGCAGATTGTTTCTAACGGTCACAATAAACAACAAAGATGAGCCTTTATGCAACGTTTTTGTGATCGGCTACTTACGGTCTCAATCCATGTTTATTTACACTAGGCCCAATTGATTAAACAACTGTGTTCCATTCCAATGCATGAACTCGTCTGAATTTGCCACACATGTCCAAACTATCTCAAATTGAATCTTTCCTCATTTATTCTTAGTTGAAGTTACCACTGGCTTCTTAGTATTTACAGAGGAGCTTATGTTGCAATCAATCCATCTGAACATTTTCATTTAATCTATGGTCTCTTTTTCTTCTTTGGGAAATGATTCTTAATTTTCAAACAGTATGACCCATAAGGGCCATAACACATTAATTGGTTGTATAACCATCTTGTAATATCTTCTGTTCAATTTCATTTTAGTCCTATATCACATAATACACCAAAAGCAATCGTGAAGATTTTGTTTTTCTATAATTTCATACAAATCTTAGATTATATAATACTCCAAAAGCACTCCGCGTAAACAATGCTTCAACTTTAGCACGCTCCTCGCGATAATCAATATTATGGTTTTGAGTAACAAAAGCTACCTCTCCTGTGCAAAATTTTGGCCATCAATGTAAACTATACCTATCATTTCCCCGAATTATTCCAAGTAAACATGCTTATGAAAAATATAATTAAAAAGTCAACTGACCAATTAGTAAAAAATTGGTATAGGTCAGCTAAAAAAAATAACTCTTATTAATGGTATCAAAAAATATACTATGTTAGCAAAACTTCAGCGAGCTTGCGGCGTCAAGAGACTCGAGACCGATTAAACCAAATAAATATTACTATACATTTTAACCAAGTAAAATGGACCTTGTCCATTTGATTAATCACTTGTAAATTTTTTTCCAAATAGTTTTTAAAAAATCAGCTAATAAAACTCGTAAGATGTCATTTCACTAGAAAGTTTGGAAAATAGAACGCGACTTTTTTCTTCTTTTTTCCTTTTTCTATTGAATACGACCATTTGAAAATCGAACCAGCAACCTCTCACTTTGGAGAGGAAAGTTTTTACCGGAAGAACTAGTTATGTTCATGCGTCCAATAACTTTTATGTCATCTATAATTATCCCTAGTTATACAATATTATCCGTTCTTCAAGCATGCAGCTCATATATGTAGTGATGCTGATTTCAGCAAATACTGTCACTTAACTTTTTTCTTAGAACACTAGATGAAAAACAAAAGGCAGAAACAAAATTGTATACCATGTGTTTTCCCAATAGAAGCGCCAGCATCCTTCGAAAAATAGCGAACCGGAACGGCAGAATCTGTCCGAGCATTTCTGAGCTGTGAATGGAAAAACAACAACAAAAAACACAGTAAAACAATTTTGAGTACCAGATCGTCCAAAAATACATGAAACCTTGCATCAAATCAATAGGTTTCAGATAAAAAAATCCAGCATTTTTCGACAAATGAAATCGATCCGTTTCGGCATCAGATCAATTGGCACAAACAATTCGGCTCATCAAAGTTTCAATCGATTAGGATCGCTAAAACAGCTAGAAACCCTACTATATTACAATTGAAGTAATAAAAATCGAAGAGAAATGAGTGATAGAGAGGGAGAGACCTGACGATTTGCGATGCTCGTAGCGCGCAACATCCCGCCGATTATCGCCGCTGCAACGATCGCGATCGCGATCGCTCGTCGCCTTCGATCTTGTTAATGGAGCAGATCGAGGGCTAGGGTTACGTTTGTTGAATTGTTATGGAGACGATGGAGACTGATTTGGGTTTTTATGTTTCAGGGTCGTTGAATGAAATGGAGAATATTAGAGACTAGTTTATAGCACGTGCTCGAGCGTGGGAAGAAAAATATTTGTTTGGTTTTAAAAGTTTGAAGGAAAAAGAATGGCACATGGCTTTTGTCGGGTTTGATGAGATGGCATTTCCGGATGTGTTAATGGCGTTGGTCTGTAATATTGAATGTTAAGGTTGCATCTTTGTAATGTTTAAAAAGTGGTTTTTAAACCGAAATTTTTTTGGGGATCGTACTGTTCGTGTGACTTGAACCCGAAGTTGGATCCATCCCAACTTAAACCCAGGACGGATTTTTTTTTTCTATCTCTTAATTGTTTTGGCAATTATGATTTAACAATCTAATACAGTAGTTTTAATTTTCGAATGTCGCCATCCTATAAAAGCTCCATATTAAATTTGAGGCATCCATTCACAATTGACAGGATAAAGCATTCAAAAAAATCGTTCTGTATTTATCTTTGATGAATTTTATTTTTTTTGCTGTCGAAATGTTTCTAAATTTCGAGAAATGAACGTGACAAACGGAGCCGTCTCAATATTGATTTAGACGTCTCGACACCATCACTCAAGATGCGAGGTCATCCTAAGAAATGATCGAGTGACGAAATGCAATTTAATGTTCTTTGTTTAGCATTATGCTTGATTCCAATTAAATATATTTGTGACAAATAATAGAATAGAAATGCCCTCATAAAATGCCTTTGTGTTTCAGACTTCTCAAGACATAATTTTGTGCTTCGTGTTTTTGATCAAGAGCGGCAATAATTTTTTTATCAAGAGCGGTAATATTTTTGGACCGGTTCAAGATACAGTTATGATGTGCAGAGACAGCAAAATAAATTATTATATTTAATCCCATCAGAAAACATATTAGCATCGTATATTGACCATTGACATTGAATTTATGAATCATCCAATACATTTGAATCACATCTCTCGAGCAAACAATTATATTTGGAACCTCCATGGTACATGCAAGCAAATATTCCTTGGTTAATTTATGATGAAAATGCTAGGTGAGTAATTGCAATTACGCTGAATACGGAAATATAATGCCCCTTAGTAGACGTCTCATGAAAGAATTATGAAAAGACAATCATTCTCAGTCCAAATGCATTGCATCTAAAATACTGAATAATTTTTTGGGTAAGAAGAACCCACCTGATAATCATCTCCCCTCTCGTTGCTGGCCTTTCCTTCCTTTTATAGGACGAACTTGTTGATTTTTTCATATAAAATCCTAAAGGTTTTGAAGGATCAGGAGCAACCAAACAAAGAAAGAGCAGTCTAAGAAAGAAAAATCCAATAAAAATTGAACTCTTCGAGGCAACAGCGGTCACGTGTGATGTATAAGTACCAAACGCGCAAGTGCTCTAAAGACCATAATTTCGCCCGCTACTTCCTCCCGAAAGCGCCTTCAAGCGTTACTTGTCCTTCGTTCATTATTTTTCCACCGTTATAAAACTTCATTAAATTCGGTAAAGGTTTAAGATTCATTACAAACTAAACTAGCATGAAGTATTGTAATGTATTTTAGGCAACTACTGTGATAGAAAAAGTTCACCATGGTCTTACACGATCGGTAAATATTCTTTAAAAATCTTCTGTAGGCTAAAGTGAAGCAGCAATTCTTTGAGAGGAGCCATAAGGAGATGATGTCCGGTTTTCAAAACCAAACAAAACACTTTGATGGTGCTCGGTATTGGCGATCTCCGAGATGATGACACGTGGCTGATGATGCTCAATATTGGCGATTCCCAAGATCAGGACACGCGGCAGACGACGTGTCCCAGAACTCAGAAAAAAGGGCCCACGGGGACCGACCAGGCCACCCCTGTACCCGACCTGCACGCGAGAGCTGACCCTCCTCGGGGCCCCTGCAAATGGGCCTTCTCGGCCCCTCAGCTCGCCCCGAGCTGCCACAAGACCAAGACTTCTCGGCCTTCTCGCTCGCTCCCGAGCTCCCCAGCCGAGGATGTCTTTCTCGGTCCTCCGATCAACTCCACCGCTCACGGGCGTAACCGCCGCTCCGCAAATCTCGTCATGCGCAGATTCTCCGCCAGCAATATCCCACGTTCCACACCATCACGATCCCCATTAATGGACGATTCGCTCTCCGCGCGGACGTGACGTCGGGAGCATAACTGCCGGCGAGATTCTCGCGCCCGCTGCTGCGTGCTGCCACCGTTATATAAACCCCCATCACAGAAGGGTCAAGTAAACCATTTTTTTATTCCGTTTAGCCGTTATTCTGCTCGGATCTCGTGCTAACCTGATCGTCGGAGACTCCTCGGTGGTACCAAACCGCCCTGGGGCTTCTTTGCAGGCATCCGGCGCTAAACTCCCCAAGTCACCAATCTCCTCCAAACCCATTGAGACCCACAAGCAACAGGAGATCACCTCCAAGATCCACCGGGAGATCGACGGAAGACAACATCTGAACGAGCCCCGAAAATGGCCTTCATCAGTGGCAGATGACGTGTCTCAGAACTTAGAAGAAAAGGCCCACAGGGGCCGACCAGGCCGCCCCTGTACCCGACCTGCAAGCACGAGCTGACCCTCTTTGGGGCCCCTGCAAATTGGCATCCTCAGCCCCTCAGCTCGCCCCGAACTACGACAAGACCAAGACTCCTCTGCTTTCTCGCTCGTCCTTGAGCTCCCCAACCGAGGCCGTCTTCCTCGGTCCTCCGACCAATTCCACCGCTCATAGGCGTAACCGCCGCTCCGCAGATCTCGCCATGCGTAGATTCTCGGCCAGCAACATCTCACGTTCCACACCATCACGATCTCCATTAATGGGCGATCCGCTCTCTACGCGGGCGTGACGTCGGGAGCGTAACTGCCGGCGAGATTCTCGTGCCTGCTGCTGCGTGCCGCCACCGCTATATAAACCCCCATCACAGAGGGGTCAAGTAAGCCATTTTTATTCCACTTAGCCGTTACTCTGCTCGGATCTCGTACTAACTTGATCGTCGGAGGGTTCTCGGTGATGCCAAACCATCCTGGGACTTCTTTGCAGATTGTAACACCCGAGCCCAATGCTACTATTTTCAGTTACCGTTTGAGCATAATGTGGTACTCATTTCATTTAACTTGCTTGTTTGTTGCTTACATTTCTACATATAAAAATTTTGGCATCTAAAATAAAATTGAAAATATTCATCTTGGCCTACTTGACACCCCTAGCCTCGTGGTAGCGTCCGTGCATTGTGTTCTCGTCCCGTTCAGTGAAACGGGCGAGTTTGGATGGCTACGTGCACGTACGTGTGTCCGTTTTGGGGGTATGTTTTTTATTCATAAAACACTTAATTTTAAAATTTGGATCCTGTTTAAAATCATATTATTTCAATTTCAAATTTTTGGACTCGATCCGGGCGCGATTTGAAAATATTTTATTTGGCGCCAAAATCCTAAATTTTAATATTATTAAAACCATCGCATATATTTTTCTAACTAACCTGATATCTTACTGTTCATTACCTATCTTTTAAATTTTTAAGTTAACCACATAATATTTTTACAATCTTTTATATCCTTCTCAAATTATTCTCTCAGCCAATCGCAACC
Organism: Agapanthus africanus; assembly: GCA_030015575.1. Classification (NCBI taxonomy): domain Eukaryota; kingdom Viridiplantae; phylum Streptophyta; class Magnoliopsida; order Asparagales; family Amaryllidaceae; genus Agapanthus; species Agapanthus africanus. The sequence continues at coordinate 485,484,960 of CM057347.1, read as the reverse complement.
TCCCCTTTAACCCCTGTGGGCCCCACTTTCTCTCTCTCCCTCTTCTCTCCCTCTCTCGCGCTCTCCACTTTTTTTCTCTCTCTCTCCCCCTCATATATTCTCTCGTACTTCTCTTTATCATTCTTTCTCTTCTTGCTTCATGCCTCGTTTCTCATTTTTTTAACTGTTCTTTTGTTACCGGAATTCCGTCGTGCCGGTGACGCTTCTCGACGTTCCAGCGAGGTACCCCGACCCGTGTGGTTCCTTTGTTCGTCGTTTGGGGTTCATTCCGTGAACCGTGCGCCCGTCGCGAGTTTTCCCCGCCGACGGTTAACGTTCCGTTTTCCCGATTCGCGACCCATCGAGGCAAGTTAATCTTGCTATATGCTATATAATTCATTTTATATCTATTTAAATAAATACCATACCTATAGTTTAAATCTAGTGCCCCATGTTTAATTTTATAATATTTCGTTGTTCCGTTTGCATCCGTTTATATCATATTAAATCTAGATCATGAAAACTTATCTTGTGACATACTAGATTACATTATACTGCATCCATATCAATTAAAATATACATCGTCGTAATATTTCTTATTATTATCTTTAATTAGTTTATAATCTGCATTTTATGGTATTATATATTTAAAATATTATAGTTTACACATGAAACGTCGTTGAAAAAACGGATACGACAAATCTGAAATTTACCGTACACCTTACCGTATAAAATTTATTATAAATCATAGAAAAATCATTAGTATACGTTCTTTAGTTCATTACGAAGCTAACTCAGAATACTATAACTCTATGAAATATTTACTTGCAAAATAAATTGTTTAAATAACGTAAAATGCAAATGAAAATGTCTTCAAACTGCTGTCCAGGGAAATTCCAGCAGCAAACTTTCAATTTCGAATGTTCATAACTTTTTGTAGGGACAACCTGAGATGCTTATACTTATAAAACTGAAAATGTTATTGAATTATCTTTGTTTTGGTATAAGACACGTCATTTTTGGAGAACGTTTGTTATTTTTAAGCTATTTTACAAATTAGGGTAACGCTGAATTTCTGAACGGAACTTTCTTGTGCATGGTTAATCAATACCACTTTTATAATTATTAATCGCTTTGAATATGCTATCCATATTAATATTATTATATCAATATTTATATCACATATTGCTTAGTTGTACATCCCACATTATCATTTTATAGTTTTATAACTTTTCGGATACCCGTTTGCATCCATCGCATTTAAGATACATATAAATGCATCCATAGATCACATTACTACATAATAATGTGATATTAACACTCCATGTTAATAAATTGCATCATAATTAATATTGGAACTATAAATGTAACCCTAATCGATAACTGTGCATCCATATCCTTGAAATTATATCTATTTGCATATCATATTATATGTTCCAGTTTATTGTTCTGATAGTACTCATGCTTGTTTATTTATACACATGCTTATGTTAGTTTGATTATGAGCACTCACATGACATCTTGTGCTTCCTGACATGACCTGTTACACTTCCTACTTGACATGACATGGTACCGTACACTCTTGACATGACATGACACCTTTATACATTACCTGGCTTGACCTGATATACCATGGCTTTACCTGTTACCTGATCTTGTGTCTAATGCCAACAAACATAACATGTAGTCCTCATGGACCGTTTCTGTTGTCTATCCAGACAAACCTGCTTTTACCTGATCCTGTGTTGGCATTAGTTTCTTGATTTTCGGAATACGTGACTTGACATACACATATAACTTGGGGGTATGGGGAAATCAAAGGTGAAACCTGACTTGTAACTCGACAGTTCGCTGCCTGTTCTGGGTGTACACATTCTTGTTTTGTGCCTAGCGGCATGTCTCGGTTTCGGCCGAGAATATTGTGGCCGTGGTCCCGGGTATGTACGGGATACTATCGAGTGTACACATTCCTGTTTTGTGCCTAGCGGCATGTCTCGGCTGCAGACGAAAATATTGTGGCCGTGGTCCCGGGTATGTACGGGATACTATTGAGTTACATCGACGATTCATCAATTGATTTCAAAGACTTTAGAATAGAAAACCTGATAGAACAGTTTAGTTTACCCACTGCACGCTACCCTGTATTGGTATGATTCATATTATTATTATTCTTGCTGTATTCATGTTTATATTACATTGCCTGCTACACTGTTCATATTATATCACTTGATGACATGGCGCACTGACGTCTGGGTTTTGCATGGCCCAGATTCCGTACCACCGTTGCAATCCGAGCATGAGTACTTCAGCCAGCAGGCTGAGCTGTGAGTTCAGTAGTAGTTAGTTTTATTTCCTGCATTTATTTCCTGATGTGAGCCCGCGTTATGGGACACACTTTTCAGTTATTTGTATTGGATCATTTGCTTCCGCATTTATCTATTATTGACTCCTGTTATTCTGGATTATGGACATGTTTTAGATAGTTTTATCTTGTTCTTGATATCTCTACAGCCGTTATGTGACTGTGGATGGATACTTCCTACCCACAGGTAGCACGGTTGGCTATGTCACGTGCCCAATCTAGCGTACTCTGGGAAGCGGGACGTGACACAGATACTCGGCGCTAAGCTCCTCCAAATCACCAATCCCCTCAAAACCCATTGAGACCCATACACAAGGGGAGATCACCTCCAAAACCCACCGGGAGATCGACGGAAGACAACATCCGAGGCAGACCCAAAAAGGACCTCCATCACACTTTCTCGTGAATCATTTGTCATTTAAGGTTTTTTCTGAAGCAGGGCATTTTCCTCAGTCGTTGGTTAGTTACTCATAATTATTGACAGTTCACGGCAGTTTATTATAACATACGAATTTCAGTTAATTACAGTTGATGATAGTTTCTAGAGCCAAACAAACTGTGTGGAGGATTGATGGAAAATAGGTGAAGCGTGGATTTGATATTTTCTCATACAAGCCTGATTAACCTCCCGGTACAGCCTGGTAACCTTTAAAGCTTTGTAAGTTTGATTCCCATATGTTTTGAAAGAAGAGCATGTATGCAATTTGAATTCATTTTCTAAGCAACACCACAACTTATGAGATAAGTAATTATACAACCCTCTCGTGCGAGAAACACGCAAGCCGCTGAAAGCAAAACTGCAAATAATCTATCATTTTTTGTACATATAAATCACTCTGTTCACAATTCTGTGAATCGCATTCAAATCGGGCCAATGAATTGAGTCAGGAGTCGATAACCAGCTTGACCCGATGACACATGACCCGTACCAGTTAGCTACAGATTGGGTTTATATTGGTGCCGCTCATTTCGGATCCCTGTAAACCTGACTCGATTCACACTCTTGAAAGGGGTGTTCGGGAGAGCGGCGCTCGCCGCTGCGGCGAGCGTTAACCGGCAGGCGTCGCTCAACGCTCGATCGCTTCCCGTTCAGGAGAGCGGCGAGGCGGTTTCCACCGCTCGATCCGAGCGGTGGGAACGAAAGGATGGACCCATTTACTTATTTTAAATTGAATGTTAGCATCAAATTTCAGACCTTTTTAATTTACATTTAAAATCATGGTATCTAAACATCTCATTGTTATAAAATTATGGCTTCACACCGCTTCTCCGAACACATCTCAAAATATGGTTTGGTGACAAAATCATGGTTCTGCAAGCTTGGTTTTGAACCGCTGGCCAAGCGGAGTATAAAATTCTGGATACCGTCGAAGCGGGATTGGGTCCGGATACCAAACCCACTAATAAAAGTAAAATTCCTTTTCTACCCTCGAGGGTTATTTGTAAGCATATTCTGCGACTTTCTCTCTCTCTCTAATTTTATTTTCTCAAAATTTATTCTCTCTTTCAAATCTGATCTTATTCGAGCTCCATCTATAATCAGCAGCGGATCGTGGGCGCGATCAAGCGATTGGTTCTGTATGAATTCTCTCTCATTTCTTCATCATTTTCTTGTTTTTTTGGAGATTATTCAGGGTTTGATTATGCCATTTATGAGAGGAACTTATTTAGTTCATGAAAGATTTAAACCCTAATCGCTTTCATCGAAATGATTCATCGATGGTTTATTTTGCCCCTTACAAAGCTCAATTTCCAGCTGAAAGAGGAAAGCGTTCAATTTGATGATAGAACCCCTTTCTCTCTTTAGGTTTATTTGGCTTTTTACAGATTCTATTGCATATAGCTCCTCTCTTTCTTGTTTGGATTGAGATTTAGAGAATTGGTTCTGAAAAAAATGAAACTTTGGAGATATCTCATATTTGAGGATCCAAATTTTAGGAGTAGATATGAGAATAAGATAAAATTTGTCTCGATAAGAGATATAGAAAGGAGTCTTAAAAGTTAATATCATCTGAAGGAATTTAAAAAAGTTTCTTTGAAGCTGTTAAACAAAGTTTTCAGGTTTGGGAGAAGGCATGGAAAATTATCACCTCTACCAAAATAGCTGATGTGACTTAATATAAATTAAGTGAATGTAATGTGGATTGGAAAAGCATGAGATGTTTAAAACTTTAAACTGTCTAATAGAGCATTGAGCTGGTTTTAAAATCACGACTTTAGGCCTCTGATGTATTTTATCGTTGGCTTTCACCTACTAGTTTGAAAAAAATACCTGGAATCATCAAATGGAGGCAACTTGTTAAACCCGTACGATTTAAGATTGAATGGCCCTTTGCTCCGTTGGTGCCGTCCATGCACACCTCCACATCAAGAGTGCAAAAGCATAGCAGAATTTGCCGAAATCGAGTCACCTCAATCTATAAGATCCCACTCTTTCTTATTTTTTTACTAGGCACTTGATGCCTTGTTCTTATGAGATACTGAAGTCTTAGGAGCTACCCTTTTATAGAACGAAGTAAGAACCCTAGTCTATTTTCTAAAGCGACCTTATGTGTATATGTTTGTTATCTTTGTCCTTCATAGGCTGCATCCGTTGCCCTTTATGGATAAATGTAACCCCAACCTTTAACTAATGATATATGCTAAATGCACATATTTGACTTTTTTTTGTGTGTGAAAGAAATGCACATATTAGACTTTCATTGCTCCAAAACCTTACATGATAGTTTATTGGACCACGTTATAATTTGGATTTGATCCAACACCCAATCCCACCTGGTTTTACTTATAGACATCATTAGAAGCAAGGATTCCTTTCAAAACAATAGTATAATAACAATAATAATGATAGTGACTTTCTTTAGAGAAGAAACTTGTAAAAAAGGAAAAGGAAACAAGCTTCAGGATTCTGTAAAACCTAAGATAAACTTTATGCGGTATCACTTTTAAAAAATATTGCACTCTTTTTTTTAATCCATAATAAGCCATCATTGTACTTTAATTAGAAGAATCAATAGCATGGGTCAAGGTGGAAAACACATTGCCTGTAGACGTACCTTAGGGAAATCTCAATATTTGGTATCCTACTAGTCAAAATACAAAATTAAATAGAGGAAATCAAGAATGAAATACTATAGATTATGGGTGGCTCCTGTCTAGTTCTTCCACTGAGCTTTTCTGTTCATGAAATAGAGACGTGCATTGTTGATGTCAGCAGGGTAAAGATCCAAAATATTATGAGGTTTAACAAGGCCCCCCCACTCCGCCCCCACAACAACAATAATAAAATGTACACTCTCTCACTTTGAACTCCTAGCATAAATTCCAACATTTTGTGTTTAGTTCTCCTTTATTTTGAATTATTAACCGACACGTGTAAATAACTGCAACCTATTTCTCAACTCTTGGGATATTGCTCCTGAGTCTTCTTTGCCCAGCATTACTTGTCATCTATTCTTTGTTTCATTATTTATGTTTGGTTGTCAATATCTTGAAATTAAAGCTCCAGAGTTTAATGTTTACTTGGTATTAAGGGTTCAGCAATCTGGCACATTTAAATAATTGAATGATCATGAGCACTGTGTTCTGGATTTAAACTCAATGCAACTTAGATTATGTATATATCTTAGGAGGTTGTCATTGCCATTTAATTTCATTTAAAGTATATGTATTTATCTGAAAGTTGCTTACCAGTGTTTACTTTTGTCAATTCTCTCTTAAAAGTACATGTAACATAATACATGTTTCCTTTCACTAGATTCAAAATAAGAGTTAAACGAATCAGGATTGAAACACCATGTAATGTCCTTGTACTGCATATTTTCCACGTATAAGAGCTAAATCATAAAATGTTTTTCAGATGGCTATTTTTTGGGTTACTGGGTACCTGTATAGTAAATGCGTACATCATACTGCAACTCATGGATCTGACAATACTTTATGGAGATCCTGAAAACAACAGTTCATTCATAATTTGGCTATAGAAGAATCTATGTTATGTTCAATGAAGCATATCTTAGTTCTTCCAAACAAACCGAAGATGACGAGGTAGAAGGTTGAAAAAAAACTTGAAACAGATCTTGAGGTTATTTCAAGCGAAAAGACAGTACAGATAGTACAGTTGAAATTACACAGGAAGACAGGAATTCAATTATTCTAAATTAAATCTGGAGAATTTTGAATGAGTTTCCTTTGGGGATCCAATCTTAGGTGAAATCTCCAAAGAGGTTATGATTAGTTCCTCGCTTTGACGCTAATCTGAGATCTTTCCCTATATTAGTTTTTAGTCAAAAATGGAGGGCCGAGTCAAAAAATGGAGGGCTGAATATCAAGTCCGATTTTAAGTGCCTCTTTATGGGAAAAAGTACCTTTATTGGTATACCCCAAATATATATTTTTCTGCGTTGGATGGATTTTGCTTCTACTTGTTTTCGATGTTTGAATGGATTATTTGGTTAATGCTTCTAGTTTACCCTTTTTTATTTGTTAACTTTGCTTTTATAATTTTTTTACACTATTCGCAACTGAGCATACCAGATCTCTCACTTTCTAGCTCCACAAATTTGTTTTTTGCAGAATCAGTGATTGGTTCATCAGTCTCGATTGGCTTTTGTTTGCACCTTTTAATTGAGTTAATGGGTTATCGAAAAGATTTGAAATCTTACCTCAATCTTTCGCGCAAAGAGCTTCAGGCACTGTGTAAAAATAATAATCTCCCTGCAAATAGAAGTCATACTCATTTAGCCAAGTCACTGGCTATATTTTTTAAGGTAAACATACGTATTTCTGTTATTGTAATCTTCTGAGTAGAGAAGGGTTGAATCAAAATTCTTCATCATTTCACTTGATTTATTACCTTGAAGCTATACCATTAAGTTTAATGTTACTTTATTCTAATAAATTACGCAGAACAAAAATGCTTCCCCAGTTCCCTTGACAGAGAAATCTATTAGCCTCCTGCTGGACACGAAACCTCAGAAATCAGAGCATCTTTCGAAAGATAAGTCTAAAGGTGTGGTTTGCTTATATTATGTTCCTTCAGAAAAGTGTGATTTCTATATAAACAGCCAAATTAAAATTAATATATGACTACATTATAGAAAAAGTGTTTCGATAATAAACTCATTATCCTTGACATTTTATAGGAATACATGAAAGAAGAACACATTTTATGGAAACTTCTATAACAGAAAAGGAAGGCGATGATAGGCAGCACTCCCTGAATGGAAATCTTATGGCATTTAGTAGCCACATAAACCACCAAGCCTGGGAGAATGTATGGTTCTTCATGAATATTGAAACTTTTATTTCGTCAATTATTTTACTTCGGAGCAGATTTTTTCACTTCCCCAGCGGAAAGCTCTTTTTAGTAGATTAGATGCTGCTCTTTATGTTGGCTACTGTAACGTGTCCATATCTGAGTTGAGTTCTCCCACTAGATTTTCTCATAATTTTTTGTTTCAATCTGACGATGTAGGCATATGCTACTGCACCAAAACAATATGATTGTTCCACTTCTAAGTCTGGAAATTGTGGCTGGGAACCTTCTGTTGCTGTCAATATCCAGCAGATTGAGAAAGACACAACACCTGGTTCAGAATGGAATATCGGTGGAACTCTTAATGATATAACCAAATTTTCTGAGCAGAGAAACAAATGCCAGATGGCTGTGAATCATGCTGCCTCTAAGAGTAAAACTCATAATACGGCTCCAACAGTAATGCCAAGCGCTGCTAAAAGTTCAAGAACATGTGGATTTCTGTCTTCTGAAGATGTCTCCACAAAAGAGACTCCTTTATTCCAGTTCTTTGTAATGTGTGAGGGGGGTATCGATCTTCATGTCAATTTGAATTCAATCCCGTCAGAATGGATAAATAGCTTGAAGCATGAAGTGCAGACCAATCTTAAATTGCAGGATTCCATGTCAGTACAAGCTGATGTACGTACACAACTTTCACCATTTGAAAATACTGGAAGGGTTCTTGATAGCAATAGAGTTGATATTAACAGCGGCTGTACTACTTCTACCTTGAGTTCAGATAGTGAGAATTGTCAGTCTGTGGTTGCTCAGCCAGATACTACCTTTGCATCTTCCGACTCATCTGTACTAACATCAATTAGCATTCCTGTCATAATGCCTGGATATTTGGATGGAGCAACTCTTCTGAGTGATCATAAGCACATAGCATTTGATTCTTCATCTTGTCATGGTGATGGAAATTCTTTGTCAGAGGGCTTGGTAGATGCCTCTTGTGGAACGGAAAAGATTAATGCATCTGTAATTGGTTTTTCTATGGGACCTATAAGTGAAGGAACAACAAATGAAGAGCAAACAGAGTGCCCCATTCTAAATATTGATCATAATCTGAATACTAATGGATTAGGTAAGTCACTGGAAAGTATTCATGAGGAAAATAATAATTATCCAATATCTGATGGAACTGGAAAAACTGTATTTTCTGACATGGGCAACCTTGAAAAGGATAGTGGTGCATGCAAAGCCTCTATCGAAAGAGGTCCTGTGGTAAGGCCCCTGGAAGTTCTAGCTGACCATGATAGGCCATTAAATCAGATGCTTGATTTGGCATCGAGAGAACCCCATTCCGATGCAACATCAGCAGATTACATTCTCAACTGCCATGTATTTAGCCCTAAAAATTCTGTTACCAAGGATCCAGTTTCAGTACTAAATCACGAATTGGTATTACTCTTTTCCCATACCTAGGTTTATATGTATACATGATTTGGCACTTTCTTGAGATATTCTAAGATTTCGTCTGTAGATTTTAACGGAGTAAATATTATTATCTTATCTAGCATGGGTTAATTAGGTCTTGCTTAAAATTTTCACATATTGCATATTTAACTTATTTTGTATTGGGTTTTGCAACAACATTGCAAAAAAGAATATATTACAATATGCCTATATATTTTGTTTTTTTGATAATTATTGCATTACTGATATACAATCATTTCAATCAGTTTTCCATGCAACAATATCATGGTGATAAATTTAATATTAACATTGGGGTGAATAAAGAGAGACGATTAATTCTTTGTGTGACTTCAAAATCAAGAATGCATATTTAAGCAAGATACATGACCACGAGAGAAAAACATAACCTACTGTCCGTCTTTAGGGATCCTTTTTTCCAATCATTTCTGATAAGGTAAACTCATCTTCCTTGCAATTATCTTTTTCAATTTCCTCCCCCCCAGGTGCACACGCGCATGCCTGGGAGCTATACATAAGCTGTGATATATTGAGCTTCCTTGTTTATGTATTCACATGTGTGAACCATCTAAAATAATCGTTTCCCATCTTTTCTTTCAAGCGAATGTATTTTTTATCCTAGTGAAGCTACCGTTAACATCTTTAAATGCACTCATTCTAACAAATCTTCTAGTTATCCTATCATTATCAACATTCTCTTCTCATTCGGTCATTCCTGCTACTGTCATTAACATTGCTGGTCTTGTACTCTCGGACTGTTTCGACCACTCTTTGCTTTAATCAATCTGTGTTAATTATGGAAGCAAATTTCCCGATCTTACCTTCCCGATGAATGCAATCGCTCTTAGTATATCTGGAGCATCGATGCCAAGAATTCCTCATCATAGTGTTCCATGAGTTCCGATCTATATGTTATGCTGTCACGTTGCAAATTCTGAAGATTATAGCTTCTCTAATATATATTTTAGCAGTATACCTTTTGTAATCTTCAATCTTCTGTTCTTTGAGATTTTGTAAAGCCCTACCATTGTACTGAAATTCTGAAGTTGTGGTGAGGGTGAAGGGAAATACTCTATATTCTAACACAGTTCTGGAGGTTCACCTTTTGTGGGTCAAAACCTGAGTGGGGCAGCATTTTTCTCTCTCCTTTTGTCTACTTTCTTAATGTGTACCGGGTGGGATTTAACCTGGCTTGTGCTGATAATATAGTAAAGTCCGTATCGCTGCATGACTTTCAGTTTGTGGTAAGGGTTAAGGGAAATTCTTATCTGTCGTACCACCCTTTAGTGATCAATTCCATGTTTCTATTACACTACAAAAACAATACTTACCATCAGACTTCTTTTTTTCTCATGATTCTGTTTTGTCTTACAATCCTCGACAAATATTACCATTGCACATATCATGCGATTCAAGCCATATTGTTCTTTTTTCTGTCTTATATTTTACCATTGGAATAGTGGATTTAACGACATGGCAGCATATTACTATTTAATCTTCGCATTGGTCCAAGGAGCTTTAGCCTTTTAAAGCCAAAAGGGTTCAATTTTGCTGGTAAATCATTGAAAATCTTTTTCAGCAAATTAATAAATGGGCTCTTCAGTGTCTAAAAACTAATTCTTGTTTGCTTTGTGCATTCAGGGTAAAATCACTCAAGCAGAGGGGAAAGAGATCTCAGAGTAGACTACTTTTGAGCTAAGCTTGGGTATTTTGTTGTATCAAAAGAATTTGCCTAATATCTCCGTATTTTTTTCATTATGCAGATGCTCAGAATATCGGAAGTCTTCTGAGAATAATTCCAAGAGATCTCACAGCCCTGAGTCTCAGGAAGAATACCTAAGTAAGAGGCTTCATTCTTATGTTGAAAATAAGACTGGAATTATAGTGAATTTAAGAAGCACACGGACATCTGCAAAAGAAACTATACTTGAACATGTTGTCCGTCCAAGACGATCTACTCGTCTACTTAAGGTTCAATCTAATGCCCATTGCTAAGCTTTATCTGTTGTTTCCTTAGTTTTGTTAAACATTATGTCATCTTAATTCACATTGTTTTCCCACAACCCAACAACTTAAGCTTTTGGGGAAAGAGGTTCTTATCATGGTATATAACACCAGGTCTCAAGAGGTAAATCAATATAATTTTAAACCAATGCATACACTAACTTATAGTAAGTGGTAGTATACATTTCCATGCCTAGATGATTACACATGCAAACCGATGCATATGTTTTAACATCTCTACCTTATTTAAGGTTTCTTTATATATGCAAGTCTGCCATCTGCTCTTATCTGCGACAAGGCTTTCCCTATCATGGGGTTTCTTAAATTAATTGCTCTCTTCCTTAATATAAGTCCTTCTATGATGCCCCTTTCTTCTTTTTGTACTTTCTAGCGAAGGAGGGATCCTGCTCCAAATCAGTTCACACCCATATCATTTCAATACATATATCTTTAATTCCAACTTTCATTTGTTCCACTTCAGGTTCCATATGGAGATTTGAATATTATCTATACCAAAGAAATTTATAATATGCTTAAGAAACTCTGGCATGCAACTAATTCAGTATCATGACTGTTTCATACTATAAACCCATCAATATTTACCACAAAAAAATACCATCAGAACTAAATGCAAAAATAAATACAGATAATTCATCGTAAAATATATTGTGTGCATCTAAATCGCAGCAAAAGCTACCTTTTAATTATGTTTAGTTAGTGTTAATTTTGTAAGAACTGGCATGAAGACATGAATATATGACCCGGATAAGATATATGAAGTTGGCTGCTATCATTAAGACATGGTGCTCAATATTTTTTCGAGGCGATCACCATTTGTCATTCTTTAAAAAGCAAGGTGCCAAAGTCAAATTTCATTAAAAAAAGTGGGGGCAGAAGCTAATTTTTCCAGCCCATACAATCAACATTCATTAAAGGGGAGGGGCCAGATGCGAACATGCTTAAAATATTAGGGGCTTAATATAATTTTCAGCTAAACTACAATCAGCATTCATTAAAGGGGAGGGGCCAAATGCGAATATCCTTAAAATCTAAGGGGCTCAAGATAATTTTCCACCCTAAACGACAAAAAAATGCCGGATCCGGCACCTTGCATACAGCTTTGTATAATATAAAATAATAATACTTGAAGATACACTTCATTAATGCCTTTATAACATAATCATCTCTTCCTATGTTAATTGACCTTTAATTTAATATAATATAGCTGATTTCTCAGATTCTTCAGACATAAATCCTCTTCATCCTTCCTGATTAGTCCTGTTGGAGGTATTGTCATGTCTCTGAGTCCTTTAAATATATTACTTGCACGAGGCATTAGAGGTTTAGAGGAGGGAATGTGTTCTGTTTTGCTCTTGTTTATACTTCTGTCCCTATAGCAGATCTAATCTTTACCCTTCTTCTAGTCTTTCGCCCTGCTCTAAGAAGATTTTGAGGATGCCAACAACTGTCTAGGATTATGACAAACCCCTCCCTTGTCCATAGTTTCTTGGCCAAGAATGTCACTAAGAGACGGTCGACTCACTAGGTGGGTGGGAGGTCCTGGGTTCAAATCCCCCCACTTGCAGTGGCAAGGAAAATTTTCGACCAAATATGTGGAACAGTTTCCAGCAGATCTAGGGGTTCGTATCCCTCCCCTAAAATGCTACGGACTGTTGCAGGCAAATAAAAAAAAAGGACGGTCGACTCAGATCGATAGCCACATACCACGTTTTATATATCTTTCATGGAGACTAGCATGCCGCATTTCAATGGGAAAATGCTTATATGATAATGTATAAGGCAGTAGACATGATCTATCCATTTTCATCTATCTGTGTGTCTATTTTCTTCATGTAAATGCTAGCTAGGCGAGTTATTCATCTTTGACACCCCTACAGTTGGTTGGTTTAATTTGTACCCGATGACCTCACATCAACATTCATATTTTTTGTTCATACTATTTATTTATTTATTGTGATAATTTGATGATTGATTAGTTGCATTTTTGACACATCTTACCAGCTGTACTCGAACGTAATCAGCTGTATATTTATAGACATCTAATTTTCATATTATAAATGTTATCTTGTTCGTTTCATTTCAAATTTAGGTCATTAAATTGGTACCATAATTACGTGAAAGCTATATTTTATTTTGACGATTCAGAATTTCTGAGGTAATGGATTACTGCATCTCTAAATCCTCAACAGAACTTGCCAACTCAAGCATCTCTTCCCAGTACCATAGCTTTCAACCCACCCTATCCGCCCAATTGATCTAACACTCCTCAATCATTTAATACTCTCTATCCTCTCAAGGAACTTTTTGGTCTTTTGTGAAGGCTGAACTCTACGATATGATACTTATCCCAATGGCTCCAATTGGAGAGGCGCCATATTTTAAAATAAAATCCAAGAAGATAGCAACTGACACTGTAACATCAATAACAAAAGTTTTTAATCAAAACTCTATTGTTGGCTACATGAATCGTTTAACTGTATTCAGCTCAATCAAGGAGAAAGTTCCTATTTTTCAATCAGCAGGTATCTTATCATTTTTACCCCAAATCCGCATTGCTTTAGTAACCAATATTATGTCCACTTAACCTGCTGACTTATTTCCTCTAATGCCCACATGCAATATAAACGGTTCTCCCTCGTATTAATACTCAATTTGGTTTTTCTGGGTACATCAAAGGAGGACAGAATGTTCAAGTCTAGAGTCTTGCCATAAATGAGCTAATATAAAGCTCTGAGCATGTCATTCTTCATTCTAGTGAGAGACAATTGAACTATGAAGAGTAAATTCTTGTTGTCGGCATATCTTTTATTCCATTTAGGCCATAGTCGGGAATGCAGACTTTACTAGTCAATGTATGCTAAAATATGCATATTAAATGCAATCAATGCTATAGTTTGTGTTTATAAGTTTTAGCTTGAGTGCTAGCAAGTTACCATTTCTTAAATATTAAAGTCCCCACATTTCCCATTCATTTGTTTACAAATTCTGGATGTCTGTTTTGTAAACTGTATTCTTTGCAGGTAATCATATTTGTTCGATATAAAATACGCATAAAAGTTAATATTTGCTCATAATTTTCTTTTTCTTTTTTAAAAGGAAAAAATTGCTCATATTCATTTGCTAATGCTAGCGTATGATGTATTGACTATTGATTTTTTTAATCTTAATTTTTCTTGTATCCTCTCCTAAATTGATCTCATCCTTGTGCAGTGAAATTGAGCTGATGATGGATTGGACCGCAGTCTTCTTCTGTTTTTCCATACCCGAGCCTTAAAAATTGCATGAGATTCACTCTCTAACTCTTCAGCAGACCGTACTTGAATCTATTCTTTAATATTCAGAGTACCCCGATAGGGCAATCACAACACTCAACCTGGAGGTTTTCTGAGCCATCGACCCGCCATCCGGCACCAATTCTTTCAAATTTCTGCTTGCAGTCTTAATATCAGAAGCATTTTGTGCATTCATTCATTGTTGAGGGAAAGGTTTTCTGATACGCCATGACAAACCCAAATTTGAAGTTTGATATCAAACGATACAACATTCACAACATTCACACGTGAACAGCAGTTTAGTTGATTGTTGATGTTCAAAGGAATATAGTCATCACGTCATGGTGTTGTATGTTTAAGTCCTGCTTTTTGTATTGCTTTTGCTTATTTTCTTTTAATAGTGGATATCTGGCCAAGATTTTGCTTGAATTTTGTTCTTACACCAGATCTTGGTGATCTAGATTGATTTTTGACGAATTCTATGGTTATGGCATGATTTTCAATTCAAAATCCAAATGAACACGGTGGAAGATTTGGATGGTATGGCAGTTTGGAACAAACACTTTATTCGTCTAGTCATATGGTCGACAACTTGAATTTGTTATGTTATTACTTGTTAGTTCATTTTAATTGTCGACTTGCTATTTGCTATTGAAAGATTCATATCTCATTTTATCAACACAAGATTTGACTTGGATTACATGTTTTAATGTTTCAATTAGATGGATTTCTTGTGTGGCAATATATTTTACTTGTTAATTATTGTAGGTTCATGTGGATTTTGGCGATAGTGTTATAATTTATTCTCTTACAAATATATACAAATATACATATTTATACAAAAAAATTTGTAACATGGTACCCTTGTGTAGCAAATTTTTTACGAATTTCTTGAGTTAGACTCATATTTGTCCATGCATGCTTCATAGAACCCAAATAGTCTTTGACCTTCTTAGGAACACAAACGTGATCCATTATGTTTAACTTAAATCAAGCTGTTAACCTTAAGTTTGATTTGGATAAAACCAGATGAGACTAGTTTAACTACAATCTCCCTGAACCCATCGAAAGTTAGGTAAAACCTTTTTCTCTAGCACCGTCTGAATTGATTCAGTTTTCTAAAATCCAGAAACATTAAATCAATGGATTTGTGTGGTGTAATGTTGTTTCTACATTCTTTTAAAACTAAAATAAAAATAATATCTTTGAACTTAAAAGTGAAATAAAAAATTAATTAAATGCCCTCACGCAGGATTGAACTACGGACCTTCAGTTTACAAGACTGACGCTCTACCACTGAGCTATAAGGGCTGTGTTTTACAAAGGCAAATTATTACCTATATTAGTCATAAACACAACTTTTTCCCCCTTAAAATATCTCAAACTATGGCTTTTAGTGGATTTTTCCCCCAACTAAAATACTCTCAATATAGCACTTAAATATTTTAGTATAAATGGAGAAACGGCTCAAAAATACTGTTGATCTTAGCGCATAAATACCTAGTGTTTATTTTTGACATTTTAATATTTTTGATATTTTAATATCCAAGATTTCTTCGTCTTAGTACTTTACTATCTGCCGTTAAATTAAGTGGGAGTTATAATATTTTCTTAGATTCCCATTTGTGTGGTTTAGGTGACTTATTTCTTTCACCCTTGGCAGTGAAATGAAAAAGAAGGTTCGGCTTTATGCTTTCTTATTCTCAATTTCTTCAAACCATAGTCTCATCTTTCCACTAATGTCTTCTTCAAAAGCTTTCCTAGTCTCCAAATTCACTTCCACCGTTCTCGAATTTTGCTGTGATGGGTCCTCACAAAGAGATGCACATAATTTTAGGGTTAGGGTAAATTAAGAATTTGGGAAAGTTTTATGGAGATTTCCAAACTTATCTCCTTCCCTCTTAATTTTACTTCTCCGTGATCGCGCTCAATCATAAGATGAGGGTTAAAGGAGAGAATCAAAATTGGGAAAGGTTGAGAAAGAGAACATTTTTCATATAATTTTTTTTCTAACTTGGTCAATAAAATTAGTGGGACATTGAAGAAGAGGGTAAAAATGTTATTTGTCAGACACCACAGTTAGTTAGCTAAGTGTTACTGTAAAATGTTGGGTATTTATATGCCAAAGAATAAACATTGGATATTTATGTGTCAAGGCAACAAACTATGGTTGTTTTTTGAGCCATTTAGCCACTATAAATTAAGAATTCTAAGGTAGTTTATTGTAAAAAAAGAAGTTTAAGGTATTTTAGCGAAAAAGGACAATAATGTAGGGTATTTTAGTGTAACGCACTTCTCCGTTTCTCTTTCCCTTTCCTCAAGTATTTTCGCAAACAAAATCCGATTCGCAACCGCCATCGATAAAAGCTTCGACTTTTACTAAAAATCAGAGGGGGAAAAAAGAAAAGAAAAAATCGAATAAAAATGTCAGGTCGATTGGTGAGAAAAATCCTAAAAGAGCAAGGAGACCTCATCCTCGAGGATCCAAACCACGATGAAGGATCTGAACCCGAACCCGATTCCCCCTCTGCCGCAGCCGCGCCGTTCAAGAACCCCTTCGACATCCTCGACGAAGTCGACGACGAAGACGATAAGGTGACGCCCCCTCATCTGTCCAGAATTAGGGGTTTTAATCAATCTATTGCTTTTTAAGAATTAAGGTTTTGAAAATTTGAGATCAGCTTGATGTTTGTATGTTGGTGGGTTAAGGGATATAAATCGGTTAGAATTTTATGAAAATTTTAATTGGTATTGGTCTTTATGTCATTATAAGAAATTCGAGTATTATTGCGAGTTTAGATTTTATGTTTGTATGAAGTAAGAGCCATGTGTCTAGTTCTATAGATGAGTTCTTTTGCAGTTCGGAAATAGACTTTGACAAATAATTGATTGATTGATAGGCATTAGTTTTGATTGAGAGTTTGGAGTTGTGATTTCTAGTTCATCTCTTTCTGTCTCGTATTCCTCGGAATCCTCCTCCCTTGAAAATTGAAACATTCACTATTTGGGTGTCATCTAGTGAAACTTGCTTGATTTTTTTTTTGTAGACCATGGTTTAGGGTGTGCTTGTGTAGACAAAACTAGGTAGACAATGTTTATTTGTTACTTTTGTAAATGATCTGATTGATGTCATTTAAAGAGATCATGAAACTGAGTGCCTGTGAGGGAAGGAAGAGAAAAGTCTTAGTTACTATACGTATGGACAAAAGTTGATGGTATCAAGTTCGACGGTTGTTGTCCAGGTCAGACATGGAATGTGCTTGGGTTGTCAAATTCAGTCTGTAGGACTAAAATGAGTTTTTTTTATAGCTTTCTTAGGCTGGTCTGTATGTTCCCTAGTCTGTGAGTGCATTAAGTATTTTAAGTATACTGACTACCAAGCATTGTTTCATATATCGCCTTATCTGCCGATATGTCAAACCGGGAGCTTTCGCGATAGGATACAACCGATATCATTTTGCGATAATATGATCTTTTGAATATTGGTGATATTAGCCGATATATCGGCTGTATCTGATAACGAGACACCTATCTGATATGATTATAAAACCGGCTAATATTTGATATTTAAAACCTTTCTACCAACTAACTTAAAGCCTGCATGAAGCTTGCCCCAATTTAGCATGGGTCACTTATTGACATTAAAGATATAACTCTCATTATAAACATATTTAACATACCGTGTTTCAATCCTTGATTGATTGGAACTATTGTGAGGCTGAAGTAAATTCAGAGGTCCTAGATGGCAAAATATAGGTTTTATTGGTACAAGGTTGTCGATGCCCTTGGGTTTGGCATTTTCAAGTGTTCAAGTGAAATCCTCTCTGGTTTCAGGTACAACAACAAGCCTTCACCCCAAATTTTTGGGGTGGCTATATGAAAAGGACCATCTCTTCGGTTAAATTAACAGCAACATACTGTTCTTAATTGTCTCTATCCATTTTCATTTAGATCTATCCCTACTACTAGTTGCTCCATGAACTACTATTTTGTCACTTTTCTAACTTGGACATTTATTGGTCTCCGCTGTATATGTCCATGTCCAATCAGTCTCAATTGGGTTTCTCGCATCTTATCCTTGGAGCTATCTCCAACTTGTTACTAATACACTCATTTCTTATCACATCTTTTAGTGTATCATCACTTATGACTCGTCTATATTAACATTCTCATTTCAGCCACACTTATTTTGAATATGTTTCTTAATTGCTTAACATTCTCATAATCTCATCCATAAAAAAGTGGGGGTCTTATTGTCGTCTTATAAAGTTTTCTTTCAATTTCAAAGTCATCCTATGATCACATAGCAGTCCTAAAGTACATTTTCATTTCAAACCATTCGCTTTTGATACTATAAGTTACATTCTCCTTAATCTCCCGATCATAATTATTATAGATCCTAGGAAACAGAATTGGTTCCTTCTAGATATTTCATGGCCATAAATTTTCAGTGAGCGCTTCTTTCTTTGTACTATTTTGCTGAAATTACATTCCATATATTCATTTTTATTCTGCTAATTCTAAATCCTATATATTCTAAGGTTTCTCCCTTTTTTTCTACTTTAGAAAGTACCCCTTCTTTGGATTCATCAACCAATATAATATCAATAAACAACATATTCCATGGCATGCCATTCAGAATATATCTAGTAAGTTCATTTATAACTATATCAAAGAGATAAGAACTTAACACGATCTTTTATGTAAACCTATGGTGATAGGAAATGGCTCTCTCTTCTCCGATTGTCCTTCTAGTAATTGCTTTATCATATATATTTTTAGTCACGTCAATATACTTATTAGACACTAGTTTTTTTCTAAATCCCGCCATAGTATCTTTCTAGGGATCTATCTCTACATAAGCCTTTTCTAAATCAATAAAAACTATATGTTTTCAAGTAACACCCCAAATATAAATGATTCTGAACCCTTGCATTCAAGTTTATGTACAAATCTAGTATTTTCCCCCTTCTCACGCCAGACTCTCTCTCTCTTTAGACGCCTAGCACGTGGTCAACCACTATCCGCCCATATTGTCCTCTAAGTTGATTAATTAACCCAAGTCTTAGCTTAGCCAAGTCGAATCACTTAGACAACTAAACCATCGATAGTCACTCCCAATGTTTTCATTGTAAACAAGCTTTGTAATTATCATTATAGAATTGAAATATTGGTTGTTTTCATCTTGACAATCCGATGATCCATCATCCATGTATGCACCACCCTCATTTGTTCCTTTCGCAATCTAACTTCCACCGTAATGCAAAACGTTTATCCTGCTGTCTTTTGGACCACCGTCACTTTATGATCCTTTGTTACTCCCCACATAGCCTGCATTGTTATATGCTTCATGCCATGTATCTTGCCACTTCTATGAAGCTAATGACAAGGACAATCCTATTGCTAATTTGAAGGCAACATTTTATTGAAGGTCAGGTTGATTATAGGAAGCTTAGACTCATCTATTTGCTCACCGTCTCTCTGCTCGTTACGTATCAGACACTTCGACTCACGGTGACACCATTCGACTCGTGTGTGGCACGCGTGGGCACATATTGAATGTATCCGACACTTTTAGATGGCATAGGAGATTGAGAAATAAGAATGTAGAATATATGCGGGGACAACTTTGATATCTTCAATAACACAAGAATATTAAATATTTCAAATCCGTTTCATGGCGTACTACAATTAGGAGTAAAACATCTAAATTGATGCAAATGTGCAGTCGAGTCTATGAAAGCAGGCTCAAATTATAATGGGTTAATACTTTGTTTGTTTAACTCCTATGGATTGTATTCTTGTTGGTTTTACTTTTAGTTTTATATATGTATTTTGTTTGTGCTTGAAAACACTTATGGTTTGGGATAAAGTTATAACCTTGATTTTATTTTTATTGTTCTTTCAAAGTTATGCTAGTACATGTTTCTTATCGTAGTTCGTTATATTTTGTTTATTATATATATTAAACATATAGATAAATTATATAGGCATGTCCTCATGACCACCTTTTTACAAATTTTCCATGTCCGGTGTCCGTGTCTATATGGCGTCTGTATTCATGTTTATGCTTCATATTGATTACAGGCCACGTTGTGGAACATCTTGGATAGAAAGAGGCAGAGGGATGAACCAGATCTTGGGTTTGCCTTTTCTTTTAGTTTAATTAGTAAGTCTCAATTATATGAGCCCAACCTAATTTCTTTAATCTGCTTTTTAAGACATCTCGCTCTGTTTTGGACCGTGGCCCTAATTGCGAAAATCTGGCCTAGGTGGGCTACATGTCATAAGTATTTCTAAAGTTCTAAACCAATGCCTAGGTCCTAGGTGGATCTACCTTTTTCCTTTTTGGGTCCCCTTTGTTGTTTTATAATTTTATATCCACTCGTCTGTGCAAAGAGTGTCTCTATTATTTGATTTTGTTCTGTATGTTGGCATATAAAATTGGTAAATGTCCCTTCCATCATACCAAAACTCAAAAGAAGTTGTGATGAGGGTTGAGGGGATATATATTCTATATTCTAACACTGCATATCCTGATACATGATTTCTCTTGTCTTAATCAAACGAGAGCTTTATGAATTATGATGCAATTTTCTAATTTACATTGAATCTCCTAAGTCTTAACTATATTCTGCTTTGTTCGCAACAGCTGATTCTAGCTCCATTTGTCTTTAGTTTGTGTTTGATGTTTGACTATTTGTGCAGGAGGATGAACAGGAAACTGCCAGAGATATTATTGGAAAGGTCATTCAACAAGAACGTTCTATTGTCAAGAAGACTTCTGATGCATCAACTGTTTCTACCCGTAAATCCAAGAAAAAGAAGAAAAAGAGCAAAGATGACACGGCATCCACAAAAGCCAAAGCTGACAAGTCAATTGATTCTATTCTAGCCGATCTATCTATCAACACAGAGGCCTCCTCTCGGGGAACCGAGTTTCTGAATGTTTGGGCTCCAAGCAAGGATGTTCTGCCTGGCACAAAGAAGCATGGCAGTACATCTGTCCTATCAGTGGACCCTAAACATTTAAAAGCTGAAAACGAGCTCCGAAAAATATTTGGTTCTAAGGTTGTCAATTCTTTTGAAAATAATCACAGCGCTGGGAGCTCAAGGCAAATGCATGGTGGAAGACGTGTAGGCCACACTCCAAGGAAGACGATTCTTGTGTCTCCATCAAATTATTGGCCGCGTTGGGATGGATCAATGTCCATGGAACTTCTGGAGACAAAGGACGGGATACATTATTTTAGGTTTGTTCTGAATTTACAGGAGTGCAGGCCTGAGTAATTGAATTTTAGATGCTTTAATCCTGGTACTAAGTCTATGTGAAATGACCAAATGGTGCACAAGACACAGCATCCATCAGTACTTGGTCCTGAATTCGTTCACTTCATTCCCCAGTAGAGATGGGGAACAGAAAGAATGAGAGAGAGAGAGAGAGAGAGAGAGAGAGAGATGCCCTAGGAGGCTTTTCTCGTTAGGTAGCGCAAAAAAATACACCCTCCACCATTTTTTCCGACGATCGGCATTAGTCATCATCGTCTAAGATATTGATACACCAAATTTAATTCTATATTTTTTCACCGTTGATTAAGTGGGTGCAAATTTAACGGTTTACCGATAATAGAACTTTTTACATTGCTAAATCAACAGTGAAAAGGTGTTAGAATCACATGAAATTTGGTGTGTCCACATCTTAGATGATAAAGATGATGATGATGGGTGCCGGTCGTCAAATAAAATGGCGGAGGGCGTAGTTTTTTGACGCCACCTAATGAAAAAGCCTCATAGGGCCTCTTTTCTACATTATTCTCCCTCTCTCTATATATATATGAGAATAATGAAGGAAAGAGGCCATATGAGGGAATTTCCTCTTATGGCATCGAAAAAATACACCCTCCACGAGTTTTTTCGACTATCGGCACCCATCATCTTCATCTTTTATCATCTAAGATGTGGGTACGCCAAATTTCATGCGGTTTTACCACTTTTTCACCGTTGATTTAGCATTGCAAAAAGTTCTATTGTTGGTAAACCGTTTATTCTGCACCAACTCAACGGTGTAAAAGTAGTAGAACCGCATAAAATTTGGTGTATCCACCTCGTAATCATAAAGATGATGATCGATGTCGATCGTCGAAAAAAATCATGGAGCATGCCATAGGAGGAAATTTCCTTCTATGGCACCTTTCCTCCATTATTATATATATATATATATATAGAGAGAGAGAGAGAGAGAGAGAGGCCTTAGGAGGGAATTTCGTTAGGTGGCGTCGAAAAAATACACCTTCCAACATTCTTCTTAACGATCGGCACCCATTATTATCATCTTTATCATCTAAGATGTGGATACACCAGATTTCATGTGATTCTACGATTTTTTCACCGTTGAATTAGCAATGTAAAATGTTCTATTATCGTAAACCGTTAATTTTGCTCCCGCTAAATCAACGGTGAAAAAGTGATAGAATCAAATGAAATTTGGTGTATCCATATCTTAGATGATTAAGATGAAGATGATAAATGCTGATCATCGAAAAAAATCGTGGAGGGTGTATTTTTTCGACGCCATAAGAGGAAATTCCTTCCTATGGCATCTCTCCGTCATTATTTTCGTGTATGTGTGTGTAGAGAGAGAATAATGGAGGAAAGGTGCAATATGAGTGAATTTCCTCCTATGGCATTGAAAAAATACACCCCCACGATTTTTTCAATGATCTGCATTCATCGTTTTCATCTTTATCATATAAGATGTGTATACACCAAATTTCATGCGATTCTTCACTTTTTCACCGTTGATTTAGTGGGTGCAAAATTAACGGTTTACCAACAATTGAGTCTTTTAGATTGCTAATTCAACGGTGAAAAAGTGACAGAATTTTATAAAATTTAGTGTATCCACATTTTACATGATAAAGATGATGATTGGTGCCGATCGTTGAATAAAATGTTGGATAATTGATTTTCATTGATGTCATAGGAGGAAATTCACTCCTATGATCTTTTTTCTCCACACGCACGCGCACACACACACATATATAATGAAGAAAAGATGCCCTAAGAGGGTTTTTCGTTAGGCGGTGTCAAATATCTATGTCCATGACGTTTTTCGACGATCGGCACACATCATCATCATCTTTATCATGTAAGATGTGGATACACCAAATTTCACATGATTCCACCACTTTTTCACCGTTGAATTAGCAATGCAAAAAGTTCTAGTGTCGGTAAACCGGTAATTTTGCACCCACTAAATCAACGGTGAAAAAGCGATGGAATCACATGAAATTTGGTGTATCCACGTCTTACATGATAAAATTGATAATGGTGGGTGCCGATCGTCGATAAAAATCGTGAAGGTTGTATTTTTGAGGAAATTCCTTTCCATGGCACTTTTCATCCATTATCCTCTCTCTCTCTCTCTTTATATATATATATATATATATATATATATATATATATAAGTGATATATTGCAAACCGGTTCCCGTTTTTTAAATACGGCTACACTCGATCCACAATATATTTGAACGACAACGTTCAAGTTGATCATTCTATTCTCAAATGTATGTGTATGAAAAATCAAAGGGTTTGAAGGCCTCTAACCCATGCATCAAATGAGTGCAAAATGAACGTCTTTCAATATAACATAAACTCCATCCGTTGCATAGGCTAGAGGTCTTCAAACCCTTTGATTTTTCATACACATAGACTTGAAAATAGGATGATCAACATGAACGGTTAAGATCGCTCAAATATGTCATGGATCAAAAGTTCCCGTTTTTAAAAAATGCGGACCGGTCTGCAAGGGAGTGCTCTCCTCTCTCTCTCTCTCTATATATATATATATATATATATATATATATATATATATTCCGAGCCTGTATTATTTTTTTTAAAATAGAACCCAGACAGTTAGAACTTAGGTATTAAGACCCATGTCCAAGTATAAATTAGAGCTCAAAGTTCATGCCAAACCTGAATTATTTTAAAGGCTATAACTTTCTTTCTTTTTTATATATTATTCATTCATAATATTTAAAAAATATTAGCAATTAAATAGGAAAGAACGGTTGAGTTACGAATACATTGCATTACATGATTCATAGATTCATAAGCCTGTATATGCATAAAAGGGACAGCCACAGTCATTGTGAAAATTTTATTATTGCCTTTCAAAAAATAGTGAAAATTTAGCAAGAATGCAAGATACTTAGATACCTGATTAACACCAATCAAGGCGTGTCTCTAAGATATCTGCTGCCCCCTTAGAAGATTTACCCAATAAAAAAGAGAGAATAATGATCTTTTCTTAGAAGTAGCAAATAGCTAACGACATGCTCTAGGCCAAACAATTTCTTTAACTTAATATTAAGTTCTCAACACATTAGGAAGAATTCCTTTTGTTTATTACTGTGAATAATCAGTAAACAGTTTGGCAATAAATTTCTGTATCTTGTCTTTCTTATATTATCTTTATCTTTATCCTTATCCATATTTAGAAAGTTTAATCAATTAGGTATCAACCATCCGAACTGCTGATTCATAAACATGTATATAGGTTTTATCCTCCAATATACCAGGCCAGTTCATAACTTCCTATCGGCATTTTCGTCAGTGTTGTGATGCCACTTTTGTGTCTTCACCGTAACTATGGATGTGGATCTACACGGGTTCAATTACTTGAGATCTAGGTTCACTTTCGGTAATTTTATGACTTACCTAGGGTGAACATATACGAAAAGTGGACAGAGTCTTCCTGTGGAATTAACGTTGTTCAAAGGATTTGCCTCTTACACTGTTAATTGCTGTATGGCCCATGACAGGATAGTACAGGGTCAACAATACAGGGACAAATATGTAAATAATCTCTTGAGCAGTGGAAAAGTCAACCTTATAGTGAATGCACCAGTTACAATTTACAGTGACCATCGCTGATCTCAGGAGTATGATGCCAATTGATGATTTTTTTTTTATCTTTATAGTGCATGCATGGTCGTACTGTATGTGCTTTCCAGTAAAAGTGAGGAGGGAATACATACACAATTGCATTGTCTTTTATTCTGTTCGGCAACTTACAGTTGCCACAAATGATTGATGACAAGCTCATTAATTTGTGAAAAATAACAACGATGATAACAACAACACCAAACAAGCCTTCATCTGAATTTTTTGTGGTCGGCCATATGAATCCATCTCTTCTATTCTGCTCTGTTATGGACCGTCTTCTCGGTTAAATTAACAATTAACATATCGTTATGTATTGCTTCTATCCATTTTCATTTAGGTCTATGGTCTATCATATCCCTAATTGTGCCATGAACTACAATTTTGTCATTTGTTTCTAACCGGGACATTGATTGGTCTCCGTTGCATATGTCCAAACAATCTTAGTCAGTTCTCTCGGGTCTCATCTTCTATTGGAGCTGCCTTGTTATAAATACACCCATTTCTTATCCTATTTTTTTGGTATATTACAACTCATCCATCTGAACATTCTCGTTAATTTGTGGAAATAGTGGAATTTAATTTCTTGCATGTGATATGTGGCTGGTTTTTAGATTCCAGGCTGGTTACCCGCAACATGCTAAGGTTCTACTAATTAACACCTACCGTCTCCATATCATTTGTCATGTATTTTATGTTTGCATTTCCATAGGATTTTACATTACATTTGTTGCTTCAGTACATTATCTGTCATTGATCGTTCAATCTTTCTCCGTTTCTTTATATCTTGTTTGAAAGATGAAGTTTTGTGATTTATGCAAAGCAATAGCAATTAACTTATCACACAAACATTTGGAAGCTACTCATTATCAGCACAAATTTCTTAAGGGTTAGCCCTGGTAAAAACAGTTTGTTATCAGGATACCTAGGAACTGACTTGTATATGGAGTTGCGCCATCCAACTTGCCCATATTTCAATGTTGTTGAGCTAGAAATTATTCAGAGGATAGATTACATAAAACACCAGTAAAATTTTCTTAAGTAAAAGCACAATTAAAATTTGAACAATGTAAATACCGGCATTGACTTGATGTTTAATTTTGAATTGTGTTTTATGTAACTTTCCATCATATACTCTTGAAGCGTTTTAAGATTGCTTAGCGCATTTTAAAAATTTTAATGGTGTTCGACGGAAAATGGGGAAAAAGGCAATGGAGTTTTATGTTATTTACCGTTGTTCATATTCAGTAAACATCAGATGATAAACCATATGCTTGTAGCATAAATTTTCACTTACCTTTCATCTCCATTTATGGACACATTTTTAACATGTCATGCACATGCTGTTTAGCAACTTATTTGCTTCCTTAACCCTTCACGATTCTGAAGTCTTTCAATATGCTCTGCTGTAATTAACTCAGGTGGTATTCTGGGTAGCATGCATGCTTGCAATTTCTCAATTTGATCCTAGCAAGATACATTTGATATAAATTACAAAAAATTTGTTTTAAATCTTTCAGGTATGTGCACTCTGCATCTTACCAGCATGCTCAGCAAGTATTCGAAGCTGCCAAAGCCATCAACGACATTAACGGCATTGGAAATATCTCAGCACAGTACCCTTTCCACATTGAATCTCTGCTAACCTTTGCTGAGCTGTTCAAGTATTCAGGAGAACATCAGCAATCTGCAGATTGCATCTCAAAATGTTTATTTGCATTGGAATGTGCATGGCATCCACTTTTTACACCCTTGCAAGGGAATTGTCAATTAAAATACACCCACGACACAAATAAGCCTCTATTCATAGCTCTTTTCAGCCACATGAAGAATATGGACAGACGAGGGTGTCATCGTTCTGCATTAGAGGTGTGCAAGCTTCTGCTCTCTTTAGATTCGGACGATCCAAAGGGAGCGCTTTTTTGCATTGATTACTTCGCGCTTCGAGCACAAGAATATAAATGGCTGGAAAGATTTGCTGAGGAGTATGAAACCGATACCTCACTTTGGTTGTTTCCAAATTTTTCGTATTCTCTTGCTGTGACTCGTTTCTGTCTTGAGCGTGAGACTTCCCTTGAGGTCGATAAATCTGCGTCTATTGATCTTATGAAGCAGGCTTTGATGCTTCATCCTTTGGTGCTTCAGAAATTAGTTGAGAAGGCGCCTCTAAAGGATTCGGCATGGACAGAGATACTCAAGAATTCGTTGTTTGGTTCTGCTAAAGCAGGACGGCCGACTTTAGAGCACCTAATTAATATGTATGTGGAAAGAAATTATCTTATATGGAGGTTCCCTGAACTGCAGAATCTATTGAAAGAAGCCGCTTTGTTGGTGATTGAGTCGTTAAAAGAAAACAGCAGTGAGGCCAAGGACTGGGTATGTGTTAGGAAAGAAGCATTCTCATCGGAGAAAAATGAGTAAGTTATTCTCATTGCATCAACTTGTCTATTACACTTCAAGTGCTTTCCCCCATGAAATCAGTACCTCTGACACTAAATTACTTTTCATATTAATTAATGACCTGCTTGACACTGAAAAAGATATTCTTTGTGTGTTAATATCTTAGAAAAGAAGGCTATTTATAATGGAGAAGGGGTGGATCGAGTGGGAGTGTGCGCCCTTTGTATATTTTAATTAAAAAATATTATTATTGGTTAGAATTAGAGTGTTGAAAACTTGAAATATTAGAATATATGTTCTCAAATTTCTATCATACAACAATATCAATAAGTGTCTAGCCCAAGTGGTTATTAGCTCTTTCCCTAACAAAAGGTGACTCAAATCCTCTTACCCTCATATTTATTTTTCTATAATATTTGAATGGGATGAAATCCATTACGCCTTTTCTTTGTAATCATTATTTCTATGATTAAATTAATTTAAATTTAAAATTTTGATTTTATAATCATTATGGGGTGTGTATGTATGTGGCACGTGTGGCGGCGGCGATTATTATTATTATTTGGTTGGGCTTTTTATTGGAATCTGGTTATGTGTGGTGTGTCTCTCTGATTAAAATTCCTGCTACACCTCTTTATAGGAGATATAAGGAATGATCCCAAGTTATTCCGAAGCCTATGAAAATAGGTTATATACAATGAAGATATAAAAGAATGAGAATGTGCCCATATACATTCTATATGTCCCAGTAAACTGGTTTTACCATCATGACAACTAATTCAGTATCGTTTTCCATGATTGTGTCCTACTGTGATACATTATCTATTTCTTATCACAGGTATTCACATTTGATGGTCTCTGATTTCTCTGACGTGATACCATCAATCCCTCCTGAAGAACTGCAACAGTTTATGGTGGGACCACGGGTGGTTCATGATGTGCATGCTGGTGATATCCGTGCCGGTCCCGAAATAGCTCCTACCCTTCCTCGCGAGCTTAATGGGCGCAATGCTGCCATTGTTCTCTTGGAATCGCTGCTTCCTTGGGTCAACTATGGAGACGGTGATAGAGATGGTGATGGGCATCGAGATGGCGATGATCAAAACATGAACTAACAGCAGAAGAGAGGATTCTTTGTTCTCATTTTCCTGGAGTTATTTTGAACTTTGATTTGGATATAGCTTTCTTTCCCTTTTTTGGTTGGTTGGTTGGATGTCCCATGAAAGGTTTTTTCTTTTGGTTTATGATCATTGTTTATTATGATTAAATCATAAAATCGATTAGGTTGGGGGATGTCATGTTAGAAAATCCTGCTGATAGAACAATTACTGAATTATATAATATCAATGTTACCATCGTTTTTTGTTTGTTTTTTCTCCTCTCAGATTCTGCACTGATATATTTTGTCAATTCTTAGTGTGTTGAGTATTTTCTCTGCTCCTTATTCGACCGTACACACTTTTGGACCGATATTAATTGATGGTCTCCCTGTGCGCCGCCCCAATTTTTTGTTACACACGACTTAAAAATTTGTTGGGTATTAAATAGAAAATTATACATTGGAAGATAAACACCTAGGATTCTCATATTCAATTCCAAAGAATCTTTCGTTACCGTGTTTGATATATTTTAATCATCCACGGTAATATATGTATGCAACCGGCGACGGACAATGGGAGATATGGTCGGCGACGGACAATGGCGGCGAGGACGACAGCTGGCGACGAACCTCCGACCGGCGGCTGGTGGCAAAAGTCTGACCGGAAGAAGACCGTCGGCTGGCGTCGAGGGAGGCCGACGGCGAACATCCCACCAGAGGCCCGTGTCGAGGGAGGCAGAGGCGAACGTCCGACCGGCGGCCGGCGGCGAACGTCCGACTGGCGGCCGGCGAGGGAAGCCGACAACGAATGTCTGACTGACGTCGGGGAGCAAGCAAGGCCGACGGCGAACTTTCGACCGGCGAACGTCCGGCGACGAACTTCCGATCGGTGAACGGCCGGTGGCATCCGATGAGGGACGGAGGCGGCGAACTGGCCGGTCGGCAGGCGGTGAGGGATGCCGACGGCAGGTGGCGGATGGTCATGGTACATGTCATGTTAGCTGGACATATTTCATGGTAATGTAGGATAGACATCTATTTTTGGGAAATTGGATTCTCATAAAATTGGCTCATTTGATCACCATGGTAATCTAATATTCTAGGAAATAATTTTTACACATGAACAAGGTAATATTTTAGGGAATCTAGAATTACTCCTAAATTACACCCTACAAGTTGTGCAGTTTATGCAAGACTTGTCTTCTCCCAAAATCTATGAAAGAAAGGAAAACTGATGTTGTTACAAGGAGGAGTGCAAAGTTAACCTCCTGAAGTCAACCCTTTTCGGGGATTGAACTTGCGATTTCTCACATTGAAGAGAAAATTGGCAGCAATTGAGCATATATAAATTTTGTGATTATGACATAATTTTCGATTTGTCGTAAATGAAGCTATAGAAGATTGGACGCTACAGATTTGACTGGGAACACCCTGACACAAGTGTAGCCATACAGAGGATATATAACTCTTACCCATTGAAGGACCTTGCCACATACAGAACAACGGTGAGCCGGAAATGTCCGAGCTTGATCGTGAGCCAATAAATTATCATATTGAAATCTCCTGCAACCCCCAACAGATCGTGACCAGAACGAGGACAAGGCACACATATAGGGTTGAATGTCATTCAAGTATGGGCATTTATCCGAGTCATCCATCTGCATCATTATGCAGTAATATGTGTTCTAGTTAGATGAATAATTTATGTAGAGAGAGATATACGCAGAGTACAAATTCGCAGAATCTTCCGAACTTCGGGTGCATTTCTCGCATCTGACATGAAATAACTGCAACAATCGAGATTAATGAGGTCGCTGGAGATTAAAGCACTGAACGCGGATGGAAAATAGTATATCTATGGTCTTACAATGTTAGAACCAACCGCATCAGTATCTGGGACAATCTTTAGCGTAGTATTTTCAGCCGGTCCAAATCTTACAATATCTGTATCAAAAGCCGTCAACAATAAGATGAACACAGCCGGTAAGTCAAATATCTCTACAACTTTAGAACAAATCCACCAGCAGTAATATGAAATTGACAACACACGTTAAACAAGGGAAAATATGAATGATTTGCCACATGATAGTTTATTGAATTTAATCGATTTGGTTTAGTAGATTTTAGATAAGTAATATGTGACATTTCTCTAATGGGAATTGTCTTGTTTTTAAAATGCGGAAGTCATGAGCATCTATTTTTTTGAGTGTGAATTTTATAGTTGGATGGTGACCATACGTTGGGTCAATTGTGAATATTGGACTTGGTATGAATATGTTATAGCTTTTGAGGGAAAGCCTTTGACCTTGCCAAAAAGAATTCAATCAGGCAAAAGGTGGCCAGATGGAAGACTGGACAATCGAAGGCTTCGAGTCCGATCAAGAGAAAGGTGACCTGATTGAAGACCGGACGTCTGAGGACTTAGAGTCTCATACGGCGGCAAAAGGTGTCTGAAAACTTGGAGTTTGGTCCGATGCAAAAAAGATAAAGAAAAGCCCCAAACATTAAAATGGAGATTCTAGCCGGATGCAACATGGTGGAGAATGCTCGTCGCACGGATTTTAGAGGAACGGAACTGTCTAGGGTTAAGAATCGTGCCAAAATTTTTCTGCAGGACGAGGCTTGCGGTGTTCCGTGGTGTTTGATTTAAGTTGGCTTTTTCTTTGTATTCTGGTCTAATCATCTTTTAATGAAACAAGAGGGTAAAAAAATTGAGACGGCCCTTGCAGGGAAAGGATTCATGTGGAACGCCATATGCAAGTCTGGGATTGCAACTGGTTTTTGGACAGTAACACACCGTCCATTAATGATCGATGGGTTTAGGAACCGCCAGCTGACATCAAATTGCTGCTTGTTTCCTTGGTTCTCAAGTTCCTCTTTCTCGACGACATCAAACTGCTAGCTAGCTTGTTTCCAGCTGGGTTCTCCACTGAAACATCAGGGTCGGTCATAACTGCTATCGTCACTGCCAGCTATCATCGCTGTCGTCGCAAATGGCCAATTCAAATGAAAACTTATCTTTGTCCGGGGCCGGGGACTCTGACCATTGAAACTTTCCATAAAAAGTTCAGCAATTTCCATAGCGGCAAAAAGTCCTGTACGCTAACCATAACCTAAAAATCCAAAAGTATAGATTTTCTCGCCCACTAAACAAAACCACAAATAACTTAAAGATACATGTTTATAACATGGGACGGAACCATATACAGCATTGGATAAATTAATTTATCCAACAAATCCGAACTGTTTATTTTAACCGCTACTTAAAAGTAGCGGTTAAAATAAACGGTTCAGATGTAACCGCTACTTAAAAGATATGTTAAAATATTTAACCGCTACTTAAGATTGCAGTTTATATTATATAAACGAGGAAACCGTCCCAACAGTTTCAGCGGTTTAGAGTTTTGAGATCGAATATGAGCGATTTTTGCTATGATTTGAACTGTGGTTCTTGCTGGCTATTCTCTTGATTTTTGGATCGATTGCATAAGGTAAATTAATTACTTTAATTAATATATAATTTGTTATTTTTGGGGGGATTTTTGTTAGGTTTTCGGATGTAAATTGGGGCTTTTTTCTTATGATTTGAATTGCGATTGTTGCTGGGTATTCTCATGTTTCTTAGATCGATTTGAATTCGTCTGTTTCCACTACTGTAATACCCAGATCCTTTGTAAATATTTTCCTTATTTATAAATAAATGTTTCCCAATTTTCTATATGAATATTTTCTATAAATAATTTCCTATATTTTTCTAACAATAATTTCTAATTCTTAAAACCTAAATCCAAACCTAAATTAAAAACCTAACCGAAACCCCAAACCCGCCCCGAGCACATCTCTTCTCCCCTCTCTTTTCCCACTCGTTTTCTCTCTCACCCAAGTTCCTTTCTTCCTCACCCAAAACGCCCGCTTCCTTCGCTCCCATGCCCCATGACCTGCTCTTTCCCAATGACTCTCCCCTAGCTCGCCAACGCTCCCACGATCCCCTGCCTTCTTATCTCTTCAACGTCTCGCTTTAAATCTTATTCTCTACCTCTCTAACTCCTCACTCTCGAAGACCCCGAGCTCTACCTTCTCTCGTCGCTGACCCAGCACCACCAATGATCTCGCCTTCACCACTGCACACCATCATCTTCGCCCGCCTTGACCCTCCTTCATCGACCATGACCCCTCGACTTCACCGCCGACCACTTCATGTGGACCCCTCACCACCTCTAAGCCCAGCCGCTTCCAACGTCGCTTGTGCTTCTGACCATCACGACCACCACGAATCCCTTCTCGTCATCTCCACGAACCCACGGAACTGAGCTCCCCCTCACCTCACTGGGACACCGCCTCCCATCGCCGACTGCAGTCGCAGGCCTCACCCCTGCCATCACCAACTCCTCCCTCATCGCCAGCAACCCCGTCGCCACTACCTCACCGATGCCTCCGTCGTCGACTCCTCCCCGGGGCACCACCAGCACTACCTCCAGAGGCCAACACATCCACCACCACTATACTGAGCATGCCTAACTCCTTCTCCAACCGAGATTCCTCACTGTGCCGCCACCCCAACTCTGGCTATCATCACAGCAGAGCAACCATCGACGAATACCCCTGGACCACCGTTGCCTCGCCGCTGCCCCCGTGCCCAGCAGTGTCGCATTGTACCACAGTCGAGCTCAAGTTCCAAGCCAAATCGAGGCCCGGCATTTCGTCAAACACATGCATTTATCGCGATCCCCGCTGTTTCGGCTGTCGCCATCAAAATATAAACCGTGGTCTCGGTCTCTGTAGCTGTTGCGGTCGTCAACGCAGTCGCCGTCGCAATATCGCACACGTTCATTGCAACCCCTATCGCGCTCGAGCCTCGCATCACTCTGTGCCGGTTCCGCGACGTTTATCGTTGTCTCGTGTATCGAGACGAATAATCTGCACGTTCGTCGCTTCTATATCAACGACCGAGGCAAGTGAACTCCTCACTTGCTTATATGCCAATACTATACAAATCAGATTTAATGCTTAATTAGACTATATACACCTATATATATGTATACATCTACTTGTAGTGAATCCTCGTTCGGGTTACTATGATACCCGTTATGTTTGGATCCGGTATGCATTGTTTGGAATCGAGTATAGAACCCAAATTTTAATCGTGTAGGGAATATAGAGATCAAGGTCGCCTTGAGATTAGTTAGATGAGATGAGATCCCGATGTGTTATGTTCACTGCTCGATACTTTCCTAGGGGGATTGACGCGAACTGTAAACGTTAACTAAATCAAATATGCCAGAACTTGTTGTAGATAGACCCGTTTACTGATAACGAACATCATGTAGGATTTTGGGTTGAAATTAGTGAAGTTGACATCATCTAACGACGCCCCCAGAAGGCGACGTTGAAGCTGGAATTCACCGCACATGCCACGTTCCAAAATCTATATTAAACTGAATGCAACTTATAACCTAATGTTCTAAGGCTCGTATCGAAGACAACAGATAAACCTACAGTATCCCATAGTTTATATCTAAATTTTAATATGTTATAGCAACGAAAACTGAGGCGATTCGTGGCTCTGGACTGTTGTCCAGAGCAAGAATCTCTGCCCTTACCCGTTTTTAGAATGCATACTTCTCACTGTTTAAGCGCGCAAGTGTGCAGAACTATACATAGAAGTGTAGATAATTGAATGATCTTTGTAATGGTACTGGTCTCATTGCATTCCAGTATCGTTTGATATTTATAATATCTTTTAAACCGTCGATGTGTACTGCAGTTTTATGCAGAAACAGAATGTATACTTTAACCTTAGACAGTGCATGTCTCACCGCGTACAGCTGATATTATTAATCCGTCTGATGCGTTAGAAACATAACCGATAAGTCTAAATATTATCTAACTGTGGTATTGCCTAGTTATGATCCCAATAGGGAGTAAAACGTGTTACGATACGGACTTCCGGTTCAGAAATTGGATTTCCAGCAGTAACCACTTAAAATGAAATGACCATAACTTGCAAATCTGAAACCCGATTGACTCGAAACAAATTTTGTTGTAGAGATAATTTAATACACTATTTACGCTTTTTTATATTGTTTTGCCAAATTATGCACGTGTGATTTTATATGATTTTCTAATCCAATCGACATAGGTTGCTCATATGTATTCAGTAGTGCATTTACAGTATCCCCATCATGTTGCATGACTGTTATACCCTTGTAAATAGTGTTCATTTGCATCGATATCCTAGTGATCGTGTTACATTACCAAGTGATAAATGTTAGTGATAAGATTGTGGCAAGTACGTTAGTGTAAAAGCGTGAATGAATAATGGAAATGACACGTACTTGTACACAATCAGCGGAACCAGTTAGTTATTGCATTGTCGACGCCTATGGGGCATATATGAGTGTAACTATAACTGGTATGGGATGGGTATGGAAGCACTTATATTAACTTCATAGGTAAGACATCGAGTACTGTCCATTTATCTTGGATACCAGTCGAGACATGCTTGATGGAGACCCTGTCTCCAATTCTCGCGTAGACTTGTCATGGAACAACTAGTATTTAGATTCATGGTCGATGTTGGATGTAGACCGCAGGGTGTGGGGTAGTTTGAGTGTGAGTTCGATCAACGGAATCTCAGGAGTCTAACTGCCGGCATATTTCGTGATTTCGGGATTTGTACTGATCGTGTTTCTGATTCTTACTGATCATGATTCGGGCCCGTGTTCCTTTGCCCCTGGGGCTTATCCTTGGGTTTGGAATACTTCTGCTGTGGTTGACGCTCACACTTGGACTGACGATAAGTTTAATGACTTGGACATTGAGACTTATGGACTGATAGCTTTAGTGACATGGACATTGCATTGATTACTGATCTGATACACCTGCTTTATCGTTACATGTGCCGGTTATTTCATGCTCGCGTCATTACTCTATGCTTACTGTTTTATGTTTATCATCGTTATATATATATATATATATATATATATATATATATATATATATATATATATATATATATATTGCTATTGTGTCGTTCTGACGACCTGAGTATGCATGCTTAGAGAAAGAAGTGGACCTGACTAAATTCGAGAAGATCGCGGAGATCCAGACTAATGAACCAACGATATCATTTCTCTAATATCACTGGTTAGTTGTCTCCTTGGTTTGTGTCCATTGCGCTCGATTTTTTTACTTATGATAGTTCTAGTGACTGTAATTCTCTTTATCCGTGCTATGTTTTACTGATTACCACGTAATGCTAGAAATCGAAGTGTGACTACGGCAGGATATTTCCTTAACTGTAGGAGCATGACTGGCCTTATCACCCCTCGTATTCCGTATTTTGGAAAGCGGGGCGTGACAACTACTATTCCTTCTTCTTTTAATTCAGGGATAGTCCACTCATATGCAGCATTAATTGACATACTAGCATATGTAAACGTAGAAATAAAATATTGACTACAACTACTTTGAAAAACTTCGTTGAGAAAGACGTAAACGTGCTCTGGCGGAAGCTAAGATCCCAAAATCGAGAGATCACTTCGAAAAACTTCGTTGAGAAAGACGCAAAGTGCTCTGGCAGAAGATAGGGTTCCAAAATCGATAGGTGATATATTCTTCAACCACTAGAAAAAAATTACTTAAGTAGCGGTTTGATATTTATTTTTTACCGCTATTTTAAGTGGCGGTTAAATAAGATCTGTTGAATTTTAACCACTTTTTAAACTAGCGGTTGAGTTTACACGTTCCAGATTTGTTGGATAAAAATAACTTTTGATTTTAACCGCTACTTTAAGTATAGGTTAAATAAAAACCGTTAGATTTAACCGTTACTTAAAATAACGCTTAATTATAAAAGGTTCTGATTTGTTGTATAATTTTTTATCAGTTAACCGCTATTTTAAGTAGCGGTTAAATAACAAACGTTAGATTTTAACTGCTTTCTTAAGAAACGGTTAAGTTTGAACGGTCCTGATTTGTTGGATAAATTTTTTTATCCAACGTTGTACCTGTGATTAATTAGATTAGTTTTAAGTAGCGGTTTACTTTTTGTTATCATCGGACATCATGTACTTAATTAGATTAGTTTTGATGGTTATCGTTTCAATATCGCCGGTTTAATTAATTTTTAATTGGTGACTTAATCTAGGTTTAGTATATAGTTAAGAATTAAAGGGTGTAGGTGGTGTACCGGATACCGACGTATATCGAATGCGAAAGAAGAGCAAGCAACCACGCTATTGTCAATCCTACATTCACACAAATTCTACAAGTATTATCTCTCAAAATTTCTACTCCAATAATCCAATTATAACAAAATTAACTAAAATTAACAATAGCTATGATATGAAAGAGCGAGCAATCACTCGGACATCAATCCTACAATCACACAAATTTTCCAATTACATTTTCTTAGCATTTCTACACAAATCTTCTAATATAACGAAATTAACTAAAATTACACAACAAATAAACTTTGAAAATTGAATTTATTAAAATTAATTCACCTAATTCGTCGCCGATTTCACGCCGAGATAGATCCGGTAGACAATGAAGAGCTCGTTGAAGGAGGAGGAATAGGGCTAGGGTATGCGGAAGGGGAAGGGATCGGTGAGGGTGGGGGCCTCGGTTACTATGAGGAGAAGGAGGTCGACGAGGAGGTGTGGGCCTAGCTCAGTTACTATGAGGCGGGGGCGGGGGCAACGACGAGGCGGGGGAGATCGAAGAGGTAGCAGGAGAAGAGGAACAGTGAGGAGAAGGCGGCGGAAATGGCGACAGCTAGGAGATCGACGAGGACTAGGATGAAACGACGACGACAAGGACTAGGCGACGATGATGATGGCGAAGAGGAAGTTTTTTTTCCATATACGATGAAAAAAATTTCAGTATGGGGAAAAGTAATTTTGAAGGGAAAGAGGGCCGAAGTGGGCTAGGGTTGTTCATTTTGTTCAACATCTAATTCGAGACGAGACTCCCGTCCAATTAGATGTTAATTAAAGTCAACAAAATTTCAAATATATGCAACCTAATTCGACGTGATTATCCTGTCGAATTAAGCTACAGTTTCTTGTAGTGCTGCTTCATCATGATAGGTCCCCATATGCTTTTTGTGCTTTCCTAACTATATATTGTGAGCTCTTTCAGGTGTCGATTATTTTACCGACAACGGGAAGGGTATGTAGGGGAGATTTTTACTGGCGAGGACTTTGAGAGAACCTTCTCAACCTCCTATCTAGCTTCATATGACCTCATCTTGAGCATCTAAATGATGATGATATTATGTATTCATGTATATATTTAAGTTTATGCAGTGAAATAAAGGGATCTAACTGTTTGCCTGCTTCATGTTCTTTATCTTACATTTCCTATGCTGTGAGGTTGCAAGAGCATGCTAGTTAGCTTTTTGGCACAAATTTGGTAGCTATTGATATCTAAAATGCCAATTCAGTGTTTGTATCCTCAGTTATGTTTCCTATATATGTTTCCCTATATTAGTTATATAAGGTAAATTGCGGAGTAGTATTCGGTTGTTTCCCTATATTAGTGGATGTATACCCTATAACTCATAGAACACAAATGACCTAATGGATAACTGTAAATTAAGATGCATATCGCAATAATTACATGAAGTACATAAAAGGAATCATACAAGTTGTACTGTTTACAAATGGTGGCTTATAAATGGTCACAGAGCATTGCATGCAAAAAAAAAACTGCTTAATTAGGATCAGCTCTCTATGGTTAATTATAAACAATGGTAAATTTTCATAACAAAGTTCGGTGCAAATCAAAATTTCTCACCTTAATTTCTGGCGGTCATCCGAATCTTTGTTCTCTCTTCCCATGCTTTTTAAGAAAAGAAAACAAGTTGATGGGACCCACGATTTTATATACTTCAACTATATGCTTATTCTCCCTCTAAAATGCATCTTATATGTAAGTTATATATACATGTGTGTTGCATGTGCAAAGCTCTAGTGCATTATATACACGTGTTGAGTTGCAAAGCCCTAGCACATACCAATTACTCTCCATTTTTACTGTGTGAACAAAATACAAGAAATGAATACATTGGTTCAATGCATGATATTAATTTTCTTTTATCACCCATATAAATACAAAAGAATGGCACTACATTGCTGCAATCGGTGGTTTCAAAAGACAGACTAAACTACATTTCAACTTTGACACCTTCTCGGCTTTCTACTTCAGGAATCAAAAATAAATCAGTCTCTTACCCTATAGAGACTGTATCCTCAAAAAGAGGAACGTCGAGAATGTCGGGATAGTTTGCCGCATCCTTGTCTCCCTGGAGATGCGCGCTACCGCTGCAAGGTGGTTGGGAGTTGTGTTGGTTTCCTGCACCTGGTGGTTGACAAGGACGTCGGATCATATTGGATTTTATTTTCATATTTATGTGAATCAAAGTTTTGATTTTTGCTTTGATGCCTTTTCTTATAATATTGGCTGTTTATGTTTTGGTGGTAGTTTAAGTTTCAAGGGACATTTCTTTAGTCCCACGTTGAAAACCATTTGGGAAATTCTCTGGTTTAAATATTGACATCCTTTATGCTTTAATTGAATGTGATATAGAGAAAAGTCATGGGCTCACGGCGCACAAGCAAGGT
The DNA here is from genome assembly GCA_030015575.1 of Agapanthus africanus. Taxonomy (NCBI): domain Eukaryota; kingdom Viridiplantae; phylum Streptophyta; class Magnoliopsida; order Asparagales; family Amaryllidaceae; genus Agapanthus; species Agapanthus africanus. Next base: position 485,445,513 of record CM057347.1, on the reverse strand, counting down.
TTTGCAACTTACATTTTTTTGTTTAAAAATCTATTTAGATTTGAATTTCGAATCATTTTCGGTTAAGATATTGTTTCTGATTTTCTATGGATTTTATCGCGGAGATAATCTGGAATCGGAATCTGGAACGTGGTAACATGCAGAGATAATAAAAAGAAATAACGAAGAGAAAAGGAATACACAGGAAAAAATACAGAGAGCTTTTCTCTGTGTTTTCTTCCTCTGAAAATCTTCTCTGCAGTTTTATATTCTGAATTTCAATTTTGGAGAAAGGCTAGAGTTGCAGCAGCCGGTCGGATCGCCGAGTGCACGGCGTGAAGTCCAACCGTGAGGGGTTAATTTGTTGTTTCTTCGGAAACGGTGACGTGGCAAGCCCGCAACATATTACTATGAAAATACGTTAAGCGTAATTAAGCAATATAACAATGAGTAAGAATGATAAGAGTAATAAAATGAAATAACAACTTTATTTACATTCAATTTTACATACAGCTGTCTGAAAATACAATAATAAAAACAAATGCCTAAACAATGGCATACTGAAAATAAGTGCAGGCAGGAAGAAAGTAGTAGTCTGGTTGAGTAGCAAACTGATCCAAGTCCTTCGGGCTCGACTCTATCTCCTCAGGGTCCGGTCCTCCTAACGAACATTTCAAATAAAGAAATAGAAAGGAATGTCGTCAGCGAACTAGCGCTCGGTAAGTCCCAAAAGAAATATGAGAAGATAGTATATAATATGAATAGAAACCAATTGAACAGAGAACATGTAAAATTGTATATGATTATTCATAGGTATATGATGCTTATTCTAACGTGGTTATTTGTAGTTTGATAAACAAAGTATTCATGTATACGAGAGGAGTCCATCTTACCTCGTGGACTATGTTAACATATAGTAAAAGGCCTCGTCATAACCCACGGGACAATAACACGTGAATTCATGTAGGTGTCTTTTAAAGTGATCTCTCGTGCCACGATATACGTTCCGTACCAATCTACCCCTTTATCCCCGCGTATTGCATTGTATAGATTAAGATTATAGGTTTTGGCCGAATCTATAGATATAAAATGTACGGGTTCATGTTCAAGATATAATCATATATTTAGGTAGTCATGTCAAGTTTATGTCAAGTTATAACCATGGTTCGGTTAAGTCAAGTCAAGTATACAAATTTGAGGTTGATATTTGAATTCGAGTGTCAAGTTCATGATCAAGTATTCAAATTTGTGTTTGATTTTGGATTCTGGTTTGAGTTTGAATTCAGGTTGAAATTAGAATCTTATGAAAGGACTTAGTTCTTGTAATATCTTGAGTACGGGAGTAATCGGCAACCGCTGCACATGGACGACAAGATTTGTGTATTTTTTCAAGACAATTGCCGTTGATAACTCCGTTAAGTTTTCTAACCTGAATAGGCAAGCACTCACCTTCTCCGGATTCCTGGGGCTCAAGAGAATTGATCCCGCTTAAACCTATATTAACCTAAAGTTCTTAAATATTGTTTGTACATCTCGAGGTTTTTTTTATAAAATATACTTTAATATAGTTTAAAAATAACTTTGATGGTGATTTATAATATTTATGGTTTTCATGAACATGTATTTTAATTTAAATGGTATTTTGGTGATGAAACTTAGCCTTTTTAAAAAAAGTTTATGGTATTTTATTGGAAACTAGCTCTTTTGGAAACTTGATGGTATTTTATTAAAATTCTAATCTTTCATTTAAAAAAATATAGTTTTATAATATATTTTTATTGAAAATACGGATTCATAGTTTTATATAATTTTTTCCAAAATTTAGTTTTTGTTTAGAAAAGTCGTATTTCTTAAAAACCGTAATTTTTTATTTCCTTTCGAGATCGAATACTCCTTGAGAAGTTCTGCATCTTGCTTAACTATCCCAAAGATGTGCGATAATCTGCACCATCCATTAGCGGGCCCCCTAACGAGAGTTGTAGAGGCGTAATTGCCAAGAATTTAACATATCAATTCAAAATAAAACCGTTTTTGTAAAAGTGTGGTATTTTAATGTAAAAACCTATTCTTTTAAATCCTTGGCAATGAAACTATAGTGTGCATGTGGGGTAGGTCGTTACCCCGTGAATTTTTCCTAAAAGTAGGTAAACTAGTTATCGAAAAAGCTTATACTAAAATTCATGGTATTTTAATGAAAAGTTCATTATATGATTGTTTCACGTGAAGATTTTTGATTAAACTAAAAACTAAACGATTGTAAATAAAGTTACGAGTGGTATGAAAAAGTTAGTTTGACCTATTTTGCTTTAAAGTTGGGAGTACAAAGGTTAAAATCACACATATCGGAGTTAACTCCACTTTATCGATATGTTTTTAGAATATGATTTGAGATGGAAGAAGAAGAGAGAAGAGGGACTTACTCATTGTATAGCGTTGGGAAGAGATTAAAGAAGAGAGAGGGGGTTCCGTGGCGTCGCGGAAACTCCGGCAACGACTTCGATCTTCGACGAAAAGAGCTTGGTTGCTAACTCCACTTGCTCTTAGAAACTTTTGAGATAATTTTGATAGAAATTTTCAGAATAGAGGGGATTTAGGACATGGGGTGGTATTTATAGTGAAAATTTTAGGGTTTGGGAATTAAAAATTTGGATTAAAAGAATTAAAATGGTGTTATATGGTGAATTGAATGGTCACTGTTAATTGCAGGGAGATCAAACAGTGCATGGGAGTTGAGGGGGGCTGAAGGGGTGTGTGTGTAAAGCACAGAGGCAATTGGGGCCATTTCAACCGTTGGCGTCGGCCAAATCTCAAGAATGGGCGGTCGGATCTTGAGAAATTGTCTCGAGATTCGTGCCACCAACTTTAATCATTGTTTACTCTTTTTTGCGCATATTTGATTTTTCTGAAACTTCTCGTTTCTCCGTGAATTGCACGTGCAACTCTTGGGCTTCCGAAAAATTAGAAAGAAAAATCCTAAAAATAATTTGGTCTGATGGGATTCGAACAAACTGAAAGTGTATGCTGGCACCACGGTAGAGTTTAAACAGGCATCACACATGCAATTTTAAAATTTCATAGTGCTAATGAACACTAACCTAGGATTAAACTAGAAGATAAGGGTTTTAAACATGATATCATAAACTTTACACTAAGAGATGGATGGCTACAACCTTTGTAGACCGTGTCCTTCTCTTCTAAAGCTCCGGGTTGTAGTCCACGGGACTCCACTAGGCTCCATTTGAAGGTTGAACAAACTTACTTCAATGACCTTCGTGCTAAAGATGATCCACCTGAAGCCCGCAAATCAAAGTTAGCTCTTCACTAAACTCTTTAGTGAAGTAAACACACTACACCAAAACGCTAATCTAGTATAGGATGATGAAGTAGGGGTGTTGTTTGCTCAGTAGGGTTTTCACAAGCTCAAGGTTTTACAACTCATGCGAGGGATTGAGCTTGGAGCTCAACTCAAGAAAAATAACTAAGTGTGGAATAAAGTGTAGAATGGCTCATCCAAGGCTCACCCATTATTGAAGCATACAATTTTTAACACTTAAAAATTGTAGCCATGCTTCAATAGTGCAAGCAAATGAATATAATATAGAATAAGCCATGCTATGCCCATGCCTCCAAAGTCTCCCCATCATCTCAATTTCTTTTTTCTAAAAGTAGAAAAACCATGCCATGTTTCATATATATATATATATATATATATATATATATATATATATAAATAAAGATAAGCATATAATTAGTGAGCAATAATATTAGTCTCAATATACAATTATATCAAATATAAATATATATCATATTATTAAATCAACACTTGATTTAATATTCCTGTTATATCACAAATAACCGACTAATATCATTTATCTGTATATCACATTATCAAATCAACACTTGATTCAATAATCCGGTTATATCACATATAACCTAACTGATAATAAATAGCCGCCAGATTACAATATGATATCTCATACTCGTATTTAATAAGGCCCCCGCACATATCAACATATGTGCCCTACTTCGTTTCACTTGAACCAGCAAACTTCTATGTGGGACTCTAAAGACTCGTCAATACACCAGCAGTATGTGATGATCACATCAATCACTCACAAGCTGTCAGCGGTACTAGCTGAACGTAACGGCTACCCAGGCATTGAGCGAATAGAAGACCAACAAGCAAGCTTGTCCAAACTCCCATGAAGCCTATAGGTAACACTTACTGTACAATCCGGTCTCTTCGTCTAATATGTCGCATATCGAGTCTGGGAGTGGAATCGTCAGACCCCAATAACTTGATAAGTCATGCTGATATAAGGCTCATAACGGTATGAGAAACTACTAATAACACTTACCAGTAAATCTCATCAATAGTCCTGACCAGGGACTTACTGTTATAGCCTAATCGAGTATAGCGCAATATCAACTCTTAATACCGGGAGAGACGAAACCCCTCCTATCGCTCATTGCCTCCATGTGACTCGGGACCGTACCCAAAATTCACCTGTTTGCACGACTCCTTTGAGCCGTAGTAGGGAGAAAATCAAAGCACAGTTGGAGCCACACAAGACTCTATGACGATCTCGGGTCTACAGACTAACATGTACCAGTGTTACCAGAGAACTGCTATCTGACGATAGGTATAGTACCATCTAGGAGTTCTCAGTGAATCTTGTTTGGTGTACCCATTCTTTAATGAGCACCTGTGTACAATCTTTGATATCAAACACCAATAGATATGGGATCAACCATCGCTCCATACAGGGTCAAGAAACGTACACACTAGTTTACTCTGGAATATCGATGCCATGTCTCGATATTCTCTCGACTATGAACAATTGAAGGATGCGCTTATGGACTACCCAGGTCCTAGTAGTATGATCCGCATCATAGTCCTGATAGTCAAGCCAATATCCTAAGGGTTTTATCAATATGTATATGAGAGAAGGTATAATAATATCAGTGAACATGTTAAGATAAAGGCAACCAGATAGCATACCATCATGTCGAGCAAGAAAGTCCTATATATATATGTCCAAGCATCCACTATATCATACAATAATGGCCTCTAGGGCATACATATCACTAACATACACAGGCTATGTCACAACAATGTAGAGGCTTTACCAGTGAGCTACAAATTGCTTCTTGCTTTTATTAAACAAATTTAATTTATAACTCTTACACATGCTGAAATACCCTTTTCTATACATAAACAAGTAATTTTTTGTACAGGGATTTCAGAGCCGTTACAAGCTGGTCGGATCGCCGAGCGCACGGCGTGAAGTCTATCCGTGAGGGGTTAATTTTTTGTATCTTGGGAATAGGCTGCCAATCCGGCTGCATTGATTGGGGAGGTAGAAATCTATTCTAAGAACAGTGTTTTCTATACGCCTTGATAAGTTTCTCTTTTTCTATGTCCCTTTATTATCCTGATCGTTCCAAAATTTTAATTCGCATAAACATAAACATAAAATCCAACAATAAAATTTTGTGTCTTTCAGACAACCTCGAACACATCCCAGGCCTGGACTTAGACCAAACCCGGGAATGATCCTCTACAGCATGGATCTTGTTGAGATCCCGACCGTTAATCACGCTCTGGGCTTGAGGCCACGTGTCATCAACCAGACCGAGTTGCCTGCTCTAAGGATGATAGTTGTATGAGCCTATAGTCCCATCAGATTAAGACCTACGCCTTGGCATTGTTGAGTTCTTGATTTATTGTTTAGGTTACGATACATCGTTATAACGTTCTTGCAGACGGATATGATTCAAACACTTTTTAAATTTAGATCATCGATCAGCTGCAATGTGTGTAGCATTGCTCTGGCTTCCGCCTCATTATTGTTGCCCTCGTATCCGAAACAATACGAAATTGCTAGGATGAAGCCCCTAGTGACATCTCTCAAAACAATCGCGATGCTCGATTCCCCGGTACCTTTATCCATGCTAGAATCAGTATTAATGATGAAGATATGTATGAACAGTAGCAGCCACTTCCAAAGAGTTCCAGGCTTATCTTTGTCGTCGTATGCGACAGGCTCTAACCCTTTCTCGCAGGATTCTTGGGCAACCTCATGATCTAAGGTGTAACGATTCTGAAATCTATGTTCAAATATAACTTGTTCAATGTATAAAAAGGGTATTTCACCCTGATTAGGAGTTATAAATTAATTTTGTTCAATAAAAGTAAGAAACAACGTTTAACTCATTGATTAAGACTCTCTACTGCCGTGGCATAACTTGTGTGTTCGATTCCCATCAATCCTAATTATTTTTATAATTTTTTAAAACTTTTCGGAAGCCTAAGAGTTGCACGTACAATACACGGAGAATTGAAAGTTTTCAGAAAAATCAAACGGAATAAATGAGGAGTTAACACAGTATGTAGCACATGAATCAAAACTTGAGACAGATGGAAAAAATCCAACCGCCCGTTTTCTTCTTTGGGCTGTTACCGGCGGCCAAGATGAGCCCAAACCCCTTCATTCTTTGCCCGTGCACCCCTTCAGCTCCTCTCTACTCTATTTTATTATTTGATTTCTCTGCAATTAAACAGATAGCACTCCTCCCCTTCATCTACCCATTTACACTCTTTTTATTCAAAATTTTAATTCTTTTTAATTCACCCTGTTTCTATATTCATCCCTATAAATATCACACCATTCCCTAGCTTTCCTCTATTCTGAAAATTCCTCAAAAAAATTCTCTAAGTTAAAAAAGGGTTAAGACTAGTCAAGTGGAGTTAGCGATCAAGTCCATTCCGTTGAAGACCGGAGTCTTTCCCGACGATACCACGATCCGCGAAGGCTTCTCCCCTCTATTTTCCTCTCCCATCAACGCTCTAAAACCGTAAGTCCCTATTCCTCCCTTCCATTTTGACTCAAATCGCATTCTAAAACAATATCGACAAAGGGGAGTTAACTCGTAGTATTTTCTTTTAAACAAACTTTTGTCATCTTTGCTATATTAAAATTTCACTCTAAATCTTTATTCATATCGCTTGCATTTTCATGTAATTAAACTTTCATGTGAAATAACCACATAAATCGAACAATTTCATATAAATACCAAGAACTTTAAAAGTACCCATTTACCGATAGCTAGGATATATACCTATAGAAATTCACAGGGTAACGACCTACCTCACCGCATACACTATGGTTTCATAGCACAATATTTTAGATGTATGTTTAATTTTAAGAATACGATTTATAATAAAATACCATTGTTTTTACAAATAAATATTTTGAATTGATATTTTTAAGACCTTTGCAATTGCGCCTCTATAACCCTTTTAGGGGAACCCATTTACGGATGGTGCGAGTTATCGCACGTCTTTAGGATAGTAGAGTGAGATGCAGAACTCATCATGGAGAATTCGGTGTCGAAAGGAAATAAATACCGTTTATATATAATACGACTTTTTAAAACAAATTAAAACTTTGGAAAATTATATAAAATTATGAATCCGTATTTTCAATAAAAACAAATTGTGAAAATTATATTTTAAAATAAAAGATTAAAATTTTAATAAAATGCCAACAAATTTCCAAAAGTAGTAGTTTTCAGAAAAATACCATAAACTTTTAAAAGTTAGGTTTCATCACTAAAATACCACTAAAACTAAAATACATTTCAATAATAACTCTTAATATTCTAAATCACCATCGAGATTTATTTTTAAACAATATTAAAATATTTTTCATAAAACCCCCTCGAGAAATGCAAACAATGTAAATAATAAGAATAAATTTTTAAGGATCCTAAATTAATATAGGTTTAAGCGGTATCATTTCTTTTGAGCCCCATGGAGATAGAGAAAGTGAGTGCTTTCCTACTCATGTTAGACAACATTACAAATTAATGGAGTTATCAATGGAAATTGTCTTGAAAAAAGATAAAAATACTGCCGTCCATATGCAGCAGTTGTCCGATTACTCCCGAACTTAAGAATTTCAACAGTTAAATCCATTCACAAGAAATAACCATAACTTGAATACAAGTTCGAACCAGAGTCCAAACTCAAATTCAAACTTGAATACTTGATCTTGAACTTGAATACTTGATTTGACTTGACCGTGAATATAACTTGACATGAATATCTGAATACATGATTACAATTTGAAAATGAACTTGTATATTATTTTTATATTCATGGATTCAGCCAAGACATGTTAACTTGGACTATACACTACAATACGCGGGGATAAGGGGTAGATTGGTATGGAATGTATATCATGGCACAAGAGGTCACTTTAAAAGATACCTATATGAATTCACGTGTCGTTGTCCCGTGGGTTATGATGGGACCTTGTACTACATGTTATCACAGTCTACGGGGTAAGATGGACTCCTCTCGTATACATGAATATTTTCTTTATCAAACCATAAATAACTACGTTAGAATAGCAAATCTTATACCTGTAAATGATCATGCTTAGATACTCATTTATACAATCTTACATGTTCACATTACTTGGTTTCTATTCACTTTATATACCATTCAGTCATCTTTTATTACTTCTTTTAGGGATTTACCGAGCGTTAGTTCACTAACGACATTCCTTTCTATTTCTTTTCTTTGAAATGTTCGTCAGAAGGACCGAACTCTGAGGAGATAGAGCCGAGTCAGGAGGACTTGGACCAGTTCGCTACTCATCCAGACTACTAGCTTCTTCCTACTTTTATTTCTGTATGCCACTGTTTAGGCATTTGTTTTTATCATTGTATCTTTTTATTCCAGACATTTGTATTTAAAGTTGAATGTAAATAAAGTTGTTGTTTTATTTTATTACTCTTGTTATTCTTGCATCTTATGATATTGCTTACTTACGTTTAACGTATGTTCATAGTAAATACGTTGCGAGCTTACCACGTCACCGTTTCCGTCTGCTGGGAAGCGAGGCGTGACATAAGGTAATCTGTAGAACTCGGTTGTGCTCGTACGATGCTTTACCTTTCAAGAACGGCTACCTGACGACCCTAAAATCGTCAACACGGTTCAGGGAGTTTTCTAATAGCTTGCTAAAATCGTGCATTGCAATTCGAGCCTTAATGCTCTCAAGATTTTCGGGGGAAGGTAGGGGGCTTATTGTTACTTCTGGATTACAGAAAATGTGAGAGCAAATGAGAGTGGGGTGAGAAAAGGGTTTTGGGGGTGTACAGAGTCTTGAACGCTCTCCTGAGAAGCCCAGGCCTAAGTTCAGATTGAAAACACAGCCAAGCTCAAAACTCATGAAAGGGAAAGAGAGGGGGGACGAAGATGGTTTTCGAATAATTTTTTATAGGTTTCGGGTCTTCATTGGGGCGAATCGAACCGGTTAAGATTTGATTTGGGGAGGGAGATGACCAATGTAGCCGTTACTGACGATTCTTAGGGTTTTTATTCTCTCTTGTTCACATAAAGGAAGAACCCTGGGTGGGCGGGCCCACCATTAGTAACCTAAATTTTAAAAAAGAAATTGAAAAGATTTGTTGTAATTTTTAAAAAAAATTCAAAAGATTTGATAAAATTACATCTCACTTATAAGATTTAATTTGAAAAGATCAACTAAAAACATTATTTAACCTATTTAAATATTTTATTAGTTGGTATGAATCATAACTTTTTATAGTTATCCGAGTAGATTCCGTAACCGATTTTAGCGGATATAGTTTTATCCGATCTGTATCCGTATTTGATTTGTAGCGGATATGGATAATAAAATTTTGTTACTAATAACTATTCATATCCGCACTTGTATCCGTAAATAGGTGCCAGATATGGTAATGCCTATATCCGATCCGTATCCGATCCATTTACATCCCGAGTTGTGGAGTCTTTGAAACTCCACATGACAGTGTCTTTTTACAGTGATCACCGATGTGTCTTGTTAGTATATGATAAACTAGGATCTAAAATATTGCTAAAAGGTTGCATAGTACTAAGAAACAAAACTCAACCTGAGATCGACCAACACTCATTTTCTTATTTTCAGAAAATAGAAAAGATAATGACATCCAGAGTAATGGGATTGAGCAAGTGCACGATCGATTTGGATGACCGCTGTCAGAATAGTGGCAGAGGTAGCTCTTATGCTCTTATGGCTCATGGTTATGAAAATGTAAAGCTAGTTGGATATGGTTAAGCTGAATTTGGTTTGAAATCATTAAGGAAAAAAGGCATTATGAATGCCACAACCAAATTAGCTGTGAATGCGTCTCATAGTCTCATGGGTAGGTCCTGCCTCAACTTAAACATAGGGACCTACCCTTCCTGTTTTCCCTTTTCAGCCCGTAATCTCATTCATAAGATATCAAGATAATTGTTATACGCAAGTTTGGCTACATGCAATAAAAAATGTCAAAACATATTTTGACTGATAGTATTAGAATAGTGGATATCAACTGAATAATTTGGTATGATGGTTAAAACATTATCAACTCCCTACTACTTTGTTTTGCTAATTTGCATTTGTCTATTTTGATCTTCATGATCTGAAACGAAAGATTTATAGATTTTATTTTAGGATAAACTAGCATGCAACATTTGTTTTGGGAAATGGCAACTTTTAGATTAATAAATGTATAAAAAAAATCAAAGGATAATTGACAAATTCTAGAAAACAAAAATAATAAAATTTTGTTTAAGGCATACTTCCAATAATATTTATACTTGGGGAAAACCAAACATTAACTTAGTTTCGATAAAGTTACCATTTCAACATAACCAAACAAACACACATAAAAAGAAAGTACCGTGTCAGTTTTTCTTTGGCAATGGACCAAAAGGCCCTAACCTACAACACATCCATGCACAAGCACAGCAAACGCACACAGACTCACACACACGCCCATGGGACTCGCGAATTTGCTCCGAAAGCGTTAATTTGTTGACACTTACCCTCTTGTGGTGTCACGACCCAAATGTGGCACGTGACCGGCACTTAAATCACATGATATCTAAAGACGCCAACGCGGTTCAAGTAAGCCGAAACCCGGAATCTAAACCTTTTTCTTTTGAAAACATTGGAGGTAAAGTTTTAATAATTATCAGATGGAATCATTTTAAAATAACCATTTAAATTTAACTAAGTATGTTTAAAGAGCATCTATGATAATTTGAAATTCGACAGCACCTCCTTTATAAATTTTGCATAAAAACCCGATACAACTACAACAATAAAATAGTATCCCAACGGAAGCTAGCTTCCATGCCCAAACTGCGGAGCGACCAAGCAAACGATATAAAAAGTCGACTCCAATGAGTACGACATCTCAACACACAAATTCTAAGTCTCGCTTCTAAGTCCACAATATACCATTTCTAAGTTGATAGAGTTTTTGCTAGATACAAGAATAAATGAATAACCAAGTGCGAGTACGATACAATAGTAACTCACTTACCCAAAGCAATCACCGAAAGGAATGTGTGCCAAGCCACTGATAATCCAAGCGGTAAAACCTGCAAGAAACTGTGGCACAACGGGGATGAGTTGCCAACTCAGTGAATAAAAGTACATCACAAGGTAGAAATCGAAATGCACGGCGATACCTAGGTCATAAGTATAGTACTATTATAATATGTACTAATATAATATATGATATACATGTGTATCATAATGCAACACTAACTATCATGCAATCCTAAGTAGAATATATCAAATGCAAATGACCCGTATCTAGGTATAAGCCCAATGCAGCCGAATATATATATAAACCTCTTCTTTAAAATAGCCGTGGGGTTTAAGCCCTTTTTCTTGGTGCTACTCCTATGTCACGGCATAAAAGCAGACGTGATAGTATGAAATAAAATATGTATCTTACTTAAGATATACGTCCTGCTGTTTTGGTGAACAATGTTAAGAGGTTTACAATTTAAAGATCCCAGTGTCATATCAGACATATCAAAATAATGAGATTATAGCTCGTTTTTGAATTCCCTTTTATGTATGCGAATTTCCGTAAAGGATATGCATGTACTGTCCCCCGGATCAGTCCTGGTCGGCTACAATAACTGTAATCTAACTGTGTACCTTATGATAACTACATATCAATATATATATGGATGTACAGTATCGACACCCGAAATCAGAAATCTCTCGTGTCCATCACCGACACGTAAATCCTCAAATCTCTCGTGTCCATCACCGACACGCAAAAGCAAATACCGTCGACACCATCTCAACAGATGATCGCCACCCAATATCCCTGGCCCCGGTCGGTATCTCCTGGATATCCGCCGTGCCCAATCGAACCCCGGTCAGTATCCCCTGGATATCTGCCGTGCTCATCTCAATCTCCGATATCGAGTATCCTCGCTAGGCTTCCCCGCCTCAATGCGGCAATTCTGCCCCTCGGTCTCGATCCGGGTCCACCATGTATCCGACTGTATATCCCCCCCACTCAGTCCGGATAAGTAACAAGTCCGAAACCGTATAGCTCCCCCACTCGGTTCGGAATAAAACAATCAGAAAACATCAAGCTCATGGTGGACGCCAACTCATCATATCCAAAAATATCAAGTAAAGAATGAGAATACTTGCATAGATCATTCTGATAATATATTATATATATACATATATAACAGCGTCCCATACCACTGATATATACCATCAAGAGTAAAACATCCAGAAAATCCATAAGAATCAAATATCAACATCTATAATACTGGTATTCGCAATGTGTAACAGGAAATAAAGTAAGACTGCGTAAATAAATCATACAGGCACAAAGATTTCAATTCTACTGTGTTATGGTACTACTAATGATGTGTAGTGTAACATACATGTCTGTGCTTGTACAGCATGGCAATTATTAGTACTTGTGTAACAACCCTGAATTCCCTGTACAACTTTCTGTGCAAATTTTTTCAAAATTTAAAGAAAGGGGTAGTTTTGCCTGAGCACAAGTTAAATATTTGTTTTGCTAATTAATAGCAAGAAGGAGCTTGTAACTCATTGGTAATACCTTGCACTGCTGAACCAAGCCACCAGAGTTCAAATCCCATACCCCACATTATTTTTAATATTGTTTTATTTTGAACCTTTAGAATACCAAGGGTTTACACGTGCATATCTCAAAAAAACCCCACTACACCCAGAAATGTAACTGTACCAGAGGATAGACCAGCTGTCGGGGGAGGATTTCGTCCGCCTAACTCGGCCGGAATCGGCCAACTCGGCCGGCAAACCGGCCGACTCAGGCCTCCGGCAGAGTCACGGCCGAGTCGCGGCCAGTCGGCCGATTCCGGCGACGACCCCAACATAAAAAATGTGTCTTTTGGTCTCCCCTGTACACCTGCAAATTTTTTTCCTCAGACCATTTCCAGAGCTCTTTTAAAACCCCAATTACTCCCCTTTTAGTACATTTTATTACATTTATCACATTTTTTTCATTTTAACCTTTCACCTACCCTAACTCTAGCCTAACCCTATAAATATAACCCCTAAACACTACCTCCTCACCCCAAAATTCTGAGCAAACTCTCAAGAAATTCCTAGAAACCCTAGCGTGCATTTGAAGTGAACAAAGAGGCGAAGCTCCGGTGAATTTTCCGGCGACAACCCTAGGAGTTTCCGGCGAAGAAACGCCGCACCGGAAACTACGTCCACTCCCTCTCCCTCTCCTCTTTGAGCTAAACCCGTAAGTCCCACCTTCCCCCTTCTTTACTCTTTCTGAAAATACGAAATTCTAAAACCCGACGGAATCGGAACAAATCCGATTTCCGATTCGGTTCTTCCTAAAATCTCACTTTTCCTTTAATACAATCTTGTTAAACCATTACATGTTGACTATTAAACACTAACTAATCATATTGAACAAGTTCCATATCAAAAGAAATTGCTATTTCCATTTTACCGTACTTTTTCATTAAAATACCATGTAGTTCATTTCGACATTAAAATATCACAAACTTGCTATACTTTTAAGTAGATCACGAGGTAATGACCCACCTCCTCACAACACTCATATGCAATATAGCACAATACCTTTCGGGAACATAGAATACGGGAAAACGAAATATTTCAAATAAATACTATTACTATTAAAACCGTTTTCTAAAAGATTAGTATTTTACACAAATGTTTGCAAAGCGCCGCTACAACCCATTTTAAGGAACCCAACTGGGATGGTGCGGATTATCGCACATCCCTGGGCTTAGTAGTGCGAGATGCAGACCTCCGTAAGGAGCATTCGGTCTCGAGAGATTTAAAATACGACATCTTAAGAAAATGAGATTTTTAGAAATATAAAATATATATTAAAATTATTTTTATATAATTATGTATATATGTCACATTAAAATATCTATTTTTAAATAATATAAATATTCCAACTCTTTTCAAAAATCACAAGAACCACTTTACATTAAAATACCATGAAATCCATACAAGTTCAATATTATAATTAAATACCATGTATTATGAAAAATAGGTTTATTCACTAGAAATGTCACAAATATAAAATCTACAACTATGAAAACTCTAAAGACGATAATTAAATACTTGAGATGTATTTTGTAAATTATACAAAATTATTTTTACATAAAACCGCCTCAAGTTCTATAAATTACCCTAATGACCCTTGTAAACATAGGTTTAAGCGGGACCAATCTCTTGAGCCTCAGGAAGCCGGAAAAGAGGGTGCTTGTCTATCTAAGGTAGACAACTTAAAAACGGTGTTATCAATACGGTAATCGTTTTTGTAAAAGACACAAATCCTGCCGCCCATGTGCAGCGGTTACCGATAATATCAAAACAATCAGGACTTCAATTTACTTTTCTAATTGTCTGACTCAGACTGAGTCTTATTAATAATCTGACTTGAATATGATTCAAGTACAATCTACAATCTACAATCTACAAACTATAATTCAACATGAATCCATGAATCCATATATTCAATCTATCAATCTATACAACTTGACTAAACCGAACCATGGATATACATTCATTTACATGATTATCCAGTTACATCCATTTACATGATTCTTCAGTTACATCCATTTACTGATATCATGGTTTCGGTAAGTCATCCAATTATACAATCTATACAGTTTGCAATACAAGACAATACAATACAACTATACAAACAAGACATCTCGGGGTTTAAGGGGTAGATTGGTACGGAAGGTGTTAGAAGAGGCACGAGACAGTAACCATAAGACGTAATTACATCCATGCCGTTGTTCTGTGGTATTATCGACGGAGCCTTGTACTTCTATTTGCCTCTAGTCTCTGGCATATAGAGACTTCTCTCGTATACACTGGTATCCTTCTGTACCAAACTACAAACAACAGCGTTAACACCACATTATAACAATATAATACAACTTTAAAAGCTACATTCTTATTCTGTCTATTCTATTTCTCCCTTATCTTTGGGACTTACCGAGCGATCTGTTCGCTGACGACATTCTTTTCTTTCTTCTTTGAATGTCGTCAGGTGATCTGGATACGTCAGAGATCGAGCCCAGCGCTGAAGACTTCGACCATTTCATTAAAGACCCAGAGGTTTAGTTCATTGTACACTTTTATTTCAGTACCTTTCCTTTTCTGTTATGCCATTGTTTAGGCGTTGCTTTATTTCAGTTGTATTTACATTTCCATGCATTGTACAGAAAGAATGTGAATAAATAAAGTTGTTGTTTTATTATATATTGTCTCTTGTGCATTTACTTTTATATTGCTTAGATACGCTTAGTGTATTTACTTCACAGTAAATACATAGCGGCCTCGTCGCGTCCCCTTCCCGTACATCTGGAAGCGGGGCGTGACAATTTGTGCAAGTGTTCGAAAAGTGTAATAACCTACTCATATCATCTATATACGCATTAAATAATATAACGATTATGCAGTGACATGGCAGTGCCAATAAGGTGTAGTGTAACATATATGTACGTGCTTATGCAGCATAGTATTCATTGGTAGTTGTGCAGTATTCTGTCAGAGTGTTCGTATTACGGAAACGTATAACATCAATAATTATAACGTGAACCAATATATTAAATCTAAGTGTATCTAATAAATGTAACTACTTGTTACGAGCTATACCATTATCTTTGAAAATGAACGAAACGTTGGTTTTAAAATGAGTATAGCTCACTCAAGTATTACGTTCTAAAACGGAATAAAACAATAATTTACGAGTCTAAAGGTAACTTGACCGTTATTCGGCATACTAATCTCACGTCACAAGTACGGTATGGTTCCTCGTACCGTATCCACATCATCACAATACTCCAAATCCTCTCAAGTACGGCATAATCCTTTGTACCAATCCACCAAATCATGAATAACTATATGCACATGAATATATACTAAATGCAATCATAACTTCAATATCATTATCTTGAACAACTACTAAAACTAACTATATATCATACTATCCTATTTATAAGGTTGCGGGGGTGCTATACGCCATCCACCCGACTTCCCTCGTAGATATAAATCTACTCACCACTTGATGAGCTTGCTGAAATCCATGCTGCTATGTCCGCCAACTCCGTCTCAGAAATCTTCGTAATTGTACCTATAATCGTCGTTATATCATATCGACGTAAATATCATATCAAAACTCAAAACAACGAGATAGGCATCCATATGTTAGAACCTACAGCGTACTTAACCTAAAACGACAATACAATCCTGCTGTTAACGTACAAACATTAACGGTTCAGTTGCAGTTCAAAATACGCAAAACCCGTATCGGAATATCGGAAATTTGATAAAACCTTTACTAAAACGTTCGCAGATTTTACTGTGTCATTATTGGGAAAAATCAAACAATACTGTAACTCATAATATAACAAACTAAAGCTGCAGGGGGAAATCCAATACCAAACACCACCATAAAACCGGCGAGCTCGGATTTTGGGTATATGTCGCTGGCCAAAACATGGGTTTAGGGTCTCGGGTTTTGAGTAAAGTTCTCTAGTGGTCTCATTATACTTTTGGTCTTACTAGTTTTTCTAGTGGTTACACCTATTGATTCCAGATTCAATTACAGTAGGCTAAATATCACAAAATTGCAGATTTTATAATACTGCACATGAAAACAGATATTGAACAGAATTGATTAAGTAAAGAGAGGAAGATATACCTATTGAGATGATGCACAAAAGATTCCAGCTCAAGAATGGTATGATGGAGCATCTATGGTTTATAGTGTATTTGTCACGTTCCGAAAGTACGGAATATGACCGGCACTTAAACTACGAAATGTCTTGAGGCGTACGTAATCCAAATAAGCCGAAAACCCAGAAATGCAAACCAAGAAAAGTAGTAGAGTGAAGGAAAACCAATTTAAACAAGTAGTTTTAATAGCATAAGCCGAATTATGTGGTTTTAAAAAAAACATCAATATTTCCCGAAAATTTCGGCAGAGTCTCCTTTGTAAATACTGGCTCCCAAACGGGATACAACATGAATAGTATACGAAATCAATAAAAGGCATCCCCAAACGGGAGCTAGCTCTTCGTCAATCGACGGTCACAACCACACAAGTAATATAATATACAACGCCAACGGCGCGGATCAAAAACTCAAAACCACAAGAAAACCACAGAAATAAAACGCGCGACTCTAAAGTCGAAAGAATAACATCACTGGTCTCTATCTCTGAAATAAATACATGTTTGGTTGATGGAACTTCTAGATACAACAGAGTAATAATATACAAGTTATATAATGGGGGGTACGATACAAGTAAACCCACCTACTAGCAAATCACCCGAACGAAACTATGCCCGCAAAGCCGAAAAGAAACCTGTACGGCAAACCTGCAAGAAACTGGGGCACAACGGGGGTGAGTTGCCAACTCGTGAATAGAAAAACATCTACGCACAGAAATCGCATAAATAACGCAATCTAGGTCAATGATCATAATATATCCTCAAATATATGAATAACATGCAGCCTATAACAATGGCTAGGGTAATATCTAACCCGAGTGTGATCTCATGTGCCCGTGTCAGTGTCTCAGGTAGCAATATATCATATGAATGAGGTATGAATGCATGAAAACAGAATACATGTAAATGAAGAAACTGTTTTCATAAATTAGTGAGATTTCCTTTGTATTTTTAAAATGAGGTATCATAAATGAAATCAGTATCAACAGTGTCTAGCATCGACACAAAACATAAATCTCAATGTCTCAAAACCTCAGGCTCCGACTATCCGGACTGGCCTGTATCATCAAATCTCAGTACCTCAATATCTCGAAATCTCAATGTCTCAATCTCAATATCTAGGGCGCCGTCAGTCCAGACCGGCCCCTACCATCCATCTCAAGACCACGACGGTATCCTCCGGATATCCGACGCGTCGGGTAAAATCACCGGTCGGTAGTGCTCCCCTGCCAGGCTCAACGTCAACAACACGGCCTTCTCGCCCCGGGGTACCGCACCGTGCCCACCATGTACCCGAAACGGTTCATCCAACTCCTCGAATCGGGTCTCGAAATCCATCAGCAAACTCATGGTGGACGACTCATACATCATGGGAAAACCACATTTTTATTTAAAAAGAGAGAAAGCAGTTTATATATGTTTTGCGGTTTTCCTCTAAATCCAGAAAATATCAGGGAAATCCGAATCATCAATAGCATGTAAAACCATGAATATAAGCATGAGAATCCATGAATACGGCATAACAATGAATAACGGTATGCATGAAGCGACAAGTAATAACTACAATATCTAAGCTGGCATATAAGGTATGAACACTAATATTATGTCAAACTACTGGCTATCAAGCTAAGTTAAGCAATAATATTTTCTAAGGTGTACGTGACATGGCAATTACTGATGAAGATGTGTGTGAGCCGGCAAGTAAGTGTATGTGTTACATACGCATCATCGGTAATGGTGCTGGTGTCCTAACAGCATGATATCAACAATGGAATATGAATCATAATATAAATATGCGATGCAGAGCGAACAACAATAATGAGCGGGAGCTAAATACTAAACGCAACGATAACTAATCTGCATTATCCTAATATAAGTCCTACAATAGTGCCTTTTGAAATAATACGAATCGTGGGGTTTTGAAAATAGGGGCTGCGGTGTTTTTTAAGAAAAGATACGTTTTTTGAAATATCCGTAGAATCCCTTAACTTGTCTTTTAAAATACGCACGATTCGTAAGCTTTGAAATAGGTAGGAACCGAATCTAATCTAACAACTAACTAAACTAAAGGGCTAAGCTACAAGCTAGATTACAGGTAAGGAAACCGCCTAACATCTGAGTCGATACATATACATACCTGTATATATATTAGTCGGTGATCCCGCCTCAATAATATCATATCCGATACCATATCTATAATCAGACATCCCAAGTCAAGAGTGCGGATCAATCATCAAGATATAGCTCGTACGTAAATCCGTCGTACGACATCCCCAAATCTGGGTACGGGTCAATATCATATTCCTCACACTATTCCTCTGGTATCCTCTTTATCCAAGATCATAGTCTAGGGTACTGACCTATGTCTAGTACAATACTAATATCCTCAATATACTCATGATCTGACTACTGATCGACAATCTCGTACAAACCGATATCGTCAGCACATATCATCATCAAGGGGTGTACATCGCCCGATACGGCCTAATATCAATATCCTAGCATATCATGCCTCATATCACGATCACATGTCGACCATTTTATTTATAACACTATTCACCCGTATCGCCGCCCCAAGATCCGCTATAATACCAGGACGCACCTCAAGTACGAATCCTGCCATATCACCGATATCACAACCTCAACACAAATCTCATCGACTCATCTCAATCCCAAGTATCATCCTCAAATCCGTATGTGAACACATAGTCCCATACCCATGTGAACGCATAACTATATATATTCCCGTAAACACAAATGGAAGAAGAATGTATGCAAGTATGGGTGTGTGTGTGCATGTATGGTGCGACCACTACTCTAGGGTTTCGCGATACTAAACCATCCATATTTATCATCAATAAACTCAAACAAAATATAATCAATAAATGTGTGTATACGTATTCGTATACATCACCACGAACTGCGGGGGTGCTATACGCCATCCACCCGACTTCTCCCCGTAGATATAAATCTACTCACCTGGTCCTCGCTCGCCGGTGCCGACGTCGCCACGCGCTTGCTTGTTGTCTCGAAGTCCACATGGGGTACCTACATATCATAACGCACCATATCGCATTAAAATCCGACTCATGATCAAAACGACGCACGAATCCCACATAGGTCAAAACCTATGGTTGCTTTCACAAATCGACCCAAAAAACCCTCGACGTCGGCGTACAAACGCCAAACCATCGAGAAAACTCCTAACACACTCATTTGTACAATTACAAGCACTAATTATAATATGAAATAGCTTAAAATTCACAAAAACCCCAATTTCACTTAAAAAGTCATTTTTCCGAAAATCTAGCCAGCACAAATCACCGTTTTAGTACAAAACTCGATGTATAAACGAATCTAGCGGCCACAATATTCACTAAATATTTTAAATAAGTCATAAAAACAATTCCCATAATTTAATCTCGTTAAATTCCAAAAACCCTAAAATTCTAGTTTACAAAATACCTAAATTTTAACAATTTTATAGCAAAAATGCACAAACTACAATCTAGCTTGGATTTTCATGAACTAAAGTATTAAACTACATCTTAAAATGTTAATAATGCCATGAATACCCTAATTAGATTTTTGTCTTCATTATTTAATCAAATTCCAAAAACCTAGTTTGCTTAAAAACTTGATTTGGACAAATTAAATGCAACAATTTACATAATAACAACAAGATTAGGTTTTCCAAACCTTAAGAGGTTCAACCACACAATTAAAGCATGAACAATTTATCAAAACCCTTATCTTGATCCAAACCCAATTCCTTACAATTTCAACTTGAAGGGTAAACCAAGTTAACACCTAATTAAACATTTAATTAAGCTAACATAAGCAATAATCAACAATTTAACTATAAGGTTAAAATTATACCTCCATAATTTTATTGATCTCACATGAATTCTAGCCTCCCAAAATACTCTCTTTTCACCAAGATCCAAGCTTGAATGGCAAAGGAATAATGGGTAGGGATTAGATTTTGAGTTTGCTTTGATTTGTGTTGATTTTGGTTGATTTTTGAATGAATTTGGAGGTGAAGGAAGATGAAGACTTGAAGAAAATGGGGGGGCTGCCAACAGATCAGTTTCGGCCAGGAGAGGAGAGGGGTGAGGTGTGGTGTGGGGGTGGGTGAAGTCAAGGGGAGAAAAGAATACCAAGTCAACAAAAGACCATACTCTTTTTACTATTTTCTTATTTCCTTTGTTTTCTTTTCTCTTGATTTCTTTTCTTCTATCAAGAAGTGGGGGAAAACTTAGAGAGGGCTGCTGAATATGGGTGTGTGTGAGTGTGTGTGTGTGTGTGGGGTGAGGGAAAATGACAAATACAGTACCCCAAACATCCATTTACACTAAAAAAAGCCTTTTTTTCTTCAATAATTTCTAAACCGTTTTGGCAAACGATTTCGTTTCAAAAATCACATGATAAAATTTTATTTAAAGTTTTATGATGCAAAAAATTTGTTTCCACTCATTCCAATTTGTAATTTTCCTTAATTAAATATATTAGTGACGGCTTAAAATAATATTAAAATAATTAATTTCGGAAAATTTTTCAGAAAATTTAAAATTTCACCAGTGGGTCAATAAACACCAAATACTAGCAATTACATAACTAGAATATGTATATTTAATTTTATAATAAAGATATTTGTATTTTGACTTTTTACAGAAACCCCCCATATTTTACCGTTTTTTTCGAAATTTCATCGAAACGATTTTCAAAATGTTACAATTTTCCCCCCTTAAAGAAATTCGGTCCCCGAATTTAAATTAAAACTCCCCCCAAATACTAAAATATCTAAACCAAAACCATCAAGTCGTCGGGGCTCCGAAATTGTAAATACATAAAACAAATTGTAGCGCAGCGCATGCGCATAAAAAATGAGCATATAACTCAAATCAAAACTTCGTCAAGCATCCCGTGATCATCGGAGTCATGGGGAAGACATCAATGCCAAATCCAAAGCAAAACCAATATGATATAACTCGAAACTATACATGTAAATATCGAATCTATATATGTAAGTATCTGAAGGAAATGCATGCCAAATCTCTTTAAGTCGCTGTGCAACGCGTATAACACTGCACAGTGGCGGACGTCTATCATAAGAAAATAACTATATACATATATACCTTTGTTTGAAATGTACGTTCCGCCGTTTTGGAAATAATTTAGAAGGGTCTCCTTGTTTTAAACATTTCGTGTCATATCAGACACGTAAGTAAATACTGAGGCTATAGCTCGCTTTTTGGAAATCTCTTCAGTAACTATCAATGCATGCAAAATATATTCAGGTACTATCCTCTGACTAGTCCTGCTCAGTACGAAAACACATAGCAATATCATAAAAACGTACTGCTCTATAAGAAAAATCAATCCCAAAATACGCGTATGAATACTACGTGCGTCTGGTGCGCACGGAAATCAAAATCCAAATATGTGCCATACATATGCACAGAAACAACATCTAAGTGCATCGGGTGTGCACGAAACATCTGTCGTAGGCAACATGTGTGCCTGACAGCAAAATCAGGTGCATCTGACATGCATGAAAAATCTCGATTTAGTACATCTGGTGTGCACCAAAATCACATCTCAAAACATGCGCTCAACATGTGCGAAAATCCAAGGCAGGTGCATTCATCATGCACGAAATCATGAAATCCAATATCAAGCGCCGAACATGCGCAAAATCAAATCAGGTGCACAAGGTGCACAAAACAAATATCGAGTATCACAATCGAAATCGAAGTCCAGTGTATCTAAGTGCACAAAATGCGTATCACTGCACTGCAAGTATATGTGAATCATACCGAGTGCAAAAACCAAATCGTATGTGTATATACGCACAATCAACTCAACTGTATGAAATCCATATAATCACAAACATGAGGAACCAAGGCACGAAAACTATCTCAAGTGCAACAACTGTGCAAAAATCGTGAATACTCCGTAGGTGCAACCATGGTCCATGGAAACAAATATCACGAAACTCCATCATCAAAATCAATCATGCAAATAGATCGCTCAAAATACCAAAATCAAGTATGGCGGAATAGTCCCGCTCAAGCACATCCTCCAAGAATCTCTGGCCAACTGTCGTGGTCACTCATAGCATGTCTCATCGACGAACCTGAGCTCTGTCCTGCCGGTGTGCGTAACATGACCACTCCTGGGTCCAAGTCTTCTTGTAATTCATTCCAGAAAGGTCCTGTCGAGATCTTTCCCAAATCTCGTCTCTGCCGAACTGTCCGGAAGTCATCGTCCTTTCCTATATCTGCATCTTGCTCTGGAACGACTGCATACTCATCGCGACTCCTTCAGAAAGGTAAATCCAAGTACCATGCCTCGGCATGCGCATCGCATCTCTGATGTCGGCGGAGTGGAACGTCATCTCATCTAGATAGATCTGGTACGAACCTCTTACTTCACTTTTATCTAATGTCGTCTGCTTTGGACTCGTCTCGTCGCGGCTGCATGGACTGAGCTCCAACGGCTATCCTCGTATCGGGAGTCTCCCAAGAAATGCATCTCCCACCTAGCATCCGAATTAAGTCAAGCCATCCGATCGAGTCGTCAAAACCTCATAATCCCCCAAGAGCTCAACATCTTAGGCACAGTTTAATAGTATCGAGTACCTACCACAGCATCGGTGGTCCAGCCGTAGAAGGGCAAACCCAAGCCTCACTAATGGCGCCGTAGAATTGCCGCAAACCCGAAGGTTCAAAGGCTTTCACACGGTCATTAAGTCGAGTTAGGGTTTCATTCTTCTAGAGGGTCCATAGAATTGCCTGCATGCCCTTCCGAATACTTTAAACTTGGAATAATAGGTTTCTGACATTCGATCGTCTCTGTCGACTCCCAACGTCTCCACGTGAAGTCGTCTCTAGCTGGAATCAATCTATCTGATGACCTCTCATCGGGTAGGCGAACGAACCACATGTCCTAGTCATTCATTCTCGGGTGACTAGCGACCTTCTATCATCTCTTAGTACAACCTGTACTGCAATAGCTCAAACACATGGGGCGATATCTCGTCGCTCGCAGCAACAACTGGCTCACTCGTCTGCACGCTGAACAGTGCCTCAATCATCATGAGTAAGCAATACACCAACGGTCATCAAAATCTGGCTGGCCTCTATCATTGGCTCAATCCTCTAGTGTCGATCAGCACATCCGAGTAACCTCATAAAGGCGATTCGCCAAACGCTCGTGGCGCGGAAACACAATAAAAAGACACATCTCCGCAATCGTGTGTCGCCGGAATTTCGCCCTGGTCAGTCCTCGTTCGTGACGAGCTCATGCTGACCGCAACTCTAGCTGTAGCTCTCCCTGCCCGTAATCGTGGCAGCAAAACCATAACTAGTACTGATGAGGCTAGATCGGAATGAATATAATACTGAGTAAAGAAATGTACATTCTAAGGCTTCTTAAGTGGAGTAGCGTATCGTAAATATGCCGCGGAACATACCTACGGTATGTCACTCTACTTTAGTCACCTATTCCATCAACCAAGGGTCATCCTACGCTCCGAAGGTAAAACCTAACGCTCTGATACCAACTTTGTCACGTTCCGAAAGTACGGAACATGACCGGCACTTAAACTACGAAACGTCTCGAGGCGTACGTAATCCAAGTAAGCCGAAAACCCAGAAATGCAAACCAAGAAAAGTAGTAGAGTGAAGGAAAACCAATTTAAACAAGTAGTTTTAATAGCATAAGCCGAATTATGCGGTTTTAAAAAAAACATCAATATTTCCCGAAAATTTCGGCAGAGTCTCCTTTGTAAATACTGGCTCTCAAACGGGATACAACATGAATAGTATACGAAATCAATAAAAGGCATCCCCAAGCGGGAGTTAGCTCTTCGTCAATCGACGGTCACAACCACACAAGCAATATAATATACAACGCCAACGGCGAGAATCAAAAACTCAAAACCACAAGAAAATCACAGAAATAAAACGCGCGACTCTAAGGTCGAAAGAATAACATCACTGGTCTCTATCTCTGAAATAAATACATGTTTGGTTGATGGAACTTCTAGATACAACAGAGTAATAACATACAAGTTATATAATGGGGGGTACGATACAAGTAAACCCACCTACTAGCAAATCACCCGAACGAAACTATGCCCGCAAAGCCGAAAGAAACCTGTACGGCAAACCTGCAAGAAACTGGGGCACAACGGGGGTGAGTTGCCAACTCGTGAATAGAAAAACATCTACGCACAGAAATCGCATAAATAACGCAACCTAGGTCAATGATCATAATATATCCTCAAATATATGAATAACATGCAGCCTATAACAATGGCTAGGGTAATATCTAACCCGAGTGTGATCTCATGTGCCCGTGTCAGTGTCTCAGGTAGCAATATATCATATGAATGAGGTATGAATGCATGAAAACAGAATACATGTAAATGAAGAAACTGTTTTCATAAATTAGTGAGATTTCCTTTGTATTTTTAAAATGAGGTATCATAAATGAAATCAGCATCAACAGCGTCTAGTATCGACACAAAACATAAATCTCAATGTCTCAAAACCTCAGGCTCCGGCTATCCGGACTGGCCTGTATCATCAAATCTCAGTATCTCAATATCTCGAAATCTCAATATCTAGGGCGCCGTTAGTCTAGACCGGCCCCTACCATCCATCTCAAGACCACGACGGTATCCTCCGGATATCCGACGCGTCGGGTAAAATCACCGGTCGGTAGTGCTCCCCTGCCAGGCTCAACGTCAACAACACGGCCTTCTCGCCCCGGGGTACCGCACCGGGCCCACCATGTACCCGAAACGGTTCATCCAACTCCTCGAA
Source organism: Agapanthus africanus (assembly GCA_030015575.1). Lineage (NCBI taxonomy): Eukaryota > Viridiplantae > Streptophyta > Magnoliopsida > Asparagales > Amaryllidaceae > Agapanthus > Agapanthus africanus. Next base: position 485,419,578 of record CM057347.1, on the reverse strand, counting down.
TCGGGTCTCGAAATCCATCAGCAAACTCATGGTGGACGACTCATACATCATGGGAAAACAGCATTTTTATTTAAAAAGAGAGAAAGCAGTTTATATATGTTTTGCGGTTTTCCTCTAAATCCAGAAAATATTAGGGAAATCCGAATCATCAATAGCATGTAAAACCATGAATATAAGCATGAGAATCCATGAATACGGCATAACAATGAATAACGGTATGCATGAAGTGACAAGTAATAACTACAATATCTAAGCTGGTATATAAGGTATGAACACTAATATTATGTCAAACTACTGGCTATCAAGCTAAGTTAAGCAATAATATTTTCTAAGGTGTACGTGACATGGCAATTACCGATGAAGATGTGTGTGAGCCGGCAAGTAAGTGTATGTGTTACATACGCATCATCGGTAATGGTGCTGGTGTCCTAACAGCATGATATCAACAATGGAATATGAATCATAATATAAATATGCGATGCGGAGCGAACAACAATAATGAGCGGGAGTTAAATATTAAACGCAACGATAACTAATCTGCATTATCCTAATATAAGTCCTACAATAGTGCCTTTTGAAATAACACGAATCGTGGGGTTTTGAAAATAGGGGCTACGGTGTTTTTTAAGAAAAGATACGTTTTTTGAAATATCCGTAGAATCCCTTGACTTGTCTTTTAAAATACGCACGATTCGTAAGCTTTGAAATAGGTAGGAACCGAATCTAATCTAACAACTAACTAAACTAAAGGGCTAAGCTACAAGCTAGACTACAGGTAAGGAAACCGCCTAACATCTGAGTCGATACATATACATACCTGTATATATATTAGTCGGTGATCAATTGCGCTTATATTCATCACTGTAGGAATTAGGTTCAAGCTTTCCCCAGCCCCTTTTCATCAATGGACTCCTGACGTATACGAAGGAGTGCGGTTCGCTCGACAAATTCCTACCTCTATATCTATCTCTGAGATGTTTGGATTTTCTTCGGCCTCAACTTATGTCAGCGAAGCATTTGATGAACGTGGGTTCGCGGATTGTCCTCGGCACCAAAATTTCTCCGCCTCAATAATATCATATCCAATACCATATCTATAATCAGACATCCCAAGTCAAGAGTGCGGATCAATCATCAAGATATAGCTCGTACGTAAATCCGTCGTACGGCATCCCCAAATCTGGGTACGGGTCAATATCATATTCCTCACACTATTCCTCTGGTATCCTCTTTATCCAAGATTATAGTCTAGGGTACTGACCTATGTCTAGTATAATACTAATATCCTCAATATACTCATGATCTGACTACTGATCGACAATCTCGTACAAACCGATATCGTCAGCACATATCATCATCAAGGGGTGTACATCGCCCGATACGGCTTAATATCAATATCCTAGCATATCCTGCCTCATATCACGATCACATGTCGACCATTTTATTTATAACACTATTCACCCGTATCGCCGCCCCAAGATCCGCTATAACACCAGGACGTACCTCAAGTACGAGTCCTGCCATATAACCGATATCACAACCTTAACACAAATCTCATCGACTCATCTCAATCCCAAGTATCATCCTCAAATCCGTCTGTGAACACATAGTCCCATACCCATGTGCACGCATAACTATATATATTCCCGTAAACACAAATGGAAGAAGAATGTATGCAAGTATGGGTGGGTGTGTGCATGTATGGTGCGACCATTACTCTAGGGTTTCGCGATACTAAACCATCCATATTTATCATCAATAAACTCAAACAAAATATAATCAATAAATGTGTGTATACGTATTCGTATACATCACCACGAACTGCGGGGGTGCTATACGCCATCCACCCGACTTCTCCCCGTAGATATAAATCTACTCACCTGGTCCTCGCTCGCCGGTGCCGACGTCGCCACGCGCTTGCTTGTCGTCTCGAAGTCCACATGGGGTACCTACATATCATAACGCACCATATCGCATTAAAATCCGACTCATGATCAAAACGACGCACGAATCCCACATAGGTCAAAACCTATGGTTGCTTTCACAAATCGACCCAAAAAACCCTCGACGTCGGCGTACAAACGCCAAACCATCGAGAAAACTCCTAACACACTCATTTGTACAGTTACAAGCACTAATTATAATATGAAATAGCTTAAAATTCACAAAAACCCCAATTTCACTTAAAAAGTCATTTTTCCGAAAATCTAGCCAGCACAAATCACCGTTTTAGTACAAAACTCGATGTATAAACGAATCTAGCGGCCACAATATTCACTAAATATCTTAAATAAGTCATAAAAACAATTCCCATAATTTAATCTCGTTAAATTCCAAAAACCCTAAAATTCTAGTTTACAAAATACCTAAATTTTAACAATTTTATAGCAAAAATGCACAAACTACAATCTAGCTTGGATTTTCATGAACTAAAGTATTAAACTACATCTTAAAATGTTAATAATGCCATGAATACCCTAATTAGATTTTTGTCTTCATTATTTAATCAAATTCCAAAAACCTAGTTTGCTTAAAAACTTGATTTGGACAAATTAAATGCAACAATTTACATAATAACAACAAGATTAGGTTTTCCAAACCTTAAGAGGTTCAACTACACAATTAAAGCATGAACAATTTATCAAAACCCTTATCTTGATCCAAACCCAATTCCTTACAATTTCAACTTGAAGGGTAAACCAAGTTAACACCTAATTAAACACTTAATTAAGCTAACATAAGCAATAATCAACAATTTAACTATAAGGTTAAAATTATACCTCCATAATTTTATTGATCTCACATGAAATCTAGCCTCCCAAAATACTCTCTTTTCACCAAGATCCAAGCTTGAATGGCAAAGGAATAATGGGTAGGGATTAGATTTTGAGTTTGCTTTGATTTGTGTTGATTTTGGTTGATTTTTGAATGAATTTGGAGGTGAAGGAAGATGAAGACTTGAAGAAAATGGGGGGGCTGCCAACAGATCAGTTTCGGCCAGGAGAGGAGAGGGGTGAGGTGTGGTGTGGGGGTGGGTGAAGTCAAGGGGAGAAAAGAAGACCAAGTCAACAAAAGACCATACTCTTTTACTATTTTCTTATTTCCTTTGTTTTCTTTTCTCTTGATTTCTTTTCTTCTATCAAGAAGTGGGGGAAAACTTGGAGAGGGCTGCTGAATATGGGTGTGTGTGAGTGTGGGTGTGTGTGTGGGGTGAGGGAAAATGACAAATACAGTACCCTAAACACCCATTCACACTAAAAAAAAAGCCTTTTTTTCTTCAATAATTTCTAAACCGTTTTGGCAAACGATTTCGTTTCAAAAACCACATGATAAAATTTTATTTAAAGTTTTATGATGCACAAAATTTGTTTCCACTCATTCCAATTTGTAATTTTCCCTAATTAAATATATTAGTGACGGCTTAAAATAATATTAAAATAATTAATTTCGGAAAATTTTTCAGAAAATTTAAAATTTCACCAGTGGGTCAATAAACACCAAATACTAGCAATTACAGAGCTAGAATATGTATATTTAATTTTATAATAAAGATATTTGTATTTTGACTTTTTACAGAAAACCCCCTTATTTTACCTTTTTTTTCGAAATTTCACCGAAACGATTTTCAAAACGTTACAGTATTGAGCTTAATGAAGTGCATAAACTTGATGGAGGAAATCATTGCTTCTCTTTTGATATTAGAAACACATAGGAATTGGGTGTTGGAGCTTGAAGAATAAATTTTGTTCAGTTGAGGAAGCTAAGGAATTTCCTAGGTGTAGTGTGGTGTAGAGAGAGCATGAAGCGGAGAGTTGTGAGATGGAGGTGGAATGTTGAAGTAGGAGGTGTCAAGGGAGAAGTAGGATGTGTCACACTTGAAGGAGGAGGTGTAAAGTTATGAAGAAGGAGGTGGAGAGAGTTGAGCATGCTTGAGGGTGTGGTGTTGTGAGGGTGTAGCTTAGGTTAAATTGTAACAATCATTAAAAGAATTATCAAATCTCAAAACTTTTCATGTCACAAATTAAATCCATTTAACATAAAAGATATGAAATGATAAATCTATCACTTAAATATCATTAGCTTAATGAAAATACAATGTCATGTTAAAAAATTTAAAATATCATTTTTATGACATCACACACTTTTATTCATATTTACCGAAATAACTACATTTTTACGGATATAATTCCGATACCAAAATTTATATGTGATATTACTTTTATAAACTCATTATTTTTATATTTCAAATTATAAATTAATATTTATAATTTTTCCAAAATATTACATGTGGTTTCTCGGGTTCGAATCCTGCACTTTTCTAAAAAAGAAAATGCCTATACCAATTGAGCTATTACTCTAAGTGTTAGTAAAATGAGAAAAATGTCATTGGTACGACATCTAGAACAAACATCATCTTGTTCCATATGAGAGTGAATGTAACAATCCTAAACTTTCTGTACAAGTACAGAAAGGGGTACTTGAGCCTGAGCACAAGTTATAACTTTGTTTTGCTTTTGAACAACAAGAAACAACTTGTAGCTCATTGGTAAAACCTTGCACTGCTGAACCAAAGCGCCAGAGTTCAAATCCCATCAGCCACACATTCCTTTTTATTTAAAATTCTTTTAATCTTTTAGAAGCCCAATAGTCTACACGTGCACAACCCATAAAACCAAGAGTCACAGCCTAAACAAACGGGTCCACGAGTCAAGACCAAGCGTTGGGGACACGTGGCAAGGAGACGCGGTCCGACTGGGGCCGACGACTCGGCCGGCGCCGCCGGCCCGACTCAGCTCAAACCCTAAATTCTTTTAACCTATGTGACCCTTGAACTCCCCCTATAATCCCTGTATTATTTAATTTCCCTGCATATTTACAGAGCAAATTAAAACACACATTTAATCCATTTTAATACAAAATTTTAATACACCCTTTCATTACTTTAAACCCTAATTTTTCCTATAAATACAACACTTAAAATCACCCCTCCTCACTCCTAAATCTCTGCCCAAACTCTCAAGAAAATTCCCAAGTCTTTTGTGTGCAAGTGGAGTTAGCAAAGGGCGAAGCTCCGACGAACTTCCGACGACGATCCGACGAGATTCCGACGACGAAACGACATACCGGTACCTCCTACCTCTTCCTCCTTCTCTCCTCTAGCTAATCAACCTATAAGTCCTTAATTATTCTTCTTTTCTCTATTCTAAAAATATTCAAAACTAAAACCGACGGAAGCGGAGTTAATTCGACTTCCGATTCGGTTTTTTCTTAAAAGGTTTTATTTTTCTTAAAAACAATAATACCAAACTCTTATGTCATGACCATTAAACTTTAACGAAGATAGTAGAACAAGTTTGGCATCAAAATAATAATCGCAACAAGTTTTATTCCGCTTTTACATTAAAATACCTTCATGTTTCATTTCGACATGCTTAAACTCCGTATTACCTTAGAAAACTCACGAGTTAATGACCTACCTCCTCACAACACACATATGTAAGATAGCATGATGGAATTTGGAAATATAGATTTGGGAAAAAAATACGATTTTACACATAACTATCTCCGACTTATAAAAACCTTTTTCTACAAGATGTGTATTTTAACAAATCTTTTCAAATGCGCCTCTACGACCCATTTCGGGGAACCCGTTCGGGATGGTGCGGATTATCGCACATTCGCGGGCCTAATAGAGTGAGATGCAGAATTCCGCAAGGAGCAAACGATCTCGAAAGATTTAAAATACAAATTTTCTTTAGAAAATGTGATTTCTATTATAAATAAAACTTATATTTTTAATAAATAAATATATATGTAATTAATATCAAAATATATATTTTTAATATTTATAATATTCCACATTTCCAAAATTCAAGAAAAACATCTCATTTACAAGAAAATACCATACAATTCGAATATTACAAATAAATAGCATATATTATGAAATTAGATTTTATTCACTAAAAATGTCACATTAATAAAATATACATCAATGAAAATTTTAATGACGATAATAAAATATTTGAGGTGTATTTTGAAAATTATACAAAAATTATTTTACATAAAACCCCTTCAAGTTATACTAAATTACAATAAAGACCCTAGTAAACATAGGTTTAAGCGAGACCGGTCTCTTGAGCCTCAGGGAGCCGGAGATATGGGTGCTTGCCTATTTAAGGTAGACAATGTTTCCCCTAATAAGAGAGCGGGCCTCTGTTCAAAATTTGAAATTTGAACTAAAACAACGCCTCACGTGCAAAGCACGAGAGCGTTGGCGCCAAGAGTGCCAACGCCATGAGTCAAAGACTCTGAGTCAGCGCCTCACCTGCAAAATACGAAAGCGCCACCGCCAAGAGTGCCAGCGCTATGAGTCAAAAACTCTGAGGCAGCGCCTCACGTGCAAAGCACGAGAGCGCCAGCGCCAAAAGCGCCAGCGCCAAGAGTCAAAGACTCTGAGGAAACGCCTCACGTGTAAAGCACAAGAGCTTTGCACGTGAGGCGCCGGCGCCAGAACTAAAAGTTCTCCACCCTTAGATCAAAGATCCAACGAAGATGATAAATCATCAGAGCGCAGAAATAAATTCTGATTGAGGAAATACTTTTCAAATCTTTCTAACAAGAAAAATTGTGCTCTGTAAATCGGAGCACCGTTGGATTAAAGATCCATTGGTGATTTAAAAATCACTAAGATACAGAATAAGTCCTGTATGGGAAAATATTTTCCCAATCTTGTTAAAAATAAGAAAAATGTTTTCTGTAGAATAGAAGTTCTTGGATCAAAGATCCGACGGTGGATAAATTCCCCACATCAATTTAGAAATCTTTCAATAAGAGATTTTCTTAACTGAATCAACAAATCACCCTCCCCTATATAAATGACCCAAGACTTCAAATCTTGGACAGAAGAACCCCTTCATAAACTTCGATCTCAAAGAGAAGAGCAAGCTTTAAGAAGAAGAATTTTCTTCAAGGTAAATAAAAATAGAGATCAGAGCATCTCAAGTGTTTAACCCTCATAAAAAGAACATAGTTCTTTCCTCGGATCTGAGATCTATGAGACAAATCTCTCCCAAATGAGAATTTAATTCTTACGAGAATGAATTTGTTCTTAGGGATCGAAGATCCAAGGGAGAACAAAGAATTGAACTTTGCATAACATAACACAGAAAGAAAAAACCTAGCGCCAAGCGCTGCAAAATAAAGAGTGCTTAGCACTCAGTGGTTAGCGCTCAGCGCCGAGCGCCTCATGTGCCCCTCACGTGGGCGCTATTTAATAAAAAGCGTTTAGCTTTCCAAGTCCGGCGTTCAGCGCCATGCGCTCCACGTGCTCCTCACGTGGGCGCTATTTTATAAGAAGTGCTGAGCGCTCTAAGTTTGGTGCTCAGCGCCAAGCACTCCAAGTTTGGCGCTCCATGTGCCCCTCACGTAGTGTAACAACCCTAAACTTTATGTACAACTTTCTGTACAATTTTTTTTCAAAAATACAGAAAGATATATTTTTGCCTGAGCACAAGTTACAAATTTGATTTGCTTTTTAATAGCAAGAAGGAGTTTGTAGCTCATTGGTAAGATCTTGCACTACTGATCCAAAGCACCAGAGTTCAAATTCCATCATCCACATTATTTTTTAATTAGTTTTCTTTTGAATTTTTAGAAGCCCAAGAGCCTACACGTGCATAACTCGTAAAAACCAAAAGTCACATATAAAACAAACTGACCCAGAAGCTACACCAACCGACGGTGGGCACGTGGCGACGAGCCCTGGCTCGACTCGGCCGACTCGGGCCGGCGGCTTGGTTGACTCGGCCGGCGAGGCCGAGTTGACTCGGTCAAATCGCCGAGTTTCCTTCATGACTTCTCTGTCTTTTGGCCTTCTTAAAACCCATGTACACTTTAAATTTTCTGCACAGTAACAGAGCCTCTTAAAAACTCCATTAAACCCTTTTTAAATACAATTTTTAATACAACTTTTGACCTACCCTAACCATAGTTTTACCCTATAAATACTATCCCTAAATACACACCCCTCACTCACAAATTCTGTCCAAATTCTTAAGAAAATCCTCTAGAACTTTTGTGTACAAGTGGAGTTAGCAAAGGGCGAACTCCGGCAAACTTCTGACGGCGATACAAAGAGTTTTCGGAGACAAAACGATGCACCGGCACCTCCTATGTCTTCCTCTCTCTCTTCTCTTGACTCTACATCCATAAGTCCCAACTCCCATTTTCTATTCCATTCTAAAAATTTGTAAAACTAAAACCCGACGGAAGCAGAGTTAATCCGACTTCCTATTCGGTTTTCTTTAAAAAGATCAACCTTCCTCAAATACAACCATACTAAACTCTTACATCTTGACTATTAATCATTAATAAAATTTGTTGAACAAATTTCATAGCAAAATATTTCATATTGCAACTTTTATCGTACTTTTTCAGTAAAATACCATGTAGTTTAGTTTCGACTTTAAAACATCATTAATCTTACTATACCTTTAGATAAATCACGAGGTAATGACCTACCTCTTCATAACACTCATATGCAATATAGCACGATACCTTTTGGGAAATATAGATTCGCGAAATACCGTTTTACACAAAACTACCTTTAACTTATATAAAAACCATTTTCACAAGAGTATGTATTTTAAACAAGTCTTTGCAAAGCGCCTCTACAACCCATTTTAGGGAACCTGTCTGGGATGGTGCGGATTATCGCACATCCCTGGGCTTAGTAGTGCGAGATTCAGACCTCCGCAAGGAGCATTCGGTCTCGAAAGATTTAAAAATACAAATATCTTAAGAAAATGAGATTTCTAGATAAATAATAAATTAAAATTATTTTATATATATATATATATATATATATATATCATCAAAATATTTATTTTGATACAATATAAATATTCCAACTTTTCTAAATCAAAAGAATCACTTTACATGAAAATACCATGCAATTCCGTACAAGATCAATACTTTACAATTAAATACCATATATTATGAAATTATACTTTATTCACTAGAAATGTCACATTGATAAAATATACATCCATGAAAACTTAAAAGACGATAATAAAATACTTGAGATATATTTTGAAAATTATACAAAATTATTTTTACATAAAACCCCCTCAAGTTTTATAAATTACAATAAGAACCCTAGTAAATATAGGTTTAAGCGGGACCAGTCTTTTGGGCCTCAGGGAGCCGGAGATATGGGTGCTTGCCTATTTAAGGTGGACAACTTAACAAACGGTGTTATCAACGCGGTAATCATCTTTGAAAAAGACACAAATTCTGCCGTCCATGTGCAGCGGTTACCGATAACACTAAAACCTAATTCAGGACTTCAATTTCTTTTCTAATTGTTCAGACTCAGACTGAGTCTCATTATAAACAATCTGACTTGAATATGATTCAAGTACAAACTACAATGCAATATGAATCCATTAATACATATATTCAATCTATTCAATCTATATTGACTGAACCGAACTATGGATATACTTCCATTTACATGATTCTCCAGTTACATCCATGATTCTCCAGTTACATCCATTTACTGATATCATGGTTTCGGCAAGTCATCCAAATATACAATCTATATTACAAGACCATACAAGTTGCAATATAATACAACAATACAATCAAGACATCATGGGATTTAAGGGGTAGATTGGTACGAAGGTGTTAGAAGTGGCACGAGACTGCAAGATTTAAGACACCTAACCTGAATTCAATTGCCGTTGTTCCGGGTTGTATAACGGAGCCTTGTACTTCCATTTGCCTTTAGTCTCTGGCATATAGAGACTCCTCTCGTATACACTGGCATCCTTCTGCACCAAGCTACAAACAACAACGTTAATAAATACAACAATATAACAATATAATATAACTTTAAAAGTTACACTTTCTCTCTTTCTGCCTTTTCTACTTCTTCCTTATCTTTGGGACCTACCGAGCGATTGTTCGCTGACGACATTCCTTCCCTTTCTTCTTTGGATTGTTGTCAGGTGATCTGGACACTCAGGAGATCGAGCCCACCAGCGAGGACTTAGATTAGCTAGTCTACGACCCAGAACTTTAGATTCATTGTACACATTTTATTTCAGTACTTTCATTTCTGTTATGCCACTGTTTAGGCATCGCTTTATCCCATGTATTTACTTTTCCGTGTATTGTAAAAAAAGAATGTTAATAAACAAAGTTGCTGTTCAATTATATCTTTTGTTTCTTGTGCATTTTCATTTATATTGCTTAGATACGCTTAGCGTATTTACTTCAGAGTAAATACGTAGCGGCCTCGTCGCGTCCTCTGCCCGTACACCGGGAAGCGGGGTGTGACACGTGGGCCCTGATGAAATAAAAAGCGCTCTGTAAATAGAGCCCAGCGCCATAAAGAGTGTTCAACACTTAATACAAAACAAAGAAAGGAGGGTGGGCATCAAAACCCATGTCAATACTCACCATTGTTGAACAAAAGGGATTAAGTCCGAATAAGTAATCAAGTGGGCTGAGCCCAAGGTTGGCCAAACCCCAAATCAACCGAGCCTATATGTTCTTTATTTTTCCAAACTGGTCTTAGTCCCAAATAAAATCACAGATCTCTTGACAAATATCCATTGGTTCAAGGGTACATCTCTCCACACCTCTGATGCATATCGTTGTAATTCTTCAACATTTTCAGAGAGGTGGAGGGTCCCAAAAACCAATAACCCTTGGTATACCCCCAAACCAATAAACCATAATCCCACCGGATCGCAACGTCCCTGAAAACTAAATTCCATGGACTATGATGTCCTTAAACTTCGGACCGTAATGTCCCTAAACTAAATTCCATGACCGTAACGTCTTTAAACTAAATCCAATGGACCGTAACGTCCCTAAAACTAAACTCTATGGACTATGATGTCCTTAAACTCCATGGACTATGATGTCCTTAAACCCAACGGACCGTAACGTCCCTAAACTAAAATGATAGAGCCCAAATGCTCTTTCATTGGATCAAAAATGATCCCAAACCCCCGTTAAGTGGACCCTAGTCTAAAATTAGACTACGTATCCTTAACAAACATTTAAATTGATCTTAATCTCAAACGAGGTTAACGAGGGTTAAATAAACCAAACCCAAATCTAAGAGAATACAGATTTGGACTAATCCCCGCCCTACGGGCGACAACATAAATTAGTCTCCGTATACAATCCACGGGCAACCAAAAATAAAACAAACACACACGACATGAAGTGACCTTCTGGAGCAGGAGAAAGTGGTTACCACGATGTGGTAACGTAATTAATTACAGGGGCTTGCGCCTGCAAGGAAGAGCGTCCCTACAATCAAAAACCCCTCATAACAAGGGGGAATCTGACGAAGTCTGCTACAACGGCCGCATCCGTCCAAACCTCCGATACACGGTGCCATAAATCAACTTGACATCTTCGGAGAGGTGGACGGATAAATCCAAATAGAATCTGCCCCCAAAATTCAGGCCATACGTCCCAACGTCCCGGTCATGTCTTTCGGCGGTGAACAGATTCTGGCACGCCCAGTGGGACCTTTTCTTCTTTCCACTCCACACTTCGTGTGTCGTGTTTTTCCGCGATCAAATAATCGCGGTATATATGTTTGTGGTTGCCCTTGGGTGATGGGATACTAAAGCCGGTGTTTCGTCTCTATGAAGAATGGCGTTTTATTCTACCTTAGCAACTCATGCTCTGTCATATCTGGTGGAGTCAAGTATGGGTCACTTGCAGCCTCAAATCTCTGCAATCGGCTCTTCAAGAAATCAACGGGCTTCGATTTAGGTCGATACTCCCACCTCCCAACCTTGGTACCTCAATGCCGAGGGAGGAAGCCTAGAAGAAGTCTGTCTTCCACAGCCTGGCTCCCCAAGATGCAGCTTTGTCGACGGAATCGGTCCTAAAACAATCGGCACCTGCCAAGGACCAAAGTCGATGCACGGGGTAGAATATTCAAAATTTCTAAGGAAACAGGGGCAGGCTCAGCAAAATCCTGAGGCTAATCAAATCCCGGCCGTAAGAAACGGACAACGTCGATATCGGCATAATACAGAATGAGCTGGGGGCAGTTCTCCGTATGGTCCTGTTTCAACCCCAGTGGTGAATGTTGTTGTTCCAACCGGGAACGGCTTCAAACTGTTGCGAAGGGTAAGATAAAATTCTCCCACCGCAATATTGAAGGAATCTCCGCAGCCCATGGAGATCCCACGAGAGCAGAAACCAGTTCGCTCCGTAAAACAATTTTCCTCATCTATATATAAGGTGTGGAAGCAGGTGAAGGTAACTCATCCCGAGACGGATCCTAATACAGCGGTTCCTCCTAAGACTAAAGCGGCTTTTCACAAAAAAGAGAGGCCCAATAAAGCTCAAGTTCCCGAAGTAAGCTCCAAAGGGCAAAACTCTAAACACCCCAAGCCTGGCGGCTTGGTAGTTCACATAGTATATATGGTGAATTCCAAAGACGGAGTTCGAGCTTCTACTAGTCACCGACCTCAAACTCGGTCCCTGACAAAAGTTCAACTACAACGTGAGAAGCTGTAGGAGATGCTCGCTCAGGCGGCAGCAAACGGTAATCCATCGCCTAAGGAAAATCCCGAGGACGCACCCGAAGAAAGAATAAAGAAGGAGTCGGATATTGATTTCCTAAAGCGCGCTCTGAAAAAGGGAGATACAGAAGCGACAGAAATGTTTACTAAAATGAACCAAACGGTCCTTCTGATTGAGAATATGGCTGGAATGATGGTTCAATCGGAACCACTGACAGATGAACCGCCGGTAGTCGGTCTTAAAGATAAGGATGGCATTTCAAATTCTCTGCAAATCTCATCAACGGCTGAGGAGGAAATGATTCCTAAAAGAAAAGCTGGCCACATATATCGCTTAACGAATCAAAACTCTCTATGCCAGTGAAGCATCAAATAGGCCAATCAAGACTGGCCGACCGTATCTGGCGTGCTCCGATCAAATACAGTATCCACCAGAATACATACTTCCGACTCCACATATACAAAGGAACCGAGAATCCTCACCAGCACATCATGCGATTTAAATCCATGTGCGGTAACACTGGAGAGAATGATACACTACTCCTCCGACAGTTCGTCAGCGGTCTGGCGGGCATCGCCTTCGTATGGTATGCGAAACTCCCAAATGATTTCGTGAAGAGCTTTAATGCAATGGATACGCTTTTCTATCAGGGATTCGCTAATAAGAATGAACATACTACCGTGATGGCGCTGGTCAACGAAAGGGTTAGACCGAATGAGACTTGGGTTCAATATATTACCCGATGGCGAAATCTCTGGTCAAATACAAGCAACGCATCGATGAAGTTACAGCCATGGGAATGCTCATAGCCACCCTTGACCCAAATTCAAAGTCGTCCTCGTATATGGCCCTTTTCAAACCGACGACCTTCCAAGAACTCATGGATAAAATGGCTCGATTGGATCAAATGGGTCAAGACACTTTCTCATCCGATGATGACGAGTGAAAAGCGGAGGAAGGATGGCATTTGTTGCCTATGCTCAACAAAAATAAGCGGCTCTGAAGCAACCTGTCGCCAAAATAGCGACGACGTAGGTACTCGGTCCCCCCGAGATATACACATGGGGCATATTTCTCACCGGCGGAAGAATCTCTATGTAGAATGGTCCTTTCTTCTCAAAGGACAGGAAGGATATTAAGGGTCCTACAAACAGGTCCTACAATCTAGTGGAATACCCAGCTCAAAAAAATAAATAAAAGGACGATACGTCCACAAGCAAAATGGGAACGGATGAAAACTCGAAATGGCGCCGTGAGTAAAAACAGCGTGACTGCCGGCGAGCTTGTGAAAACCCGGAAGGGCGCAATCTCGTTAAAAAAAAGGTACGTCCGCAAGAAAGGCGGGCACGGATGAAAACCCGAAAGGGCGCCGTGAGTAAAAACAGCAGGACTACCGGCAAGCTTGTGAAAACCCGGAAGGGCGCAATCTCGTTAAAATAAATACACTTACGAGATCCTCACGACTCGTGAGGAGAATCTCCCCTGTGAGACCCTCAAGGCTCATAGGATTCAAAATCCTTAAGTTACAGAGATCTAGACCTGTTCTTAAGCCGTCATATCTCTCAAATTTCCCTACAGGTGGTCCATATTGACCTTTGTATACAATCTATGGACATGAATAAATATTTCTTTGCCAAGTTCTACAAATGGCAAGAAATGTCCCCATATGGTGAATAACACTTGTAGGTCCTCTCGACTTATAAGGAGAAAATACTCTTATGAGATTCTTATAACTTATAAGAGAAAACACCACTTAGGAGTCCTCACAACTTCTAAGGAGAAAATACACCTACGAGATCCACACGACTCGTAGGGAGAAAACCCTTTATGAGACCCTTACAGCTCGTAAAGTCGAAAGTCTTAGTCGACAGGATCCTAACCCTGTTTACTAAGCCTTCTTTGTCCAAATCGACATAGGTAAATGATGATTCGCTCCTGGCAATATCCCAGTTGTAGCGATACTGATGCCTAAACAGTTGTCAAATACCAAGTTAATCTCTCCGGCAAATGCTGTCCCTACAACCATCTAATGAAGAAGGGGACCCCGTTCGTCTGGACTCAGAAATGCCAAAGTGCACGTGACGAAATCAATCAATACCTGCAGAACCCACCGGTACTGACCGCTCCAATTAAGGGAACAACAGCCTTTGAAGGTTCTTTAGGCGCGCTATGGGCACAAGAGAACGACCAAGGGAAGGAGATAGCCCTTTATTATTTGAGTCGAGTTCTCCTGGGGGCAGAAAATAACTACTCCCCTATCGAAAAACTCTGTCTGGCGTTAATCTTCGCGATAACGAAGCTTCGGCATTATGCTTTGGCGCATGAGGTCCATCTCATATCAAAAGTAGATCCTCTCAAATATTTGATGTCAAGAGCCATACTAACGAGACGGCTCGCTAAATGGGCCCTACTCTTAATGGAATTCTCGATAACATTCCGACCTCTCAAGGCAGTGAAAGGCCAGGCCATCACCGACTTCATCGCTGAGCATCCGATACCTGCCGATTCACCCCTAAATTACGAATTTCCAGACGAGCACATGTTTGACACGATCAACGGGGAGAAAGGAGAGAGTGATACCCGATGGGAACTCTACTTCGATGGGGCATCTTCCATGAAGAAGCGAAAGTACAGCTCCCCCATAATCAAATCTGGGGTATGCCTCATCTTCGTGACTCCACAAGGAGGGATAATGGGCTTTGCCTTTCCCTTAACAGAGCCGATGACAAACAATGAAGCAGAATATGAGGCTTTGATAGCAGGTCTTAAGATCGCTGTTGACATGGGAATCGAAATCTCCTTATATACGGAGACTTCCAGCTAGTCGTTAGCCAAGTAAACGGTGACCATCAGACGTGCAAGCCAGAGTTGGTAAAATATGGCAAAAGAGTGCAACAGTTACTAACTCAAATTCCCTCCTATATCCTGGAAAGCATACCGCGTGGAGAAAATAGCAAAGCGGATGTATTAGCCAAACTCGCTAAAGAACTGGCTGACGAGAATCTCAATGACGTGAGGATCGTTGTACAAAGTCGTCGGGTTCTTGCACCAGCAGAAATGTCTCCGGAGTCATCTAAAGAAAAAGAAGTGACCAAGCAAATGACCCTACAAATAGAGGACCAAGAAAAGGCTAAGGATTGGAGAGAAGTCTTTATAAACTACTTCAAATCCCGCCGAACACCTGAAGACGCATCCTCAAGACATCAGCTCATAAAACGAGCTCTGTCTTTCGCCTTCGTCAATGATACTCTATATAAAAGATCGTTCGACTCTCTGTGGCTGAGATGCCTGGGACCGGAAGAAGCAAGGAGAGTTGTCCAAGAAACTCATGACGGACTCTGCGGTTCTCATCAAGTCGGGCCAAAGATGAAACTGAAGATCAAAAGAATGAGCTACTATTGGCCCACGATGATTCAGGACTGCCTCGAATACGCGAAGCAGTGCCACTCGTGCCAAATTCATGGAGACTTCATCCACCGGCATCCAAACCCGCTACACCCAACAGTGGCTAGCTGGCCGTTTGAAATATGGGGAACCGATATAATTGGGCCCATCGAACCAGCGTCATCCAGAGGACATCGGTTCATATTGGCGACAACTGATTATTTCTCTAAGTGGGCAGAAGCAGTACCGCTAAGAGAAGTGAAAACGGAGAATATCCTCCATTTTTTCAAGACACACGTCATCTATAGGTTCGGCACTCCGCGACGGATTATCTCCGATAACGGGCCGGCCTACAGAAGTCACAAAATCAGCCGCTTCGCACAGCAGCATAATATAGACTGGAGATACTCTTCGGTCTATAATCCCCGAGCTAACGGTCTAGCTGAGCCTTTCAACAAAACCTTGATAAAGGTCATAAAGAAGACGGTGTCCAAAAATAAAAAGGACTGGCACGAGAGACTGCATGGAGCTCTCTGGGCGTATCGAACTATGTTCAAAACGGCTACGAATACAACGCCATATGCATTGGTATTCGGCACAGAAGCGGTACTCCCCCTCGAGATAGAGCCACCCTCTCTGCGGGTGGCGATTCATTATGAGCTAATAGACAAAGAGAATGCTCATATTCGGCTCGAGGAGCTCGATGCCCTCGATGAAGCTCGTCTCATGGCATAGCAAAACCTAGAAGCTTACAAAGCGAAGATGACGCGCTCATATGAAAGGTTGACTAGGCTGAGAACATTCCGCCAAGGCGAACTCGTGCTAGTGGTCAAGAGACCTATGATCCCTAATCGTGCCAAACGAGGAAAATTCGAGCCAAACCATGAGGGCCGGTACTTCATAGACAAAATCTACCAAGGTGGGGCTTATTTGCTCATGGATATGCATGGCGAAAGACCATTCCGACCAATAAACGGCCGGTTCCTTAAAAAATACTACGCCTGACAAATCATGACTCAGGTCAATGATAGATGACGACGCCTATGTCCGCTCGCTATCTTCTTGAGTCAAGACTCTAAAAGTAGTATCCAATGATACCCTATCCCAGAACACGGAAGAACCACAGACCGAAACATCCCTAAACTAACAACGAACCGAAACATCCTTAAACTAATAACAGACCGTAATGTCCTTAAACTAGTTACGGACCGAAATGTCCCTAAACTAACAACGGACCGAAATGTCCTGAAACTAGCTACGGACCGAAACGTCTTTAAACTATTACGAACCGCAGCATCCTTAGGCTAACGCGAAAAAAAACTGTACATCCATAAGCAAAATGGGCACGGATGAAAACCCGAAAGGGCTCCATGAGTAAAAACAGCAGGGCTACCGGCGAGTTTGTGAAAACCCTAAAGGGCGCAGACTTGTAAAAAATTCATGCACACTTGCAAGGTCCTCTCGACCTTGTAAGGAGAAAATACCTGCGTGAGATCCTTACGACTCAAAAGGGAGCAACACACTTAGGGATCCCTACGATTCCTAGGGAGAAATTACACTTACGAGATCTTCATGACTCGTAAGGAGAATTCCCTTATGAGACCCTCACGGCTCATAGGATACAAAAGCCTTAAGCTACAGGGATCTGAACCTGTTCTTAAGCCATCACATTCCCCAGTTTGCCCTACAAACGGTCCAATATTGACCTTTGTATACAATCCACGGGCACAAATAAACGTTCCCTCACCAAGTCCCACCAACGACGAGGAATGTCCTCATGTGGTGAACAACACTTGTAAGTCCTCTCGACTTATAAGGAGAAAACACTCTTGTAAGATCCTTACGACTTATAAGAGAACATACACTTAGAAATCCTCACGACTCCTAAGGAGAAAACACACCTACGAGATCCTCACAACTCTTAGGGAGAAACATCTTTATGAGACCCTTACAGCTCATGAAATCAAAAGCCTTAGTCGACAGGATCCTAACCCTGTTTGCTAAGCCACCTTTGTTCGAATCGACAAAGGCATATGATGATTCGCTCCTTGCAATACCCCAGTTGTAGCGATGCTGATGCTTAAATTGGTAACAAATTCTAAGTCTTTTCATGGCAAATGATGATTCGCTCCTTGCAATATTCCAGTCGCAGCGATGCTGATGCTAAGTTTGGTATCAGGTCTTGAGCGCCATACTCGCAATAAAATCGGCGAGCCAAAAATGCATATGAAATAGCTGAAATGATGAGGCAATTCGTAATAAAAATCAGCGAGTAAAATATATGCATACAAAAATAGCCGAAATGATTGGGCAACTCGCAATAAAAAGCAGCGAGTAAAGAAAAAGAAAAATAGCCGAAATGTTTGGGCATCGCAAAAAATAACCGAAATAATTGGGCAATCACGACTTTCGCGATATAAAAAGCTGAAATGATAGAGCGTCACGGATAGAAATAAAGAAAAAATGAAAGAATGAAACTTTTGCCCTATAGGTGAGTCCATACTGACCCCCGTATACAATCCATAGGTATAAATGAAAAGAGAACCACATTTCCCCACCAGACTCTGTCAAAGGGAGAGTCTGTTCTCGACGGCAACATCTACAACCTAGAGATCAGCAACGGCGTTCCTCCTCATTCCAGCAGGATACGGACGCGACACTACCAATCGGAGCCACGGCAAAGTCCCTAGTTCTAAGACTCCACGGTTCGCAGACAATCTAGAGCCAACCCCGACACCATAGAAAGCGGAGAAACTCAACCAAGACACCGCAGAAAGCGGAGAAAGTCAGCCCCGGCACCGCAGAAAGCGGAGAAAGTCAGCCCCGGCACCGTAGAAAGCGGAGAAAGTCAGCCACGACACCGCAGAAAGCGGAGAAAGTCAACCCGACACCGCAGAAAGGGGAGAAAGTCAACCTGACACTGCAGAAAGCGGAGTAAGTCAACCCCGACACCGCAGAAAGCGGAGCAAGTCAAACCCGACACCGCAGAAAGCGGAGCAAGTCAAACCCGACACCGCAGAAAGCGGAGCAAGTCAACCACGACACCGCAGGGGAAAACCTTAAACAATGGGGATAAAGACCTGTTTTCTAAGCAATGGGACCCTGCAAGTTGGCCCAAGATGGGCCATTGTATACTATTCACGGGTCACACTCTCCAAAGTCGAATCTCGATAAGGAGGGAAACAACCACTTACGAGTCCTCTCGACTTGTAAAAGGGAAAAATTCTCTTGTGAGATCCTTACGACTCTTGAGAGAAAATACGCACTTAGGAATCCTCACGATTCCTAAGAAGAAATTACACCTACGAGATCCTCTCGACTCGTAGGGAGAAAAGTCCTTATGAGACCCTCACGGCTCATAAAGTTGAAAAGTCTTAGGTAGCAGATCTGAACCTGTTTTCTAAGCCGTCGCTACCCTATAAAGAGGTTAAGATGGACTGCTATCTACTATCTACAGGCCACATTTTCTAAAGTAACTTACCAATGACACAGCGAAGAAAAGAAAGCGATAGTACGAGATAAATAAAAGGTGTCTTTTATTCATGAGTTCAATTGAGTACAAGTTACATCATATAAAAGAATAAAAAAATGAATGAATGCATGTTATTCATAGATTACAAATTTTCAGTCGATACAAAGACAGCCACTGAGAAGGAGGCATCTTTAGTAAGTCAGTAAGCCGCTCGTGTACTCCTCTCAACTCCTTTTCATGGTCAGCCACCGCAGCCAACTCCGCTTCAATTTGAGCCCGTTGCTGCAAACAGGATGAAAGTTTCTCATCGATTTCCTGCTGAGCAGCTTCGCAACTCTGCGTAACCTGCTCGGTGAGGTCGAGCTTCTGTCTCAGTACCAGCCCGTCAGAAATACATCGTCGGAAATTGTCAAAGACAGCTTTCAGCTGTGCAACATTCGCTTCGACCTGGGAACACAATTGGACAGACTCGATGGAAGCCGCCTCATGTTCTTTCCGTCTCAGGGTCTCCTCTTTTTCAAAATGGCGAAGGAAAGGAACACTCTGCTCAACACATGTAGCCCGCTGGGAGTTCAAAGCCGATACTTCCGGAGCGGGACGCTTGAGCTCAATATCATGTAGGCAAGCCTCGATCTTTCTGCAATAATTAACCCAAGACTCGACGATGCCTTCGTCATAGAAGTTCACGAGCGTCGCCAGCATAGGATTAACCTCAGCAGTAAAGTCTGCAGCAAATGCGAGGGCCTCGGCGCCAAGATACTCGACGAACTCGCTCAACATTCGCAGGCTAGTCGCAGCACCCCTGGAAGATGGGCGTTTAGCAAAGGGCCCTACCGACATTAGGATGCGAGACTCAAAGGGAGCTGGAGCCGGCGCAATTGCTGCAAAACAAACTATGGTCAAATGTCGACTCGGAAGGTAAAGAGAATACACGAGCGATGGAGTCTACTATACCGGCTGTGGCAGATGGCAAAATTGGGAGTACCGGAGGTGCGGCTATCCCCTCGTCTCCTCCTCCGATCCGTGACACTGCGATCAATATAAAGAAGACTTAGCAACAGTACAGCTATTCATAAAAGAAAGAAAGAAACAATAGCTGAAGGATATACTAACCAATACCAGCGGG
Organism: Agapanthus africanus; assembly: GCA_030015575.1. Taxonomy (NCBI): domain Eukaryota; kingdom Viridiplantae; phylum Streptophyta; class Magnoliopsida; order Asparagales; family Amaryllidaceae; genus Agapanthus; species Agapanthus africanus. Next base: position 485,399,032 of record CM057347.1, on the reverse strand, counting down.
CGGAGCGACTTCCGACTGGAAGGAGAAATGCGGATTCAACACCTGGTATAAATGGTCAAAAATGACTCCTGCAGAGTCGCGACAATATGCTGTGAGTACAAAGAGAATGATACTCACAATGAAACCGATAAATCGTGAACCTATACCTTCCAGCATTCCAGAAGACATAGGAGAAGGCGACGGAACAACAGCCGTCGTGGTGGCGACCAGAGGCGCTTCAGATGGCACGATCTCAGCGTTCACTGCATCTACACTCAAAACAAACAAAATATCGTCAGAAGAGGCTGAACAGGATTGAGAAATAAAAAGAGAGCGGTGACTCAAGACCTACCTGATGGGTTGTCGACCAAAACCGTGATAGAAGCATCACCAGGCATAGAGGCTTCTTCGCTCTCCTTCAGTGGGATAGTTTCTGCGTCTATGGATTCATCCCCTGATTCGACAAGGGCCATCGTAATGCTTGCAATGCCCGTCGATACCAGGGAGCCACAAGGAGAAAGAGCGGCGGTTTGGGCAGTCCCAGACTCTCTCTCGAGAGTAGCCATTTCAGGCTCTGTGGTCGCCATCGTCTCGCCTGCCATCTCATCGCCAGGACTTGGTCCTGCAGGATATGGTGTATAAGAATTTGCATATCGAGTTCTAATAAAAAAGACCGGGCATTACGTTACCTTGCAAAGGATTCTCGGTCGCCTCCCAAGCCGCGCGCGCGACCTGTCTATAGGCGGTAGACAGGACAGCTGGAGCACCCTCTGAAGGAATAGCAACAGATGGAGTCATGCTTGAGCCTGCACCTACAGCCAAGGCGGCATCACGTTCCTTCGCTGCGTGCTTCCTGCGTTTCCTTTCTGTCTGGGCCGTGAGCACTGACCTCCTCAAGACCTCCGACAAAGGGACGCCGTCGTCTGAATCGATCTCTGCCTCCGGCACCGTTACAGCATCCATCATCGGCTGCTTTCGCAAAACCTCCTGCGGTAATGTTGGAGGAGTGGGAGCCACAATAGCCGGCTCTGGAAGCGTTGCTGCATCACCACTCGGGATCCGCACCGCACTCGGGATAACCTGAATCGAGGTAGTCCCTGCAATAAAATAAAGGAAACGGTCAGAGCATGAACAAAAAAAAGGGAAATGAAGGCACAATGAGCTGAATTATACCAAGATCCAAGGAAGCGCGGAGCCTTTCTTCTTCCTCGAAAGTCTTGATGGAAGCCGCGAGAGCCTCTTCAACGGAAATACCTGTTGAAGGGCATTAGTAAAAGCATAATAATAAGGAAGGAATGAACGGGAAAAATACAAATGAAGCATACCTGACTTCGCTATAGTGATCAGTGCCGTTTCATCGCGAGCCAATCGCTCGGAAGCCGTAAGGGTAGCCTGGAGATCAGTATCATCCGCGGGCGCGATAAATAGACCCTCATTGGTCTCGTACTCACACAAGCCTTCGCTATAGGGAGCATGGAGCTCCTGGCCGATTACAACGTCAGTAGAAAAGAGCGATTTCTTCTTTTTCTGTGAGCGAGCGCCAGCAGCCGATGACAGGAGCTTGTGCATGGCAGGTAATTTTCGGCGACGGGTCCCGATCTCCGTACCAGTTCCAGACTCCAGGGACGTTGCCAATATCGCTTCTATAGGAACACGAGGTAGAGGCTTATCAGGAAAGGCGCGCGGGACCACAACCGCAGCAGCTTCTCTTAAGGAAGGACGAACGGTGGTCCGTCGCTTTAAGGGGACAGCTGGATTACCGGCAGGGATTGCACCCTTGCGATCAGGAAATAACCGTTTTTCTTTCCTAATAACAGCACTCGTCGCATGCGTGTACCATGCTACATATGCGTTCGAGATTTTCGGAACGCAGCTCGGCTCACTGATAAAAAAGTTGGACCCGGTGTTTAGCCGCATGAAATGGTGCAGCGCGCTGCGGATACCCTCTTCCGTAGCAACCGGCTCAGCTAAAAAGGCCTCTAGCGGGACACCCTGGTTGTAGCTCGACTGTTGAGCAAAACGGTACGGGTTGTACCTCATGAACAGCGCTGAGTCGTTCTGCCTGAACACTAAAAAGCCCGGCCTGATTGAGTACAGATGCAGAATCTCCTGAGCCTTCAATGTAGAAGCCCTGTCTTTGAAGGTATCGCGCATCGGCTGCACCGTTTTGGTAGATTCCTTACCGATAGTTAAGACCTTATCGATGAAATTCATGCCATCCCCGACCATACGCGGGCGAAGGACCAGGCCCCGAGCCTCTCGCTGTGACGGATCTAAAGCAGAAGCGTCAACTAGGAACATGACCCAAGGAAAATTATAACTGTCATAGAAACGGGGCCGTTTATGGACTCCGAAAGCTCCGAGCACATGAAGCTCAATCCACGACGTGAAATAATGTAGCGGGAGGTTTACGGGCTGCACCTCCAGTTGGGTGGTGTCTACTGCAAAACTGAGGCCATGATACAAGTGAGCCATCCCATCGATCCCAATGGCCACCCGGGTCCCGACAACCATTCGATGAGCCGGATAGAAGACGGATGGCCTCATATGGTGAGAGTGCATTGGGAGCACAAACCGGCTTAACAATAGACTAAGGAAACCCAAAAAGAACGCCTCTTCATCGATGTCTGAAGCTGCGGGCTCTGCAAAGGTGACGACCGCTGTATCTGGGAGGAAGAAATTCTTTTGATCTTATTCCGCAGTCGGCTGGCTGTCCAAGCCAAAACCAAAAGGATGTCAAGCTTAGCGAACTTCACAGCTTGTTTTGACAAGGCTTTCGGGCGAAGAAAGCGGGAGATGAAATTTGTGAAACTGACCCCATGCCTTCCGGATTTGAGGAACAGACCCTCATAAATATTCAACACCTTGATCAGATTCGGGAATCGATGTTGAATAGCATTCTCCGGAGTAAGACCCATCACCACTGATTTGCTGGCGAAGATGTACTCGTCAGGGGGAAGTATTTACTCGTAATGTTCCCCTCTGACGGGTAAGCAGGAGATCTCCGCAAACTCCTCCAAGTAGATTGAAACTTTCCGATCTGATAGAAGAAAGGTGTGAGTCGGGACATTCCATTGTTCCAAGAAAGGTTTGACCCACCATATAGGGGGCGTGGAATACTGGAAAAGAGATGCATAAATCGTGGGGTACAACCCGAGCTTCAGCAGCAGCGGTTTTTTGGCTGACAAGATGTATCGGGCCCATTGCAAATATCCGGCTGAATGGCGAGGAGTCAAGCCAATCATGTAAACTTGTCCCCAAGGGCGCGACTCACTTTGTCATATGCGCAACTCCAGAATATCTAAAGCCATCGGCGGCTGTACAAGTATCGAACCCATCGAGGGCTGGAGGCGTCCATCTATAATCCAGTTAACCTCCTCCACCACATAATTCACCTGGGATGAGTCAGCATAATTAATGGCGGAAATTGGCTCTGAAGGCACCGCACAAGGGAAGCTGCGCCAAACCCGAATAATTTGGTTGTACCACAACCCCCATAAATGAAGAGACTTCTGCTCCGGGTCGTGATCTTTAATCAGTGCGAAAACTTCTCGATCTACGGGCGTGTCTGCATAGGCACTCTCCGGGCGAACAAACGGGAAGGTAGTGTCGAAAGACATAGTACCTGCGCGAAAAGGAACGAGGGTTAGCCGCCAATGCTACAGTCCAAATTCTGATACTTGGTACTTTAAATTTGTACCACGCTGCAATGTAGTGGAAAGAGACCAAGGGGGACCCACAAAATCAAGGTGATGACTCATCATTGATGAGACAATCACTCATTAAAGAAGAAATCTTAAAAATATCCTCATTTAATGAGAGACTCCTTGGGCCAAGGAGTTAAACTCCCTCGAGAGTAACGCTCTGCAAAAAGGAGTGACATCTGTCAACTCTAATTATGAGGGGAATAAAATTCCCTAAAAATTCTAAGAGCTATGGTCTATGAAAACGATGGAATAATCCATTAAAACCCTAAAAGGCAAAGCTTTTTACAGGGGTAAAACCCTGAGATCTTTAAAAGATCTGAAATACAAATCTTAGAAACTCTAAGAGTTATTCATTAAAGGGTTAAGACACCCTAAAAAAGATTTCTTTAAATCTATGATCTAAGAAGAGAAAAGCTCTGTTCTAATTAACGGTTTAAAGAAACCCTAAAATACATCTTAAAAGATCTACGATCTCAGAAGAGCAAAGCTCTGTCAAGGGGTTCAATTATCCTTACCAAAAATTGGACAGAGTTCTAACTCTAGGAAGAGTTTCTTAAGGCAGAAAACTAAGCTCTGAAAGGAGGAGAATTATATTCTCAAAAATGAAAAGAGCATAGGAGAAGAGGAACATCAGTCATCTCAAAGGGCTAAAGGCTCTATTTATAGGCGCTGGAAGTCAATCCAACTTCCAAGACAATCCAACGGTGGAAAGGCTGCCAACGCTGCACTCACGTGTGAGCCACATAAGCGCAACGGTGGGGGAGGAGGGATGTTTTGCCCAATCAGAGCAAAGCTCTGTTGAAATTCAAAATTCAAAATTTTGAAGCAACGCTTCAAATCTCGGGCGCAACGCGCCACATGTCAGGCGCTGATACGTCAGCGCAGCGCCCAAGAAGGCGCACCCAATCAGAGCAAAACTCTATTAAAGGAAGCAACGCTTCAGTTGCGCAGGCGCTGCGCTGCGCGACACGTGTCAGCGGAGTTGCGCTAAAACAGTTGCGCTGCGCGACACGTGTCAGCGCGGATGCGCTAGCACAGTTGCGCAAGCGCTGCGCTGCGCGACACGTGTCAGCGCGGATGCGCTAGCGCAGTTGCGCTGCGCGACACGTGTCAGCACGGTTGCGCTAGCGCGGTTGCGCCGCGCTATGCGCTGCGCGACACGTGTCACACGCTGGGGCATCTGCGCCAAACAGAATTAAAATTCTAAAAAATCTTTTCTGTTCTTATTAAAATAAGAAGATTTTCTTCTGCAAAGTAGAAGCCCTTGGATCAAAGATCCAACGGTGGAGAAAATTCCCCAAATCACTCAGAGAAAGATCTCTTTAACAAATTTAACTAATTTATGGGCACTATAAAAAGGACCCTAGGCCTCAATTCAAAGCATGAACATTTTCTTAAAAAAGGTCAAGAGCTTCAAACAGAGAGAGAATTCTGAGAAAATTTCAAAGAAAAAGGTAAAAACCTTCACGAGAGAAAAAATCTCTTTAATAAATCATTGATCTAAAAACTAGATCAATGTTCTTCACATAATAAACAGTGCTTTGCACTTCTTATGAACCACTGGTTCTTCAAAAATAAGGAAACAACAAAAAATAAAAATAGTGCTTGGCACTTCTGTTCTTGAATCTAAAAGATTCTTAGTGCTTTGCACTTCCAAACTGCGCTATTGCGCTCTTGAGAGAGTGCCACGTGTCAGCTACAGAATAATTTGCGCTATGCGCTCTTAAAATAGAGCTTCGCTCTCTGGAATTGGCGCAACTCACCAGAGCGCGCCACGTGTCAACAGCGCAACAGCGCAGCGCACTAGCGCAGCGCACTGCGCTGTTGCGCTTGCGTTCACCAGAGCATGACACGTGTCCTCACCATAAGCGCTTGCGCTTTTTGACTGACGCTTGCGCTCTTTGACTGGCGCAAAGCGCCTGAATAATGCAATGCATTTATTTTACTAAAGGGCCAGGCCCAAATCAGAGGGCCCTAGTAGGCCGAATTAAATTGCAATACAATGAGAAGGGGCAGAGCCCAAACAAAAATTGAAAATGCAATAAACATGGCAGAGCCCAAGCAAGACTGATGCTCTGCATCATATATAAATGGGCACAGCCCTGATAAAATAAATAATGCTATGCATTATTAAACAGGAGCAGAGCCCCAGTAAAGGCCTAACAGGCCAAAAATAAATAAAATGTTGAAAATTTTCAACTGGACTTAGCCCAATTCTGGCCGTAAGTCTTTAAATTAAATTGAACTGAGCATAAATGCTCTCTCAAATCAATTTACCTCCGGTTCGAGGGTACATCTCCGAACTCCTCTGACACTTCTCGTTGTAATTCTTCAACGACGTCAGAGAGGCGACGGGTCCCAACGACCGCACATGAATATGGACTGCGGGGTCCTTAAACTCTTGGAACGAAACGTCCTTAAACTAATGTTGGACCGAAACGTCCTTAAACTAATGTTAGACTGAAACGTCCTTAAACTAATTTGGACCGAAACGTCTTTAAACTAATATTGGACCGAAACGTCCTTAAACTAATGTCGGACCACTATGTCCCTAAACTGGAACACAGACCACCAAGTCCCTAAACTGGAATATGGACCATTACGTCCTTAAACTGGCGATGGACCGAAACGTCCTTAAACTAATAATGGACCACCACGTCCCTAAACTGGAATATGGACCACCACGTCCCTAAACTGGAGCAATGGAGCCTCCAAATGCTCTTTTGCCGGATCTAAACGATCCCGTTTAAGTTGATCTTAGCCCCCAAACACGGCTAACGTATCCTTAAACATTCAAACGGACTATAAAACTCCAAATCAACCTTGGTTCAAGGGTACATCTCTGAACTCCTCTGACATCTGCCGTTGTAATCCTTCAACGACGTTAGAGAGGTGACGAGTCCCGATGGCCAGATATTAAATGGATTATCACGTTAAGTTGATCTTAGTCTCAAACAGGACTATTGTATCCTTAACGAACGTTTAAGTTGATCTTAGCCGCAACGCGACTAATGCATCCTTAAACTAAAAACACCAAACCCAAATCTAAGTAAATACGGATTTGGACTAGTTCACGTCCTACGGGCGACGGCATTATTCAGTCTCCGTATACAATCCACGGGCAACCACAAACAAAACAAACACACACGACACGAAGTGAAATTCTGGAGAAGGAGAAAATTGTTACCACGATGCGGTAGCGTAATTAACTGTAGGGGCTTGCGCCTGCAGGGAAGAGCGTCCCCACAATCAAAAACCCCTCAAGCGAGGGGGGAATCTGACAAAGTCTGCTAAATCGGCCGCATCCGTCTAAACCTTCGATACACGGTGCCATAAATCAACTTGGCATCTTCGGAGAGGTGGACGGATAAAACCAAATAGCATCTGCCCCGAATCTCAGCGTCAGGACATCGCGGTCCTATGCGCCGTCCTTCGGAGGGGAACAGATTCTGGCACGCCCGGTGGGACCTCTTCCTCTTTCCGCTCCACACTTCGTGCGTCGTCTTCGCGAACCAATCGCGGTTTGTTAATGGTTGCCTTCGGATTTCAAGTTACTAAAATTTGGTCTTTTGCCTGGCGCAGAACTCAAGATTCAATGGCCTCTAACTACACCAACTGCTCGAAGTGCCACTGCAACGGACGCTCCACCTCCCCCGGAGGTGTGGCATATGGACCCCAAGCGGCTTCCTTCCTCACTCTGCCGGTAGAACAGGTGACCCAGGCCACCACCGGCCTGTTTTTCGGGACCATGATCCCGCCTACAAGCTTCCCTACGCCAATACCTGCACCGGAAGTGAACAAAAAGTCGGTCTTCGACCGGCTCACTGCTACGACGACCCCTGTCAACGGGTCGCCCACTACCAAACCGACAGCCTCTGTTTTCACCAGGCTAAATCAGAACTCTAAATTGGCTGTCCCAAGGAAGGCAATGACTACTGCTCCAGAAGTCGTCAAGGCGGTTTCCCCTGTCAAAGAGTCAGTTTTCTCAAGACTGACGATTCCTGCCCCTGCCCCTGCCCGAGGATCTGTCTTCGATAGATTGAATATCATCCCTCAAAAGACAACCTCAGTCTTTAAGAGTTTAACACCAGCGACGCCTCATTCAAGCAGGGGGCAAAAAGAAGCTGTCTCTATCTCCGAGCCAGTCCCAACGGCTCGTCATGCTCGACGTCGCTATTGGCGACGAGTGAGGAAGGCAGGGGGCAATTCCCCCTCAGGGCTAACTCCACCGGCTCCAGTGGTGGAAGTCAACGCTGCTGTTCCAACTGGGAACAGCTTTGAACTGCTGAGGAGGGTACGGAAGAATGCTCCAGCCGCTACACTGAAAAGATCACCTCCGCCTGCGGAGAGAGTCCCAGAAGCAAGGCAAGAACAACCCCCTCAACGGCTGTCCTCAAGAATATACAAGGTTTGGCAGAGGGTTCAAGACTCCGTGATTGACCCAGGTCACTCTCGTCACCAGAAAAAGGCGAAGGTGAGAAAAGACAAGGACCGTCCCATTAAACAACGGGGGACAGCAGCTGCTAGGATGCCCACTTCAACGGTTCCTTCAACCTTAACGGCCCACAAAAGAAGGAGGCCAGAGAAAACTCCCGCGTCAGCGGCAAAAGTTAAAAATGGCGAACCCAAACGCCCTAAGTCAGGGGGCATGATAGTTCATACAGTTTATGTGGCATCGGGAAAGGAGGATAGCCGCATATCAACAGGTCATAGACCGCACATGAGGTCAGTGACCAAGGCTCAGGAGCAGCAGCAGAAGCTCCAAGAGATGATGAACGCTATGGCCGCACTTACAGGGCCAAAAGAAACCCCTGAAACATCCTCGGACGAGCGTCAAGAACAAGAAACTGACGCTGAGTTCCTTCGTCGCGTACTGGAGAAGAAAGACAAAGAGGCTGCTGAACAAGTAGCCAATATAAAGAAAATGGCCCTCCTGTTCCAGAATATGGTGGGTATGATGATTCAACAAGATCCACCTGCTGAAGATCCCCCGATCATCCTTGAAGACGATAGGGGAGAGACGTCGAATCCTCCGCCAGCTCTGTCAGCAGCTAAAGAAGAGACAATCTCCAAAGCCGATCTGGACGAATACATAGCTCAGCAGATCCGGGTCCATCAAGCGACGGAAGCAGCGGGTCAGGTTGTAAAAACAGGGCGGCCGTATCCAAGTTGGTACGATCAAATCAAGTACCCGCCCGGTTACACAATTCCTAAGTTCCATGTCTACAAGGGGACAGGCAATCCTCACCAGCACGTTGCCCAGTTCAGGGCACTCTGCGGCAACACCAGCGGTGACGACAAGCTGTTGTTTCGCCAGTTTGTTGGAAGCTTATCGGATACGGCGTTCGAATGGTACTCTGAGCTCCCGAACGACTCTATTAAAACCTTTGCGGAGATGGAGCTGTTGTTTACTCAGCGTTTTGCAAGCGCCAGTGAACGTACCCCGATGACAGCACTGATTAACGCCAGGGTAAAACCCGGCGAAACGTGGGTTCAGTACGCTATACGATGGCGGAACTTATGGTCGAAGTGTGAGCAGCGCATTGAAGAAGCTCCCGCGGTGGGTATGTTTGTGGGAACCCTCGATCCACAAGCAACCATCTCGCAGTTTATGATGTTTTTCAAGCCGACTACCTTCCAGGCCTTGATTGATAAACTAGCGCAAATGGATCAAATGGGCCATAAACCCCCTCTTCCAAGGCCAGATTCCCGAAATGACAAAGGAAGGGAAAAGCGATCGTCGTCGCTAATGCTCAACAACAACCGAGCGACTCGAAACCGGTTGCTCGTCAAAATAATATGCGACCGTACGTGCCCCTTGAGGATAGGATGGGACGTCCTTATTCCTTTCCCCACGATAAAACGAGGAGGTTATTCGAGCTGGCGTTGCGCAACAGACTCATAAATCTGCCGGATCCAAAACGTCCGTTGCAACCAAGTGACGTCAACGAGCCCAACTACTGTCCTTATCATCGAGTACTAGGCCATCCGATCGAAGATTGCTATGTTTTCAAGAATTGGCTTGAAAACCAGTACCGACAGGGCAAGTTCGCGTTATCTGACAAATGGAAGGTGAATCCCCCGCAGCCCCACACCTCTAAGGGGACGAATACGCCGGGGGCAACATGCTCCGTCATTGAAGAAGCTCCTTGGGAGGTTGTATTATCAACCAAGACAAAGAGGATGCTAAACGATCTTCAGACGTGTCCAGCAATCAAGTGGAAGAACCCGTTAGAACCGCAGGTCATTGAAAGGATGTTGAAGCCACGTCCAGCTCCAAAGACCGATGGTGGCGGTTCAAGCACTTGCAGCCAGCCGTCAAAATCTTCAAAAAAGAAGAAGAAGAAATCTAAGAAGCCCGTGAAGCCTGGCGGCAAACGCACGAACTTACAAAAGCAAATTGACGCGCTGGATGAATACAACCAAAAGGCACGGACTCCCATTACGCTCCAAGAGTTCCTCAATCACGTTTTTCAAGGAAAAGATGAGGGAGAAAGTTCATTGGATGAATCCGAGGAATATGTGGCGAGCTGTCATATGATTTCCCATTCGATCACGAATGATGAGGAGACTCCTTGCACCGAAAAGCTGGGGGCAGATCCTGAACCAAAAGTTCTAGGGCCATCAGATGAAGTAATTGACGCACTCCTTAATGAAGCTCGGTTGAAAAGTAAAGCTGATCGGGAGCGCGAGGCGGCTATATTTGAAAGGGCCAAGCGCCAGCGACTTGATGAAGGAGCTGAGACGATCCCGTTGGAGCTGAACACCTCCGCTACCGACAAAAGCCAATTCAAGATGAGAAAGAAGTTTGCTAAGGCCATGTCCATGGGCATGAAGCTACCATCCTCTGAAGAAGAAATTACTGGTGATGCGAAAATGCACCAGTCTTATTGCTTATATCATCAGAAGGTTTCGCACCCCACTCAGGAGTGCAAAGCTTTCAATAGATGGTGGCAAGGATACGTTGCTCATCGACAACGCTTTAACCGGGAAAAGCGTAAAACTCGTCGAGAGCAAAGAAATACGACCGAAGGGCTTAAAAGAACTGCTGGCGATTGTTGCATGGTTAACACCGGTAGATCACAAGTGCCCACATTCGGGAGTGATTCTGATGAAGAGCTAGAACTTGCCCCTCTCTTTAAAGAGTCCGCTTCGAGAAAAGAAGAAGAACCGAAGGTTTGCGAAAATATCCGGCTACGTAATCGCACGCTGCCCGAAAAGAACCTCGGACCCTCGAACAAAAAAGATAAAGGGAAAGAAAAGGCCACTGAAGATATCGTCTTAGATGACCAAGTGGTGGAAGAGCTAGCTGCCAAAGACCCACCAAAGAAGAATAAGGTGGATTACAACGTCTTAGCACATCTGAGGAAGCTGCCCTCACAACTCAGCATTCTTGACGCCCTTTTGCTATCAAAAGAGGCGAGAGATTCGTTGATTAAGGCGCTCCAAGACCCAGAACAATTCCAAGCATGCCTGGCCGAGGAAAAGATGAAGGATGAATTGGAGGAAGTGCACACGGCCGATGTTACTTTTGGCGATGAAGACCTTCTACTTGGGACGTGCGAACACAATCTCCCTCTCTATGTCTCGAGATACTGCCATGATATAAAGATAGGAAGAATCCTGATCGAAAACGGGTCGTCTGTTAACCTACTCAACGTGCGGGTGTTGAAGGAAATCTGCATGAGAGTCCAGCACCTTGCTCGGGACAAGATCACCATCTCCGGGTTCGACTCCCAATCGTCAAAGACTCTTGGATCTGTGATACTGACGCTACGCTTCGGGCTACTCGTCACGGACATTAAGTTCCACGTCATAGACGCCAAGACACGCTACAACGCTTTGCTCGGCCGACCATGGTTACACGAGTACAACATCATCCCTTCTACACAACATCAGTGTATAAAGTATTTTAAGGATGGTTTCGAGTATACCGTGACGGGAGAACTGAACCCGTTCTCTGTGAACGAGGTCCGCAAATACGAAGATGCCAAATACTTCTTACCGGATTTCGAAGACACAGAGAAGTGTCACAAGCCGAAGAACAAAGCTAACGCCACCATCCCGGTCTTCGGCAGTGATACTGAAGAGGAACAGGAGATAGTTTATTCGGGTCCGCCCCAACACAACAAGCCGGGACCATCAGCTCCTACGTTGATCTTTGGCAGCGACTCGGAAGATGAAGTCCACGCCGTATTCTCTGCTCGACCTTCAATACGAACGTTCGCTGACGAAGAGCAAAGTCTGCAAGTCTCCATGGTGCCGCCTAAACATCATAAAGAACTGGATGCACTTAATATCTACAGTGTAGATGAGCTGCGGACATTCTATATCCCTCCCAGGCGAGAAGGCGAAAAAGCAATTCTATTCTACTGCTCTGAAGAGAACAAAGTGGAGAGAGAAATCTGGCACGGGGCGGATCCTACGTTGGACAGGCTTCAACCCATCCGTCTACCCAGATATTATACAGAAGGCTTGAAGAGGCTGTTGAAGCGCCAAGGGATACCCTTCAAACAGACCGTTAGAAAGGCCAAATTCTATGACAGGGTCTGGAACGTCCCTGGAACTCAGCACAAGCTGCCTAGTGGCAGGATGGAGACGATCGGGCTCGGATACATTCACTCCAAGAAACGAGAGCTGCTCCGCGACTGTTACGTCGTACACGACTTCAATGAAGCAGATGCGCAACGGGAGGACACTAATCCTGAACTAGTAAAAGTTCCTGATGCAAGAGTGCCCAATCCGTCGTTTGAAGAACAAATGGACAGGCTTATGAGGGAAACTGGTCAAAAAGTCCAAGATGATCACAACTGCGAGATGACCATCTACGAGAAAGCCAGAACGCAACGCCTCCTTCAATAGGCCGTGAAAGATGAAAATGCCGGTCCTTGTCAACCTGTTATAAAGAAGGCTCAGCGCAAAAGCAGAAATAAGTCAAAAGGCCAAAAAGGCGCTCAACATCAACAAAGCAGGGCTAAGAAGCCACGCAAACGGGAGTCGAGCGTTATTGATCTATCACTCATGAAGAAGATGGGTCGAGCATACTCTTTTCCTAGGGACAAGACGAAGAAAATACTCGACCTCGCTCTAAAACATTGGATGCTTACGCTACCGGAGTCTAAACACCCCGAACAAGCAGGCGAAGCTTCTCACTCGGACTATTGCCCTTATCACCAAGTGATAGGGCACCCTCTCGAGGACTGCTTCACCTTCAAGAATTGGGTCGAAGATCAGTATCAGCTTGGCAAGTTCGCTCTCTCTGACAACTGGAGGATAATGCCGCCACAGAAGCATGAGCCCAAGGCCACGAAAGAAGAACCGGTTCCACATTGGGATTGGAAGCGAATTCGCACCTGTCATATGATTACAATATTAAAAGAAGAGCCCGAGGACATAGATGAGCTCCCTTGGTGCTTCGAAAATAGCAGCGACGAGATAATCTCAGAATTCCCACCAGCGCCAAAAGAGCTGGAAGATGGAATCCATACCATTGCAGATAACCTCAAGAAGACTGAGTTGGGATCGGCAGACGATCCGCGATCGACATTCATCAGCGAGTTACTAGCTGAAGAAAGAGTAGCTGCGTTAAAGGATGTGCTTCTGCAGCATAGAGATTGCTTCGCGTGGAACTATTCCAAAATGCCGGGACTAGATCCAGAAATTGCCGTGCATAAATTGGCGATATCCCCGGACATTAAGCCAGTCAAACAGGCGCCGAGGAGAATGCGGCTCGAGCTTGAGATGAGCATCAACGCCGAGGTCAAGAAGCTGATCGACTCTGGCTTTATCCAGGAGGTTCAATATCCTGAATGGATCGCCAACATTGTCCCAGTGATAAAGAAAAATGGGACAGTGCGTATATGTGTGGACTTCCGGGATCTTAATAAAGCTTGCCCGAAGGATGATTTTCCAGTGCCAGTCACCGAACTGATGATAGACAATACGTCCACTCATGAGGTTTTCTCCTTCATGGACGGCTCGTCAGGATATAATCAGATAAAAATGTATCCCGAAGACCAGAAGCACACCGCCTTCCGGACTCCTTTTGGTATATTCTGCTACAAGGTGATGCCCTTCGGTCTAAAGAACGCCGGTGCCACTTATCAGAGGGCCATAACGAAGATCTTCGATGACCCCATACATGAAATCGTCGAATGCTACATCGACGACCTCGTGGTTAAGAGCAAATCATACGAAGAACATCTCGAGCATCTAAAGACTGTATTTCAACGCCTTCGACAATACAACTTGAAGATGAACCCCCTTAAGTGTGCATTCGGAGTTTCCTCGGGCAAATTCTTAGGATTCATCGTCCGACACCAGGGTATCGAAATAGATCCGTCCAAGATCAAGGCGATCATGGAAATACCCCCGCCGAGGACTCTCAAACAGTTGCGGTCTCTCTAAGGGAAGCTCGCGTATATACGGCGATTTATAGCCAACCTTTCAGGAAAGTGCCGTCCTTAAAGCCACCTGATAAAAAAGGGAACCCCGTTCGTCTGGGACCAAAAATGCCAAAGCGCACTAGACGAAATTAAACAGTACCTGCAGAACCCGCCGGTGTTGGCTGCTCCGGTCAAGGGAAAACCCCTCATTCTTTATACAACCGCCCTCGAAGGTTCCTTGGGCGCATTATGGGCACAAGAGAACGATCAAGGGAAAGAAAGAGCACTCTACTACTTAAGTCGAGTTCTTCTGGGGGCAGAAAGAAACTACTCCCCCATCGAAAAACACTGCCTGGCGTTGATCTTCGCGATAACAAAGCTCAGGCACTATGCATTGGCACATGAAGTTCGTCTCATATCGAAGGTGGACCCCCTTAAATATTTGATGTCGAAAGCCATATTGACGGGACGACTCGCTAAATGGGCCCTGCTCTTGATGGAATTCTCGATAACATATCAACCTCTCAAGGCAGTCAAAGGCCAGGCCATTGCCGACTTCCTCGCTGAACATCCGATACCCGCCGATTCTCCTTTAAATTGCGATCTTCCAGACGAACATCCGTTTGATGCGATCAACGGTGATAATACCCGGTGGGAGCTTTACTTCGACGGAGCGTCTTCCGTAAAGAAGCGCAAACAAAGTACCCCTATAATCAAATCGGGGGTAGGCCTCATCTTCGTGACTCCACAAGGAGGGATAATGCACTTCGCTTTCTCCTTAACAGAGCCGAGGACCAATAATGAAGCCGAATACGAAGCTCTGATAGCAGGCCTCGAGATCGCCATCGACATGGGAATTGAAAATCTCCTCATATATGGAGATTCCCAACTGGTCGTTAGTCAAATAAACGGCGACTACCAGACATGCAAACTAGAATTGGTGAAGTATGGTGAAAAGGTGCAACAGCTGTTGACCCAAATCCCCTCCTACACTTTGGAAAACATACCGCGCGCGGAAAACAGCAAAGCAGACGCATTGGCCAAACTTGCTAAAGAACTGGCTGACGAGAACCTCGATGACGTTAAAATCGTGGTGCAAAGCCGTCGGGTGCTTGCCCCAGCAGAAATATCTCCGGAATCATTCGAAGAAAAAGGAGCGAGCGAGCAGATGACCCTGCAAGTAAAAGACTGGGAAAATACCGAGGATTGGAGAGAAGTCTTCGTATATTACTTCGAATCCCACCGATTGCCTGAAGAAGCGTCCACAAGACATCAGCTTATGAAACGAGCTCTGTCTTTCGCCTTTGTCAATGATACTCTGTACAAGAGGTCTTTTGATTCTCTGTGGCTGAGATGTTTAGGACCTGACGAAGCGGAAAAAGTCGTCCGGGAAGTTCACGACGGACTCTGCGGCTCTCACCAAGCGGGCCCAAAGATGAAGATAAAGATCAAACGGATGGGCTACTATTGGCCCACGATGAGCCAGGACTGCCTCGAATATGCGAAGCAATGCCACTTATGCCAAATTCATGGGGATTTCATCCATCAACATCCGAATCCACTACATCCAACGGTGGCTAGCTGGCCATTCGAAATGTGGGGGACTGATATAGTCGGCCCCATCGAACCAGCATCGTCTAGAGGACATCGTTTCATCCTAGCGACGACCGATTACTTCTCTAAGTGGGCAGAAGCGGTACCGCTGAGGGAAGTAAAGATGGAGAATATTCTCCATTTCTTCAAGACGCATGTCATATATCGGTTTGGAACGCCAAGACGGATCATCTCCGATAACGGGCCAGCATACAGAAGCCACAAGATCAGTCTCTTTGCGCAGCAACACAATATAGATTGGAGATATTCCTCGGTTTATAATCCGCGAGCGAACGGTCTAGCTGAGGCCTTCAACAAGACCTTGACGAAGATCATGAAGAAAACAGTGTCGCGAAATAAGAAAGACTGGCACGAAAGACTGCAAGAGGCTCTCTGGGCATATCGAACTACGTTTACAACGGCCACAAACGCAACACCATATGCGTTAGTATTCGGGACAGAAGCAGTACTCCCCCTCGAGATAGAGTTACCCTCTCTACGAGTGGCAGTCCATTACGAGCTAACAGACGAAGAAAATGCTCACCTTCGGCTTGAGGTGCTTGACGCCCTTGAAGAAACACGGCTCATAGCGCAACAAAATCTGGAGGCCTATAAAGCAAAGATGACGCGCTCATATGAAAGACTGACCCGACCGAGGACATTCCGCCAAGGCGAGCTTGTGCTAGTGGTCAAAAGGCCTATGATCCCCAATCACGCCAAGCGGGAAAAATTCGAGCGGAACTATGAAGGCCCGTACGTCATAGATAAGGTCTACCAGGGCGGGGCCTATCTACTCATAGATATGCACGGTGAAAGGCCTTTCAGGCCGATAAACGGTCGCTTCCTAAAGAAATACTATGCTTGATGAGCCACAGCCTAGGTCAATGATAGATGACGACGACTACGTCCGCTCGCTATCTTCCTAAGCTCAAGCTTTATAAGCAGTAGCCCGCCTCTCAACGACGGACCGAAATGTCCTTAAACTAATAGCAGACCGAAACGTCTTTAAACTACTACCGCAGCATCTTTAGGCTGACGAGATAAAAAAAACATATAAAAATAAAATTAAAAAACGGTATGTCCATAAGCAAAAAGGGCACGGATGAAAACCCGAAATGGCTCCGTGAGTAAAAACAGCAGGGCTGCCGGCGAGTGTTCGTGAAAACCCGAAAGGGCGCGACCTTATAAAAAAAAATAAAGAGAAAGAAAATAAAAAGAATAAAAAAAAACGGTATGTCCATAAGCAAAATGGGCACGGATGAAAACCCGAAAGGGCTCCGTGAGTAAAAACAGCAGGGCTACCGGCGAGTGTTTGTGAAAACCTGAAAGGGCGCAACCTCGTTAAAGGACACTTATAGGGTCCTCTCGACCTTGTAAGAAGAAACCACCTGCGTGAGATCCTTACGACTCACAAGGGAGCAACACACTTAGAGATCCCCACGATTCCTAAGGAGAAAATACACTTGCGAGATCCTCACGACTCGTAAGGAGAACTCTCTTATGGGACCCTCACGGCCCATAAGATTTGAAAGTCTTAAGCTACAGAGAACTTAAACATGTGCTTAAGCAACTCCCATAACTCCCGATATTGCCCTACAAGTGGCTCAATACTGACCCTTGTATACAATCCACGGGCGCGAATAAACATTTCCCTAATCAATTCTCATCCGAGACTGGGGATATGTTCGCATGATGAACAACCCTTATAAGTCCTCCCGACTTACAAGGAGAAAACCCTCTTGTAGGATCCTTACGACTTACAGATGAACATACACTTAGGAATCCTCACGAGTCCTAAGGAGAAAATACACCTACAAGATCGTCACGACTTGTAGGGAGAAATAACTTTGTGAAACCCTTACGGCTCATGAAGTCAAAAGCCTTAGCCGACAGGACCCTAACCCTGGTCGCTAAGCCACCTTTGTTCGACATCGACAGAGGCAGATGATGATTCGCTCCTGGTAATATCCCAGTTGTAGCGGTGCTGATGCCGAAATCGGTGTCTAATTCCGGGTTTGCGGCGAAAAGCCAATAGGCCGCACATGCATATGAAATAGCCGAAATGATAGGGCAACTTGCAATAAAAAGCAGCAAATAAAAATGTATGCATGCAAAATAGCCGAAATGATTGGGCAACTCGCAATAAAAAGCAGCGAGTAAAAATAAAATAAATAGCCGAAATGATTGGGCACCGCGAAAAATAGCCGAAATGATTGGGCAACTCGCAATAAAAAGCAGCGAGTAAAAATAATATAAATAGCCGAAATGATTGGGCACCGCGAAAAATAGCCGAAATGATTGGGCAATCGCGACCTTCGCGATATAAAAGCTGAAATGATAGAGCATCGCGGAGATAAAACAAAAAAAATGATGATAAAACTTTGGCCCTACAGTTAAGATCACATCGATTCCTGTATACAATCCAAGGGCGTAAACAAAGAGGGAACCATACTTTCCCAACAGGCTCCGCCAGAAGACGAAGCCAAATCTCGACGGTTCAGTCCAACTCTGAAGAAACCAGTGTCTTCAGCAGATACCTCGACTCACGGATACAAACACTCCTTGACGAGAGCCTCCTGATCCGCGTCGACTCGCAGAGCCACCAGCGCCTCCGTGGGAAATCCTCGACTCGTTTCAAACCCCAAGGAAACAAATAATCCTTGGCGCTTGGGAAACAAATAATCCCTAGCAAACTCCTCGACTCACGGATACAAACACTCCTTGACGAGAGCCTCCTGATCCGCGTCGACTCGCAGAGCCACCAGCGCCTCCGTGGGAAATCGTCGACTCGTTTCAAACCCCAAGGAAACAAATAGTCCTTAGTGCTTGGGAAACAAATAATCCCTAGCAAACTCCTCGACTCACGGATACAAACACTCCTTGACGAGAGCCTCCTGATCCGCGTCGACTCGCAGAGCCACCAGTGCCTCCGTGGGAAATTCTCGACTCGTTTCAAACCCCAAGGAAACAAATAATCCTTGGCGCTTGGGAAACAAATAATCCCTAGCAAATTCCTCGACTCATGGATACAAACACTCCTTGACGAGAGCCTCCTGATCCGCGTCGACTCGCAGAGCCACCAATGCCTCAGTGGGAAATTCTCGACTCGTTTCAAATCCCAAGGAAACAAATAATCCTTGGCGCTTGGGAAACAAATAATCCCTAGCAAATTCCTCGACTCACGGATACAAACACTCCTTGACGAGAGCCTCCTGATCCGCGTCGACTCGCAGAGCAACCAGTACCTCCGTGGGAAATTCTCGACTCGTTTCAAACCCCAAGGAAACAAATAATCCTTGGCGCTTGGGAAACAAATAATCCCTAGCAAACTCCTCGACTCACGGATACAAACACTCCTTGATGAGAGCCTCTCGATTCGCGTCGGCTCGCAGAGAAACTGTGTCTCCGCGGGAAATTCCCGATTCGTCCCAACATGCAAATGAAGCCTCAGGCAGCAGGGACTAAAAAACTTGCTTCCTGAACAATAGGACCCTGCAAGTCAATCCAAAATGGTCTCTTGCATACTATTCACGGGTCTCACTCTCCAAAGTCGAATTTCGACGAGGAGGGAAACAACCGCTTATGGGTCCTCTCGACTCGTAAGAGGGAAAAATTCTCTTCTCCTTACGACTTGTAAGAGAAAACAACACTTAGGAATCCTCACGATTCCCAAGGAGAAAGCCTACCTACGAGATCCTCTCGATCCGTAGGGAGAAGAATCTCTATGAGACCCTCACGGCTCATGGAGTTGAAAAGTCTTAGGCAGCAGATCCGAACCTGCGGTCTAAGCCATCGCTATTTCTTAAGAAAGTCAGGATACTCGTTCTAATCATCTGTCAACCATGTTTGTTAAAGTGATATGCTGATAGTAAAAGAAAGAAAAGACGGAGAAAATGACACATTATAAAAAAGGTGTATCTTTTATTCATAAACTTGATTGGGTACAGGATACATTATGTCAAAGAATAAAAAATATATATATACATTCTTTTATCTACAAGTACAAACGATACAAAGATGGATAGCTACTGAGGAGGAAGTGTCTTTAGTAAATCCACAAGCTGCTCTCGCACTTCCTTCAGCGCCTCCTCCTGAGTGACAGCCGCAGCCACCTCCGCCTCCACCTGGGCCCGCTGCCGCAAGAAAGATGAAAGTTGCTCCTCCGCCGCCTTCTGGGCTGCTTCCTGGCTGGGTGCATCTCGCTCGACAACATCAAGTTGTTGCCTCAATGATAACCCTTCAGAAAGACATTGCAGAAGGCCCTCAAAGACAACCTTCAGCCGTGCGGCGTTGGCCTCCACCCAAGCATGCAGTTGGGCAGACTTGCTCGAAGTCTTACCTCGCTCCTTACGCCTTGAAATGACTTCTTGTTCGAGGTGGTGGAAGTAAGGAGCGCTCTGCTCAATCCATGCTGTTCTTTGATTACTGGCAGCCAAGGTCTCGGGAGCGGGACGCAGCGACTCCAACCGATGCAGGCGGGCTTCGATCTCCCTGCAATGGTTAACCCAAGATGTGATGATACCCTCGTCATGAAAGTTCACGAGTATCACCAGCATCGGGTTAACCGCTATAGCAAAATCCATAGTAGAGGTAGGGGTCTCGACGTCGAGCTTCTCAATGTAATCACTCAACATACGCAAGCTGTTCGCGGCGCCTTTCGAAGATGGACGTCTCAGGTAAGGACCTGCTGGCATTATGATGCGGGATTTGAAGGACGCCGAGACCGGAACGACAGCTGAAAAGAAACAAGATGTGATCAGATAACAGTTCAGAAAATAAAGAAAGGGGGATTTATCAATGTGATAGTCACTGTACCAGCTGAGGCGGGTGGCAATGTCGGAAGGGCCGGTGGCGCAGCTGATCTTTTATCCCCTCCTTCAATCTGTAGCACTGCAGTCGAAATAAAAAAAGGAGGGGTTAGAGGTAACTCCATTAATGAAAGAAGAAAAACATCAATGGAAATCATACTCACCGACGCCACCAGGGGAAGAAGCAAGTTCGGATGGGAAAGAGAAGTGTGGGAGCAGCATCTGATATACATGATCAAAGAGCACTCCTGAAGGGACACAACAATATGACTTTAGTACACAAATTATATGTCTGAAGTATAGGATTAATAAATTGCAAACCCATACCTTCCAACATCTTAGATGGTATGAGAGAGGGTTGAGAGATGACCACCGCTAAGGCAGTTGTTGAAGACGCTCCCTCAAGCAGTGGAGCATCGGCACTGGCTGCACCTGCATTACAACAAATGTGAATTTATCAGAAAGGATTGTAAGATAAAAAAAAAGATAGCAACTTGGGATTTACCTGATGAGCTGCCGGCTGAAACGGAGGCGATTCCCTCCTCTATTGACATGAGACCACCGCCCGTGGCCTCATCACCTGACTCAATGGGAACCGTCGTGGTGCTCGCGAGACCTGGAGACGGCGGAGGACCATAGACGGGGAGGGCTATGACTGGAGTATTGCCAGATTCCAGAGAAGGAGCGGTTGGCTCGTCCTCGGGAATCATGGCTGCCTCACCCACTACTCTTTCAGGTTCAGTAGTCGCGGTTGTATCGTCCACCATCACCATGAGATCGCCGGCCTCGAGCGCCTCATCCGCCACCACCCTGGGCTCAGTTATAATGATCATATCATCTGCCACCACTTCAGGTTCGGCATCAGTGACCTTCTCGGCTGCAGGCCCCTCGACCTCCACCTCAGGCTCCAAAGCCACAACGACGTTGCCCACCGTCGGCTCGAGTTAGGCAGGTACCACCTCCTCTGTTTCTTTGGGATCAACGGTTTCCGCCTCCCCCTCGATCGGACTTGGCCCTGCAAGATAGGAGATATAAGGACCAATGACATTAAAATCCTTATAACAAAAACTCTGAGAGAAATATTATCTGAAGCGGATTTACCGTTTGCGCTCCGAACTGTGCGCGCCACCTCTCTGCGGGCAGTGGATAGGGCGACAGGGGCCTCTTCAGATGGAGTATCAGCACGAGGGGCGGTGCTGGGACCCGCTCCCATAGCTAAGGCAGCCATGCGCGCCTTCGCCTCACGCCTCAGCCGCTTCCTTTCCTCCCGGGCTGTCACGATGGACCTTTGTGACGCCTCCTTCAAGGCGTCGTCATCCTCGTTCAGGGATGCCTCCAGAGCCTTAAAGGCATCCTTCATCGGCTCTTCAAGACGAACCTCCTGCGGTGGCCCAGAGGAAGTGGGAACATCGACAGCTGGTAAAACATCTGCGTCGCTTGGTGGGAACGGCATTGAGGTTTCTGCAATAAAAAGGGAGAGGTTAGATCGACCATAACACGAGGGAGATGGAGACTTGATGGATTAAAACTTACTAAGGCCCATAGACGCTCTAAGACGTTCCTCCTCCTGGAAAGTCTTCAAAGAAGCGGCGATGGCTTTTTCATCTGTGATGCCTGTTGGAAGAAAGGAAAGAAAAGCGTTAGTCAAAGGCAATGAAGAGGATATGTTGCAATAAAGAAAAGGCGACTAGTAGTTACCTGATTGCGCTAGTTTAACCAGCCACGCGTCACGCCTCGCCAACCACGCTGAAGCTTCGAGAGCAGCCTCCAAGTCTGTATCGTCCGGCGGCGGCATCACTAGTCCTTCGTTAGTCCCGTATTCGATCAGGCCCTCGGCATAGGGGGCATGGGGTTCCTGACCGAACACGATGTCCGCGGCGAAGAGCGACTTCTTTTTCTTTTGCCCTCCGACCCTAGGCTCACGTGGGATCGACTTCCGCTTAGCAGCCACTTTGGGACGACGGGTCCCGATGTCTGCACCTACACCGGACTCCGGCGAGGCCACGACCACTGTCTTCACTGGAGCATGGGGCGCTGGGGCTGCATCTGTAATATCGGGAAGCGGCAATCCGTGTGGAGGACTTTACGCACGTGATGGTCTGCCCCCGGCATCTTTTAGAGGAGGAACCACCGGGGTCCTTGGCATTAAGGGAGCATTACGGTCGGTGCCGGGAGGTGCTTCTTTGCGGTCGATCAACATTCGCCTCTCCTCCTTTATAACGGCCCCCGTCGCATGATTGTACCACTCTTTATATACATTAAGGAGTCGTGGAGCGCATGCCGGCGTGCTGATAAAAAAACGAGAACCCGTGTTCAGGCGCATGAAGTGATGTAACGCGTTCTCCATCCATTCTTCATTGGCAGCAGGTTCCAGTAAGAAAGCTTCCAAGGGTACCCCTTGATCGTAGCCCAGTTGTTGGGCGAAACGATGCGGGTTATATCTCATGAAGATTGCCGCACCGCCCTGCCTGAAGACTAAGAAGCCCGGTCTAATAGAATACAAGTGGAGGGTCTCCCGGGCAGTCAACACTGAAGCTCCATCCTTAAAGGAGTCCTTTAATGGTCGTACCGCAGTGGTGGACGCTTTTCCAATGGTTAATACCTTGTCAATGAAGGACATCCCGACTCCAACGGTGTGAGGGCGAAGCAGTAAACCCCTGGCGTTCCGTGGTGAGGGGGTCACGATTGATGAGCCAATCAACTGTATAATGTGAGGAAAACCGCACTTGTCAAAGAATGAAGGCCTTTTATGCATGCTGAAGACACCCGCCGTGTGTAGCTCGAGCCACGATGCAAAGTAGCGCATCGGGAAGACCACGTGCAGTACCCCGGGCTCATTGGCATCCGCTGCTCGGCTGAGGCCATGATATAGGTGCGCCAAGCCAGCGATCCCCACAGCCACCTTTACCCCGATGACCATTCGGTGGGCTGGGTAAAAGACAGAAGGCCGCATGCGATGAGAGTGCATTGGGATCGCGAACCAACTCAGCCACAGTCTGAGAAATCCTAAGAAAAAGGTCTCCTCATCCATTCCAGGGGCCGCAATTTCTGCAAAATACATGGTCGGGGAGTTAGGAAGAAAAAAGTCCTTTTGGTCTATGTCTTTCGCTGGCAGGTTATCCAAACCTAAACCGAAAGGGTCATCCAGGATGGCAAACTTGGCAGATCCCGATGAAATGACGCTTGGACGAAGGAAACGAGCAATGAAGTCCTCAAAGTTAACCCCCCGACTCCCATGTTCGATAAAAAGGGACTCGTAGATGTTCAACACCTTGATCAGGCACGGGAATTGGTGTTGAACGGCATTTTCCGGCGTGATCCCCTTTACCATCGGCTTAGCACCGAAGACGTACTCATCTGTCGGGAGCAGCTCTTCATAGTGTTCCCCCATGACTGGTAGGCCGGATACCTCCGCGAATTCCTCCAAAGAGATGGACACTTCCCAATCCATGGCAAGGAAAGTGTGGGTGGGAATGTTCCATTGCTCCAGGAAAGCCTTAAACTACCAGGTGGGGAGCGTGGGATACTGGAAGAGAGAGACGTAGACCGCGGGGTACAATCCTAATCTTATCAACTGCGACTTCTTCGTCGACAGGATGTACCGGGCCCACGACAGGTAGCCAATCGGATGGCGGGGGATCAGACCAATGTTATATGATTGCCCCCAGGGTCTCGCCTCGCCCTGACAGATACGACGTCCTAGGATATCCAAGACCATAGGACGTTGGACCGGAACTGCATCCATAGCGGGATGAAGAAAGCTGTTCACGGTCCAATCCACCATCTCCACGGCATACTGCACCGAGGGCGGGGTAGCATAATGGATCGCCGTAATGGGTTCGGACGGCACTGCGCATGTGAAGCTGCGTCGACCCATAATGATCTGGTTATACCAAGACCCCCAAAGGTGGAGTTTCTTGTACTCCGGGTCGTATTCTCTAATCATGGTCAGGACCTCGCGGTCCGAGGGTGCCTCGGGAAATCCCTCCTCCGAGTGGACGAACGGGAATGAAGTGTCTAGAGACATGATCGCTGCAAAAGAACAATTTAGCCGTTAGTGTTGTAATTCCAACGTTTGGCGTTTAAAAAAAATGCATTAATTAAATTAAAATTAAAATTAATTAATTACACCATACAGCAGTACAGTGAGTAGGAGACCAAAGGGGGACCCACAAAATCTGGATGACAATGCATCATTTAATAAGACAGCCCCATCATTGTATGAGACTATCAACTAATGAAAAGATCCCCAAGAGAACATCCTCATTAATAATAAAAATCCCTAGAGACAAGGAGAAAATTTCCTCTATTAAAAGCAAAGCTCTGTCACAGAGTGACACTTGTCCAACTCTGGTCTCAGAGGAATAAAATTCCTTAAAAGAGCCTAGCTCTGTGATAATGATGAGAAAATCTAAAAAGAAAAGTTTTTCTTTAAACTCCTAAAAGATTAAATTTTTTTTGGGATCCTAAAAGATCCATGAAGACTCTTAGAAATTTTTCATTTTTTTAGATCAAAAAAAAAAGATCTACATTTTGATCCATGAGCAAAGCTCTGTTCATGGGTTAGAACCCATGAACAAAATCTCTTCAGATCTATGGATTCTTGAGAGCAAAGCTCTATTGGTGAAATCCCAAAGGGAATTTCTTTAGATCAAAAAGATCTATGAAAGCAAAGCTCTGTTGGTTAAAATTAATTTAAATTAATTTAACTTAATTTTAAATTAATTTTACCTAGAGTTTTCTAACTTGGAAAATGAGAGCAAAGCTCTAAAGTTCTGGAAGCAAGAGCAAATCTCTGAAGTTCTTAAAACAAGAGCAAAACTCTGTAAATCAAAATCTAGAAAATGGTGAAGATTTTCTAAGGGCCAGGGGCTTATTTATAAGGCGCTTGCGTCCCTTCAGCTCACCCGTTGATCCAACGGTCAGGATCTTGCCACCGCTGCACTCACGTGTGCGCCACGTGAGCGCAACGGTGGGGGGCATTTGTTTCGCCCAATCAGAGCAAAGCTCTGTTGTAACAACTCCAATTTTTGTATACCAAAATTTGATTTAAAATTGAAGTATACTTGGAGTATTAATGTTGCTGATAACACTTTAAGTATCTATCTCTTTACAATAATTACAAGAAGGAGCTTGTGGCTCATTGGTAATACCTTGCATTGCTGAACCAAGCCACCAGAGTTCGAATCCCATACCCCACATTATTTTTAGTATTGATTTTTTAGAAAACCTTTAGAATACCAAGAGTTTACACGTGCATATCTCACAAAAACCCCACTACACCCAAATATGTAACACTTGCAGAGGGTAGATGAACCGCCGGGGGAGATCCAGGTCACCGGACTCGGTCGGGAATCGGCCAACTCGGCCTTGACTCGGCCGACTCAGTGATCCGACCGAGTCACGGCCGAGTCACCCCCTTTTAGGCCGATTCCGGCAAGGGTCACAACATGAAAGTTGTGTCTTTTGGTATTCCCTACTCACCTGCAAAGTTTCAGCCCAATACCACTTCCAGAGATCTTTAAAACCCCCAATTACTCCACTTTTAATACATTTTTATTACATTTTATCACATTTTTATTTTTTAACTTTTCATCTACCCTAACCCTAACCCTAGCCTAGCCCTATATAAAGGCCCCTACCCTCTACCTTTTCCCCTCACAACTCTAAGCATACTCTCTAAAACTCTTGAGAACTTGGTGCAAAGAGCGAGAAGCGAAGCGCTGCCGAAACCGACGACGGATTCCGGCGACCGGATCAAGACCGACGTGACGTTTCCAACGAATCGGCAACCACCACACCTTTTAGAACGCTTAGCTTGTCCAAACCCGTAAGTCCCAACCTTCTACCTCTCTTTTCTATATTTGCAAAATACGACTTTTTGAAACCCGACGGAAATCGGACAAACCGATTTCCGATTCGGTTTTTCTTAAAAATTCCACTTGTCACCTAATACATATTATCAACCCTCTTGCATGTTGACTATTAATCACCCTTAAGTCAAATTTAATTGTACTTTTCCACATGAAATGACAAGTTCTTTAGAAAACCGTATTTCTTGCATAAAAATACCATCAAGTTAAATTTTAATGTTCTATTTAGATACCCCACTCCTAATCATGTTTATTTTGATAACAAAACTTGTTTCATTCAATTTGGATGAAATTTCACACATGAAATGATAACGTTTATGAATACCGTATTCTTGCACCTTAATACCCTTAAGTTTAACATAGCTTATTTCACCTTGAAACTTCACCAAAATTTAATATAAGTCACGGGGTAATGACCTACCCTTACACACACTCATTATAACCCTAATTGATAAATAACAAAAATACAGAATACGATATTATAGGACTTTTTCACTAAAATACCATAACCTTTATAACTTTTAGTTTAATCTTTAAATTGTAAATTCTTTTTAAATAAAACTTATACAAAATGAAAGCACGATTGGTCATGGACATCGATCGTTTATCTAAACTGTCTTGTGGGTCTAGGCAAGTGTGTCTAAGGCTAGTGGTTTTTAATTAGGCCCACGACTGTGGTTCCTTCCCACTTACCTGGCACTTACCTGGCTGCATTCGACGGTGAAGAGGCGATTTGAGGCTTCTAATGACTCATCGTTTAGACCATAGAATATAGGTTAGATGGTCTAGGAAACCCTAACAACTAAAATATGGAGAACTATATACTTTTACAAATAAATACCATATATTTAGAAAACCTTTTCCCTAAATTAAAAGTATTTATAAAAACCTGAGCAAAGTGCCATTACAACCCATCTTTGGGGAACCTGTTAGGGATAGCACGGTTCATCGTGCACCCGCAGGCTAGTAGTGCGAGATTCAGACCTCCGCAAGGAGCATTCGGTCTCGAAAGGTTTAAATACAATATTTAAGGAAAGTAATATTTTTTGTAAATAAAATATTCATTTAAAAATCATTTAAGTGTTTTATTATATATAATTATCATTTAAACACTTATTTTGTTATAATATCAAGTTTCCACTTTTTCCTAAAAATCATAGATTAAAAGTTACATTAAAATACCACGAATTTCAAATAAACAATTAATACTTTTATTAGGATATATTCACTAGAATAACACAAATAAAATTCACATCCATTACAATAATAAAGACGATTATTAAATACTTGAGGTATATTTTGAAAACTATACAAAAGTACTTTTTACATAAAACCCCCTCAAGTTTCACAAATTACAATAAGGCCCCTAGCTAATATTGAACTTCAAATTATCTTTCTTTTAGTCTGACTCGGGTTAGAGTCTGACTAATTCTGACTTGAATATAATTCAAGTCAATCTATATTTCAATCATATTCCAACACAACTTGAAATCGTGAATCCCTGAATACAGTTAACAATATATTCATTTTTGACTGAATCAAACCATGGATATTCATTCCATTATCCTGATATTCCATTTACCTGATTATACAGTTGCAACATGTTTACTGATATCATGGTTTTGGTCAGTCACTCAATTTACATATTCCATTACTACAACACTGTTAAAACATTACGGGGTTTAAAGGGGTAGATTGGTACGGAAGATGTTAAAAGTGGAATGAGGTGGTCAGATTAAGACACCTAACATGAATACTGTTGCTGTTGTACCGTGGCATAACGGTTCCTTGTACTCTCCGTTTGCACTGATCTCTAGCATATAGAGATCCCCCTCGTATACACTGGCATTCTTCTGTACCAAGCTACAAACAACTGCGTTAAACAATATTCCATAATATTCTACAACATAATACTCTAGAAAATACTGTTACTCTGCCATTCTCACTCCACTTTTCTTTGGGACTTACCGAGCGACCTGTTCGCTGACGACATTCTATTTCTTTCTTCTTTGAATGTCGTCAGGTGCGTTGGACCAAGTTGAGACCGAGCCAACAACTGAAGATTTGGAGCAGTTCCAAGAAGATCCAGAGCTCTAGACTTTGTACTTGTTCTTTCCAGTATTTCCTTTTATTATTATGCCACTGTTTAGGCATTGCTTTCTTTTTTTTCATTCCAGTTGTATTTTCATTTCATGCATTGTATAAAGAATGTTATTAATAAAAGTTGCTGTTATCTCAATCTTATTTGTCTCTTGTGATTATTTTATATTGCTTAGTTACGCTTAGCGTATGTACTTCTGAGTACATACGTAGCGGGCCTCGTCACGACCACTTCGCCGTACATTGGGAAGCGGGGCGTGACATCTGTTGAAATTCAAAATTCAAAATTTTGAAGCAACGCTTCAAATCTCGGGCACAACGCGCCACATGTCAGGCGCTGATACGTCAGCGCAGCGCCTAAGAAGGCGCGCCCAATCAGAGCAAAGCTCTATTAAAGGAAGCAATGCTTCAGTTGCGCAGGCGCTGCGCCGCGCGACACGTGTCAGCGGAGTTGCGCTGCGCTGTGCGCTGCGCGACACGTGTCAGCGCGGATGCGCTAGCGCAGTTGCGCCGCACTGTGCGCTGCGCGACACGTGTCAGCGCTGGGGCATCTGCGCCAAACAGAATTAAAATTCTAAGAAATCTTTTCTGTTCTTTTTAAAACAGAAAGATTTTCTTCTGCAAAGCAGAAGCCCTTGGATCAAAGATCCAACGGTGGAGAAAATTCCCCAAATCACTCAGAGAAAGATCTCTTTAACAAATTTAACAATTTATGGGCACTATAAAAAGGACCCTAGGCCTCAATTCAAAGCATGAACATTTTCTTGAAAAAGGTCAAGAGCTTCAAACAGAGAGAGAATTCTGAGAAAATTTCAAAGAAAAAGGTAAAAACCTTCACGAGAGAAAAAATCTCTTTAATAAATCATTGATCTAAAAACTAGATCAATATTCTTCACATAATAAACAGTGCTTTGCACTTCTTATGAACCACTGGTTCTTCAAAAATAAGGAAACAATAAAAAATAAAAATAGTGCTTGGCACTTCTGTTCTTGAATCTAAAAGATTCTTAGTGTTTTGCACTTCCAAACTGCGCTGTTGCGCTCTTGAGAGAGTGCCACGTGTCAGCTACAGAATAATTTGCGCTATGCGCTCTTAAAATAGAGCTTCGCTCTCTGGAATTGGCGCAACTCACCAGAGCGCGCCACGTGTCAACAGCGCAACAGCGCAGCGCACTAGCGCAGTGCACTGCGCTGTTGCGCTTGCGCTCACCAGAGCATGACACGTGTCCTCACCATAAGCGCTTGCGCTTTTTGACCGACGCTTGCGCTCTTTGACTGGCGCAAAGCGCCTGAATAATGCAATGCATTTATTTTACTAAAGGGCCAGGCCCAAATCAGAGGGGCCTAGTAGGCCGAATTAAATTGCAATACAATGAGAAGGGGCAGAGCCCAAACAAAAATTGAAAATGCAATAAACAGGGCAGAGCCCAAGCAAGACTGATGTTCTGCATCATATATAAATAGGCACAGCCCTGATAAAATAAATAATGCTATGCATTATTAAACAGGAGCAGAGCCCCAGTAAAGGCCTAACAAGCCAAAAATAAATAAAATGTTGAAAATTTTCAACTGGACTTAGCCCAATTCTGGCCGTAAGTCTTTAAATTAAATTGAACTGAGCATAAATGCTCTCTCAAATCAATTTACCTCCGGTTCGAGGGTACATCTCCGAACTCCTCTAACACTTCTCGTTGTAATTCTTCAACGACGTCAGAGAGGCGACGGGTCCCAACGACCACACATGAATATGGACTGCGGGGTCCTTAAACTCGTGGACCGAAACGTCCTTAAACTAATGTTGGACCGAAACATCCTTAAACTAATGTTAGACCGAAACGTCCTTAAACTAATTTGGACCGAAACGTCCTTAAACTAATATTGGATCGAAATGTCCTTAAACTAATGTCGGACCACTATGTCCCTAAACTGGAACACAGACCACCACGTCCCTAAACTGGAATATGGACCATTATGTCCTTAAACTGGCGATGGACCGAAATGTCTTTAAACTAATAATGGACCACCACGTCCCTAAACTGGAATATGGACCACCACGTCCCTAAACTGGAGCAATAGAGCCTCCAAATGCTCTTTTGCCGGATCTAAACGATCCCGTTTAAGTTGATCTTAGCCCCCAAACACGGCTAACGTATCCTTAAACATTCAAACGTACTATAAAACTCCAAATCAACCTTGGTTCAAGGGTACATCTCTGAACTCCTCTGACATCTGCCGTTGTAATCCTTCAACGACGTTAGAGAGGTGACGAGTCCCGATGGCCAGATATTAAATGGATTATCACGTTAAGTTGATCTTAGTCTCAAACAGGACTATTGTATCCTTAACGAACGTTTAAGTTGATCTTAGCCGCAACGCGACTAATGCATCCTTAAACTAAAAACACCAAACCCAAATCTAAGTAAATATGGATTTGGACTAGTCCACGTCCTACGGGCGACGGCATTATTCAGTCTCCGTATACAATCCACGGGCAACCACAAACAAAACAAACACACACGACACGAAGTGAAATTCTGGAGAAGGAGAAAGTTGTTACCACGATGCGGTAGCGTAATTAACTGTAGGGGCTTGCGCCTGCAGGGAAGAGCGTCCCCACAATCAAAAACCCCTCAAGCGAGGGGGAATCAGACAAAGTCTGCTACATCGGCCGCATCCGTCTAAACCTCCGATACACGGTGCCATAAATCAACTTGGCATCTTCGGAGAGGTGGACGGATAAAACCAAATAGCATCTGCCCCGAATCTCAGCGTCAGGACATCGCGGTCCTGTGCGCCGTCCTTCGGAGGGGAACAGGGGGCATTTGTTTCCCCCCAATAAGAGAGCAGGGCTCTGTTCAAAATTTAAAATTTGAACTAAGGCAGCGCCTCACGTGCAAAACACGAGAGCGCCAGCGCCATGAGTCAAAGACTCTGAGGCAGCGCCTTACGTACAAAGCACGAGAGCGCTACCGCCAAGAGCGCCAGCGCCATGAGTCAAAGACTATGAGGCAGCTGTTGGGGTTGAAAATTGCACCCCGGTTGACCAAGTCAAAGTCAAGGTCAACCCCAAGCCAGGTAGGCCCAAGCCCAGATCAAGTGGGCTCATGCCCGAGTCGAGCCCGAACATGAAGCGGTCGGCCTCCCCTATGCTGAAATAAAAAATCATGTGATAAATAATTTTGATGTAATTTTTTATGCATGAATGGGCATGAAGCCAAATTTTTGTAAAGCCTATGTCTTATGTGCAAAAAGAAATAGCACATGAGATATGGGATGGGCAAAATGCCATTTTGTAAAGCCCAAGGGGCTATATGTAAATGTGTAAGCCTATATAAGGCAATATGATGATGAATAAATGATAGACTTTTCATTCTCTCAAAAATCTAGGGTTCTTTGTGCGTCCTTCTCCTTCCTCAAGATTCTAAACCTTCTTCCCCTTTTTCAATTAAATCAAGAGTTTTACTCTTCCTTTTCCAAAACTAAATAGTTTTTCACCACAAAACCCACAAAGGGGAGCCCAGATCTTCCATTAGATCTCAAAAAGGGGAGATTTTTAAATCTCATATCTCTTGTTCTTCAAGAGCCGACCAACAAAGGAGGAAGAAGGAGACCCATCTCCAAAGACCCCACTTTGGGGAAGATCCAGGGCTCAAGGGGAGAAGCCCTTTCATTATCTTCAAAAATATCTTAGTAGTTTAACTCCTCATACACACACACACACACACAAAATAATAAGTATTTCTTTCTGGGCGTACAACTCCCAGTGCAGAGACTAAGTCCCTTTTGCCGCCCAGCGCCTGAGCGCCCACATGTTTGGCACATGAGGCGCTAGCGCCCAAGCGCCCAAAGTGTGAGCGCTTGAGCGCCCACATGCTTGGCACGTGAGGCGCTAGCGCCCAAAGCGTTAGCGCCCGGGCGCCCACGTACCTGGCACGTGTGGCGCTAGCGTTCAAAGCGCTAGCGCTCAGGCGCCCACGTGTGGCGCTAGCGTGGTAGCGGCCAAAGCGCTAGCGCCCGAGCGCCCACGTGCCTGGCACGTGAGGCGCTAGCTCGCAAAGCGCTAGCGCCCAAAGCGGTGGCGCCCAAGGTGATAGCGCTAGCGCCCAAGCGCCCGCCTGCCACGCACGTGAGGCGCTGGCGCTTTCTCCCACGCATCCTTTGGATGCCCTTTCCCTTATACACACACACACACATACTCTACAACATTGTCCCCCGTTAGAAAAAATTTCTAACGGGGCACTGCTCCGCACCCTGCAAGGGTGTTGCTAGCCCCCTTGACCTCCAGCCCGCCATCCGGGTAGCGGGACCCCCGTAAAAACTCTGCGGGCCTCCCGATATATCCAAAACCCCTTCAAAACATAACACTGCACATTGAGTTCACATGACCAGTTTAACCCGTTAATCTAAGGTTCTTTCGCTCCAAAGACGAGGGGTAATTAACGACAGCTTAGTCCGCGGCTGCCGGAGATTCGGATCCCCCAATCAATAAACCCTAGCCTACCCTAGGCAGGGGGAATCTGTAATGCGCCTGACAAGCGCGCGCGTATTCCCATCTCAATGAGGTGACGAAAAACACTCTACAGATTCTAGCACGCCTGGTGGGACCAATCTCTCCTCCCATATTTTAGGTTAAACGTTCATGCGAACTCAATCAATATACATATCGATCGCCTGTACTGAAATCAAGCTTCTTTCCGCAGGTTAACAAATTTCAAATTGCAATCTCCGGAAGCAACAAAATGTCTCTAAAGATCAGCTCAGCTCCCGACACAGCTCCCATCTCCTACACGATGATGATGGACGCCAGGACGGTCCTCCTGGCCAGTCTCGGGTGACAATGGGAGGAGCCGCCGCTACCATTTGGATCTATTATGTTCGTGTTAGCTAACGCCGTCCCAGCTCCTCAAACTCCGGTAACAGACAAACCGGTCTCAAAAGGGAAAAGGCCGAATGTCATGGTCGCGAGGGCAACTCAGCCCAAGCACAAATCCGTTGCCGAACGACTCTCCATCGCTCCAGCTGGGGGCAGGTCCATCAACGTCAACAAAGCAACGAGGCATCTCGGGCAAGCTCCAGCAGTACCCTCGGCAACTGCTCGATCAGGTATCTTCTTTAAGCTCCCCATCAATCGAATCACGGCAGCTTCCCAGAAAATGGATGCCCGCCAAGCCCTCAAAATCGAGAAGCTAAGGCAAAAAAGGCTCAGATACAGAGCCAACAAAAGGGCTAGGGCTTACGCTAGGCTGAGCTTCATGAGGCACCAAGAACGGGGTTATCCCGCCAAAGATAAAGAGACGGCTGAATATGTGGTCCACACTGTCTACAGAGGCTAAAACCCCTTAACCCAAACATAGAAACCCCGATATCAGGAAATTGTGGGATTTGTGATGAGAGTTGGAGATCTTCTAACACCCGGAGCTTCTGAAAATTATTTAGCGATCACAGTGAGTCATGCAGGCAACCTAGAAGCTATCCTGAAGACCCGAGCCCAAACCTATCAATCCAGGCCGCAGATTTATTCACTTGGGCCGCAAATTATGGCCTGGGTACTTCCAAACTGGTTCGTGTTTGTTCCAGGGATTTATCTCTAGAAAATTAGACCCTCAAGATATGCAAAATTGGCTAATTTCACCTAGGGTAAAATCTGGGACCATTTTCTTGAGTTGCTGCATTTTTTTGCGACTTCGTTTTAATTTGGTATTTGGTATTTGATATTGTGTTCTATCGTCGGATGTTTGTACGTCAGCAACGGGGGTTGTTTGGTGATTTTGCAGGCATAGGCTATAGGTTCAAACCTATAAGCTATTCGCATGCCGTTTTGGTTTTCGTGCGTGATTTCGGTTTACGATATCTTGTGTGTGTATATGTTGGTACCCTCGAGTGGACTTGAACGACAAGGACGAGCGTGGCGTCATCGACTTCGGCAAGCAAGGATCAGGTGAGTAGATCTATATCTACGGGGAAAGTCGAGTGGATGGCGTATAGCACCCCCGCAAGTTTTTGATGGAAACCGATCTATAGGGTACAGTCGTAGAAACCTAGATTTGAAAACTAGGAATATGGTTAAAAAGATAGTTAAAGATGAATGATTGAATATATACATATGAAGATATCAGATGAAAGCTATAAGGATATGAAAAGCGAATGTGAATCACGACTTATAGATTGTAGTTATACTAGAATAGTATGAATTTTAGAGTATCATGACATTTGATGTATAAGATAGAATGTATATGTAAGATGACTTGATGTGGAATATAAATGTGATAAAGGAATATACGATGTGATATGATGACTTGATTTATATGCCGGTATACGGATGCGAGTCGATAAGAGATGATTTCTACCTTTGCCAGTCCCCAGATATGAGATGGTTATGGATGTGGCCTGAGATATAGGTATATATATGTATATATATGTTGTGAATCTTGAGTGATATGTCGTATGAGACGTTAGGTCCGTACCCTCATTGTCATATAGGTTGATAGGATCCCTGATGGTTTAATGCCGCCGTACGATGATTTTCCGTACATGATGAGTTTGACATGATGATTGATCCATACCCTGGACTAGAGGATGTCGTATGATGGATTTTACCGTAAGTGATATTGTGAGGCTGGATGCCGATTGATAGATTCACCGACTCAGTCATGTTAGATACGTATACCTGTCAGCATTTGCGTACGATTTACTTTATGCTACGCCCATGTCACTCTCAGTGCATTACATATACCTGTGCTAGTACACCTGCACCATTATCGATGATGCGTATGTTACACTTACACAGATTGGCCGGCCACACACTTCATCATCAATAATTGCCATGTCACTACACAGTAGAATTGCTGCATCATGATATGACTCCTTGCATAATTTACTTGCTATAGTTACATATGCACCTTTATACGATATTGCATTTGACTTTGGAGAAATTGGGAACCGCAGGATATATTTTAAAACTGGATTCTTTTAAAAGAGCAGTTTTTCCCTCGATATGTGCATGTTACTGTTCCATGTTGCATGATATACGGATATGCTTACATTTCTGTTATATGTCGCATACATCATGCTTTATGATTATACGCATTGAGATATGCTGTTTTCATGAGCTTTCTGGATTTGAGAACCGTGGTTATTTCAAAAGAAAGTATGTATTGTTTTAAAAACCCAGTTTCTCTTGATATGATATTTCAGTGCGTCCACCACGTGTTTTCTCGGTTTTGAGAGTGGCATGTGAAACCCGATTCGAGGAGCGGTAGGCACCGTCTGCGGGTACATGGTGGACCCGGTGAGGTACCCCGGGGCGAGAAGACTCGTATTATTAGACGGTGAGCCTGGCAGGGGATCACTACCTACCGGTGATAGTTTTTGGGCTCGGCGCTTATCCGGAGGATACCGACCGGAGTCGTGAGATGATATGGGCCGATCCGGATCGACGGAGCCCGTAGGCCGATCCGGACTGACGGAGCCCGAGAGATATGAGGATTTACGTGTCAATGCTGGACACGGGTTTCATGATGTTTCGAGTGTCGATGCTGGACACTCAGGTTTCATGATTTTTGGATGTGTCGCGAGGGAACACGTTGATTTATATCCTCATACTTCTATGCACATGCTTTTATGATATTCACATGCATGATGTTGTTGTGTCAGTGGTTGACACGTGGACGGGATCCACATGTATACATACATTGATTTTATGGTTGGATGATATCCACATGCTGTTAGGCATTGATTACCTTGTTGGCACATATGCAGATACGGTCACCCTAGATATTATAGTATTACCTTTATGATACAGTTGACCCAGGAGTCGTTGTTTATTCGATTTCTACTTGTTAATGTTTTTCTACTCATGAGTTGGCAACTCACCTCCGTTGTGCCACAGTTCTTGCAGGTTGACCGCATGGATCAGTAGCGATATCGCTGGCACACAGTTGCGTTCGGGTGTTTTGCTTTGGTAGGTGGTACATGTAGGATCGTACCCCTCTTGTATTTATTATTCACTTTGTATCTAGTCAACTCCATCAATCAAACTAGTATTTGTATAAGTAATGAGACTTAATAAGACTTGTGCTTGCGAGACTTAGAGCGAGGGGTATTCTGCTACTTGTGATTTTGATGTCTTGATTATTTCTTTATCTTTTGTGGTGAACTTCGCCGTTGGACGTCGTATACTTATATTTATGCTTTGCGTGGTTGTGGATCCTCCATTTGGTGAAGAGCTAGCTCCCGCTTGGGGATGCCTTTATATTATCATGTATTGTGGTTTTGGATCAAACAAATACAAAGGAGATGCTGCCCAAATTTTTAAAAGTCGAAAGATGTTTTCAACCAGTAACACCCACTTGCATTTTATGTTCCATTGTTTATGTATTTAGGAAAACTTTTGATTTCATCATACCTTATTTTCAAAACTTCACCTCTTTTATTTTCTTAAAAAGGTTTAGATTTCTGGGTTTCGGCTTACTTGAATTACGTGACGCCTTTAGACGTGGCGTGGTATAAGCGCCGGTCACGAGCTAATATTTCGGGTCATGACAAAAATGCTTTTATGGGACCCTTACGGCTCATAAAATTGAAAAAGTCTTAGGTGACAAGGACCTAAACCTGTCTCCTAAGCCATCGCTCCCCAACAGGAAAGGGCAAATGATGAATTGCTCCTGGCATATGTGTTTCAGTGTTAGCAATCGCTGATGCCTACCCTAACCCAAAAATTCCAAACTCCAATCCAATAGACCCCTAAGTCTTTAAACTAGGAACAGATGATCTCTAAGTCGTTAAACTGGGACCAGATGACCCCTAAGTCGTTAAACCGGAAACGAGGGAGATCCTCTCATGGCGAATGATAAGTCGCTCCTGGTACCATATTCCAGTGCAGCGATGCAGACGCCAACTAAATTCCAAATCTCATACCCCAACGGCGGATGATGAGTCGCTCCTGGTACCATATTCCAGTACAGCGATGCAGACGCCGACAAAGTCCCGAAATTCTTCCGGCCCTACGGTCTGGATCATATATCCTGCAAAACCGTATACAATCCACGGGCGTAGACGACCCCTATCTCCCCCAAGTCTTACCGGCGAGACCGTACTCAAAGTCCCACCAGCGATGAAGATTAAAAAAAAGGTATGTCCACAAGCAAAATGGGCACGGATGAAAACCCGAAAGGGCTCCGTGAGTAAAAACAACAGGGCTGCCGGCGAGTTTGTGAAAACCCGAAAGGGCGCAAACTCATGAAAAAGAGATGAAATGCACTCGCAAAGTCCTCTCGACTTTGTGAGGAGAAAATTCCCGTGTGAGATCCTTACGACTCACAAAGGAGCAACATGCTTAAGGATCCCCACGACTCCTAAGCAGAAAATACACCTACGAGATCTTTTCGACTTGTAGGAAGAAAATGCTTTTATGGGACCCTTACGGCCCATAAAATTGAAACGCCTTAGGTGATAGGGATCTAAACCTGTCTCCTAAGCCATCGCTCCCCAACAGGGAAGAGCAAATGATGAGTTGCTCCTGGCATTATTCCAGTGCAGCAATACAGATGCCGCCAAAAAAAAAAACAAATCCCCAAATCGTCTCATGACAGATGATGATTCGCTCCTGGTATCATATTCCAGTATAGCGATGCTGATGTCAACCCTAATCAAATCAAACCAACAACCTCTGCGGAGGAATCATGCTCCGTCCCAGAATTTACCCCGTGTCGAAATCATGCTTCGCATCGGGATATCTACCTTCCCTGCCGGAATTATGCTCCGTGCCAGGGACAAGTCGATTAGCGACACTCCACACCGGGGACAAGTCGAATATCAGCGACACTCCGTGCCGGGGACAAGTCGATCAGCGACACTCCTTGCCGGGGACAAGTCGATCAGCGACACTCCGTGCCGGGGACAAGTCGAACATCAGCGACACTCCGCAACGAGGATAAGTCGAACAACCAGCGACACTCCGTGCCGGGGACAAGTCGAACAGCGACACTCCGTGCCGGGGACAAGTTGAACAACGACACTTCGTGCCGGGGACAAGTCGAACATCAGCGACACTCCGTGTCGGGGACAAGTCGATCTGCGACACTCCGTGCTGGGGACAAGTCGAACATCAGCGACTACATGGTTCCTTATGACGACAACACGGTTTCGGGGGGGCATCGTGCATGCCGTTTTAAATTTTTTGCCGTTACAAAGAACCCTACGCTAGAATCGTTATCTAGAGATTTAGACGTAATAGAATGTAAACAACTTTTACATCTAAGAGAATAAAAATACAACCTTTGTAGACGGTCCTTCTCTTCAATATGCTCCGTGTAGTAATCCCGCGACTCCACAAGGCTTCTCTTGAGACTTTGAACATGCTTCCTTCGTATCCTTCGCACCAAAGATGATCCACCTCGAAACTCCTACTAGTTCAAGCTACCACTACACTAAACCCTTTAGTGTACGAAACACATCACACTAATTTGCTAAAATGGTGTGAGATGATAAAGTAGGGGATGTTAAGAGCTCACTTATTTGTGCTCAAGCTTCATGATTCACATCACAAGTGAGGGTTGAAGCTTGAGGCAAAGCAAGAGGAGGAAGAAGAAGGAAGAGCAAGTATGAGAGAAAAATGGCTAAGTCTTTTTGGAATGAACAAGAATGAAAATAATATCAAGACCCCTCACTCATTCAAGCATGGAATTATGCGATATTAAATTGCAACCATACTTGAATAGTGAGTCAAGAATGAATAAACAATATAAAACACCATACTTGCAACCATACTTCAACTTTACACCTCTCTTTTATTTTCACAAACTAGAAAAGAAAATGACATGCTTCATTTTAATATATATATATATATATATATATATATATATATATCATATATATTAACATATATTTAATGAAGATTAATTAGTGAGCTAATGATATTAGTTAATATGTAATTATATCACATATAATTTATATCATATTATTAAATCAACATTTGATCTAATAATCCGGTTATATCATATATGACCGACTAATATCATTTATCTGTATATCAAATTATCGAATCAACACTTGATTCGACAATTTGGTTATATCACATATAACCGCACCGATAACAGATGACTGCAAGATTACAATACGGTATCACATACTCGTATTTAATTGGGCCCACACACATATCACATATGTGTCGTACTTCGTTTCGCTTGAACCAGGGAACTTCTGTGTGGGACTCTAAAGACTCGTCAATACGCCGGCAGTAGTTGATGATCATATCAGTCACCTACAAGCCGTCAGCGGTACTAGCTGGACGTAACGGCTACCCGGGTATTGAGCGATATGAAGATCAACAAGCAAGCCTGTCCACAGTCTCCATGAAGCCTATCAGTAACACTACGGTACAGTCCGGTCTCTTCGTATGATATGTAGCATATCATGTCTAGGGGTGGAAATCGTCAGACCCCAGTAACGTGATATGTCATGTCGATGTGAGGCTCATAACAGGTTGAGAACTACTGATAACACTTATCAGTAGATCTCCATATCATCCCTGGCCAGAGACTTCCAGTTATAGCCAATCGAGCATAGAGCAACATGAACCCCCAATACCGGGAGAGACGAAACCCCTCCTATCGCTCATTGCCTCCATACGACTCGGGACTGTACCCAAAATCCACCTGTTTGCACGACTCCTCTTGAGCATGGTAGGGAGGAAATCAAAGCATAATGGGAGATGCACAAGACTCTATGACGATCTCAGGTCTACAGACTAACCTGTACCAGTGTCACCAGAGGACTGCTATCATACGATAGGTATACTACCACATAGAAGTCCTCGGCGAGTCCTGTTCAGTGTACCCAGTCTCCACTGAGCACCCGTATATCATCTCTGATGTCAAACACCAATGGATGTGGGATCATCCATCGCCCATCATATGGGTCAAGAAGCGTATACGCTAGTCTACACTGGAATATCGATGCCTTGTCTCGATATTCTCTCGACTAGGAACAATTAAAGGATGTACTTGTGAACTACCTTGGCCCCACTAGTATGATCTCCATCATAGTCCTGGTAGTCAAGTACATATTTTAAGGGCTTTATCAACATGTGAGAGCAAGACAGTATAACAATATATAAGTCTACATGTTAAGATAAAGGTAACCAGATAGCATACTATCATGTCGAGCAAGAAAGTCATCTCTATATATATCCAAGCATCCACT
Organism: Agapanthus africanus; assembly: GCA_030015575.1. NCBI lineage: Eukaryota > Viridiplantae > Streptophyta > Magnoliopsida > Asparagales > Amaryllidaceae > Agapanthus > Agapanthus africanus. The sequence continues at coordinate 485,358,386 of CM057347.1, read as the reverse complement.
ATAATATACATCATGTGTACAATAATGGCCTCTACGGCATACATATAACTAACAATCTCCCACTTGCACTAAGGCCATGTGTTGTAGTATCTCATACCCAACATCCCAAAGAGTCTCTCAAATTGCGTCTGGGGAAAGGCCTTCATGAGTGGATCCGCTACGTTGTCCTTCGTGTCAACTCTCCTGACCTCGATCTCCCGGCGATCTACTATCTCCGGGATCAGGTGATACTGCCTCAGAATATGTTTGGATCTCTGATGGGACCGGGGTTCCTTGGCCAAAGACACCGCTCCATTGTTATCACAATACACAGGTATTGGATGCTCAATGGACGGAACCACACCAAGCTCAGCAATGAACTTCTTCATCCAGACAGCTTCTTTGGCAGCATCGTTGGCAGCGATGTATTCAGCCTCCATCGTTGAGTCTGCAACGGTGTCTTGCTTGGAACTCTTCCAACACACCGCCCCTCCGTTGAGGGTAAAGACAAAACCCGAGTCTGACTTACTATCGTCCTTATCACTTTGTAAGCTCGAGTCGGTAAAGGACTCCACTTGGAGTTCACCGTTACCATACACTAAGAACATCTCCTTAGTCCTTCTCAAGTACTTGATAATTTTCTTAACAGCTGTCCAGTGATTCTCTCCTGGATCTGCTTGATACCTACTCACTACACATAGTGAGTACGCTACATCGGGTCTGGTACATAACATCGCATACATGATATAGCCTACTGCCGAAGCATAGAGTATCCCTTGCATGCGAGTTCTCTCCAAATCAGTCTTGGGAGACATCTATTTAGAGAGAGTGAGTCCAGAGATCGTGGGTACATTCCCACGCTTGGACTCTTCCATACTAAACCTCTTTAGTACGGTGTCTATGTACCTGGATTGGGACAATCCCAGTATCCGTTTAGATCTATCTCTATAGATCTTAATCCCTAAGATGTAGGAGGCATCACCTAGATCTTTCATTGAGAATCTCTGTGATCAGAAGAGCTTGACCGAGTGCAGCATAGGAACATCGTTTTCTATCAAGAGTTTATCATCCACGTACAATACGAGGAAGACGACCTTACTCTTTGCAACCTTCTTGTATATACAAGGTTCATCTATGTTTTTGATGAAGTTGAACTCTTTGACTACCTCATCAAAATAGATGTTCCAACTCCGCGATGCCTGCTTTATCCCGTAGATAGATTTAAGCAGCTTGCACACCTTTCCAGTGCTCCCACTGTCTACGAAGCCCTCCGGCTGAGTCATGTACACGCTCTCTTCTAAATCACCATTTAGAAAGACGGTCTTAATATCCATTTTTCAGATTTCGTAGTCATGGTATGCAACGATGGCAAGTAGGATTCGGATGGACTTAAGCATAGCCACTGGAGAAAATGTTTCATCATAATCCACACCTGGTTGTTGACGAAAACCTTTTGCAACAAGTCTAGTTTTGAAAGTCCCAACTTTTCCATCTACACCAAGTTTCTTCTTAGAGATCCATTTGCTCCCAATGGGTTTTACCCCTTCAGGAGCAACGTCCAAAGTCCATACTTTGTTAGTGTACATGGATTCCATCTCAGACCTCATCGCATCCAGCCATTTCACAGAGTCCCCACTCGTGATGGCCTGCTCGAAACTAGTTGGGTCATCATCTTCCATGATGCAATCCTCGCTCCCACCATCAACGAGAAAACCGTAGTATCTCTCAGGTGGATGAGAAACCCTACTAGATCTGTGGAGAGTCTGAGGTTCGTTGGGAACTATTGGATCCTCTGGTTCCACCAAATCGTCTGTTGTACTCTGTGCTGCTGGAACTTCTTCCAGTTCTACCTTACTACCACTAATTTCTTTTACAAAAAAATCATTTTCTAAAAAGGTGGCATGCTGAGCAAAAAACACCTTTTATTCTTTAGGGTGGTAGAAGATATGCCCTCGCGAGTGTTTGGGATATCCTATAAATTTGCACAGAATTGACCTTGCCTCGAGTTTGTCCGGATTTTTCTTTTTGACATAGGCCGGACAACCCCATATCTTAATGAAATTAGGACATGGTCTCTTCTCATTCCATATCTTATATGGAGTGGTAGGTACAGATTTGGTCGGAACTCTATTCAATAGGTATGCAGCTGATTCAAGCGCATAACCCCAAAAGGAAATATGTATCTCAGCAATGCACATCATAGAGCGTACCATATCTAATAGGGTGCGATTCCTCCATTCCGATACACCGTTGTGCTGTGGTGTATATGGAGGAGTAAGCTGAGAGAGAATCCCATTCTCTTTTAGAAAATCCAGGAACTCGGTGCTCAAGTATTCACCTCCTCGATCAGATCAAAGGATTTTAATACTTTTACCCGTTTGGTTTTCGACTTCGGATTTATATTTCTTGAATTTCTCAAAAGCTTCAGACTTGTGTTTCAACAGGAACACATGATCGAATCTTGAGAGATCGTCAGTGAATGTAATGGAATACGAAAAACCATTTCTGGCATGCGTAGACATGGGACCGCATACATCACTATGTATTAGTCCCAAGAGTTCCGAAGCTCTTTCTCCGTGTCCACTAAACGGAGTTTTGATCATCTTGCCTTTGAGACATGATTGGCAAGTGTCATAAGATGAAAATTCGAACGGATACAAATATCCATCTTTATGCAACTTAGTCAGTCGTGTCGCATTGATATGACCTAGTCTACAATACCACAAGAAGGATTCGTTCATTTCTGAACTCTTCCTTTTGTGTGTGTTTTGCACGTTAAGAACTGTGTTTTGATTCAGAACGTACAATCCGTTACATAACGCACCAAACCCAATCAATACTTGATTTAGGTAAATGTTCATAACATTATTCTCTACTACAAAGTTATATCCTTCTTTATCTAATAAAGAGATTGATATTAAATTGCATATCATAAAGGGTACGTAGTAACAGTCGTTCAGGATCAATGTATTCCCTGTTGGTAATACAAGGTGATATTCACCAACTGTTTTGGCTGCAACATTTGCACCATTCCTTACTTTTAGGGAATGATCACCTTTTCCCAGTTCTTTGCCTTTCCTTAGCCCATGCAATATATCGCATATGTGGGATCCCGATCCGGTATCTAATACCCAGGACGTAGAGTGTACTGAGAAACAATTCTCTGTAACTAACACACCTGAAGAAGATGCATCAACATGCTTATTCTTCGTTTGGGTGGCTTGTGAATCCGCATATGTTCCTATCTTCTGCTCGGACTTATAACACTTATAAGTTGGAGCGGGACCAACGTTCCCCAGCTCAGTATAACAAGCGGGTTCGGTCAATACATCCATATTATTATCTTGATTAAGGCGTGACATTGGTTGCTGCCTGGAGAGAAAGAGAAGGAAACGCGTTAGCGTGCGCTCTTTGCAAGATTAGATTGGTTATTATCTTATCTAATCAGGACGTCTCCCACTATTATTTTTAAATCTTTCTTCAAACCCTAAAAGGTAAGACTAGCCGGGATTAATTACACTTTACAAGTTCGTCAATCTTTCAGCCAGGCTAGTGCCGGTACTTTGAGGGAGGTTCCCCGTGCTTTCGCACGGACCTAATTAAAGTAAACCTCGTTTTTCTAGGGGCGTAACTCCGTTAACACCTTTCTAGACACCTACTTGATCGACTAATTGTCCTGTGTAAAACTCTTCCAGGAGTAACTCTTACTCGCAGTGGGTATCGGGATCCAACTATCTCATAAAAGGTATGCAATCTCATTGCAAATTTCAACACTTGAAATTCCCGATAATAATTTTACCCCTAGCAACCCATGACCTTGACGGAGGTCAACAAACCATAGGCCGCTAGTCAAGTTCAACCCGTTCATTTCTTGATTGAATTAAACCCGCCCGCATGACCCATGACGGAGGTCAACAAGGCCATACGACTACCCTAATCCAATCGCATCACATGCGGCAGATAAGCACTAATCTGCTACCGCATACTACGCCATGACAGAGGTCAACAAATGCAGCATGAATACTAAATAGTACCTATCTGAAATGACGGAGGGCTACGCAGGTTTTTAAGAAAACCATGAGTGTAATGAACTTGATATCGTTATAGAATCGAGAGATTTTGAAAAGGAGTGTTTTTGAGACTTTTACTAGTTCCGCTAAAGAGGTCACTCCCGGTGAAGGGATCTCGGCTCTTTCCTCATCGAATGAGGTGCTGGATATTCTACAAGGAATACCGCTATGCAAAGCAAGAACTATAGAAGCAATTAAAAACTAAACCGAGTGATTTGTAGCATTTGCTAGTTTCGCTAAAGAGGTCACTCCCGGTGAAGGGATCTCGGCTCTTTTTTTATCAAATAAGGTGCTGGATATTCTACAAGGAATACCGCTATGCAAAGTAAAAACTAGAGCTACCCTTTTTTGAAAATTTGATTCTACAGCATCTTTAGGTTTTTTTTCTTTCATTAATCTCATTAATGAAGTCCCATCAATTAAGCATCCTAAGCATCACAGAAGAAACGAAAATACAACATACATATAAAGTGATCACATCACAGAACATCAGCAGCAGAAGATACCATATGAAATATTGGATATATTAGGAATTCCGTGTTTTAAGATAAGACAGAATAAAACACGGATTCCACGGTCGCGATGAATAGCCAAACCCACACCCCTAGACCCCTATGAGAGCGGCAAGCAACCCTACCAATTCTAGAGTTAGGAGACCCGGACTTGACTCCTCGAGTTGGTCTCCCACTGGACTCTAGAACCCGGTTAGTTATGCTCCCACCTTGGGTCTATCCTAATGCGGAAAAGTAAATAATATACAACAATGGTGACATCATCCTCAATCCGGAAGTTCCCCAATAAAAGAATATTACATACATTGAATTTTGTATGAATGAAAATAAAAACTCTCATCTCACATAAAACCCCCGGCTATTCAAAACGCGACGATCCAATATAACATATCCAAGTAACACAGAACATCACATGTTATCAAAATAATTAGACGATGTTAAACATTCCGATCGAATCAACAAATACCCAAAGTTACCCAAAAATCTCAACACTTGAGCGTAGTTTAAAAGTATCCATCACATGCCACAGTACCAATGGACCAGCCGTAGAAGGGTCAACCAACGTCTCACATGCGGCACCGCTGAACCACCACAAACCCAAGGGTTCAGTGGCGGTTCTGACGGTCACATAATCGAGTTAAGGTTTTGTTCTTCTAGAGGGTCCATCGAATCACTTGCATGATATTTGAATATTTTAAACTACGGAAAAAATCCAACTCTTGAATAAATTTCCAGCGAGGGTCAAAGTGGGTATCTGATATCCGTTCGAATTTTTTAACACCGTCTAAAGTAACCCGAAAACAGTTAGAATTACGACTACGAAATACTCCGAGTTGGCTTTGCATTGAGTTAATCATCACATGAAAAAGTAGCAAAAATAAACAACACCTGAAACCCAAAATCTCAGAGACCAGAATGGAAAAAAAATTGGAACCAAAACACCCACTGGGGGCCGGCCTCCTCGGAAATTGTGGCCATGTGCTCGGCCAAAATCCGAGCACATGGTCCCAATTTTCTTCCATGTTCATATATCTGCTCATAGATGATTTTGCACTTGTTTGAAAAAATTTTAGACAACTTTTAAAATTCGACAGAATGCATGTTTTAGGTTTTCAAGTTTCGGAGTTCGTTTCGTTTTCGTAATCTAACATTATCCATATAATTCTCTAGCTAGGCTCTGATACCATTACAGGGTTTCTTATGACGACAGCAAGGTTTCAGGGGGCATCGTGCATGCCGTTTTAAAATTTTTTCCGTTACAAAGAACCCTACGCTAGAATCGTTATCTAGAGATTTAGAGGGAATAGAATGTAAACAACTTTTACATCTAAGAGAATAAGAATACAACCTTTGTAGACGGTCCTTCTCTTCAATATGCTCCGTGTAGTAGTCCCGCAACTCCACAAGGCTTCTCTTGAGACTTTGAACAAGCTTCCTTCGTAGCCTTCGTGCCAAAGATGATCCACCTCGAAGCTCCTACTAGTTCAAGCTACCACTACACTAAACCCTTTAGTGTATGAAACACATCACACTAATTTGCTAAAATGGTTTGAGGCGATGAAGTAGGGAATGTTAAGAGCTCACTTATTTGTGCTCAAGCTTCATGATTCACATTACATGTGAGGGTTGAAGCTTGAAGCAAAGCAAGAGGAGGAGGAAGAAGCAAGAGCAAGCATGAGAGAAAAATGGCTAAGTCCTTTTGGAATGAACAAGAATGAAAATAATATCAAGACCCTTCACTCATTCAAGCATGGAATTATGCAATATTAAATTGCAACCATGCTTGAATAGTGAGCCAAGGATGAATAAACAATATAAAACACCATGCTTGCAACCATGTTTCAACTTTACACCTCATTTCTATTTTCACAAAATAGAAAAGAAAATGCCATGCTTCATTTTAATATATATATATATATATATATATCATATATGTTAATATATATTTAATGAAGATTAATTAGTGAGCTAATGATATTAGTTAATATGTAATTATATCACATATAATTTATATCATATTATTAAATCAACATTTGATCTAATAATCCGGTTATATCATATATGACCGACTAATATCATTTATCTGTATATCACATTATCGAATCAACACTTGATTCGACAATTTGGTTATATCACATATAACCGTACCGATAACAGATGACTGCCAGATTACAATACGGTATCACATACTCATATTTAATCGGGCACACAATCATATCACATATGTGTCCTACTTCGTTTCGTTTGAACCAGGGAACTTCTGTGTGGGACTCTAAAGACTCGTCAATACGCCGGCAGTAGGTGATGATCATATCAGTCACCTACAAGCCGTCAGCGGTACTAGCTGGACGTAACGGCTACCCGGGTATTGAGCGATATGAAGATCAACAAGCAAGCCTGTCCACAGTCTCCATGAAGCCTATCAGTAACACTACGGTACAGTCCGGTCTCTTCGTATGATATGTCGCATATCATGTCTAGGGGTGGAAATCGTCAGACCCCAGTAACGTGATATGTCATGCCGATGTGAGGCTCATAACAGGTCGAGAAACTACTGATAACACTTATCAGTAGATCTCCATATCAGTCCTGGACAGGGACTTCCAGTTATATCCAATCGAGCATAGCGCAAAATCAACCCCCAATACCGGGAGAGACGAAACCCCACCTATCGCTCATTGCCTCCATATGACTCGGGACTGTACCCAAAATCTACCTGTTTGCACGACTCCTCTTGAGCGTGGTAGGGAGGAAATCAAAGCACAGTGGGAGCCGCACAAGACTCTATGACGATCTCGGGTCTACAGACTAACCTGTACCAGTGTCACCAGAGGACTGCTATCTGACGATAGGTATACTACCACATAGGAGTCCTCGGCGAGTCCTGTTTAGTGTACCCAGACTCCACTGAGCACCCGTATACCATCTCTGATGTCAAACACCAATGGATGTGGGATCATCCATCGCCCATTATATGGGTCAAGAAGCGTATACGCTAGTCTACACTCGATATTCCCTCGACTAGGAACAATTAAAGGATGTACTTGTGAACTACCTTGACCCCACTAGTATGATCTCCATCATAGTCCTGGTAGTTAAGTACATATCCTAAGGGCTTTATCAACATGTGAGAGCAAGACAGTATAACAATATATAAGTCTACATGTTAAGATAAAGGTAACCAGATAGCATACTATCATGTCGAGCAAGAAAGTCATCTCTATATATATCCAAGCATCCACTATAATATACATCATGTGTACAATAATGGCCTCTAAGGCATACATATAACTAAAAGCGACACCCCGCGCCGGGGATAAGTCGAACAACCAGCGACATTCCGTGCCGGGGACAATTCGATCAGCGACATTCCGTGCCGGGGACAAGTCGAAAATCAGCGACACTCCGTGCCGGGGACAAGTCGAACAACCAGCAACACTCCGTGCCGGGAACAAGTCGATCAGCGACACTCCGTGCCGGGGACAATTGAATAACCAGCGACACTCAGTGCCGTCGACCGTCCATGTCGTAAAAAGGGCAGTGCAAGCTTCCTACAAAGAGGGAACCAAATCATTTTGTGCCAGGGAAACGTCTACCAAGGACACTCCATCTCGGAGATGCGTTAAGCGTCGACCGTCCATGTCGTAAAAAGGGCTGTGTAGGCTTCCTACAAAGCTGGAACCAAATCGCTCCGGGCCAGGGAAACGTCTACCAAGGACACTCCGTCTCGGAGACGCGTCAAGCGTCGACCGTCCATGTTGTGAAAAGGGCAGTGCAGGCTTCCTACAAAGAGGGGACCAAATCACTCCGGGCCAGGAAAACGTTTACCAAGGACACTCCATCTCGGAGACGCGTCTAGCGTCGACCGTCCATGTCGTAAAAAAGGCAGTGCAGGCTTCCTACAAAGCGGGAACTAAATCACTCCGGGCTAGAGAAACGTCTACCACGGACACTCCGTCTTGGAGACGCGTCAAGAGTCGACCGTCCATGTCATAAAAAAGGTAGTGCAGGCTTCCCACAAATCGGGAACCAAATCGCTCCGGGCCAGGGGGACGTCTGCCACGGACGCTCTGTCCCGGAGACGAGTCAAACGTCGACCGTCCATGTCATAAAAAGGGCAGTGCAGGCTTCCTACAAAGCGGGAACCAAATCGCTCCGTGCCAGAGAAACGTCTACCACGGACACTCCGCCTCAGAGACGCAAACGTCGACCGTCCATATCGTAAAAAGGGCAGTGCATCCCAAAAAGTGGGAACCGAAACAAGTCGCCTTCACGTGAAAGAAGATCCATCAATTTCATGCACACGACTCACATATGTGGTATGCATTTATTGATGGGGTTCACTTTGTTGGGGTCGAAAATTGCACCCCGATTGACCAAGTCAAAGTCAAGGTCTACCCCAAGTCAGGTGGGCCCAAGCCCAGATCAAGTGGGCTCATGCCCGAGTCGAGCCCGAACCTGAAGCGGCCGGCCTCCCCAATGCTGAAATAAAAAATCATGTAATAAATAATTTTGATGTAATTTTTTATGCATGAATGGGCATGAAGCCAAATTTTTATAAAGCCCATGACTTATGTGCAAAATAAAATAGCACATAAGACATAGGATGGGCAAAATGCCATTTTGTAAAGCCCAAGGGCCTATATGTAAATGTGTAAGCCTATATATGGTAACATGATGATGAATAAAGGATAGACTTTTCATTCTCTCAAAAATCTAGGGTTCTTTGTACCTCCTTCTCCTTACTCAAGGTTCTAAACCTTCTTCCCCTTTTTCAATTAAATCAAGAGTTTTACTCTTCCTTTTCCAAAACTAAATAGTTTTTCACCACAAAACCCATAAAGGGGAGCCCAGATCTTCTATTAGATCTCAAAAAGGGGAGAATTTTAAATCTCATACCTCTTGTTCTTCGAGAGCCGACCAACAAAGGAGGAAGAAGGAGACCCATCTCCAAAGACCCTGCATTGGGGAAGATCCAGGGCTCAAGGGGAGAAGCCCCTTCATCAGCTTCAAAAATATCATAGGAGTTTAACTCCTCATATATATATATATAGACACACACACACACAAAATAATAAGTATTTCTTTCTGGGAGTATAACTCCCAGTGCAGGGACCAAGTCCCATTTGCCGCCCACCGCCCGAGCGCCCACAGGTTTGGCACGTGAGGTACTAGCGCCCAAAGTGCCCACGTACCTGGCACATGAAGCGCTAGCGCCCGGGCGCCCACGTGCCTGGCACGTGTAGCGCTAGCGCCCAAGCACCCAAAGCGCATGCGTCCGAGCGCCCACGTGCTTGGCATGTAAGGCGCTAGTGCCCAAAGCCCTAGCGTCCGAGCGCCCACGTGCCTAGCACGTGAGGCGCTAGCGCCTAAGGCGATAGCGCCAGCGCCTAAGCACCCGCGTGCCACACACGTGAGGCGCTGGCGCTTTCTCCCACGCATCCTTTGGATGCCCTTTCCCTTACACACACACACACATACTCTACAACACTGTATGAATACACTGCAATATGAATCCATTAATACATATATTCAATCTATTCAATCTATATTGACTGAACCGAACCATGGATATACTTCCATTTACATGATTCTCCAGATACATCCATGATTCTCCAGTTACATCCATTTACTGATATCATGGTTTTGGCAAGTCATCCAAATATACAATCTATATTACAAGACAATACAAGTTGCAATACAATACAACAATACAATCAAGATATCACGGGGTTTAAAGGGTAGATTGGTACGGAAGGTGTTAGAAGTGGCACGAGACTGCAAGATTTAAGACACCTAATCTGAATTTAATTGCCGTTGTTCCGGGTTGTATAACGGAGCCTTGTACTTCCATTTGACTTTAGTCTCTAGCATATAGAGACTCCTCTCGTATACACTGGTATCTTTCTGTACCAAGCTACAAAAAATAGCGTTAATAAATACAACAATATAACAATATAATATAACTTTAAAAGTTACACTTTCTCTCTTTCTGTCTTTTCTACTTCTTCCTTATCTTTGGGACTTGCCAAGCGATTGTTCGCTGACGACATTCCTTCTCTTTCTTGTTTGGAATGTTGTCAGATGATCTGGACACTCAAAAGATCGATCCCACCAGTGAGACTTAGATCAGCTAGCCTACGACCCAGAACTTTAGATTCATTGTACACATTTTATTTCAGTACTTTCATTTCTGTTATGCCACTGTTTAGGCATCGCTTTATCCCATGTATTTACTTTTCCGTGTATTGTAAAAAAAAGAATGTTAATAAACAAAATTGCTGTTCAATTATATCTTTTGTCTCTTGTGCATTTTCATTTATATTGCTTAGATACGCTTAGCGTATTTACTTCAGAGTAAATACATAGCGGCCTCGTCGCGTCCTCTGCCCGTACACCGGGAAGCGGGGCGTGACACGTGGGCGCTGATGAAATAAAGAGCGCTCTGTAAATAGAGCCCAACGCCACAAAGAGTGTTCAACACTCAATACAAAACAAAGAAAGGAGGGTGGGCATCAAAACCCATGTCAATACTCAGCATTGTTGAACAAAAGGGATTAAGTCCGAATAAGTAATCAAGTGGGCTGAGCCCAAGGTTCGCCAAACCCTAAATCAACCGAGCCTATGTGCTCTTTATTTTTCCAAACTGGCCTTAGTCCCAAACAAGATCACCGATCTCTTGACAAATATCCATTGGTTCAAGGTACATCTCTCCATACCTCTGATGCATGTCGTTGTAATTCTTCAACGTTTTCAGAGAGGTGGAGGGTCCCAATAACTAATAACCCTTGGTATACCCCCAAACCAATAAACCATAATCCCACCGAACCGCCCGTTAAGTAGACCTTAGTCTAAAATTAGACTAGCGTATCCTTAACAAACATTTAAATTGATCTTAATCTCAAACGAGGTTAACGAGGCTTAAATCAACCAAACCCAAATCTAAGAAAATACAGATTTGGACTAATCCCCGCCCTACGGGCGACAACATAAGTTAGTCTCCGTATACAATCCATGGACAACCAAAAAATAAAACAAACACACACGACATGAAGTGACCTTCTGGAGCAGGAGAAAGTGGTTACCGCGATGCGGTAATGTAATTAACTGCAGGGGCTTGGGCTTGCAGGGAAGAACGTCACCACAATAAAAAAAACCCTCACAACAAGGGGGAATCTAACGAAGTCTGCTATAACGGCCGCATCCGTCCAAACCTCCGATACGCGGTGTCATAAATCAACTTGATATCTTCGGAGAGGTGGACGGATAAATCCAAATAGCATCTGCCCCCAAAATTCAGGCCATACGTCCCAACGTCCCGGTCGTGTCTTTCGGCGTTGAACAGATTCTGGCACGCCCAGTGGGATCTTTTCTTCTTTCCACTCCACACTTCGTGTGTCGTGTTTTTCCGCGATCAAATAATCGCGGTATATATGTTTGTGGTTGCCCTTGGGTGATGGGATACTAAAGCCGGCGTTTCATCTCTATGAAGAATGGCGTTTGATTCTACCCTAGCAACTCATGCTCTGTCATATCTGGTGGAGTCAAGTATGGGTCACTTGCAGCCTCAAATCTCTGCAATCCGGCTCTTCAATAAATAAACGGGCTTCGATTTAGGTCGATACTCCCACCTCCCACCCTTGGTGCCTCAATGCCGAGGGAGGAAGCCTAGAAGAAGTCTGTCTTCCACAGCCTGGCTCCCCAACATGCAGCTTTGCCGACGGAATCGGTCCTCAAACAATCGGAACCTGCCAAGGACCAAAGTCGATGCAGGGGGCAGAATATTCAAAATTTCAAAGGAAACAGGGACAGGCTCAGCAAAATCCTGAGGCTAATCAAATCCCGGCCGTAAGAAATGGTCAACGTCAATATCGGCATAACACAAAATGAGCTGGGGGTAGTTCTCCGTATGGTCCTGTTTCAACCCCAGTGGTGAATGTTGTTGTTCCAACCGGGAACAGCTTCAAACTGTTGCGAAGGGTCAGACAAAATTCTCCCACCGCAATATTGAAGGAATCTCCGCAACCCATGTGTAGGGTTCCTAGGCACGCTAATGAGGTCTCACAAGGCATCAACCATGCCAATTTCAAATTTTACGAGTGCCGAGAAACCCTAATACGGATCGTTGACTAGATTTTTAGGCGAAAAAGCAACTAGTTAACAACTTAACTAAAAGAACGGAAATACAACCTTTGTAGATCCGGTCCTCCACCTCCATAGCTCCGTGATGAAGTCCCCTCGCTGCGACGATCGGATCCCGGGCTCTAGCGTCGGCTTCATCGGAGAAATGGGCGGGCTAGGTCATCGACTACGATGCCGAAGATGATCTACGTCGAGGCATCACTAGATCAAGCTCCAACTTCACCAAGTCAAGAAACTTGTGAAGAAAACACCCTATACTACTTGGCAAGAGGTAGAGGATGAAGAAATAGGAAGTGGGTTCACTTTAGAATTGGATTTCTCACTCATTTTCATGAATCACCATTGATGGAAACTAGGTTTTCTTCTTCAAGAAGAAGAAGAAGAAGATGAATATTATGATAAGTCTTTCTAAAAAGAATAATAAAATCATTCTTATCATAATATTAACCATGGTTATGTGTAGAGAATTGACTAAGGTTAAATGAATGGTTAGGGTTAATGAGATGAAGACAAAAGGGTTTCTTTGGTCAAAGCTTCATGAAGCTTTAACAAGCTTCATGAAAGAAAGAAACCTTTTGTTTTTCTTTTCTCTTTTCTTTTAATCCAAATAAAAAGATAAATGAATGAATAAAAGAAAACCCTAACCATTTACTTAACCAAGGTTTAACTCTTCACACATACCCTAGCAATCTTGCATCATCAAACATGATACGTTCAAGTGCACAGAAAAAATATATCACATATACGATGTGCACATGCGAGTGAGAAAATCCATCTTAAGTGAACCGATACTAGTTAATGCAAAGTAATATATCAAATATATAATTATGCATTAAATCATTAAATCAACACTTGATTTAACGACCCGGTCATATCGCATATAACCGACTAATATTCAATGTATCGGCTTATCGAATCAATCCATGATTCGATAACTAGGTTATATCGCATACAACCATTCGATACATTCATCGCGAGAATGAAATACGGTATCACATACACGCATTATTCTCGGTCCCGCACATATCTCATATGCGGTCCTATTTCGTTTCGCTTGAGCCAGGAAACCTCTATGTAGGACTCTAAAGACCCGTCAATACGCCGGCAGCAGGTGATGATCATATCAAACACCCACAAGCCGCAAGCGGTCTGCTAAACGTAACGGCCACCCGGGTATTGAGCGATCAAAAGATCGACGAGCAAGCCCGCTCACACTCCTATGAATCCAACCAGTAACACTTACCGTACAGTCCGGTCTGATCGTCTGATATGTCGCATATCTCGCCTAGGGGTGGTAAACGTCAGACCCCAATAGCTCGATAAGTCGTGTCGATATGAGATCTATAACAGTTCGAGAAACTACTGGTAACACTTACCAGTAAATCTCAGCAACCCTGGCCAGGGATTTCCGGTTATAGCCAATCGAACACAGCGCAACATCAACCCCCTATACCGGGAGAGACGAATCCCCTCCTATCGCTCATTGCCTCCATGTGATTCGGGACTGTACCCAAAAACCACCGTTTTACATGCCCTCTTGGACGTGGTAAGGTGGAAATCAAAGCACAGTAGGAACCACACAAGACTCTATGACGATCTCGGGTCAACAGACTACTCTGTACCAGTGTCACCAGAGAACTGCCATCTGACGTAAGGTATAATACCATCTGGGAGTTCTCGGCGAGTCCGTCCAGTGTACCCAGTCTCTACTGAGCACCCGTATATCATCTCTGATGTCAAACACCAATGGATATGGGATCATCCATTGCCCATCTGTATGGGTCGAGAAGGTATACGCTAGTCTACTCTGGTATATCGATGCCCCGTCTCGATACACCCACGACTAGGGACTTTGAAGGATGTACTTATGGACTACCATATCCCCACTAGTATGATCCGCATCATAGTCCAGGTAGTCAAGTACACATCCTAAGGGCTTTACCAACATGTAACAGAGAGACAATCAGTGTACATGTTAAAGTAAAGATCAACCAGATATCATGCTATCATGTCGAGCAAGAAAGTCCTCCCTATATATGTCCCAGCATCCACTACAATATACATCCTATATATAGCAATGGCCTCTAGGGCATACATATAACTAACACCATGGAGATCCCACGAGAGCAGAAACCAGTTCGCTCCGGGGGGTAGCTTGTCCCAGTTGAGCGCAGTTCAGCGTCAGTCTTCTGCCGATTGCGTAACAACTCCATTTTTTAATGTACAAAGAATTGATTTAAATTCAAAGTATACTTGGAGTATTTAATGTTACTGATATCTCTTTAAGTATTTATTTCACATAATAATTACAAGAAGAAACTTGTAGCTCATTGGTAATACCTTGCACTGCTGAACCAAGCCACCAGAGTTCAAATCCCCTGCCCCACATTATTTTTAATATTATTTTGTTTCAAATCCTTTGGAAGCCCAACAGTCCACACACCATAACTCCCAAATGTTGAACTAAACCTAAAAATCTAAAAATACTAGTGTCTTACCCCGGCGACCCCCCACCTCCTCGACCCCCGACTCGGCCGACTCGGGCCGGCGTCGCCGGCCGGACTCGGCCGGACGGCCGAGTCCCCAACACCAAAAACGTGTCTCTTCGTCTTCTCAAACCCTCTGCACACTCTAAATTAATGGATCGGTTCCAGAGAATGATTTATGCCCCATTTAAACCATTTTTAATGATTTTTCACATTTTTTACAATTTTTTATTTAAAAACCCTTCACCTACCCTACTCCTAGCCTACCCTATAAATACACCCCCTACGCTCTACCCTCTCACCCCAAAATCCTGAGCCCAATCTCTCAAAATTTTTCCAAGAGTCGTGTACTTTGAAAACAAGCTCGAGGCGAAGCTCCGACGAAATTCCGGCGGAATTTTCGGCGAACGTCTTAGGAACTACCGGCGATGACGCAACATCGGCGATCTCTCTAGTTCCCTCTCACTCTCTAGTGTAATCGAAAACCCGTAAGTCCTTTTCTATATCTCTTCCTTATTCAAGAAAAATAGGAAATTACAAAACCCGACGGAATCGGAACAAATCCGATTTCCGATTCGGTTTTCTATAAAATTCCACTTCTCACTAATACAATCATTCTTAAACTTCCTCATGTTGATTATTAAACACTAATTAAACAATTTGAACAAATTTCATCACATGAAATGATTGCTTTCTCAAATTATCGTATTTTTTCACTAAAATACCACATTGTTTCAATCCTTCATTTAACCCATCAAACTTGCTATACAATTAAAGTAGATCACGAGGTAACGACCTATCTCCTCACACACTTACATACAACCCAACACGATACCATTAAAACCTTAGAATACGAGAAAACAAACATTTATATTTAAATACCATACACTTAATAAAACTATTTCTAAAAGAGTTAGAGTTGATACACTTTTAAGCTTAGTCACAAATTCGTCGTTCGGGTATAATTCAGCGAGGTCGAAAATTCGGATTCGGAGAACCATTCGGAAAAAATCGGCAGGTATTCGGGAAAGATTCGGTAAGTGCTCGGGAAATGTTCGGGAAGGATTTCGAGCAAGAAATTAATATATGAGACGCTAGGTTTTGATTTTGTGAATTATTTGCTGTTTTTTGAATTATTCGCTGTTTTTTCACATAATTCGGGAATAATTCGCGAATTATTTGGCCCGCCGATTAATTCGGCGATTAAGTCGGCTGATAAAAAATTCGCGAATTATTCGCGAATTCGGCGAATAATTCACGAATTATGTGACTATGCTTTTAAATAAATACATCTTATTATGAAAATACGATAAGTTGTGGACATCGGTCGTTTATCTAAACCTGACTTTGTGATGTCTAGGCTAGACAAGTGAGAAAGGTAATTTTAAAAGGCCCGTCTCACGGTGATTCGTGAGCGGATTCCTCCTTTCTTCACTTGTACTTACCTGACCACAATTGGCGGTGAAGAGGCGATTTGAGGCATCTCACGACTTGTCATTTAGACCATTTAGAAATAGTCTAGTTGACTTAGGAAACCCTAGAACCTAAAATACGGAAAATTAACATTTTTACCAATAAATACCATTTACTTTATAAAACCGTTTTCTAAACGATTCAGTATTTTACAATGTTTGCAAAGCGCCGCTACAACCCACTTTGGGGGACCCATTTGAGATGGTGCGGATTATCGCACATTCTCGGGCTTAGTAGTGCGAAATTCAGACCTCCGTAAGGAGCATTCGGTCTTGAAAGATTTAAAATACGACATCTTAAGAAAATAAGATTTTTTGGAATATAAAATATATATATTAAAATTATTTTTATTATAAATATACGTATATTTATCATTAAAATACCTATTTTTTTATGATATAAATATTCCACCTTTTCTAAAAATCCCAAGAATAAATTTACACTAAAATACCATGAATTTCAAATAAATCAATATTACAGATAAATACCTTTATTTATAAAACTAGGATATTTTCACTAGAAATATCACAATATAAAATCCACAATCATTACAACTCTGAAGACGAATAATAAATGCTTGGGGAGTATTTTGAAAAGTATATAAAAGTATATTTTACATAAAACCCCCTCAAGTTTATAAATTACCCTAAGGACCCTAACAATTATAGGTTTAAGAAATAATCAAGATTTCGACTTACATTTCTAATTGTCTGACTCGGGTTTGAGTCTGATTAATCCGACTTGAATATGATTCAGGTCAATCTACAATCTACAATATTCCAATTCAATAGAAACACATGAATCCATGAATCCAATTATCAATCTATATGACTTGACTGAACCGAACCATGGATATATTCCACTTACATGGTTCTCCAGTTATTCCATTCACATGACTCTACGGTTAAATCCGTTTACTGATATGATGGTTTCGGTCAGTCAATCAATTATACAATCAATACAATTTACAAGACAAATAATACAATTAAAACACTACGGGGTTTAAAGGGTAGATTGGTACGGAAGGTGTTAAAAGTGGCACGAGACGGTAAGATTAAGACACCTAACCTATATTCCGTTGTTGTTGTACCGTGGCTTAACGGTTCCTTATACATTCCGTTTGCCCTGGTCTCTAGCATATAGAGACCCCTCTCGTATACACTGGCATCCTTCTGTACCAAGCTACAAACAACTGCGTTAACACAACATTACAACAATATTATACAACTTTAAAAGATATCTTCTTATTCTCTCTATTCTACTTTCCTCTTACCTTTGGGACTTACCGAGCGACCTGTTCGCTGACGACATTCTATTTCTTTCTTCTTTGAATGTCGTCAGGTGGTTTGGACCCGGCAAAGATCTAGTCATCTGCAGAAGACTTGGAGCAGTTTGCCGAAGATCCAGCACTTTAGCTTCATTGTACACTTTTCCATTCAGTACTTTTCATTTCCTGTTATGTCACTGTTTAGGCATCATTTTTATTTCAGTTGTATTTCCTTTTCATGCATTGTACAAAAGAATGTTAATAAATAAAAGTTGTTGTTTTTATTATATCTTGTCTCTTGTGCATTTATTTTATATTGCTTAGATATGCTTAGCGTATGTACTTCTGAGTATATACGTAGCGGACCGGTCGCGTCCCCTTCGCCGTATACTGGGAAGCGGGGCATGACAGATTGGCAGCTCTTGTGTGATGGTAGAGTGCAGTTCGGGTTTACTTCCACTGGGGGACAGTTTGCTTATGTCCGCGCCCGTCCACTACTACTTGATCGTATCCGTGAGGCGCAACCCAATGATGCCCGTTTGTCTGAGATTCTTGAGCTTGTTCGACAGGGTACAGTTTCGGAGTTCATGATTGATGACCAGGGTGTGCTACGATGCGGGACTCGCTTGTATGTACCAGATGCTGATGGGTTGAGACGCAAGATCTTAGAGCAGGCACATCAGTCGGCCTTTAGCGTTCATCCAGGTTCCACCAAGATGTACCGTGATTTGAGAGACTTTTACTGGTGGGAAGGGATGAAACGCGATATTTCGGACTTCGTTTCGAGGTGCCTGACTTGTCAGCAAGTCAAGGCTGAGCATCAGAGACCGGCTGGAGAGTTGCAGCCTTTACCCATTCCGGAGTGGAAATGGGAGCATATTTCCATGGACTTCATTGTGGGTCTACCCAGGACCAGTAGAGGGTATGACTCCATTTAGGTGATTGTTGACCGGTTGACGAAAGCGGCTCACTTCCTTCCAGTGAAGAACACTTTCGGTTATGCTCAGTATGCTCAGTTATATATAGATGAGATTGTGCGTTTACACGGTCTTCCCATATGCATAGTATCCGACAGAGGCACCCAGTTTACTAGCCGTCTTTGGCAGAAGCTTCAGGAAGCTTTGGGTACCCGGTTGAGTTTTAGCACCGCTTTTCATCCACAGACCGATGGTCAGTCGGAGCGGACTATACAGACTCTGGAGGATATGCTCCGTGCATGTGTGCTTGATTTTGGTGGCAGTTGGGATCGTCACTTGCCGTTGATTGAGTTCTCCTACAATAACAGCTTTCAAGAGACTATTCAGATGGCACCTTTTGAGGTTTTATATGGTAGAAAGTGTCGATCGCCAGTCTGTTGGACCGAACTTAGTGAGAGTCTAGTTTTGGGACCCCAGCTAGTTCAGGAGACTACGGAGAAGATCCAGCTGATTCAGGACAGGATGAGAGCAGCCCAGTATAGGCAGAAGTGCTGATGGCTAGGAACAATTGGGTAAGTAGGCCTCGAACAAACCTCTTCACCCTCATCTTCTCAGTCGCTACCAAGTACGGAGCATACACTGACAGCTCGGTAAATAGTACATCATACTCAGACACTGTTCCCGCCAAAATTTTGGCTTACAACCTGCGCCCTAATAAAAAAAATTAAAAAAAAAAAATAATAATAATAATAATAATAAAATTTAAAAAAAAAGCTCCAAATGCAAAGAATGTAAATGTCTCAGCGCTGAGAGTCAAAGACTCTGTTGTAGCACACCACGTGCAAAGCACGTGTGCGCTAGCGTAGGCTGCGCTGCGCTCTGAGCAGCGCACCACGTGTCAAACACAGGTGCGAGAGCGTGATGCGAAAGAAATTCGCTCATCTCTTTGAAGGTACGCTTAGTATGAAATTTTAATTCGGGGACCGAATTTCTATAAGGGGGGAGGATTGTAACGTTTTAGAAATCGTTTTGCGAATTTTTCCGTTTTAGGGTAAAATTGTCGGTATTTTCCGTTTTAACCCAACTGTGATCAAACGTCCATATAGACTTGTCAGCACCTAGTTTAGCTAAAATAAAACTAGTGCGCGAGCTTTGGGGGTATATGGGACGTTTTGGTTCAAAAAGAATTTTTCCCTATTTTAATATTATTTTAATGCGGTATTTACATATTGGAAATTGGGAAATTTCCTTTATGAGAATTATTGCAAATAAATCAAGTTGAGTTAACCAAAACCCTTCTCATATATCTAGATCTTTTGTGTTGACTAGGATTAAAAGTTTAAAGAAAAGAAAAGAAATGAATGGGAGAGGTGGCATGTGCATGCATTTACATTAATGTGCATTTATTGTAAGGAATTACCTAGAAAACCCTACACAATTCCCTCACCTTCCTCAATTATTGGTCGAGCCTCTTCCTTCCTCTGCCTTTGAGTTTTTCTTTCACCTTTTACAACAAATTTCAGGCTCATAAATCTCCAAAATTCCAAATTAATATCACAAAAATACCCCAAGCCTTGATTTAGCATCTTTGATCACTTGGAGTTAGGTAAGCTTGGATCTTGTGAGCAAGTATTGATAGGTATAATCCCTAATCTGTTAATTAGGAGTTTTATGATGGGTAGCTCGTTGGTTATTGTTTAGAACACTTTAAATATCGATTAGTGCAATATCGTGTTTTTTAGTGTCTTTTAGAATCTCTGGGATCTGCTGTGACCTGGAAATTTTAGTGATTGACCAAACAAAATTTTAGTGATGTACTGTGACCCTGGAGTTCCACCTGAGACCCGAGCACCACCCCACCAGCTTCGGCCGGCGACCCTTTGACGAAATCCGGCGACGTCGGCTTTTGAGGGGAGTGTTGGGGTTAGGTTTTGTTGGGTAGTTGTCTGCTGTGGTTTAGAGGTATTTGGTACTGTTTAAATTTTTAGTAATTGCAGTATGAAAATTCTGGGATCGTTTTCCTATAATCTAGTGTTTTTTGTCCACGTGTTACGTTATCCGACGCGGATCGTGACCTTATGCAGCTGCTGCACTTGGATAGGTTTTGTGGTATCGTTACGCACGTTAGCCACTAGACGGACACTCGTGAGTTAGTTTAGTGTTGGTGCGTTATTTAAAACGTAGTTTTACGTTATATTGGTCGATTTATAAGATTTTTGCACTGTTTATGTGTTTGTGAAATTATAGCGCCGCAAGCGGGGACTTCGGACGCTGCGAACAAGGGGAAGCAGGTGGTCGGATTTTCATAGCTCGAGACCATCGGTGAGTAGATTTAACATCTACGGGGAAATCGCCCGTATGGTGTTAAGCGTCAGGGCTAAATATGATATGATATTAGCCGCATTTGTATATGCTCATATAGAGATGATGCATGCATTTCATTGCATATAGCTACTTGTTGTGCCTAAACCTGTATTCTTTGTACACTGCACTATTATTGACAGTCCATGTTGTACGAGCACCAATGATATGCTACACACACACTGTCGGTAATTGCCATGATACGCACAACACAATTATTCATTAATATACCTTGCTAGTGGTTAACGACATAGAGGTAGTTATTCTTGTGCGATAGCGTATATGACATATAGCATACCTGTGTACCTACATGCCTATATATATGTCATACTATACCTACATGCTCGCACATATACTTTGCTATTGTTACATGATTAGCTTTTTATAACATATATATCGGTGGAATGGGATGCTGTATATATATGTATTTTGGATTTGGATTTTGGGAACAGCGAGATATATTTAATGTCTTGATGCATTTAAATAGTGGACTTTTCCCGTGATATGCTCATATTGATGTTTTATATTGCATATGTTGTTTTACATGGATTTACGCATTTGAGATATGTTTCATGCGATATGGGAATTTCAAGTGTCGATGTTAGGCACTTATATTCCGAGAGAGATGTGGATTTGGAGACCGATACGTGGAACACAAGTGTCGAGGTGGGATACTTGGGTTTCGAGGAACGTATGGATATCAGAAAGACCGATACGTGGAACACAAGTGTCGAAATGGAATACTTGGGTTTCGAGGAACGTATGGATACGAGTATTTACGTGTCGATGTTAGGCACTGGTTTTCATGATATTTTAGAGTGTCGATGTTTGACACCCAGGTTCCATGAGAGTTACAGGATATGAGGGCCGGTCTGAGTATTTTTGGGATTTGGGGTGTTGATTTACACCGGGCTTTTCCATGCTTATGATTTGTGCATGAGATTATTTATTTTCCCGCACTCAGTACTCAGTTAATATGCACTTATTCATGTAGATATAGTACCTAGTGGTGTACCTTGATCATGATAGTCACATATTCATATTGTCATACTCATACTACCAGCTTACATGCTATTGATCATTGCTGTTAATGCATACTTGCGATTTCAGTATGATGTTATTTACTATTCACGAGTTGGAAACTCACCCCTGTTGTGCCACAGTGTTTTGCAGGACTTACCCTCTGAGTAGTCGCGGCAGGGCGTCTTATCATCTCTACTTTTGCGGATACCGCTACGTTAGGCTGTGAGGCCTTTGCTTTTAGGTGGGTTTGCGGTTATCTGTTTGTATATTGTATATTTTTTGTTGGATCTAGTATTCTCCATCTACCACTTCTTGTATTTGACTTAGAGACGAGTTGTGAGTATTCGGTGTTGTATTATTATTTTGGTGGACTTTGGATGCCGTGCTCGTGGAAGCCGGTTTTGTTGAAAGGTTTACTTTTTATGCAGTTTTCTTTTATATTTCTTCGCTTCGGCGTCGTATATATATTTGTGGTGGTTGTCTCCGCCGTTGGGCGTGATTTGCTCCCGTTTGGGATGCTTTATTTATTATCTATGTTGTACCCGTTTTCGGGGCTAGTTTTTACAAAGGATGTGCTGCCGAAATTTTTAAGAACGAAAACTAAAGTTAAAGATTTTACTTAAGATTTTCCGAATGTTTTAAACTATGTTTTTCTCCGTTTATCCAGTTTTGGGAGGTTTAGATTTCTGGGTTTCGGCTTACTTAAGTTACGTACGCCTGTAGACGTTACGTAGTTTAAGTGCCGGCTACGGGACAAATTTTGGGTCGCGACAAAGTTGGTATCTGAGCGCTAGGTTTTACCTTTCGGAGTGTAGGATGACTTTGGTATAATGGAGTAGGTAGCTTAAGCAGAGTGCCGTAGCTTGTGTATGTTCCGCAGCATACTTACGACACGGTACTCCGCCTAAGTGACCTTAGGACTTATTGATTGATATTCCTCCGTAATGATATACATCTTTGTGATTCGATTCCTGTTTCCTTATCGAATCTTGTTTCAATTTCCAGCCTATATGCCGCCGAAGACTACGAGGGCACAGAGAGCGGCCGCGAGAACCGAGGTCAGAGTCGACTCGTCTGAGGCGAGGACTGACCAGGGCGGTACGCCTGTTGTACCGGAGCACATTGCTATGATTGGGGCTGGTATGCAGGACCTGTGCCAGATGATGTGGACTTTAGTAGAGGCCATTCGAGCGCAGGGGCAGACAGTTGTTCCACCCGTTGCAGGAACCACGATGGTACCTACAGTTCTGGCAGTCGCAGTTACGGCTCCGGAGGTTATTACCATGTCACTGACCGAGTTCATGAGGCTGAGGCCTCCGGTGTTCACTGGCACAGATACTACTGAGGATCCGCAGTCGTTTATCGACCGGATGGACAGGATTTGTCGTTCGCTCCGATGCTCCGATGAGAGATGGGTGGAGTTTGCGAGCTTTCGTCTGGAGGGTCTGGACCAGAAGTGGTGTGAGTCGTTGGAGATGGGCGGAGCCGCGGGTCTTGCTCCTATGACCTGGGCTGAGTTTGTGACGGTATTCCTCGCCCGTTTTCTTCCACTGAGCGTCAGGGATGCGCGAGCGCGTAGATTTGAGTTGTTACGCCAGACTCCAGGTATGACGGTGTCTGTTTACCGCCGGAAGCCGGGAAGACGAACATCTTGCCTGAATCTGGGGGCATATGCTATTTGGTGCTATCCGTCCACCTCTCCGAAGATGCCAAGTTGATTTATGGCACCGTGTATCGAAGGTTTAAACGGATGCGGCCGATATAGCAGACTTCGTCAGATTCCCCCTCGTTTGAGGGGTTTTTGATTGTGGGGACGCTCTTCCCTGCAGGCGCAAGCCCCTGCAGTTAATTACGCTACCGCATCGCGGTAACAACTTTCTCCTTCTCCAGATGGTCACTTCGTGTTGTGGGTGTTTGTTTTGTTTGTGGTTGCCCGTGGATTGTATACGGAGACTAATTTATGCTGTCGCCCGTAGGGCGTGGATTAGTCCAAATCCGTATTTTCTTTGATTTGGGTTTGGGGTTTGGGTTTAAGGATACGTTAGTATCATTTGAGACTAAGATCAATTTAAACGTTTGTTAAGGATACATTAGTCTAATTTTAGACTAAGATCAACTCAACGTTTGTTAAGGACACGTCAGTCTAATTTTAGACTGAGATCAACTTAACGGGATCGTTTAGATCCAACAAAAGAGCATTTGGACTCTATTGTTTAGTTTAAAGACATTGCGGTCGATTACCAGTTTAAGGATATGGTGGTCCAAGGTTAAGGACATCATAGTCCATGGGCTTAAGGACCCCACAGTCCGAGGTTAAGGACATCATAGTCCGTGGGTTTAAAGGGACCCCACAGTCCAGGTTAAGGACATCGTAGTCCATGGGTTTAAGGACCCCACAGTCCAGTTTAAAGACATCATGGTCTGTGGAATGTATGGCTGTCGGGACCCGTCACCTCTCTGAAGACGTTGAAGGATTACAACGACAAATATCAGAGGAGTTCAGAGATGTACCCTTGAACCAATTTTGGTTAGGAGATCTATAGTCCAATTTGGGACTAAAGTATGTTGAAAGGTTTATGAGCATATGGGCTCAGTTGATATGAGTTGAGGACTTAAGGCTAATGTTGGGCTAAGTCCAGTAAATGTTTAACATTTTGTAATTCTGGGCTGTTGAGCCTTTATTTGGGCTTTGTCCTTTTAATAATGCAGAGTATCAGATCCTGACAATTTTTGTCTTGTAATGAATGCATAGCATTCATCAGAACAATGTGTGTTCTGACAGTGCGCCACGTGGCGCGCCAGGCGCTTTGCGCCAATTAAAGAGCGCATTGCGCTTCTGCCAAGTAGCGCACACGAAAAGGACACGTGTCGCGCTTAGCGCTAAGCGCCAGTTTATAAGCGCATTGCGCTTTCAATTTGTGAGCGTATTGCGCTAGTTCAGTGGCGCACCAGTGAATGACACGTGGCGCGCTTGGCGCTGAGCGCCGGCCCATGAGTGCAGTGCTCTGTTTCAAAAGCGTAAAGCGCAAGTTGTGTCTGTGGTTGACACGTGGCATGTTTTGGCGCTGAGCGCCGGTCCAAGGAGCGCAAAGGCGCAGTTCATGAGTGTAAGGCACTTTTCAGTAGCGCAAAGCGCATTTGAGGAGCGCAAAGGCGCAGTTCATGAGTGCAAGGCACTTTTCAATAGCGCAAAGCGCATTTGATCAAATTTATGATCTGTGAACAAGTTTATGTTCTTTTTAAAGGAGGCTTTGCCTTAAGATTCAAGAACAACAGTTCTTATTTTGGAAAGGGCTTTGCCTTTGTAGATCAATGATCTGTGAATGAAATAAATACTTCTTTTGTTTTTATGATGAGATCTTTTGATCTCTTTTTTATAAAAGACCTTGCTCATTTTTAGATCTATGATCTTTTAAGAAGATAATTCTTCTGTTTTAATAAGATGATTTCATCTCTTTGTTCAAGGATCATTCTTTTTACGTTGAAGAAAGGATCTTCTTTCAAGAGCTTGCTCTCTTTCTTTTGAGTTTTTTCAAAGTTTGTAGAGGGGTTTCTCTATTTTAGACTTGAAGTCTTGGGGCCTTTATATAGGGCAAATTGATTTGTTAAATCAGTTAAAGAGATCTTTCTCTGATTGATTTGGGGATGTTTCCCCACCGTCGGATCTTTGATCCTAGGGCTCCTGTTTTACAGAAGGCAATCTTCTTGTTTTTAACAAGATTGGAAAGATCTTTCCATAACAGAATTTTAATTCTGATTAATTAATGATTTATCATTATTATTAGATCTTTTGATCTAACGGTGGGGAATTTTATAATTTCAGCGCTGGCGCACCTGTGCTTTGCACGTGGTGCGCTGCTCAGAGCGCAGCGCACTTTTCGCTAGCGCACATGTGTTTGACACGTGGTGCGCTGCTCAGAGCGCAGCCTGCGCTAGCGCATACGTGCTTTGCACGTGGTGCGCTACAACAGATTCTTTGACTCTCAGCACTGAGACATTTACATTTTTTGCATGTGGAGCTTTATATTATTATTTTTATTATTTATTGTTTTATTACTATATATATATTTTTTATAAGGGCGCAGGTTGTAAGCCAAAATTTTGGCGGGAACAAATGGCCCCCACTACTTTGCCCACGTAAGTATGTACGTGGGTGAAGTAATGCAGAGTTATGCATGGCCACAGAATTGAGGGCTTAGGAGACAGGTTTAGGGTCTTTGTAGCCTAAGACTTTCTTCGTCTTCATGAGCCGTAAGGGTCTCAAGAAGGTTTTTTCCCCTACGAGTCGAGAGGATCTCGTAGGTGCAAATTCTCCCTAGAAATCGTGAGGATTTCTAAGTGTTCATTACCTCCGTGAGTCGTAAGGATCTCACTCGGGTATTTTTCCTTACGAATCGTGAGGATCTGTAAGTAGCTTCATCACTTTAGCGGCGAATGTGGCTTTGGCAAATGCGGCCCATAGATGGTAGATGGCATTTCATCCTGAACTCTGTATAAGGAAGCGATGGCTTAGGAGACAGGTTCAGATCTGTCGCCTAAGACTTTGCAACTTTATGAGCCGTGAGGGTCTTATAAAGACTTTTCTCCCTACGAGTCGAGAGGACCCCGTAGGTGTATTTTCTCCCTAGGAGTCGTGAGGACTCCTAAGTGTGTGTTTTCTCTTGAGAGTCGTAAGGATCTCACAAGAGAATTTTTCCCGCTTACAAGTCGAGAGGACTCGTAAGTGGTTTGTTACCTGATTAAAAAATCAGGAAAAAGTTTCAGAAGAGGTATCACGTGCTCACACGTGACTAGGTCAAGTGTTGGCACGTGATGGTTAAGCAGCGGCTAGAGAACAGAGCGCAGAAGAAGAAAAGCCCATTCCAGGGGTCACGTGCTCACACGTGACCGGGGGTCACGTGCTCACACGTGACCGGCTTTAAAAGCCTTATTCTTTAACAGAATTAAATTCTGAGGAGAGATCATTCAAATCTTTCCAAAATGGAGAAGAATTATCTGAAACTGTGGGATCAAGAATCTGAAGGTGATTAAATATCACCAAGTTATGGAAAAATCTTGGACATGGAAAGATTCCCCCCTAAATCTAACCGAAATAACAAATAGATATCTTTGGATTTAAAATCCAATAGTGAATAAAATGCACCTAATAATCTAAAGGCCCAAATTAATGATGAAGGTAAATCAAATCTCTCAATAAACAAATCAAATCTTTCAATGAAAGATTCACTAAAACAGATTGATTCTTTTCCTTCTCCTATAAATAGGAGCCAAAAGGGAGATATATAGGGCCGGGGGGAATCTTGAAAATCCAGAAGGAAGAATTTGATTCTCTGCAAAAGAAAAACCCTAGGTAAGAAAAGAGAGGCTTCAAAAGAGAATTTAATTCTCAAAAGAGTTTAACTCTTATATAAAGAAAAGAACTTAGTTCTTTCTCTGGTAGAGGATATGCAAAGTGCACATCTCCCCATGAATTGAGAATTTAATTCTCATTGGGTTGAGATCCTGCCATGCAGATCCAAAACATAGAGGAGGAATTGAGTTTCGAGAATTTAATTCTCACAGAATTATAGGAATTTAATTCCTTTGAGATAAAATTAGGGTTAACCCTATATTACAGGAATTTGATTCCTTCAAAATGGACAGAGCTAGGGTTTAACCCTAATTGAGAACTTAATTCTCTCAGGAATTTAATTCCCTTAAGAAAAAGAAATTAGGGTTTCACCCTATGCCAGAATTTAATTTTTTACATATATGGGGAATTTAATTCCTACAGAAAAGAAACTAGGGTTTAACCCTATCTAAGAATATAATTCTTCAGAAAAAAATAGGAATTTAATTCCTCTAAAGTTTATAACTAGGGCTTAACCCTATGAAGAATTTAATTCTTAAAAAGATAAAGAGATCTTCAAACATGCAAAGAACCAGAGTCACGTGCTACCACATGACCCCTGTAAAGATCCACAGAAAACAGCTTTGAGGCAACGCCTCACGTGCCCCACGTGACCCGTGAAGCACACAAAGAAAAAGCAAAAGAAACAGAAGCCCTGGGCGCTCTCACGTGTTACCACGTGACCCCTTGGCAAAAGCTTTAACAGACAAATACCCAAATGCCCATCACGTGACAGCACGTGATGCTCCAAAGTATTCAATACTTTTGGCAGAACAAAATAAGGGGAATCAGGGCGCTCTCACGTGCTACCACGTGACCTCTCTCTCCTTAGTGTTTAACACTAATCTGAGATCTTTGTCCCCGGTGTTTAACACTGATCTTCTTAGTGTTTAACACTAATTTGAAAACTCTATTCCCATTGTCTAACACTGATTTTCTTAGTGTTTAACACTAATTTGAAAACCCTATTCGCAGTGTTTAACACTGATGTGCTTTAGTGTTTAACACTAATTTGAAAACCTTATTTTCAGTGTTTAACACTGTTATATGTTAGTGTTGAACACTAATTTGAGAATCACAACTTTTTTTAGTGTTTAACACTAATTTGACAACTTCACTTCCAGTGTTTAACACTGTTGTTTGCTAGTGTTTAACACTAACTCGGGGGATTATATTTTCAGGGTTTAACACTGATTATCTTTTAGTGTTTAACACCAATTTGCTAATCTTATTTCCAGTGTTCGACACTGTGGGTCTTTAGTGTTTAACACTAGTTTTAGCCCAATTGGCTAATTTTCTAGAGGCAAAGCCTCTCCTGGAATTGGATATGTCTAATGGACCAACAGAGGGCCAATATTCTGAACATGATTGGACTTAGCCCAAATTGGCCATAAATCCTCAATCCAGACTCAAACTGAGCCAATGTGCTCATAACCTAATGAACCGGTCTTGGTTCCAAATTGGACTATAGATCACTTAATCTATTTTGGTTCAAGGGTACATCTCTTCACTCCTTTGATATTTGTCGTTGTAATTCCTCAACGTCCTCAAAGAGGTGACGGGTCCCGACAACTACACATTGATACGGACTGTGGGGTCCTTAAACTCATGGACTATAATGTCCTTAACCTTGACCGGGATGTCTTAAAACTAACAACGGACTGTGGGGTCCTTAAACTCATAGACTATGACGTCCTTAACCTTGACCGGGATGTCTTAAAACTAACAACGGACTATGACGTCCTTAACCTTGACCGTGATGTCTTAAAACTAACGTCGGACTGTGGAGTCCTTAAATCCATGGACTATGATGTCCTTAACCTTGACCGCAACGTCTTAAAACTAGCATTGGACCGCAATGTTCTTAAACTACCTATTGACCGCAATGTCACTAAACTAAACAACAGGGCCTCCCCTTAATTGCTCTCTTGTTGGATCTAAACGATCCCGTTAAGTTGATCTTAGTCTAAAAACTAGACTAACGTATCCTTAACTAACGTTTAAGTCGATCTTAGTCTCAAATGAGGCTAACGTATCCTTAAACCCAACCCCCAAACCCAAATCTAAGAAAGATACGGATTTAGACTAGTCCACGCCCTACGGGCGACAACATAACTTAGTCTCCGTATACAATCCACGGGCAACCAAACACAAAACAAACACCCATGACACGAAGTGATCATCTGGAGAAGGAGAAAGTTGTTACCGCAATGCGGTAGCGTAATTAACTGCAGGGGCTTGCGCCTGCAGGGAAGAGCGCCCCTACAATCAAAAACCCCTCAAGCGTGGGGGAATCTGACGAAGTCTGCTACATCGGACGCATCCGTTTAAACCTTCGATACATGATGCCATAAATCAACTTGGCATCTTCGGAGAGGTGGACGGATAGCACCAATTAGCATCTGCCCCGAATTTCAGACAAGACGTCCGCCGCGCCGCCTTTCGGAGGGGAACAGATTCTTGCACGCCCGGTGGGACCTTTTCCTCTTTCCACTCCACACTTCGTGTGTCGTCTTCGCGAACGAATCGCGGTTTGTTAATGGTTGCCTTTGGGTTTCAAGTTACTAAGATTTGGACTTTTGCCTGGCGCAGAAATCAAGCATCAATGGCATCCAACTGCTCGAGCTGCTTGAAATGCAAGTGCAACAGACGCTCCGCCTCACCTGGAGGTGTAGCCTATGGGCCTCAAGCGGCCTCCATCCTTGCCATGCCAGTGGAACAGGTGGCTCATGCCACCACTGGTCTGTTCTTCGGGACCATGCTCCCACCTGCAAGCTTCACCATTCCAGTGCCCACACCGGAAGCGCAAAAGAAGTCGGTCTTCGATCGGCTCACTGCTACAACGGCCCCTCTCAACGGGTCGTCCAATGTCAAGCCAGCAGCCTCGGTCTTTACTAGGCTGAACCTGAACTCTAATGGGCCTGCCAAAAAGCCCATGACTCCTGACATGGCCATCGCAAAGGAGACAACCATCTCCATTCCTGAAGTTGTCAAAACGGCTTCTCCTGCTAAAGAGTCGGTCTTTTCAAGGCTGACTATTCTGGCTGCTGCTCCTGCTCGAGGGTCTGTTTATGATAGATTGAACACCGCCACTCAAAAGACGTCAGTCTTCAAGAGGCTGGCACCAGCGGTGTCTCATACAGACAGGGGGCAAGACGAAACCATCCCCATCACCGGACCATCTCCAACGGCTCGGCACGCTTGACGTCGCCACTGGCGCCGAGTAAGGAAGGTCGGGGGCAACTCCCCCTCAGGACTGACTCCACCGGCTCTAATGGTGAAAGTTAATGCTGCTGTTCCAACTGAGAACAGCTTTGAACCGCTGAGGAGGGTACGCAAGAACTCTCCGACTGCCACATTGAAAAGATCTCCTCCACCTGCGAAAGATGTTACAGAAGTGAAGCCGGAGCAGCCCCCTCAACGGCTGTCCTCCAAAATTTACAAGGTCTGGCGACGGGGTCAGGACTCGGTAATCATTCAAGATCACTCTCACCGGCAGAAGAAGGAGAAAGTTCAGGAAGAAAAGAACCGTCCTGTCAAATCACAAAGGATGACAACCACTTAGGTACCTGCTGCAACGGCTCCCTCAACGTCGATTACTCAAAAGAGAGGAAGGCCGAAGAAGGTTCCCATGCCTGCAGCTAATGTCAAAGACAGCAAGCCTAACCGCCCTAAGTCTGGGGGCATGGTGGTGCATACCGTTTACATGGCGTCCGGGAAGGAGGACAGCCGTACATCTACAGGCCATCGACCGCTCACGCGATCGGTGACTAAAGCTCAGGAGCAGCAGCAGAAACTCCAAGAAATGATGAATGCGATGGCCGCACTCACTGAGCCAAAAGAAAGCCCTGAAGCATCCTCGAATCAACGCCAGGAGCAGGAAACTGACGCTGAGTTCCTTCGCAGGATACTGGAAAGGAAGGATAAAGAGGCTGCGGAACAAGCAGCCAATATAAAGCGGATGGCCCTTCTGTTCCAGGACATGGTGGGTATGATGATCCAACAAGATTCTCCTGCTAAATATCCTCCGATCGTCCTTGAAGATGATAAGGGAGAAACGTCAAATCCTCCACCGGCTCTGTCAACAGCCAAGGAGGAGACAATTTCCAAAGTTGACTTGGACGAATATATAGCTCAGCAGATACGGGTTCATCAGGCGACTGAGGCAGCCGGTCAAGTTGTTAAAATGGGGCGACCATATCCGAGCTGGTATGATCAGATCAAGTACCCGCCGGGCTACACCATCCCAAAGTTCCACATTTACAAGGGGACTGGCAATCCCCACCAGCATGTTGCCCAGTTCAGGGCGCTTTATGGCAACACTGGAGACGACGATAAACTGCTTCTTCGCCAGTTTGTCGGCAGCTTGTCAGAAACGGCGTTCGAGTGGTACTCTGAGCTCCCGAACGACTCCGTCAAAACATTTGCGGAGATGGAGCTGCTATTTACGCAGTGATTCGCGAGCGCCAGCGAACACACCCCGATAACGGCGTTGATTAATGCCAGGGTGAAACCAGGCGAGATGTGGGTCCAGTACGCTATACGCTGGCGAAACTTGTGGTCGAAATGCGAACAACGCATTGAGGAAGCGCCCGCGGTGGGCATGTTCGTGGGTACCCTAGATCCTCATGCAACTATCTCACAGTTCATGATGCTCTTTAAGCCAACCACGTTCCAGGCTTTGATCGACAAGTTGGCCCAGATGGGTCACAGACCGTCTCCCCCGAAGCCGGAACCTCGGAATGACAAGGGTAAAGGGAAGGCAACCTTCGTTGCGAACACTCAGCAGCAACCCCGTGCCTCAAAGCTGGCAGACCAACTGGAAGAAAGACGGCGGTATTATAATGAGAAAATGAAGCGCCCCTACTCATTCCCGCAGGATAAGACGAAGAGGCTATTCGAGCTGGCGGTACGCCATAGGCTTATCAACTTGCCAAACCCAAGGTGACCGCCGCAACCCAGTGAGATGAATAATCCCAATTATTGCCCTTACCATCAAACGGTAAGCCATCCGATTGAGGATTGCTTCGTTTTCAAAGGATGGATTGAAGATCAATACCTCCAGGGCAAGTTTGCACTTTCCGAGAAGTGGAAGGTGAACCCGCCACAACCGCACACTCCTAAGAAAATGGACGCACCGGGGGCAACTTGCTTTTTCATTGGAGAAGCTCCATGGGAAATAGTGCTTTCAGCAAAAACCAAAAGAATGCTGAATGAGCTCCAGACATGCCCGGCGATCAGGTGGAAGAACCCACTGGAACCCCAGATCATTGAAGGGATGCTAAAGCCGCGCCCAACTCTAAAGATCGGTGGTGATGGCCCGAGCACTCACAACCAGCCGTCAAAATATGCAAAGAAAAAGAAGAAGAAATCCAAGAAGCCCGTGAAGCCTGGAGACAAACGCACGGACTTGCAGAAATAGATTGACGCGCTGGAGGAGTACAATCAAAGGCGCGGACTCCCATCACACTCCAAGAGTTCCTCAACCACGTCTTTCAGGAGGAAGATAATGGAGAAAGCTCGTCAGATGAATCCGAGGGATATGTGGCGAGTTGTCATGTGATCTCCCACTCGTTTACGGACGATGAAAAAACTCCAGGCACTGAGAAACTGGGGGCACAGCCTGAACCAGAACTTGTCTGGCCGACAGACGAAATGATCGACGCCTTTCTAGACGAGATTCGTTTGAAAAGTAAAGCCGATCGGGAGCGTGAGATGGCCGCATCAGAAGGAGCCAAACGCAGGCGACTAAACGAAAGAGTCGAAGCACTCCCGCCAGATCAAAAGACATCCGACGCGGATAAAAACATATTCAAGACGAGGAAAAGGTTTGCCAAAGCCATGTCAATGGGAATGAAGCTACCACCCTCGGGAGAAAACACGCTCAATGGGGCGGAGAGGCACCCTAATTACTGCTCATATCATCGGAAGATTTCACACCCCACTGAGGAATGCGACGCGTCTAAGATATGGTGGCAGGGATATGTTGCCCACCGGCAACATTTTAAGCGAATGAAACGCAGGACTCGTCGGGAGCAGAGAAGTACAACCGACAGGCACAAAAGAACTACCGGAAACTGTTACACGGTCAACGCCGGAGGATCACAAGTTCTCACCTTTAGGAGCGACTCTGATCAGGAAATGGCTCTGGGCCCTCTCTTTAAAGAATCCGCCTTAGGGAAAGAAGAAGAACCAGAGACCTGCGAAAATATTCAGCTGCGCAATCGCACGCTCTCGGAAAAGAATCTCGGACCCGCAACTAGAAAAGATAAGGGAAAGGAAAGGACCGCTGAGGATATCGCTTTAGATGACCAAATCATGAAAGAACTGACTGCCAAGGACCCGCCCAAGAGGAGTAAGGTGGACTATAACATCCTAGCGCACCTGAGAAAGCTACCTTCGCAGCTCAGCATTCTTGACGCCCTCTTATTATCAAAAGAAGCGAGAGATTCATTAATCAAGGCGCTGTAAGAACCCGAGCAATTCCAAGCCTTCCTCACCGAAGAAAGGATGAAGGATGAACTGGAAGAAGTGCACACAGCCGACGTCACGTTTGGTGATGAAGACCTTCTCCTTAGTACGTGCGACCACAACCGTCCCCTGTACGTCTCTGGATACTACCATGATATCAAGATAGGTAAAATTCTGGTTGATAATGGATCCTCTGTCAGTCTCCTTAATGTTCGGGTGTTGAAGGAAATCTGCATGAGCGTTCAGCACCTCGCTCGTGATAAAATTACCATCTCCGGTTTTGACTCCCAGTTGTCACGGACTCTCGGATCTGTAATACTAACATTACGCTTCAGACTACTCGTCACGGACATAAGTTTCACGTTATTGACACCAAGACCTGCTACAACGCTCTGCTCGGTCGTCCCTGGTTACACGAGTACAACATCGTCCCTTCTACGCAGCATCAGTGTATGAAGTATTTCAAAGATGGTCTCGAGTATACCGTAACAGGTGAGCTGAACCCGTTCTCCGTGAATGAAGTCCGCAAGTACGAAGATGCAAAGTACTTTTTGCCAGATTTTGAGGACACGGAGAGGTGTCGCAAACCGGAGAACAAAGCCGCCGCCACCATTCCTGTTTTCGGGAGTGATACCGAAGACGAAGAAGAGATAGTTTACGCTAGGCCGTCTCGACGCAACATCCCGGGACCGTCCGCCCCCATATTGATCTTCGGAAGTGACTCGGAAGACGAGGTTAATGCTGTGTTCTCCAGTCGGCCTTCAATACAAGCGTCCCCTGGCGATGATCAGAGTCTGCAAATTACCATGATTCCGCGGGAGCACTACTAAGATCTTGACGCACTTGAAGCTTACAATATGCAAGACCTGTAGACGTTTTACGTCCCTCCCAAACGAAAAGGCGAAAAGGCGATCCTATTCTACCGATCCACGGAAACAAGAGTGGAGAAAGAAATCTGGCAGGGCGCGGATTCTACACTTGACAGGCTCCGACCTATCCGTTTGCCCAGATATTATACGAATGGACTAAAAAGGCTATTGAAGCACCAAGGGGTACCCTTAAAACAGACTGTCCGACAAGCTCGGTTCTACAACAGGATTTGGGATGTCCCTGGGACTCAGCGCAAGCTGCCCAATGGGAGAATGGAAATGCTCGGGCTTGGATATGTGAAATCTGGGAAACGGGAACGAGTCCATGCTAGCTACGTCATATATGACTTCGAGGAAGAATGGGATGCCCTGTCAAAAAACGCTGACCCCGAACCAAAACAAAATCCTGCAATCAAAATGCCGAGCCCGTCATTTGAAGAGCAAATGGACAAGCTTATCAGAGAAGCGGGTCAAAAGGTTCGAGACGACCATAATCGCGAAATGGCCATCTATGAGAAAGCCAGGACGGAATGCCTCCTTCAACAGGCTGCAAAAGATGAAAATGCTCCTCCTTGTCAACCTGTGTTGCAAAAGGCCCGACGCAGAGGCAGAAACAAGTCAAAGAGCAGAAAAGGCGTTCGACAGCGACAAAGCAGGACCAAGAAGTCACGTGATCGGAAATCGAGCGGTCCGGATTTGCCCCTTATGAAGAAGATAAGTCAGGCATACTCTTTTCCTCAGAATAAAACACGAAAGATACTTGACCTCGCTATAAAACATCAAATGATCACACTTCCGGAGTCCAAGCACCCCGAGCAAGCAAACGAGGTCTCTCATCCAGACTATTGCTCTTATCACCGAGCCATAGGACACCCTATCGAAGACTGCTTCACCTTCAAGAACTGGGTCGAAGACCAATACCGGCTCGGCAAGTTCGCTCTATCCAGCAGTTGGAGGATAACGCCGCCACAAAAGCACGAACCCAAAGCCGCGAGAGTAGAACCAGAACAACATCGGTCTTGGAAGCGAGTTCGTACTTGTCACATGATAACAATATCGAAAGAAGATCCCGAGGATATGGACGACCTTCCCTGGTGCTTCGAAAACAGCAACGACGAGGTCATCTCAGAATTTCCACCAGCACCGAAAGAGCTGGAGGATGGAATACATACTACTGCAGATAACCTCAAGAAGATTGAGTTGGGGATGGCAAATGACCCACGACCGACATTCGTCAGCGAGTTGCTATCTGAAAAAAGGGTGGCTGCGTTAAAAGACGTGCTTATGCAGTACAGAGATTGCTTCGCGTGGAACTATTCCGAAATGCCAGGACTAGACCCAGAAATCATTGTGCATAAATTGGCAATATCCCCGGACATCAAGCCAGTTAAACAAGCGCCGAGAAGAATGCGGCTCGAGCTTGAGATGAGTTAATGCCGAAGTTAAGAAGCTGATCGACTCTGGGTTTATCCAGGAAGTTCAGTATCCCGATTGGATCGCCAACATCGTTCCGGTGATGAAGAAAAATGGGACTGTGCGCATATGTGTAGACTTTCGGGATCTCAATAAAGCCTGCCCGAAGGATGATTTCCCAGTACCGGTCACTGAGCTGATGATAGATAACACGTCCACTCACGAGGTGTTCTCTTTCATGGACGGCTCATCAGGATACAATCAGATAAAGATGCATCCCGAAGACCAGAAGCACACCGCTTTCCGGACTCCTCTGGGTATATTTTGCTACAAAGGCATGCCCTTCGGTTTAAAGAACGCCGGTGCCACCTATCAGAGGGCCATGACGAAGATCTTCAATAATCTCATACATGAAATCGTCGAATGTTATATCAACGATCTCGTGGTGAAAAGCAAATCGTATGAGGGACATCTCGAGCATCTGAAGACCGTATTTCAACGCCTTCGACAATACAACTTGAAGATGAACCCTCTCAAGTGCGCATTCGGAGTTTCCTCGGGCAAATTCCTGGGATTCATCGTCTGACACCGAGCTATCGAGATAGATCCGTCGAAGATTAAGGCGATCATGGATATGCCTCCGCCGAGAACTCTCAAACAGCTGCGGTCTCTCCAGGGAAAGCTCGCGTATATACGGCGATTTATAGCCAATCTTTCAGGCAAGTGCTGTCCTTATAGCCACCTGATGAAGAAGGGGACCCCGTTCGTCTGGGATCATAAATGCCAAAGCACGCTAGACGAAATCAAGCAGTACTTGCAAAACCCACCAGTGTTGGCTGTCTCGGTCAAGGGAAAATCTCTTATTCTTTATACAACTGCCATCGAAGGTTCCTTAGGTGCATTTGGGCACAAGAGAACGATCAAGGGAAAGAAAGAGCTCTCTATTACTTGAGTCGGGTTCTACTGGGGGCAGAAGGCAATTATTCCCCCATCGAAAAACACTGCATGGCGTTGATCTTCATAATAACAAAGCTCAGGCACTATGCGTTGGCGCATGAGGTCCGTCTCATTTCGAAGGTGGACCCCCTTAAATATTTAATGTCGAAGGCCATATTGACAGGTCGGCTCGCTAAATGGGCCCTACTCTTGATGGAGTTTTCAATAACCTATCAGCCTCTTAAGGCAGTGAAAGGCCAAGCCATCGCCGACTTTCTCAATGAGCATCTAATACCGGCCGATTTCCCTTTGAATTGCGAACTGCCAGACGAACACGCGTTTGATGCGATCGACGGTGGTGGTAACCGGTGGGAACTTTATTTTGATGAAGCGTCTTCCGTGAAAAAGCGCAAACAAAGCACCCCTATAATCAAATCATGGGTAGGCCTTATCTTCGTAACCCCACAAGGAGGGATAATGCGATTCGCCTTCTCCTTGACAGAGCCAAGGACGAACAATGAAGCCGAATACGAAGCTTTGATAGCAGGTCTCGATATCGCCATCGACATAGGAATTGAAAACCTCCTCATATATGAAGACTCCCAACTGGTCGTTAGCCAAGTGAACGGCGACTACCAGACATACAAGCCAGAGCTGGTGAAGTATGGCGACAGAGTACAGCGATTGCTGACTCAAATTCCCTACTACATACTGGAAAGCATACCGCGTGCGGAAAATAGCAAGGCGGACGCGTTAGCCAAGCTCGCTAAAGAGCTGGCTGACAAAAACCTCAATGACGTAAGAATCGTGGTATAAAGCCGTCGGGTTCTCGCTCCGGCAGAAATATCGCCGGAATCATCCGAGGAAAAGGAAGCAACTGAGCAGATGGCCCTGCAAATAAGTAACCAAGAAAAGGTTGAAGATTGAAGAGAATTCTTCATAGACTACTTCAAATCCCGTCGAACGCCTGAAAATGCGTCCGCAAGACACCAGCTCATGAAGCGAGCCCTATCTTTCGCCTTCGTCAATAATACTCTGTATAAGAGATCATTTGATTCTCTGTGGTTGAGATGCCTGGGACCTGACGAAGCGAAAAGAGTCGTTCAGGAAGTTCACGACGGACTCTGCGGTTCTCACCAAGCAGGCCCGAAGATGAAGTTGAAGATCAAAAGAATGGGCTACTATTGGCCCACGATGATTCAGGACTGCCTCGAATATGCGAAGCAATGCCACTCATATCAGATTCATGGAGACTTTATCCATCAGCACCCAAATCCTCTACATCCGACAGTGGCTAGCTGGCCATTCGAAATGTGGGGAACCGACATAATTGGCCCCATCGAACCGGCATCATCCAGGGGACATCGTTTCATCCTAGCGACCACTGATTACTTCTCCAAATGGGCAGAAGCAGTACCGTTGAGGGAAGTGAAGACAGAGAATATCCTCCATTTCTTCAAGACGCACGTCATTTATCGGTTTGGAACGCCAAGACGGATCATCTCCGATAATGGGCCATCCTACAGGAGCCACAAGATTAGCCGCTTCGCACAACAACATAACATAGACTGGAGATATTCCTCAGTTTATAATCCGCGAGCTAACGGTCTAGCTGAGGCTTTCAACAAGACCTTGACGAAGATCGTAAAGAAGATGGTATCCTGAAATAAGAAGGACTGGCACGAGAGATTACAAGAAGCTCTCTGGGCGTATCGAACTACGTTCAAGACGGCCACGAACACAACGCCGTACGCGTTGGTATTCGGTACAGAAGCGGTACTCCCCCTCGAGATAGAGCTACCTTCTCTACAAGTGGCAGTCCACTATGAGCTGACGGACGAAGAAATTGCTCACTTTCGGCTTGAGGAGCTTGACGCCCTTGATGAAACCCGGCTCATAGCGCAACAAAATCTGGAGGCTTATAAAGCAAAGATGACGCGCTCATATGAAAGATTGACCAGGCCGAGGACATTCCGCCAAGGCGAACTCGTGCTAGTGGTCAAAAGATCTATGATCCCCAATCGCGCCAAACGGGGAAAATTCGAGCCGAACTATGAAGGCCCGTACATCATAGACAAGGTCTACCAGGGTGGAGCCTATCTACTCATGGATATGCACGGTGAAAGACCTTTCAGGCCAATAAACGGTCGCTTCCTGAAGAAATACTACGCTTAACGGGTCAAGGCCCTGGTCAATGATAAATGACGACGACTATACCCGCTCGCTATCTTCCTAAGCCCGAGCTCTATAAGTAGTAACCGGCCTTCTTCAACAACGGACCGAAATGTCATTAAACTAACAACGGACCGAAATGTCATTAAACTAACAATGGACCGAAATGTCTTTAAACTAACAACGGACCACTATGTCCTAAAACAAGCCATTGACCGAGATGTCGATAAACTGCGGTGGATTGCAGCGTCTCAAAGCCGATACAAAAAAAAATATATAAAATATAAAAATAAAATAAAAACGGTATGTCCATAAGCGAAATGGGTACGGATGAAAACCCGAAAGGGCTCCGTGAGTAAAAACAGCAGGGCTGCCGACGAGTGTTTGTGAAAACCCGAAAGGGCGCAACCTCGTTAAAGGACACTTGCAGGGTCCTCACGATCTTGTAAGAAGAAACCACCCGCGTGAGATCTTTACGACTCACAAGGGAGCAACACACGTAGGAATCCTCACGATTCCTAAGGAGAAATTACACTTGCGAGATCCTCATGACTCATAAGGAGAACTCTCTTATGGGACCCTCACGGCTCATAAGATTTGAAAGTCTTAAGTTACAGAGACCCGTGTAAGGTTACTAGGCACTCTATCAAGGGTTAAGAAAGTATCAACCATGCCCGATTAAAATTTTAGCCGTGCCTAACAACCCTAAACAAGATCTTTGCTAGATTATTACGGTTTCACATGCAAGTAAATATCATTACAACTAAGTGAATACGAAATACAACCTTTGTAGATCGGTCCTTCACTTCATAAGATCCTTGTTGTAGTCCTTTCGCCGCGATCATCGAACTCCCGGACTCTCGGACGGCTCCATGAGAAGAGGACAACGGTTTTGCTTGAAGTCTTCGAGGCCGAAGATGATCTACGTCGAGAGAATACGAACTCAAGCTTCTACTTCACCAACTAAACAATTAGTGAAGCAAACACCCTAAACTAAAGTGCTAGTCTAGTAGAGGATGGTGAAATAGGAAATGGGTACACTTTAGAATTTCTTTTCTCACAATATTTCTCTCTCTTTATCAAACCCTAGCAAGAATTTGAAGGAGGAAGAAGATGAGGTCAAAATGAGAATGAAAACTAAATCAAGAGAGAGAGCTAACCATGGGTTAGTGGGTATCATATACTAACTCATGTAGAGACATAACCATGGCTAATTATAGTGGTTAGGTTAATTAATATCACAAGTAAAACAAAACTAGTGGACTAAGTCAATGCAACCATAAACTTCATGAAGCTTCATGCACTTGAGCTTATCATCCATTAATTTTAGAATTACTTTAAATATATAAAAACCTAACACTATAATTAGTATGGTATAAGTCTTCTACACCCATGTAAGTTGTATCAACAACCATGAAACAAAATGAACACAAATAAATATATATCATATATATATATATTAAGTTGTGCACAAGTGAGAAAAACAAATGCTTAAGTGAACCAATATTAGTTAATGTAAATTAGCATATCACATATACAATTATACACTAAATTATTAAATCAACACTTGACTTAATAATCCGATTATATCATATATAACCGACTAACATCCAATGTATCGACTTATCAAATCAACCCTTGATTCGGTAACCTGGTTATATCACATATAACCGATCGATACAAACATCGCGAGAATAAAATACGGTATCTCATACTCGCATTATTCTCGATCCCGCACATATCACATATGCGCTCCTATTTCGTTTTGCCTGAGCCAGTAAAACCTCTATGTAGGACTCTAAAGACTCGTCAATACGCCGGCAGTAGGTGATGATCATATCAAGCACCCACAAGCCGTCAGCGGTACTAGCTGGACGTAACGGCTACCCGGGTATTGAGCGATAAGAAGATCAGCAAGCAAGCCAGCTCCAACTCCTGTAAAAAGCCTGACAGTGACACTACCGTACAGTCCGGTCTTCACGTCTGATGTCGCATATCAAGTCTAGGGGTGGTAAACGTCAGACCCCAATAATCGATAAGTCGTGCCGATATGAGGCGCATAACGGGTCGAGAAACTACGGGTAACACTTACCAGTAAATCTCTAAACCAGCCCTGGCCAGGGACTTCCCTGTTACGGCCAATCGAGTACAGCGCAACATCAACCCCCAATACCGGGAGAGACGAAACCCCTCCTATCGCTCATTGCCTCCATGTGACTCGGGACTGTACCCAAAAGCCACCATTTTGCACGCCCTCTTGGACGTGGTAAGGTGGAAATCAAAGCACAGTGGGAATCACACAAGACTCTATGGCGATCTCGGGTCTACAGACTAATCTATACCAGTGTCACCAGAGAACTGCCATCTGACGTGAGGTATAATACCATCTGGGAGTTCTCGGTGAGTCCGTCCAGTGTACCCATCTCCACTGAGCACCCGAATATCATCTCTGATGTCAAACACCAATGGATATGGGATCATCCATCGCCCATCTATATGGGTCGAGAAGCTATACGCTAGTCTACTCTGGTATATCGATGCCCCATCTCGATACACCCACGACTAGGGACCTTGAAGGATGTACTTATGGACTATCATGTCCCCACTAGTATGATCTGCATCATAGTCCAGGTAGTCAAGTACACATCCTAAGGGCTTTACCAATATGTAGCAGAGAGACAATCAGTGTACACGTTAAGGTAAAGAGTAACCAGATAGCATACTATCATGTCGAGCAAGAAAGTCCTCCCTATATATGTCCAAGTATCCACTACAATATACATCTCATGTTTAGTAATGGCCTCTAGGGCATACATATAATTAACAATCTCTCACTTGCACTAGGGCCATCTGATAACAGTGGTTGTAGTATCTCATACTCAACCATCCCATAATAGTCTCTCTCTGGGAAAAGGCCTTTGTGAGTGGATCCGCCGTGTTGTCCTCTGAGTCTACTCTCCTGACCTCGATCCCCTGGAGATTAACCATCTCCATGATCAAGTGACACTGCCTTAGAATATGTCTGGATCACTGATGGGACATGCGTTCCTAGGCATAAGCCACAACTCCATTGTCACACAATGGTAGGAACGAAGTTCATTTCATGAACTAGTATACACCCAGACTGCCTCTTTGGTAGTATCTTTGGTAACGATGTATCTTGCCTTTAATCGTCTAGTATGTTACGGTA
This sequence comes from Agapanthus africanus, assembly GCA_030015575.1. Lineage (NCBI taxonomy): Eukaryota > Viridiplantae > Streptophyta > Magnoliopsida > Asparagales > Amaryllidaceae > Agapanthus > Agapanthus africanus. Next base: position 485,315,716 of record CM057347.1, on the reverse strand, counting down.
TCTAGCTTGGAACTCTTCCAACATACCGTCTTTCCACTGAGGATAAAGACAATGCCTGCGACTGACATTCAGTCGTCCTTATCACCCTGGAACCTTTCCAGTGATTCTCCCCAGGATCGATTGATACCATCTCACTACAACTAGTGAGTATCCTAACATCCAATTCGATCTATCTCATAGATCCAAAACCCAGGATTTAGGAGGTATCAATTTGATCCTTTATGAAGAATCATTGTGATAAGCGGAGATTGACCGAGCGCAGCATAGGAAACTATTTCCCTATCAAGAGTATGTCATCTACGTACTCTACGAGGATCACCACCATACTCTCTACTACATTTTTGTATATACAAGGTTCATCTACCATTTTGATGAAGTTAAACTCTTTGACTACCACATAAAAAAACGTTCCAACTCCGCGATGCCTGCTTTATCCTATAAAGCATCTGTAATGACCCCAAAATCTTTATACATTTGTATTATCCCTCTTCAAAAATATACCGTATTTATTTGTACTTGGTATTTTCCTCTTTCTATTAAATTTATTATTATTTTATTTCTCAATCTATTATGTATTTTTTTTTCTAGGTATAATTTCTTTTTCTTATATTTAAGTTTTAAACTTCTCATTCTTATTTTTTCCTTTCATAAATATTTAACCCAAATCCATTATTCTTATTCTCTACAGCCCATCTAAAAAGCCCATTTTCTTTTTAAGCAACATCATATATTTAATTCTAATTAAATATGTGCATGAACAACCTTATAGCTCATTGGTTAAGTCCTTACATTATTATTCCATAAGTCACATGTTCAAATCCCCATTCTTGCAATTATTTTTTATCATTTTTTTATTCTTCTCATAACCTACAAATGAGACCTTTCATTTCCAAAATGAATGGTGACCTTTCATTTCTCTTTTAATTCTTATGTTAAATGCATATATTATTATACATAATTCACCATTACACCATCTTAATTGTCCTCCTCCATCTTTTCCTTCCTCATATTTTTCTATCTTTCATTTCTTCCTCTTCACCAAGATGACAAGAAGAAGAACATGAAGAAGTCTTCAAGAAGGTCTCGCTAGTAACGCGAGGCTATCGGCGGATAGACAAGCCCGGTGACAATACCGGCTTGTGCATGTAAGTCCCTTCTCTCTTTCCTTCCCTCCATCTCTTTCTTTTTCTCTTTATATTTCTCTTATTTTATATTGCCATGAAAAATTTCCCTTGACATATCATAGTTCCTAAATAATTAATTAAATGGATACATATATAAATAATGAACACACAAACATCCACACATATATAGTTTGTAAAGTCTTTTTCATTACTCTCAATTCACATGTTAAGATTTCATAATGACCAATTAGGATTGCATGTTTGTTGTTTATTTTAAATCACTTTATTTAAAATTTGTATTAAAAAAAAAATGAAGTTACGAATAAATACCATGGTTTTCTCATTTCTCACATATGACATATCAATACCTTTAGTTTTAAAATAATTTTTATAAATTAATTTTTAACTCTGAAAATTTCAGGAAATTTACATATGATAGAATATATTATTTTGTATACGCTGTAAAAATTTTAGATCGATCCGCATAACGGTTTAGGAATTACATCGTATTTATTCACTGATCGTAAAACAGAAAACTGCAGCTATCGGTCAATTTCTAGGACACATAACTTGGTATACCGGTATCCAAATTGAGCAAACTCAGATGTTTTTGATATCTACATCGAATGATTTATATTTTCTTAGTTTTATAGTTTTACTAAAAACCCATCTAAGATAAAGAAAACTGTGTTATAATATTAAGTGACGGATCTGGACAGAATCTGTTCCGATTCGCACACTGTTTTTAAATTGGACATAACTCAAACACCCGTTGTCCGTTTGTGACAAAATTTAGATGTGTAGATGCACCATTGATAGAACTATAATTTTCTATATATTATATTACTTAGGAATGCATGAAAATACCTGATATAGGCTTTGCAATAGAATATATAGTTGCTGTCCAGAAATCTGAATTTCTGTTTTAAATGCTGATATTAAAATGATCATAACTAGAGCTTCATAAATCCAAATCGTATGAATATTGGTGTTTTCGATAAGTACATCGAAATACCTACAATTTTCTAATAATTTTCGTAACCTGAAACCTGATACAAATTAACTCAAACTGCGTTTTTAAAAATATGTGACGGTGCCGAATAGATTCTGATCTGTTTTGCGCGACGATACGAAAACATATATATCTCTCAAACCGGTAGTTGTATTTAGGTGAAACTGTAACTCACGCATGCAAAACACTTAGAGCCATATTTTTGTTTATGTTCTCGTATTCTTTCAACTTGATTAATTAGTCGTACATAATATTTCTTTACAGCATTGTTTATGGTAGTTACTCGAATAATATACTTGACTCATTTCATGTTATTCGAACATGTATACATATTTATCTTGATCATTAAATTGTTGTATGTACATAAAGACGATAATTAAATACTTGAGGTGTATTTTGCAAACTATACAATATTACTTTTTACAATAAACCCCCTCAAGTTTTATAAATTACAATAAGGCCCTTAACAATTATTGAACTTCAACTCATTTTCTTTTAGTCTGACTCGGGTTAGAGTCTGACTATTTCTGACTTGAAAATGATTCAAGTCAATCTATATTCTTTATATTTCAACTCAAGATGAATACATGAATTCCAGAATCCAGTTAACAATCTACTTGACCGAACCGAACCATGGATATTCCTTTTACATGTTTCCCAGTATTCCATTTACATGACTCCACGGTTACAACCGTTTCCTGATATCATGGTTTCGGTCAGTCAGTCAATCAATCTACAATTACTACAATTTACAAGATAACAATACAAATAAGACTTCGCGGGGTTTAAGGGGTAGACTGGTACGGAATATGTTAAAGGTGGCACGAGGTGGTCACTTAAGACGTAATTACATCCATGCCGTTGTTCCGTGGTATTATCGACGGAGCCTTGTACTACAGGTTACCAAAGTCCCCGGTGTAAGTGGGACTCCCCTCGTATACACTGGCATCTTCTGTACCAGGCTACAAACAACAGCGTTAATACAACATTACAATATTATAATACAACATTAAAAGCTACACTCTCCCTCTCTTACTCTCTGTCTATTCCTCTCTTATCTTTGGGACTTACCGAGCGACCTGTTCGCTGACGACATTCTGTTTCTCTCTTCTTTGAATGTCGTCAGGTGATTTGGACCCGGCCGAGATTGAGCCATCGCAAGAAGACTTGGAGCAGTTTACTGAAGACCCTGCACTGTAGTTTCATTGTACACTTTTCCTTTCTGTACTTTTCATTTCCTGTTATGCCACTGTTTAGGCATCTTTTATTTCAGTTGTATTTCCTTTCATGTATTGTACAAAGAATGTTAATAAATAAAAGTTGCTGTTATTTCAATATCATTTATCTCTTGTGATTATTTTATATTGCTTAGCTACGCTTAGCGTATGTACTTCTGAGTACATACGTAGCGGACCTCGTCGCGTCCACTTCGCCGTACACTGGGAAGCGGGGCGTGACAGCATCTTGTACACGTTTCCGCTGCTCCCACTTTCTACGAAGCCCTCTGGCTGTGTACTTATAGACGCTCTCTTCTAAAACATCATTTAGAAAAGCTGTCATGACACCCAACCACCAGATATCGTAGTCATGGTATGTAGCCGTGGCAAGTGGGATCTGGATGGACTTAAGCATAGCTTTGAAAGTCTCAACTTTTCCATGTACACCAAGTAATCTTCTCAAGATATACTTGCTCCTGATGGGGATTTAACCCTTCAGATAAAGCAACCAAAGTCCATACTTTGTTGATGTATAAGGATTCCATCTCAGATCACTAAGCATCCAGCCATTCTTACAGAGTCCCACTCCTGATGGCCTGCTCGAAACTAGTTGAGTCATCATCTCATGATGTAATCCTCGCTCCCACTGTCATAGAGAAACCGAAGTATCTCTTAGGTGGGTGAGGAACCCTACTAGATCGGCGGAGAGGCTGAGGTTCGTTGGAATCTACTGAATCCTTTGGTTCTACCAAATCATATGCTGTAGTTTGTATAGCTGGAACTCCTTCCAGTTCTACCTCTTGACCACTAATTTCTTTACAAGAAATTCCCTTTCACAAAGGTGGCATGTTCAGAAACAAAACATCTTTTGTCCCTCGGTTAAGTAGAAGATATTCCGTTGCATATGCTTGGGATATCCAACAAACTTCCACAGATCTGACTTTGCCTCGAGCTTGTCCGGATTATGCTTTTAGACATAGGCTGGACAACCCCAAATCTTAACATGCTTAAGATATGGGCTCTTCTCATTCCATATCACATATGAAGTGGTAGGCAACTGATTTGATTTGAACCCTATTCAATAGGTATGCAACTTCTCAAGTGCATAACTCCTGAAAGGAAATAGGAAACTCAGTAATACTCATCATAGAGCACACCATATTACATAGGGTGCTATTGCTCCGCCCCGATATACCATCGTGCTATGGTGTATACGGAGGAGTAATGTTGAGAGAGAATCTTATTCTCCTTTAGAATAGTCTAGGAATCCCGTGTTCAAGTATTCTCCTCCCTGATCACATCAAAGGACATAATACTTATACATGTTTTTGGTTTTCTACTTCTAACTTATATTCTGTGATTATCTCAAAAGTTTCGGACTTGTGTTTGAACAGACACATATGTCTGAATCTTGAGAGATCATCAGTGAATGTAATGAAGTATAAAGAACCGGTCTTGGCATGTGTAGACAGGGGACCTTCATACATCAGCATGTATCAATCCCAAAAGTTCACCAACTCTTTCTCTGTTTCCAATAAACAGAGCTGTGGTCATCTTATCTTTGTGACATGACCGGCAAGTTTCATAAGATGTAAATTCAAACTAATTTAAATATGCATCTAAATGTAACTTCAGCTAGCCGGGTCGCATTGATATGACCTAGTCTACAATGCCTCAAGAAGAATTCGTTCAGTTCTGAACTCTTCCTCTTGTGTGTGTTTGTTATGTTAAGAACTGTAGTTTGATTTAGAACGTCAATGCTTTTAGATAACGTGCCTGAACCGATCAACTCTTGATATAGGAAATGTTCAAAACATTATCCAACAATACAAAATTATATCCTTCTTTACTAATAAAGAGACTGATATGATGTTGTATATCAGGTTCGGTATCTAATAACATTCGTTCAGAATCAATGTATTCTGATAATACAGGGTGATAACTACCAACAGACTTAGCTGCAACACTTGCACCGTTTCTATCTCATGAAACTTATCACCCGTTCTCAGTTCTCTACCTATCTGTAGCCCATGTAACAAATTACATTTGCGGGATGCTGATCCGGTATCTCATACCCAGGACGTAAAGGATACTGAGAAACAGTTCTCTGTAATGAACACACCCGAAAATGATGCATCAACATGCACTTTCTTCGTTTGGACGGCACGGGAATTCTGGTAATCCCCTATTTCCTGCTCTGTCTTATAACATTTATAAGTTGGAGCGGGACCAACGTTCCCCAGCTCAGTATAACAAGCGGGTTCGGTCAATACATCCGTATTATTATCTTGATTAAGGTATGATATGGTCGCTACCTGGAGAGAGAGAGAAGAAAACACTCAGCGTATGCTCTTGCAAAATTAGATTGGTTATCTAATATATCTAATCAGGATGTCTCCCACTGTTTTTATCAAATCTTCCTTCAAACCCTAAAAAGAAAGACTAGCCGGGATTAATTACACCCTACAATTTCGCCAATCTTTCAGCCAGGCCAGTGTCGGTACTTTGAGGGAGGTTCCCCGTGCTTTCGCACGGACCTAATTAAAGTAAATCTCGTTTTCCCATAGACGTAACCCCGTTGACACCTTTCTAGACACCTACTTGATTGGCTAATTGTCCTGTGTAAAACTCTCCCAGGAGTAACAATTACTCGCAGTGGGTATCGGGATCCAACTATCTCATAGAAGGTATGCAATCTCATTGCAAATTTCAACACTTGAAATTCCCGATAATATTTTGCCCCAAACGATCTATGACCTTGACAAGGTCAACAAACCATAGACCGCAAATCAAGTTCAACCCATCATTTCTTGATTGAATTAAACCCATACGTACGACCCTTGACAAGGTCAACATGACCGTACGACTACCCTAATCCAATCTGCATCATATGCATAAGCAGATAAATACAGGTCAGCTACCGCACACTGCGCCTTGATAAGGTCAACAAACGCAGCACGAATACTAAGCAGGACTTATCTGAAATGACGGAGGACTACGACAGGTTTTTAAGAAAACCCTTTGCGTAATGAACTTGATATCGTCGTAGAAACGAGTGATTTTAAATGGAGTGTTTTTGAGGCTTTTCTAGTTTTGCTAAAGGGGTCACTCCCGGTGAAGAGATCGTCGACCCTTTCCTCATCGAATAAGGTGCAGGATATTTCACAAATATGACTATGCAAAGCAAGAACTATAGAAGCAATCAAAAGACAAACCGAGTGTGTAGCATATGCTAGTTTCTCTAAAGAGGTCACTCCCGGTGAAGGGATCTCGGCTCTTTCCTCATCGAATAAGGTGCTGGATGTTCTACAAGGAACACCGCTATGCAAAGCAAGAACTAGAGCTACCAGTTTTTAAACAAGTTTCTACAACATCTTTTAGGTTTCTTTTTATTTCATTAATCATATTAATGAAGTCCCATCATTTAAGTCACCTAAACATCACAGATAAATACGACGTACACTTATGTCATCCGCATTCGCCTCGATGTCCCCTCGTGCACCGTTAGGTTAGGTAACTAACGGCAGAGCGGGGCAGGGCTAGTGCGAGTGTAAAATATAAGTAACGTCTATATAATATATCATATATACTATATACAGTATCCATCTCAACATATCAAATGATCACATCACAGATATCGCAGCAGAAGAAACATATGAAACATTGGATATACTGGGACGTCCGTGTTTTATTTTGAGCCTCTATAAAACACGGATTCCACGGTCGTGATGAATAGCCAAACCCACACCCCTAGACCCCTACGAGAGCGGCAAGCAACCCTTCCAATTCTAGAGTTAGGAGACCCGGACTCGACTCCTCGAGTTAGTCTCCCACTGGACTCTAGAACCCGGTTACTTGTGCTCTCCTCCTTGAGTCTATCCTAGTGCGAAAAAGTAAATAATATACAAATGGTGACATCAACCTCATCCCGGAAGTGCCCCAATAAAAGAATATTACATACATTTAATTTTACATGAATGAAAATAAAAACTCTTATCTCACATAAAACTCCCGGCTATTCAAAACACGACGATCCAATATAACATATCCAGCAACACATAGCATCACATGTCATCAACGTAAGTAAATATGCACATCCCAATTGTCGTTGACATATAGCAACGAAACTGGCGATATCACATATTACACTTACGGTCGCAGAAAAGAAAGTGTAAAACTACAACATTTGGAATCCGCAACATCCTTAGACATCACATGCCTAACCAAATGAAATCTTTAGACATCGCATGCCTAACAATTATAAACCCCGCATTTCAGTCTCATAATCGAAAACTCTTTTCAATATCTAGTCGGGTAATTCAACAAGATTCCCGACATTTTGATCGAATGCTCGTCGCAAACTTTAGTAGACGGCCTTACCCCTGATGTCGTCGACGAAGTGCACTAAGGCGGAACACCGCTGCCGCGAGCACCCGAACGGATGCTTTTGGCGACGGGGTTCTCCTACGGTCACTTTGTTGGGGCTTTGGGGTGTGGCTGTCTATTAAGTTTACCCGGCGAGCATCCGCGTACTCTACGTGATTGCGACTGACTTTTGATCGCATCAAAATCCCGTGGCAACCGATCATCTGAGACTGAACTACTAGATTTATAACATTCAAATTAGTTATCTCATAACTACCTGTGGATTCCAAATATTGTATCACATTCCAGATAAATAGACAGTGTTAAACTTTCCTACCGGATAATCAAATCCCAAGATTTCCTAAATAGCTCAACACTTGAGCGGAGTTCAAAAATTCAAGAATACGTCACAGTACCAACGGTCCAGCCGTAGAAGGGTCAAGCCAACGCCTCACATGTGGCACGCCGTACTGCCCCAAACCCTAAGGTTTAGAGGCGGTTCAGACGGTCACATAATCGAGTTAAGGTTTGTGTTCTTCTAGAGGGTCCATCGCGTTACTTGCATGTTTTTCCGAAAGATTTAAACTCAAGAAAAATTCAACACTTGAAAGTTTTTCGTGCCGGGGAAAAATGAGTTAATGATATCCGTTCGAACATTTTAAGAGTTTCTAAATTATCCGGAAAACAGAACGAAATTAAATATTCCGATCGAATCAACGAATACAAAATGATCCCCAGATCACTCAACACTTGAGTCGGTTTAAAAATACCCAGAAATTAGCACTAAAAGATATAGATATTACTGTTCAAAAACAAGGGCATAATCATTCTGTACTGCCGCGGATCCGCGGCACAAGCACGGTACGGCCGCGGTTCCGTGGTGGGTTGTACGGATGATGACCTCGTTTTTCACAGTAATACTTAAATTTCCCTGCTGAATTTTTTAGGTATTTTTAATTCAGAAAAATCACAGTTTTTAAAAAATGTCCATAGAGGGGTTCATTTTGGCGTTTCGGGGTTTGTTCGGAGTTTTAATTTCGTATACACGTCGCCTAATGATCTAGCTAAGCTCTGATACCACTGTAGGGTTACTAGGCACTCTAACAAGGGTTAAGAAAGCATCAACCATGCCCGATTAAAATTTTAGCCGTGCCTAACAACCCTAAACAAGATCTTTGCTAGATTATTAGGGTTTCACATGCATGTAAATATCATTACAACTAAGTGAATACGAAATACAACCTTTGTAGATCGGTCCTTCACTTCATAAGCTCCTTGTTGTAGTCCCTTCGCTGCGATCATCGAACTCCCGGACTCTCGGACGGCTCCATGAGAAGAGGGCAACGGTTTTGCTTGAAGTCTTCGAGGCCGAAGATGGTCTACGTCGAGGGAATACGAACTCAATCTTCTACTTCACTAACTAAAGAATTAGTGAAGCAAACACTTTAAACTAAAGTGTTAGTCTAGTAGAGGATGGTGAAATAGGAAATGGGTACACTTTAGAATTTCTTTTCTCACAATATTTCTCTCTCTTTATCAAACCCTAGCAAGAATTTGAAGGAGGAAGAAGATGAGCTCAAAAATGAGAATGAAAACTAAATCAAGAGAGAGAGCTAACCATGGGTGAGTGGGTATCATATACTAACTCATGTAGAGACATAACCATGGCTAATTATAGTGGTTAGGTTAATTAATATCATAAGTAAAACAAAACTAGTGGACTAAGTCAATGCAACCATAAGCTTCATGAAGCTTCATGCACTTGAGCTTATCATCCACTAATTTTAGAATTACTTTAAATATATAAAAACCTAACACTATAATTAGTATGGTATAAGTCTTCTACACCCATGTAAGTTGTATCAACAACCATGATATAAAATGAACACAAATAAATATATATCACATATATATATTAAGTTGTGCACAAGTGAGAAAAACAAATGCTTAAGTGAACCAATGTTGGTTAATGTAAATTAGCATATCACATATACAATTATACACTAAATTATTAAATCAACACTTGACTTAATAATCTGATTATATCGCATATAACCGACTAACATCCAATGTATCGACTTATCGAATCAACCCTTGATTCGGTAACCTGGTTATATCACATATAACCGATCGATACAAACATCGCGAGAATAAATACGGTATCTCATACTCGCATTATTCTCGGTCCCGCACATATCACATATGCGCTCCTATTCCGTTTTGCCTGAGCCAGTAAAACCTCTATGTAGGACTCTAAAGACTCGTCAATACGCCGGCAGTAGGTGATGATCACATCAAGCACCCACAAGCCGTCAGCGGTACTAGCTGGACGTAACGGCTACTCGGGTATTGAGCGATAAGAAGATCAGCAAGTAAACCCGCTCCAACTCCTGCAAAAAGCCTGACAGTGACACTACCGAACAGTCTGGTCTCCTCGTCTGATATGTCGCATATCAAGTCTAGGGGTGGTAAACGTCAGACCCCAATAACCGATAAGTCATGCCGATATGAGGCGCATAACGGGTCGAGAAACTACGAGTAACACTTACCAGTAAATCTCTAAACCAGCCCTGGCCAGGGACTTCCCTGTTACGGCCAATCGAGCACAGCGCAACATCAACCCCCAATACCGGGAGAGACGAAACCCCTCCTATCGCTCATTGCCTCCATGTGACTCGGGACTGTACCTAAAAACCACCGTTTTGCACGCCTTCTTGGACGTGGTAAGGTGGAAATCAAAGCACAGTAGGAATCACACAAGACTCTATGGCGATCTCGGGTCTACAGACTAACCTATACCAGTGTCACCAGAGAACTGCCATCTGACGTGAGGTATAATACCATATGGGAGTTCTCGGCGAGTCCGTCCAGTGCACCCAGTCTCCACTGAGCACCCGAATATCATCTCTGATGTCAAACACCAATAGATATGGGATCATCCATCGCCCATCTATATGAGTCGAGAAGCTATACGCTAGTCTACTCTGGTATATCGATGCCCCGTCTCGATACACCCATGACTAGGGACCTTAAAGGATGTACTTATGGACTATCATGTCCCCACTAGTATGATCCGCATCATAGTCCAGGTAGTCAAGTACACATCCTAAGGGCTTTACCAACATATAGCAGAGAGACAATCAGTGTACACGTTAAGGTAAAGAGTAACCAGATAGCATACTATCATGTCGAGCAAGAAAGTCCTCCCTATATATGTCCAAGCATCCACTACAATATACATCTCTTGTATAGTAATGGCCTCTAGGGCATACATATAACTAACAACCCGAACCTGTTCTTAAGCAAACCCCCCACGACCTTCAATATTGCCCTACAAGTGGCTCAATACTGACCCCTGTATACAATCCACGGGCGTGAATAAACATTTCCCTAACCGAGTCCCATCCGTGACTAGGGATATGTTTATATGGTGGAAAACCCCTCGTAAGTCCTCTCGACTTATAAGGAGAAAACCCTTTTGTAAGATCCTTACGACCTACAAGAGAACATGCACTTTGGAATCCTCACGATTCCCGAGGAGAAAACACACCTACGAGATCCTCATGACTTGTAGGGAGAAATACCTTTGTGGGACCCTTACGGCTCATGAAGTCAAAAGCCTTAGTCGACTAGACCCTAACCCTGTTTACTAAGCCACC